>JBAJFG010000041.1:0-1200000 GCA_037903475.1 Ancylostoma caninum
TTGGAAGAGTTGAAAAGTAAATCTGAAAATTTATTGACTCGAAACTTCATGAATTATTTGGTTACATTTTATCACAGGTCAACTGGCTCTCTGCGCGTACGAACAGGTAGCGTCGCTTCCGCAGATTCGACCCGATCACAGGAGATCCGAGATGCGATTCAGCAAGTGTCGGGTGATACTGCCGAAGATGATGTAGGCGGCAAGAATATGTTCAGGTGATCTTAACAATTGTACATCTGTCTTCAGTCAGTGAACTTATAATAATTTTAAGGACGATAAGTAAAATGCTTTCATTGTCATTATTGATCGATCCCACGTTTCTGCTGTTCGCTATTTCCAATCTTCTAACATCCGTTGGATTCAATTCTCCGTTATATTTTCTACCACTACATGCCATGCGTGGAGTCGGTCTCGATTCTGCAAGCTCTTCCAAAATTCTCTCAGCATTTGGTATGTGATTTCTTTTAATTCATTTTTGGTACATTATGCCACAGGTTCATCCAAAAGCAGAAACGGAGCATCTATAGGTAACCACTAATGTGACGATGTGGAAGAACAGCTGAATCAATATAGCGATACAGAAGAAAACAGCTGGTAGCTTATTCTAGCTCGGGGGACCAGATTACCTCTTGATGCTCCGCAGCTCACCCATTTTGTACCTGCCTAGATCCATGGAGGAGAGCATAAGTTATTGTACAACGTTTGCTCAATTTTGTCCTCCCCAAAACCCATGCGTTGTCCTGCTCTTTTCGTTATTGAATAGGGAAGGTGCAAAGCCAGGTTCTGCAGGAGGCTTTTGCTTTGGAGCAATTGGACCCGAAACAGTTCCGAGAAATGCGCGTCGTTGTGACAGCTTTTCCTGTGAAATCCACCAGTTCTTCAAGGGGAGTTTTACCGCTTAGATGATTCTTGAAACAGAAAGAGTGATCTTTCTGAAGGTAGCTGGATTTTTTCTATGAACATGGATTTTAAGAAACTTACATGGGAAGGAAAAACAACAGCTACTTCATGCTCCCAGCGATAACCAGTTGTCAACTTATTTGTTCTCGAGAAACTTCCCAGTGCGATTTAGAAACTAGATTGACAATGCCGCAGAATGAGTTTCCATAAATGGACGGCTGATAGAGGCCAATTATGGCTTTGAAAACGTCTACGGGCACTTGCCACCCGCACGCGTAACGTCAGGCCATTTTGTCTTTTTGAAATTGGGAAGAGACAGCCATGGTTCAAAAGGCGCATTAACTCTCTTGCACCTTATTAGTCATCTTAGGTCAAGGATCACCCCTCCCACCTGAGAGGAGGACTGGAACAGCGATTTTTTATAAACTGGTTTACCAGAGTCTGACGCGCGCGCGAGTGGTATGTGTATGCTAATCCTTCAAAAATGTGGAGCTTTGTCTTCACATCCCAGGAACTTTTGGGACGGCCTCGTTTTGTGTGCTTATGAACACCCATTTTGCATTGATTTTGCGCAGGCTTCTCACAATCTTCATTAAGAGCACGAGATGATGCTTTCCCCACCGAAATCAGTAGTTAAGAGCTATATTTTAGGCTATTTTGCTGGAAAAATTGCAAGCTGAATCTGTAGGTTTCCGCGCTGAAAGTTCGCGCTAAAATTTTTCATTATCTCGCAAGTCTTGGCGTGTCTGCGGTCAAGAAATTGTTCTAATCCAGCACTATCAAGTAAAGCTTAGCCCGGCAAAAAATACTGCAGGAAAAAAAGCAGGCAAACGATGTACAATAACAATTATGCTCCCCGCTCCATATAATATGTGTGTAAATCCTGCAGGGTTGTGTAATACCATCGGACGAGTCGTTTTTGGTTTGGTTGCGGATCGCAAGCTTCCTCTGCCGTATGGACTTGGCGATAACATCCCCAGGAATAGACTCTGGATTTATAACTTAGCGCTTGCAGTGAGTTTCCTTACCGTCTGAAACATGAAAGCTAGTATGATATGTGTGATTCGATGGTTTGGTAAAACCACACATTTCTTACTTCCTTGTTCATGCGAATGAGAGGAGAGACAGTCCTGTTGGACAGTAAGGGCCTGTATTGCAGCAGCGCTATAGTTGACTGTAAATTTGGGTGGTTTGCTGCTCGTTAATGAAGCGGTAAGAGGTGAACTCGTCGTTCAGCGACAATCATCTATCTTGGATGATTGGCGAATTCCACTCTTTGCGTCCTTCAGTATCCGAAGAAGTCAGATTTCCCTGTCAAGTGATTTCATATTTCAAATGAACATTCACACGAGAAAGATGTCCCAGTTTCACCTAATTTTTTGAAACGCCACAAATCGGCTCAAAGTCAACAATTTTGTACGGATCAAAAAGTATTGACACCAGTGCAGTGTTGCCAACGCAATATATGAAGATTTTTCCAGAAGCCTTAGATTTGACAGGTTTACACTCAAACCTCGCTTTTGAGTAGCGTTTGTTCATTGAAAGTTTTACTGCGGATGAGACGATTTAGAAGCTTGAAAGAGGGATATTCTGTTGGGGACAGGTCCAGAGAGTATATGGAACACGTGAGATTTCCAAAATCCGAATGTTCCATTTTTTGCACGGTTGACACTGTAAGATGCTGATTCTGTAATCTCGCAGCAGCAGCGGACCACATATGCTTGCCTGGCCTTATATCTGGGGGTTTTCCCATGATTACTTTCGAAAAAAGGTTGTATTGCTCAACAATAACGATACGTCTATTTGGAGAAAAATTCTTTGCGGATTACTCAAGTTGCTGACCAGAAAAGAAAATCGGTCCTAATGCAAGGGGTACAGGACATTACGGGGTAATTGGCCCGTAATGTCCTGTACTCCTTGCAATCCCCTTTTTGAAGATCAAGTTTGTGCGTAGCTCGTTGAGCATTTTCGATGCTCCCATTTCCGTCTAGATTTCACGAGAGCCTACGAGTCACTGGCATTTTGGAGAAGGTATCCTGCAAGAACGAAAGATTGATACTACGGATTGGTCCTCTTGCAGATCATCCGAATTTGAATTCATAAAGCAGTATTCCACAAATTTGCTGGCTGTACCTAGCATTAGTATTATGGCTAAAATACAGCACCGCTGTGATTTAGATCCGAGCCAAAAGTGTTGTAGGTAGCAGAGGTTTCAGGCTATCAGCACATATGAAAAAGGTTGCAGGATATGGAAACCGCAAGGAGCAAAAAACATCAAACAATGAAATACCACAAACTGCCCCAAAACTTTTGCACCCACCTAATATTTCAGCGCTGTTGCTTTCCTAATGGGAGATACATGTTTCGAGTGTTTCGGTTTTCCATTCTTTCCAATGATCAATATTTCGAATAACACTGTTTTGGATTTTTTCGAATACTTGGTGTTTCGAATGAATTGGAACTTAATCTATTGGAAAACTAACTCGATCTGCCTAATGTGCTTACTAGAGGAAAATGAGGTCTTTGATAGAAGAGGGGAAACGGATATCCTACTATATTAAAAGATTTGGTCGCTAATTCCCGAGAACGCGTCTGTTACTGCGCGTCGACTCTTAGCGCATTGTCGATACGCAGTGTTGTGACGAGTCTTTTAAAAAAGGGGCCTCTGGCCTAAATTTCCACATTGTGCGCTATTTTCGTCCTAGATCTTCATCTTCCTTGTTATAGGGTGGAACTTCCCTAAGGGCCGGCGTAGGTTTTAGGCTACTTCGCACCTGGGATTATCGATTCGTTTATCGATTATATCGATTTTATTGATTTTTCGCTAATTTTGCCCCGAGCGCGGCGAAGACATGTCTACTAGGACATGTCAATACGCTGAACACGAATATGATAACCGTTTCGTACGGCAATATCGATTCTATTGATTTTTCGCTAATTTTGCCCCGGGCGCGGCGAAGACATGTCTACTGGGGTATGTCAACACGCTGAACACGAATATGACAACCGTTTCGTACGGCTATATCGATTTATCGATTTTATTGATTTTTCGCTAATTTCGCCCCGGGCGCGGCGAAGACATGTCTACTGGGGTATGTCAACACGCTGAACACGAATATGACAACCGTTTCGTACGGCTATATCGATTTATCGATTTTACTGATTTTTCGCTAATTTTGCCCCGGGCGCGGTGAAGACATCGCTGCTGGGGTATGTCAATACAATGAACACGAATATGACAACCGCTTCGTACGGCACTATCGATTTATCGATTTTTCGCTAATTTTGCCCCGGGCGCGGCGAAGACATGTCTACTGGGGTATGTCAACACGCTGAACACGAATATGACAACCGTTTCGTACGGCAATATCGGTTTATCGATTTTATTGATTTTTCGCTAATTTTGCCCCGGGCGCGGTGAAGACATCGCTGCTGGGGTATGTCAATACAACGAACACGAATATGACAACCGTTTCGTACGGCAATATCGATTTATCGATTTTATTGATTTTTCGCTAATTCTGCCCCGGGCGCGGTGAAGACATCGCTGCTGGGGTATGTCAATACAACGAACACGAATATGACAACCGTTTCGTACGGCAGTATCGATTTATCGATTTTATTGATTTTTCGCTAATTTTGCCCCGGGCGCGGTGAAGACATCGCTGCTGGGGTATGTCAATACAATGAACACGAATATAACAACCTTTCGTACGGCACTATCGATTTATTGATTTTATTGATTTTTTGGTATTAATGCTCACAGGTCAATGAAACCGTGTCTTCTGGGATTATTCGAAACTTTCAGCGTAAATATGGGAAGCATTTTAGAAGAATTTACCAGAAAAACAACTTTACCTTACTTTTGAGGGAAGGGGACGGAATGAAGAAGTGTCATTTAGGCTGATCACTAAGTGATGAATATCTCGATAGGTTTCTTTTGGCTCAACAAATGTTGGCATCAGATTCAAATAGCCGGGAGAAACAGAGGACTCGAGCAAAGCCGGGTACACCGTCCAGTAATAAATATTCAAAAAATAATGATGAAACTAAACAATTGGATTTAAAGAATCAAACAGATATGATTTTTTAAATTCAGCAAGCCATTCTCAGGGGGAGGGAGGAGGCTTCCTGCAAATCCTATTTAGAGCCCAATAATCCTAATAATGTCGATTAACGTTTCACCAAAATCCTAGCACATGGTTTTGTTTCCTGTCATGGTTTTGAAACGAAGTGGTAGCGTTTCCTGTCATGGTTTTGAAACGAAGTGGTGGTAAACATGCGCCGGTCTCAGGTAAAGAGACACACGGGTCCATTTGTCGGAATTTTCCTGTGGGTTCAGCTGGCTGGGCCAGTGGTAAAGTAGCGCTGGTCCCATCTAAGATGCACACGGGTGCATTCGTCAGGGCTTTCCCTTGGGTTCGACTGTGCCAGTGGTAAACATGTGCTGGTCTCAGGTAAAGGGGCACACGGGTCCGTTGGTCAGAACTTTCCCGCCATTGGTAAAGAGCTTCTGGTCTGTGGTAAAGAGGCACACGGGTCGTTGGTCAGCACTTTGCCTTGGGTTCGACTGGGCTAATGGTAAAAAGGCGCCGGTCTCAGGTAAAGGGGCACAAAGGTCTATGGTCAGAATTTCCCCGCCAGTGGTAAACAGGTGCTGGTCTCTGGTGAAGGGGCACACGCGTCGTTGCTCAGCTCTTTCCCTTGGGTTCGACTGGGCTAATGGTAAAAAGACGCTGGTCTCATGTAAAGAGGCACACGGGTCGTTGGTCAGCATTTTCCCTTGGGTTTGACTGGGCCAGTGGTAAACAGGCGTTGGTGTCAGGTTAAGGGGCACACGAGTCCGTTGCTCAGAATTTTTTTTTTGGATCGACTGGGCCAGTGGTAAAGTAGCGCTGGTCCTCTCTAAGCTGCGCACGGGTCCGTTGGTCAGGATTTTAACCTTGACTGCGATTGTCAGCAGCAAAATTGCGCCGGGCTCAGATAAAGGGGCACACTTGTCGCGCCAGTCTCAGGTAAAGGGGCACACGGGTCCGTTGGTCAGAATTTTTCCGCCAGTGGTAAACAGTTGCTGGTCTCTGGTAAAGGGGAACATGGGTTGTTGGTCAGGACTTTCCCTTGGGTTCGACTGGGCCAGTGGTAAACAGGCGCCGCTCTCAGGTAAAGATGCAAACGGGTCCGTTGGTCAGGGGTTCAACTGGGCCAGTGGCAAACATGTGCTGGTCTCAGGTAAAGGGGCACACGGGTCCGTTGGTCAGAACTTTCCCGCCAGTGGTAAAGAGGTTCTGGTCTGTGGTAAAGAGGCACACGGGTCGTTGGTCAGCACTTTGCCTTGGGTTCGACTAGGCTAATGGTAAAAAGGCGCTGGTCTCAGGTAAAGCGGCACAAATGTCCGTTGGTCAGGACTTTCCCTTGAGTTTGACTGGGCCAGTGGTAAATAGGTGCTGGTCTTAGGTAAAGGCGCACACGTGTCCACTGGTCAGAACTTTCCCTTGGGTTCAACTGGGCCAGTGGCGAACAGGCGTTGGTCTCAGGTTAACGGGCGCACGAGTCTGTTGCTCGAAATTTTTTTTGGGATCGACTGGGCCAGTGGTAAAGTAGCGCTGGTCCCCTCTAAGCTGCGCACGGGTCCGTTGGTCAGGATTTTCCCTTGACTGCGATGCCCTCAGCAGCAAAATTGAGTCGGGCTCAGATAAGGGGCACACTTGTCGCGTCAGTCTCAGGTAGAGGGGCACACGGGTCCGTTGGTCAGAATTTTCCCGCCAGTGTTAAACAGGTGCTGGTCTCTGGTAAAGGGGCACACGTGTCGCGCCGGTCTCAGGTAAAGGGGCAAAAGGGTCCGTTTGTCAGGATTTTCCCTTGGGTTCGACTGGGCCAATGATAAACAGGTGCTGGTCTCAGGTTGAGGGGCACACGGGTCCGTTGCTCAGAATTTTTTTTGGATCGATTGGGCCAATGGTAAAGTAGCGCTGGTCCTCTCTAAGCTGCGCACGGGTCCGTTGGTCAGGATTTTAACCTTGACTGCGATTGTCAGCAGCAAAATTGCGCCGGGCTCAGATAAAGGGGCACACTTGTCGCGCCAGTCTCAGGTAAAGGGGCACACGGGTCCGTTGGTCAGAATTTTTCTTTGGTTTTGACTGGGCCAGTGGTAAAGTAGCGCCGGTCCCCTCTAAGCTGCACACAGGTCCGTTGGTCAGGATTTTCCCTTGACTGCGACGCTGTCAGCAGCAAAGTTGCGCCGGTGTCAGATAAAGGGGCAAACTTGTCGCGCCGGTCTCAGGTAAAGCGGCACACGTGTACACATGTCCACTGGTCGGTATTTTCTGTTGGGTTCGACTGGGCCAGTAGTGAAGTAGCGAGGTCTGTTGGTCGGGATTTTCCCTCGAGTTCGACTGGCTGCTCAGTGGCAAAGCGGTGTTGGTTTCAGGCAAAAGGGAGACGTGTTCGTTGGTCGTCAAAAAAAGAAGGTCGTGGTCGTGAAAAATTTCAACCAGTCAATTTTGGCATTTTGTGATTCCTCGGCAAGCTGTTTGCCACTGTTTAGTTTGAGTTTCTCAAAATCTAGTTTTATTCAGACAGGTGTTGAGACTGAACGAAGTGCTTAACTAGGTTTGTTTGCAGACAGTCTACTCGAACTCTAATACCAACACTGATAGAATGCGGTGAAAATTTGAGCCAAGGAACTCACGGGGCCGCTATCTCGCGCAAAAGCCTAGACAATAATTTGCGCACCCACCCAATGTATCTCGCCAACCTCGTGGATTGCCCCTTTCCAGAAGCTCAGGCAAAAACCTAGACAATAATTTGCGCACCCACCTCATGTATCCCGCCAACCCTGTGGATTAACTCCCTTTCTAGAAGCATAGGCAAAAGCCCAGACAATAATTCGCGCACTCATCCCACGTATACCGCCAACACCTTGGATTACCTCCCTCCCCAGAAGCTTAGGCAAAAGTCTATAAAATACCTTGCGCACCCACCTCATGTATCCCGCCAACCGCCAACCCCATGGACTACCTCCCGTTCAGATCAGGCAAAAGCCCAGACAATTAATTTGCGCACCCACCCCATGTATCTCGCCAACCCCGTGGACCACCTCCCTTACTAGAAGCTCAGGCAAAAGTCTATAAAATACCTTGCGCACCCACCTCATGTATCCCGCCAACCCTGTGATTACCCCCCTTTCCAGAAGCTCAGGCAAAGCCCAGACAATAATTTGCGCACCCACCCCATGTATCTCGCCAACCCCGTGGATTACCTTGCTTTCCAGAAGCTTTGGCAAACACCTAGACAGTAACTTGCGCACTCACCCAATGTATCCCGCCAACCTCGTGGACTACTTCCCTTTCCAGAAACTCAGGCAAGAGCCTAGATAATAATTTACGCACTCATCCCACGTATCCCGCCAACACCTTGGATTACCTCCCTCCCGAGAAGCTTAGGCAAAAGCCTAGACAGTAACTTGCGCACCCACCCCATGTGTCCCGCCAACCGCCAACCCCATGGACTACCTCTCGTTCAGATCAGGCAAAAGCCCAAACAATAGTTTGCGCATCCACTCAATGTATCTCGCCAACCCCTGGATTACCTCCCTTCCCAGAAACTGATATAAAAGTATAGACATTAATTTGCGCACCCACCTCATGTATCCCGTCAACCCTGTGGATTACCTCCTTTTCTAGAAGCTTAGGCAAAAGCCCAGACAATAATTTGCGCACCCACCCCATGTATCTCGCCAACCTCGTGGATTACCTCGCTTTCCAGAAGCTTTGGCAAACACCTAGACGGTAACTTGCGCACTCACCCAATGTATCTCGCTGACCCTGCGGACCACCATCCTTACTAGAAACTCAGGCAAAAATCTAGAAAATAACTTACGCACCCACCTCATGTATCCCGCCTACCTTGTGGATTACCTCCCGTTTCAGAAACTCAGGCAAAAGCCTAGACAATGAATTACGCACCCATCCCATGTATCCCGCCAACACCATGGATCACCTCCTCAAGTATCCCACCAATCTCATGGAGCATCTTCGTTTCCTGAGCTTAAGCGAAAAATAACCAATAACTCATGCTCCTACTCATTTATCCCGTCAACCCTGTTGATCATCTCCCTTCCCTAGGTCACGTGAATTTGAATAGTCAGCGAATTCAGTTCATTGCTTTGCAATTTCTTAATCACTTTCTTAATCATCACTTGGAACTTTTTTGGTTCAGTAAAAATGAACCACGTCGTTTCGGTGAATATCGATGAGGAATGACAAAGATGATTGGTGGAAATAGGCGCTCGTGATGCTTATTCTCTTCTCACAATAATGTTTTCTTTCAGTTTTTGTTAAAAACTTTGGAAAAGTATAAAGTTTTCAGAATAAGTTCGGTTTGAATTAGAAGGATGGGATAGCCACATACAGTAGTAATGCTGAGGGTGTGTGTATGATTGGCTTACTGAGTTATTGACTGAGTGATTTGTACAATACAAAATCAGTTGTGTTCTGTATTTCACGCGGTCCTTGGTATGCTCGCTGCTCGCGAAAGACAGAGATGGAAAGAACAAAGCAAATTGATCCACCGATTCTGTCAGTTATCTTCTCTCATTCGCTGCGCTACGTGCTCTTTTTGGACTGAATAATGTTATAGCTATACATATACAGTTGTGAAATAGTGTAGCTCGAGTTGAGGACGTGAATCTCACACAACCTGTTGGCGCGCACGAAAAACCACACCGGGCCAATACTTTCACACTTTGGAAATTAGCACAGTAACGTGGCTTGCGGGGCCACTAGTCAATTGAACAAATTCAACCCTGAACCCTCCATATGTTGCCGAAAAAGTCCCTGTTTACTGTTGGAGTTATCGAAGTTTATATGGTGTCACCATTATTTTGGCACACTGCAAGGTGGTAGTTCTCGTGTAAATTGATCTAGGATCAAGCTCATGATTTGGTTTCGAAGCCGGTTGCATATGACAGTCAATACGATTCGGATTGGTTTAGAAGAGTTTGCTCAAAGAGCATGTTTTCGTCCGCACCTTACTCTAGGGGGTCAAACTTGCTTCACGGCCACGTTCCAAGCCTCGATGAAGCGTCACTTGGAGCGTCTTGATTAGAATCGAAAGGAGCAACATATCTCCTTCCCGGAATGATGTGCATATGATGTTCAGCGTAACTTTAATGCTGCCAACCACCAAAATCTAAGAAAATTCGCCAGGACGTGACCTTTCCTTGAAATTTTGCTGACATTTTTGAAGGCCGAAGGGAAATGAGATCTCGGCGTAACCGTTAAATCCTTCAAATGTTCACTGTCTCCAAAAAAAAATCGCTCCGAGTAGTGATTCCCCCTCAAAGTCGGCAGTGGTATTCCGTGCCGCGCTGGAGCGCTCAAAGGAAGCGTTATGTACAAATATCGAGGATAGTGCTTTTCATTCCAATTGTGAACATATGCAACTGGAGCATCCAATATGGACAGGATGAGATCACGGTACAAAACGGATGCTATTTTCGAGATCAGCACCTCAAAGAACCCCTCTGTGTAAAATTTGGGAGGATTCCACAATACCTTAGACGATGCCGTAAAGGCTCGCGAAAATTGTGCAGCCAGAGCTCAGCAATATAACTGACACCTAACGCAGGTCAGGTTACGGTACCGGCGCGGCCGTGGCTGCCTTCCATAATTTTGTAGGTGAGTATATACACTACAACGGGCATACTCACCCAAAGTCTCTGTGTCTCCACCCTCAGTGCACTATTTCGCCAGGCAGAGTGAGCACGCCCGTTATAGCGTGCTCACCTAATGGGCGGCAAGCTTCTCACGGAAATTCCAGCTCCCAGTCCTACACTAGTCAACGCAGCATAGTGAGCTGATTACGCAGAGAACAGCAATCTGAAAACCGTTTTCAACCAAGCCTGAAAAAATCGATCGAAAGTTCAAAATTCCGGATGTTTGGTAAAAATGGCAGGGTGAACGAACGAACGAACGAATATATGAGTGTTGTATACGGTTCGATAGAGAAAACCCTTCCCACATACCAGGCAACCGCGCATTTGAGAAAATATCAATACCTGGCGCGTGCCGGGGGGTGGGGCATGCGCTGTGGACGCATTTACTTTATTGAACACCGCAGGTACATTTTCTTCCAGAACATTGCGAAACACTGCCACTATTCCACAGCTGGTTGCGGACATAACATTTAATTTTCACCACAGATCATCCTGCCACTATTCTAATTCTTCGGTCCAAAAATTACAAACTAAGCACATCCGCTCAAATCCTGCTGAGGATTGTTTCGTAGGCTGATCTGCAATTAGCACCTCCTTACCAAATTGGTGTTTTTTGATTGTTGCTTCGATCCCATCAAAACCCTTCAAAAACGGTATTATGGATCGAAACAGAAGTGGTGGTAGCAGTGGCGGACGCAGAAAGTGGGCGGGAGGAGGGGGGCGTGGGAAAAAAGTGGGGCCTCCGCCGCTTTGGGGACCCAGATGTAAAATGAAACTAATAGAAATATTTATTATAACAATAAATAATGAACAAAAATTTTATTAAAAATAATAATAAAAACAAACAAATAAAAACAAACTAATACAAGATTGCTCATTATTGATATTAGGGATGTAGGTAATAACCATTTGAGAATAGCGACTTAAAGGCAGTATGTCACCTCGTTTCGTGGGCTAAAAATACCAAACCTCGTCACGCTAATTTCAAAGATGTACGCCAAATCTCATAAAAATGACGAAAACCACGTTTTCGGAGGGTTCAAAAGTGCAGTTCACGGACCACGTGGGCGGAGCGGTCCGTTAATGTGCTGGCTGCCCGCCACGTCTGCAGCGTTGGCCAACACGTCTAGACGTGTCCGATCGATGAGATCAACTGCTTCGCGCGTAAACTCGGCTCGACAAACTGTTACAAGCCCCGTTCCAAAAAAACGTTTAAAAATAGGGTTTAAAGACCTTTTTGTAACATTACAGGTATACCATTGGATTGAGCGTGTCGAGGAGATTCAGAATCTGGTAAAAGCTCAGACACGAATACGAGCTGACACACTGCCTGTAACGACACTTTTTGCGATTTTCACAACCCACGGTTTGCAGAAATGAGGGCCTAGGAATCGTAAAAAATTGTATACAATGAAAGTGAAGGGGTCCTTCCATAGCGCTGGCGATTGATGCGCAAATGTGCATGATTTGGTCTCATAGCAAAACCAAGTGCTAAATCACGCATTGTTGCTTGTGAGTATGTAGCAATCGAAAGCACACATCATACCGAGTTTGTTTTTAATGCTTTGTAGGTGGAAATCTGCTGGAATATCGGAGAACAAGCTTATATCAAAGACCAAAATAAAGCCAATAAGGACTTGACAATCTCGCAAGCCTTGCTTACTTGTTCAGGGAACGAACTCTTTCATGTGCAGCAAACGTGAATACGGAGCTCAGCTCCCTATATTTTTCCTTTTGTTTCCCAATTAAAGCTAGCCTCGATGATGAAATGTGGCGGCGTAAGCCCTTGGATCCCGTCGGAAAAGGGGCGTGGCGTATGATGCCCCTAGGATGCGCAGGTGATGCGGTGCTTCTGTTGACAGCCACACACTCCTGAAGAAGGGGGGGGGGGTGATTATTGAGTATTTGGACCACTCTTTCTTACAAGTAACGATAAGTAAAAGCTAAGAAGCACTTCATGAAATATTTGTTTAGGTTTGAAAAATTGAGATTTTGAGATCAAACTTTGAGTTGAGATATGTATTCCCGGGAGATTTTGTGGGATATTTTTTTCTTTTGATGCAGAAAATTAGCTGTTGTGCTAGTCACAAAATCCCTGTCCACTTCATCACATGGTGTAACTTTTGAGCAGTTACGATAAAACCACTTCTACATACACCATCCATGATTTCGAACCCGTAATTTTAACAGCTTCAAAGCATCAAAACGTCCCGCTTTCATTTATTGAAATCCTTGATGTTATTCATCTTTCCCGGTTACAGAATTGCTGTAAACGCACAACCAGGGTAAAGCGTGTGTCGATAAATTATCAAGGGGGGAGGTCGTATGGGGGGTGGGGAAAGAGGGGGGTCGTAAGGGGGGGGGGGTCGTGGTCGGGAGGGGGGTGCCTTAGTGTGGAATAGGAGGTAGAAAAAAGGTAGAAAAAACGGAAGAAGTGGGACACTGAATTATCCATACACAGAATTTGTTTTGACGTGATTAAACGACTTTAACAGTATGATTTGAATAGTGAAAAGTGGGGGGTTGTAGGCTAAAATTTTCGCACGTCCGTACTGGAAGTCCTATCCAGTCCTGCAGGCCGGTAAAAAGTCTTTTTATGGACCCTACCCCCCAAGTTTCAGGTCTCCAGCCTCAAGAAGAAAGATTCAGCACGGGAATTACGGAGATGAGGTTTCGCCGATAAAAATGGCCTTTTTTCCATGTTTTTATCGACGGAGTTGAATCGCGGTGGAAGCAGCTGCGGAAAAAAGAGGATAGTGCCCACTTTGAAGAGTCCTGTTAAAAATTGACAGATTGGTGCCCATTTTGAGTAGGTGATCGTTATTATTACGGCACGAAGCCTGTAAGGAATAAGTTGTAAGTCATGATCATATCGTCGAACGAAACTCGGAGAACACGTCTATGACTAATTGATTTGTCTTGAGTTGTCATATGATCTCCCACGCCCTAGTTCTCCACTTGCAGGGATTCTTCCTCCCTACGGATATGCTGCAGGCAAAGTTATTTTCTTTTTCCTGTAGTGCTAGGTCAATTTCGCAAGCACCACTCAATGACTGATGAACTAAAGCTCGACCAGAGAGAAATTCCAAAGAGGTAGAACACGAATAAGAAAGATTAGTTTTGACAGCAGTGCTTCTGCAGTCATCTATCCGAAACGCCCTCTTTTTTGTTCTCTAGGCAATGTTCCAGGTTACTTAGGTTAGGTTCTTGAAGTCCTAAGCATGGAGTAGTGGGCGAAGTCAGGCAGATCTCCAAGAATAATGATCAAGTTAGAAACAAAGTTGGAAAAGGCGAACGAAATCATAAAAAAATCAAAAAGCGCCTACTCCGGTATTTCTGTTCACGTGATAAAAATCCTCATAAAACTTACTGAATTAGATAAATTGACAAGATGAAAAGTGCTTTGAACTTCAGAGGATTTACGCGTATTTACTTTAAAATTTCAGTGTAATGCCTACGTACTCTGTAAGTGATCTAAGCCGGAATCTTTTCGATATCCCTGTGACTGAAAATATGAAGTTAATGATTGAGCTTAATTTTGAATTTCATACTCACCCACTTGTGTTAAAATATTAGAAAAACGTTATGCGCGAATTAATTCCTTTCTATATTATAAAGTACTACCACTACAACGACGGTCCCTCGCGCGCGACGACATGTACGAGTTGTCTCACTGACTGCCTTAGCTACGAAGGGTTCATGACAGATGGATACTGTAGCCATGGCTGCCTCTGCCTATGGGAAGGTGTGGTCGAGGTGCGACATGACCCAGCTAACGAGCGAGCGCACCTCTTGACTCGGACCCAAGCTGCGTAGCATCTGCATGTCCATGAGGCATCGTTAGCTACGCCCATTTTTCGATGGGACCCAAAGGCCCTCCCTCCGGAAAATGTGGTGCGTTGTATGGGTATAGAAAAATGAATCTCTTCCATGCAACATCCGAAGACCAATCTTTTTGCTGCGCTCATACATATGAACCACAATTGATAAAAGGTCACTGAATCAGTAACAAAAACCCTTTTCGAAACATATATAGATCATTGGTACCTGCACTATATGAACGTTCATGGTCTGCCAATATCAGATATGGAAATAGAGAAAATAGCCACTGCACAGTTTCATCTATGTCCTGTTATGGAGCCCCTGTGAACCTGTTACTGAACCATAATATTCTAGGAGTTTGCCTTCTCCTGTGAGATCGTAAGAAAAAGGACTTATCGCTATCAAAGGAATAAATAATAATTGTCTCAAAACTAGATCAACTAATAAACAGAGATAGTGCGGGAGGAGGTTCGCAATAGATATCTCTGAATGCATTCAGTGATGATTTCGTTTAAAAATGATTAAGAATTTTCTAGATCTTGTCAGTACAATCAACTTTTCAGATGCGGTTTTGGCTTACGATTTGAAAGCGGTTCTGAAAAACTTATGATTCACTGAAGCCAAGATTTTCATCACGCACACCCTCGATATCAATAAATCCTCGACCTCACAAATTTAAAATATTGATTTTAATATAAAGTGATTAAAATAAATATTCACAACAAACGAAAGTGAAGTAATAAAAATAGAGTAACACAAAATTCTTGTTCATTTTATGAAGTAGTTTGGAAAATTCGGCAATCCGTCCTCGAGAGAGGGGTTACCCCTGCGTCCGTCGCCCATGTACAGATACTAGAAAATGAGACGTTGCTTTTTGACGCTTGGCACTAGGGAGGATATTTGAGTCAATAAGTTCCTTACTTTCAAATAATGCGTTAAAATTCTCGCGGAGACCGAACCGCTGCGATGCAGTGATTTTTAGCATGTAAAGTCACAAATCATCAAAATCTTCACCTTAAGCGGAACTAGTGCAGCATCAAAAGCCACTATCGCTGGCCATCCTGTTGTATCACTGATGATCCGTGCCAAGGTATCAGCAACCACCACACGACGCGGCCCCGAACTACTAACCTGAGTTTGGTATACATAACAGCTCAGCACATGTGAGTATAACAGCAGTAATGAACAATTAATGAGGCAAAACGAAATGCCACTAAATTACACAAACCTTCTCTTCATCCATCCACTGTCCATTTTGGTGTCTGTACATTAAAGAAGACATCCTGCAATGCAAAGGATAACATCTTGAACAACCATACGCAAACTTTAGGAGTAAATACTAAATCCTCCGTTAACCCACAGTTTCAGCAAATGTAGAGCGGCAAATCGTATAAAAGGGTTTTCAGACATTATGAGATCCTCCGAATGAATTATTAGAGTTTGGTGAACGGCTTCGTACCTACAGCATGGGCTGTAAGCAATACATTAACGAAGGCAAAATGTAGTGGGCTTTACCCCAATTTGTCAAGCTCGGGACAAAGTTTCTTGCTCAGCGACAAGTCATCCGGTAATTCCCTGACTTGGAGTAGGGCATGCACCAACGTCCTCACAAAAAATGTCGCTCTATCATCTGAGAAACAAATCAAGTATTAGCGTGGTAGGTATGAATATGTTTTGCATGAAACTAAATATTTCTCAAAAAACGACATTGGAACCCGTCATTTCAGAGTTTAGCCAGGATTAGTATTAATGAACATTCGACAACTTCCATGCAGAGAGTGGCTGCTCTCTCGAAAGAGGCCGCCGCGATATAACTTTAATTACCGGCTTATTCGAACTTTGCCTCCACCGCAGTTTTTGGATCTTTTCTACACCAAAGAAAGTTTTATCGACAAGAAAACTGATAACTCGCATGAAAAGGCTATGCCTTATTTATGAATGGAAGATAAGCGTGACCACTAATCACTGTATAAAAGGGCAGAACAACGCTATCGATAGATCGATTGGCACCCACAATTTAGTCCAGCTACCTAAGTCCGTTTTCCTGGTACTTCAACATTGAAGCCTATTTTGCAGACGATGTCTTCGTTGGCGCGCAGAACGTGACCGCACTATCTAAGGCGTGTTTCGCCGAGCTTGTCGGTAATTGGTTCAATACCGGACTTTTATTGCAGGCTTGGTGGCTCGCCAACACTCTGGTCGAGTCCACGCGGTGATTGAAGCCGCGTGTGCAACTAGTTGCTCACATTGCCATAAATATGTTGATGTCCTCAAGTCAGGACCTGCACCAATTGTTTTAATCCTATCACATGTATCAGCTCACTTCATGTAATAAATGACAAAAGCATACGTACCTACTTTGAGAAGCGTGAACCACCTCACGATAATTCTAGACATCATTGGAAGGAAGAAATTTGGCCAATCCTGTTGGAAACCGATTTAAAAAAAAACTTCAAAAAAAACCAAGTTGTCCTCACCACATCCAGCGAATTAGAAAAACCATCGAGGGCTACTTCTGCACATCTACCAAACATTTTTAGAGCAAGACCAGCTAATGCTTCCAATTGTCCAACAATATCAATTTGCGAATTTAATGCATCATCACAACTCTAAAAGGTTTTAAATTTGTTTTAAAGTTCTAAAAAAGTCTCATATATCCACACAAATTCCTGAGTCGCATGAACATACTTACATCAAAAGCCGTTACCAACCCACACATGACAAAGTCAAGCAGCTCAGGTGACATCGACGAAATTGAACCCATATCATCGAACACACTGATGGCAGCTCGCAAACAAAGCGCACTCATTCGCCATGAAGAAGTACCAAGCGACCTGAAACGAGGGATAACAGGTTCATATTTGGCATTCTTCCGATCTAGCAGTGGGTAACTTGTAAGTCGTAACTAGTGGTGATTTCTGTGTCCTAAAACTCACTTGGCATTGAAAATAACGTCTTCCCATTCTGATCCTTCCATTTGGATAAATTCCTTGACGTGTGTTAAGAATAACAGAGGCTCCTTCGTATGGAACCTAAAAGTAAAAGCACAACATTTTGTTAACAACAGAAAGACAATGCAAAATGTCCGTATCTATAAAGGTGAAAGTTTGTGTGTCCTGAATAGAAGTGTGAAAGATGAAACGATTTCGACCAAATTTTGCACAGACCCTCCAAGGATCGGTGGAGGTTGTGGGCTACTATTCACCAAAAATTATCGAATGGCGTATCGATCGATTATCGATCCTTTTTTTATGAATTTCTTGATTTTCCGCTACGTTTTGCTCTGGGTTCGGTGAGGAAATGTCTACTAGGGCTTTCCTACACGCCGAACACGAAAGTGAAAATATGGTAAGAGAACACCGGTTTTTTGAGCTTATTGGTCTTTCCGCTTCTGTCAGTGACGGGTAGGAACGCACTTATTGGAGTTGTCGAACTGCTAACACAAATATAGCAAGCATGAAAATTCGATGAAATTGCGGGGGGGGGGGGGGTTGAAAAGTTTCTGGAATGACCACCAAGGAGCTAGCGTATTCCATTTATTTCTGTGCCACTGTACATACAGATAAATCCCTCACATGAATCTGTATATATAAAAGTGAAAGTTTGTATGTGTGTGTGTGTGTATGTATGTAATGAATAGAAATCGCGGAGGGTGAACCGATCGGGACCAAATTTTGCATGTAGGTTCTTTGGGGCCCGGCGGAGGTCATAGGCTACTTTGCACCTGGGATTATCGATTGATTTATCGATTATATCGATTTTATTGATTTTTCGTTATTTTTGCCCAGGGATCGGTGGGAACACGTCTTCTGGGGTATCTCAATGCGCTGAACACGAATATGACAACCATTCTGCACGAAATATTGATTTATCGATTTTTTTCCATTTTCGATCGGGGAGGGACACGGACATGTCTACTGGGGCATCTCAATGCGCTGAACACGAATATGGCAACCATTTTGCACGAAATATTGATTTATCGATTTTTCGCTCTTCTGCCCAATGGAGCTGTGAAGACATGTCTGCTGGAGTTTCTCAATACGCTGAACATGTATATGACAACCATTTTGCATGAAATAGCGATTTATCGATTTTATTAATTTTTACTCTTCCGCCCAATGGAGCGGTGAAGACATGCCTCCTGGGGTTCTTCGACAAGCTGAAGATGAATATGACAACCACTTTGTACGAATGCATCGATTCAATGTCACCAAAATAGCTTTGCTAACTTTTCGCCCACAAGTCGATGGGGAAGGGGCACTTGGGCTTTGCTAACATGCTGATCACCAAAACTACGGAGATTTCAATGTTTTAATGGATTTATCGGTGATAGTAATTGACCTCAGCAGTGTGATATAGCCAAGGTAGTAAAACACCCGGGCAAAGCCGGGTACGGCAGCTAGTTGACTATAATTATAAATTCCATCTGCGAAAGGGCCTAGTTTTGACAGGTCCTTCTAGTCAGCCAAGTTTGATCATCTTCAGTTAGTGATGAATGCGAAGTTCGAACGATCACTAAATCTTCCAAAATAAAGAGGAAGATCTCGAGTAAACGGAATATCTCCGACGTGCTGATTTTGGAGACTCACCGCCTACATTTCCCACCCGCTTGGATTAGCGAGGATTGCTGCACACAGGCAAACAAACCGTTGACCATGTTCAGGATGTCGAAAAATGGTACTACACCAGAAAACGTAGACAAATTCTTCGATATAGATTTCACGAAGAGGCGAATGGTTGTGCACGGAATTAAGGAGTCTTTCAGCAATCTTTAGAGCAAATAGTTCATATTCACAGACTAAATTGGTTCCAAAAAATCTTTCCGAACGATGTGTGCCGCATTTGCTAAATTCCGAGCAACAGCCCCTTGCGAAGTGGAACAACCCAGCAAAAGTTTTAAATGGTTTGTTTGGAAAGGAAAGGGTATGGAGCCTGAAACTTCCACTGGGATGCAGCTGAGATTCAGCACTATATATGCCTGCAAAAATACAGTCAAAACAGTGGTTCAGATTCTAAGAATTGGTTCCGAGAAAGAGAAGGACCGTTCACTGTGTTGGAAAAGTACCGGTATTTGTTTTTGGTCCGTCAGAGACATTTCACTAACTGTCAGAAAAGGGGCTACTAGATAAAAATGGTGAATATTTTTCGAAGTTCACTGACCCGGGTGAGGATAAGAAAAAAGTGTATCTCCCCAACAGTATGGCTGCATATAATTGAAAAATAAAAAAATGAAATGTCTCCCTCATCCTCTGATCCTTTAGCACTGGCTTGCTAACTTGCTTGCTTGTCTTTCCTCAGAGCTCAGAGCCTTCTTGTCCACAAAGAAATGCGGATCGTATGACCAACTATTCATGGCCGTATGAGTTCGCTTTGGGGAAGTCGAAGAAACCTTCGCAGCGAAAGTATTGAAAGCAGAAGAGAGACTGAATCAATGAGCTTCGGCAGGACTGAGCTAACAAATAACTCAACAACTGGACCTGAGTTGTTTTGTTTTCATTGTCATTCCGAAAACTTTTCAACCCACCCTCGTACCATCCCGATAACTTCACCGACTTTCAGCTCACCGTTAACATGCTAACCACCAGAAAGAAGAGTAATTTGAACGAATTCACCGAGATTATCAATTGCTCTAACTAGTGCAAATTAATTGAGTGAAATAAAACGCCCGATCGAGGCCTAGTACACCATTTCGAAGACCCCAAATTGTATTGGTGGAGGCGCTGGCATAGCAGCGCGTGTGTCCTATGGATGAGATTTCAACCTAAATAACTGCTTTTTCAGGGCAAGGGAATGTACTAAAAACGGATGAACTTATGAACATTATGACAAATAACCCGAACCCAATATCAAACCCACTGAAGTTTTTATCAAGTCAAGTGGAAAGTTTATTCGAAGCGCTTCATAGCGTTGAAGGCGGTGTGTCACCTTAGGGATCGCTTTTAAATTCTCGTGTCAGCCGAAAATGTGCGAAGCGCTGCGCGCAAAGATGCATTTTAAGTTTCAAGGAAACGTCGAAAACACCATGAGTTAAGGGATCCTGTGGACAAGACAAGTGGACAAGAGACTTCATTCTTTAGCGAAAGCTTATTGAGGATGCAGCAAAGTTTTCCAGCACGGCAATACCGGTTCAAACGATAATAGTTACGGCTTAGAAGTTCATTATAATGTGCAATATTGGCTTCCCACTAGCTGTCACCAATTTTCTAGCAAGGAAACTCGTCCGCGTCAATATTAAATTTTGCCTTAAGATAGAGTTTCCGACCGTTTTTCAAGATTTCAAGTACATGATTGGAATCAGCGCATTAAGTAGGACTGATATCACGATACCCATCATAAGGTGATGCAATGCCTTTAATTCATTGTTGCTGATAAACAGGAACAGTCGCAACGGTCTCACCCTTCTTCAAAACAGCTTTCTTTGCTAGGGCGATTGGATTCGTTACAGCGCCTCGGGTGTGTATCATCGTGAGGGAAAACGGGGCGTGGTACAGTTCTGCGATTGGTTCGTTCAAATCCTCTTCCCGTCCCAAACGGCTGACTCGTTTTCTTCGCGCGCGATTCCACTATATATGACAATGCAAAATTTGAATGCTATAGAGGACGAGTTGATCTTGAAGGGGGGGGGGGTGGGGGGAGGGGGAGGCTCCGCCTCGTTTTCCCTCACGATGATATACACCCTAGCTCCTCAGCTTTCACCATTCCAACAGACACGGAGCGTCAACCACTGCACCCCTTCGCTGGTCTCCTGCGCCGATCCTCCGCGCAGCGCAGGAGCCCAGCTGGGCGCTGTGGCTATGGCAACGCCGGTCAACAAAGTGGTGCAACCGCGATTGACGCTCACGTATCTATGCATACTAGCTCTTGAACATACCTGTTTATCCACTGGTCCATTGGTTCCAGCCGAAATTGGGAACAATCACAGTGAATAGCCCAACACCAGGCAACATTGCTGTCCCGAATCTTCTCAGGTGGAAGAAATGCACCCTTTTCGGATAGTGCTCTCATACACAACTGAGCAGAAACCGGCGTTGCAGGCAGACAAACTAAGGCTGATAAAGCTCGATGGGTGGCCCGTGCTGTTTTCTAAATCAAAAAAAAAATAAAAGCGTGGCACACGATTTCCAGACAACAATTGCTTTAACTACCTGAAACACATCCTCCCACATATCCGCACAAACTCTGAATATCTCGGAACGAGGAATATACTGCCATCGAGTGTCGTATAGCACATTAAGGACCGGTACAAATGCCGCACCAAATGCCAACGATAAATCGTGAGCTTTATCTTAAAGAAAGTATCCTGATTTACAAGGATTGCACTACCATGATTTATATAAGAAGATTGTGTGTGCGTCTCGATTGGAAAAATTGGAAAAATTGAAACTTTAGGGATTTAGGTTCTGTGATTCTAAGTTTTACCTTTGACATGTATTTTGAGCAGAAGCACTTCGCGTTATGCACAAGATGTTTAGAGCATTCTTCAGCAAAAACGCAGCTATACTACTATTAGTGCACAAATATGTTCAACCAACTGTGGAATACGAAGCAGTGATTTTCAATCCCTCTGAGCAGAAGCTAGTTGCAAAACTAGAGGGAGTGCAGCCTACCTTCACTAAATTATGATCAGAACTACATGGTTTCATGAACAACAGCCTTTCATACAAAGGAATGTCGAGGCAGACATTTGTTAATCGTCGAAGTTGGTTTGTCAGGACAATGCATCACGGGCTCATAACTGGTAAATGTAGTCGTCCATTGACCGACTATTTACTGCAGAACCTTCACTAAGACCAAACAGATGTGATGCGATGGGCCTATTTTGAATGGATGTGACTAGTGTTACCCTCGTGGGGAAAGTGCGCGCAAATCTGTTGCACAAATCTGCTCTTTCACCGCTACTAAACTTTTGCAATTCTCAATCGCCATTTTCTTATCTGATCACAGAAAGCAATATTTTCAAAGATGATCGAAGCTGTGGTGGGAACTAAAGAGCAGTACGAGCAGCTCTTACCTTCGCAGTCTATACTCAAGTAAATGATTGTTCTCCGAGCTGTATTCTCCATAAACTGGAACAATCCCTCTTCTGTACTAGGTAGATCTACTGAACGAGCATCACTCGATGTACCAGCAAACAACCCATACTTTGCGATGACTTCATTTTCCACCTGTAATAAAATAAAACTACATGGGCTGTAGCATTATATGCACCATCCACGGTAACCGCCGTGTTCAAAATCTCAACCAATTTTGAGGTGTTGAAGGACATACAGGAAACTTCAAACGGCCAGGTGAATACGGACCAGTGCGCAGCAGCCTTGAGGAAAGCATTACCGGTGGAAGTGTGCGTCAGACAGTCACAGTGCCATGCTCCGTCGCGGCACTGGTCTGCATTCACCTGTCTGTTTGGAGTTCCCTGTATGGCTCAAATTTCATGGAGAAAGCACGAAACACGCAAAAAAATCAATCAAGATGGAGTATTGTATTTCGTTCGCATGAATTCGCGGCTTTTGACGTTCATGAGCCCTGCCACCTGGATGCCATGCACGTTTATGTAAGCGATCGTTCCAACTCTGATAACTGCGAAGTGGAAATACAGCCGAAACAGCGCAACACGTTGAGTACAAAGCTTCATAGCAGCTCATCCCAGATGCTGCTATCCTATTAGGCTGATCCATAAGTTCTGTATCTATATGTTTGTCGGATTGTACCTTGTAATCACAAGATCTATTGCTGCCCTAATCTGCATCATGAAGAAGCACTATATGCGCCCTACTAAAGAAATAGTCATCCGTCTTAGATTTCATCAAGGTAAGCGAGAACCTTGCATCGATTGAAACTCACCTGCCGCAGTGCATATCGTTCCGATTTGTTGCGAACGTTAAGGAACCCCAAGCTCACCAACGAATATATGAGCACTAAGACTGTCGAAGACATTCACATTTTTGAAAGTATGACGCCAAGGTTCGATAAGTTGTCTTGGGGAGATAATGAGCCTCAAAATAAACCGTGTTCAAAAGAACCAGCGGAGTTGGATTTGGAGGCCCTGAAGACGCAGCTGAAAGGCAGCCTCTGCAAAACCATATGCTAATTGGTGAATGCTTTCCTGTGGTTTCAACCACCTACAGCATGTAGATTGTAAAGAATTGGTTTCGTCAATCTGCTGCATCAAAGTGTTCCACATAATAATTTCAAGAGGTGGGCAAGGATAGGAGGGTCAAGTGCATCTTTCAACTACTAAGCAGACTCAAAGCTCTTTTGATCCATTAACTAAATACGAGTCCTTGGAGCGTGAGCTAATGCTGATTATGGATGGGTGTAAAGTTACCAACGAAACAGCAGCGCTAAACCGGAAAACCAGGGCAATACGAAAACCAACTTTTCCTGCGTGTCTCGTGCAGTGTTCAAGGAGTTGAGCACTGGAGGCTACTAAAACAGAAAGGTGGATAATGGTTTCAATTTATATTAGGTTGTTGCGAAATCGATGTCGGATTTTCGAACCTCGAACTTTGGACTAGTACGCTGGAAAGAAAGCTGATGTTTCAGTTGCCCATTTGGTATTTATTTGAAATTTTATGTCTTCCTCTTTTTGCCATTTCATTTCCTATTCAGTTTCGATGGCCTCCTCGTTGGTGAATCAAAGTGTAGTCTTTAGCAAAAATTTGTCTCAAACTGTAACATGGATTCGAACTCGGTAAGAACGCAGCAGTTAGGAATATTACCAACATATTAGGGAGGGAATGCCAAATCAAACCGTAGCCCAATGTTGGTCAAAGTACTCCAGTTTTGGAGATAAATGTGTCAGAGTTATGGATTAAAATTCAGTGACGTCAATGTCGTTCTGAAAGCAGTGGTGGGAGCTATCACCAGAGAATGTGTTCAGTATCGCGGAGGCAGCTTGAAGGTTTATCATTTTTCTATTTTTGGCGCCGTGGAAAGGACAGGCACGATGGAAAAATTGAGCGAGTGAATTCTCCTCTAATTATCCTCTGGTGTTTTACGACAGCAAATACCCCACTTGGCACTGGAGACGGTCTGGAAGAAGATGCAAACGGGAATGGAGACTCGCTTTCACATATCTTACTTAGCGGACTGTTCCCCTACAGATAACCACAAACTCAGGAACAATCTGTACAAAACGACGAGTCCGCCCACGCACGCGGGTATCGAGAAGCTGCAACGTTTCCCAGCACTCCACGTCATCATCTCTGATCTGCGTATAACGTTTCACCGTTATTTTAATGATATCGACCAATGATTTGGCTCTGACGTGGACCCCAGCCGCGCGTGCGTGGGCGGACCCGTTGTTTCGGACAGACTATACACATACACATATGGTCTATTAGCTCACAGAGGGCGCCTGATCCGACTTTGCCCGCAATTGCGACTTTGCCAGCAGAATGCGTGCGGAAGGATATTTGGGTGTAGGTCGTATGGCGCGATTCTTCGGGTGGCACTATGGACAGGCTGAGTCTGGGGCACGCTACTACCACCCGATTACTGTCACGCGCTGCGGTTTGCCTGGATCTGCCTGACGGAGCAACTCCACTTTTCCGCCATCATCCTACTGTGGAAGAGAGCATGCAGAGTTGCAGATACCTCTATGTAACGAAACTTTGGAAATGGGTACCAATCCTATATGCGCTGCACTTTTACATAGACTTGATAGAATTTTGACGGAACTAATCGTTACATAGATCAACTTGGCGTCAGGTATTCATCTTTAATATTAGGTCTTCAAGAATGAAATGTACGATTTTGCAGGAAAGGATTTCGAGTTTTGTTTCTAAAGCAAGATGCAGTATAAGATAAATGATCAAAAAGTCAGGAAGTGGTTTTGAAAGGAAAAGGATGTACCTTCATAATGAAAACTAGCTGCAGTATCCGGCTTCGCTCGGGTGTTTTACAACCTTGGCTATATCACACTGCTGAGGCCAATTACTATCAACGATAAATTCATTAAAATCCCCATAATTCTGGTGATCAGCATGTTAGCGAAGCCCAGGTGACGTTTCCCATTGACTTGTGGGCGAAAAGTTAGCAAAGCTATTGCGGTGACATTGAATCGACGTATTCGTACAAAGTGGTTGTCATATTCATACTCAGCATATCGAGGAACCCCAGGAGAGATGTCTTCACCGCTCCATTGGGCGGAAGAGCCAAAAATCAATAAAATCGAAAAACCGACATTTCATGCAAAATGTTTGTCATATTCCTATTCAGCGCATTGAAAAACCCAAGAAAACATGTCTTTGTCCGTCCTCGAGCGAAAATGGGGAAAAATCGATAAAATCAATAAATCAATATTTCGTGCAAAATGGTTGTCATTCTTATTCAGCGTGTTGAGAAACCCCAGTAGAAATGTTTTTTACCACCCCATGATCAAGAATAGCGAAAAATCAATGAAATCAATAAATCGATATCTCGCGCAAAATGGTTGTATTCGTGTTCAGCGCATTGAGGTACCCCAGTAGACATGCCTTTACCACCCCATGACTAAGAACAGCGAAAAATCAATAAAATCAATAAATCGATGAATTGGCGCAAAATGGTTGCCATATTCGTTTTCAGCGCATTGAGATACCCCAGTAGGCATGTTCTCGCTAGTCCCTGGTCAAGAAGGGCGAAAAATCAATAAAATCAATAAATCGATATCTCGCGCAAAATGGTTGTATTCGTGTTCAGTGCATTGAGGTACCCCAGTAGACATGCCTTTACCACCCCATGATTAAGAACAGCGAAAAATCAATAAAATCAATAAATCGATATCTCGCGCAAAATGGTTGTCATATCCGTGTTCAGCGCATTGAGGTACCCCAGTAGGCATGTTCTCGCTAGTCCCTGGTCAAGAGGAGCGAAAAAACAATAAAATCGATATAATCGATAAACCAATCAATAAGCCCAGGTGCAAGGTAGCCTATAACCTCCGCCGGCCAGTGGAGAGTCTACCTGCAAAATTTGGTCCTGATCGGTTCATCCTCCGCGATTTCTATTCGGAACATACAAACATACATACACACAAACACACAAACGCACAAACACACAAACACACAAACATACAAACACACAAACTTTCACTTCTATATATACAGATAAACACGAAAAGAGATCTAGTAAATCTTCGAAGATAGAGACTGTCAAACTGACCGCTCATAAAATCGGACATTTCATACTTGATGACCTAATAGAAGTCATTCCTAGCACCGCTGAAATGTTCAAGAACTTCAGAAAGCCAAAATTTCGAGTAATTCAACTATTCAGCAGTTTGAAAGATTCTGTATTAAGAGTATTCGTTCGAATGTTTCAGAAAATTTCCTATCTTGACAGAGTATTCGTTGAGATTCCGTGGAAATTTCTTTATTGCTAATACTGCAAAAAGCAGTATTAGCAATAGTATTTGGATCCATCCCTGAGAGGAAGAGTAGGCCGTGAAAATGCCTCAGCTCAAAACGCTTTTGCAGATTTTGCTGACTCCGAAAAGTTTGGCTCCGAATCCAATATAACCAAAATTTGGGATGGCGAAGATGTGCTTATACAAACGACCCCTTAATTAGGAAAACGGCTTCAGTTTCAGCCGAGTTATGACAATTCAAAGTCAACTCTCAAAATCCAACATCGATTTTGCAACAACCTAATATATACAAACAAGTCGCTCCTATTCAAGAACTTCAGGAGTTGCACTTGAACGCCAAAATTTTCATCACGGCGGCCAAGGCCCAACGCTATGCTGAAAATTCTACTTAAGATTTTTCGAAAACGTCTGGCTTTTCCCAGGCACTTCCCATATATCTCACTCCTTAATCCTAGCCCTATCAGAAAACTAGCTGGCAGTGTCACTAGAAAACGATGTGCCTGGAAAATTTATCACTAATCGTAAACATATCTAAGCAACGGTGTTGATGGCTCGTCGGTCAAAGCATGCCTCTTTCTAAAGGGTAAGGATCGGCGAGGTGCTTTTCGGATAGCGCGGGGATGATTACATAGATGACTAATATACAGAGGTTGAAATTGCGTTCTCTCAAAATTATTTAAATTTGAAGCAAAGGGTGCTAGTAGGGACAGAACTTCTGAATCAACCTAATACCTCGATTGCTGCCATCGTTTCTTAATTGCTGCAAGAGGGAGGAATGTCTGAGCAGCAAAAGAGGGAGAATGACGATAACAGTCAGGAGACTACCAGGCTTTGTACTTGACGTGTTACACAGTTCGGGCTAGGTTCCTGGTTTGCAGTTTTCAGAACAAGTAAGCTGATGATTCGTTTGGCCCAATTCCATCTGTACCGAAAAAGTGAATGTTGTCCCTCAACTACTTCGATGAGGTTGAGAGAGGTCAAAAGAGTGAACTTTGTACAGTACGTGATAAGGAAAGCAATTTCGAAGATGGTTAGCGCGGAAACATTTTCAACATTGCTCAAAAAGTGAAAGAAAGATCACATATTCAGAGCCGGTGCGAGAGAGAGCTGACATAATAGAGTGTGATTTGCCCCGGCGCTCTGCTTTCGTACCAGGACCAATTTGATTTTCGCTAAATATGTTGGCAATATCACAAAACTGCAAATTGCGGAGTTGTCAGTGATTTTTTTTTCAAGGAATTTCCTACAAAACAGTCCCAAAAGTGATAAATTTCATCGAAAATCCACAGAGAAATCAAAGTTTTTCAAAACCCAAACGGAGGATTCGCATGCTTTAAGATTTCGCCCCAGTTTGTAGGAACCGTTGCGCAACTGTCTACTTCATTTGTGACGTCCTTGCGCAGATGGCATTAGTGGAAAAAGTCCTGTTGCCAAATGGCCAGTTGAGTCCGGGGCCGAAAAGGCTGAAGCATTCGCCCATTTCTTCAATTCCGTGTATAATCTCCCTCCAGCAGTAATGTGACCTGTCCTTTTTTTTTTACCACAGCAAAGATCGACTTCATAGAGATCACGAGTCAAAACGTTTTTGAGACCCTTTCACGCTTACCCCCTCATTCATCCTACTCACCTGATAACCTGCCCTACATTTTCCTCAAAAAGCTGCACTAGGTTTGAACCTGTTCTAACTTTGTTCTTTAACTGGTACCTCCTCCACAGTGACGTTCCTTCCATATGGCGCCTCGGGTTTGTAAAGCCTATCTTCAAGAAGGGTAGCAAATCCTGTGTCGAAAACTACAGGCCCATATGTCTCACCTCATGCACAAGTGAAGTGCTAGAGCGGATAGTGTGTAGCCGACTCAAAGAGTTCCTTGAAGCAGCGTCCCACCTCAAGATCGTTTTTGAGATCTCAATGAGAAAAGAATCTCCAGGAGCTGGCGATCATAATGGTATACGTGATTCCATGCAAGACTACTGACAAACCCCATTTTCGAGCCCCAAATTTTGAGGAGCCTTTGGGCGGAGCCAGGGGCGGAGCTAAGAAACTTTACGAATAATTCGCTCCAGGAAGCGCACCTCCTGAGGAAATTGGTATTCATCGAGAGAGTTCCTCATCAACTCTCTAACCCAATAGAAACTGCGCTCCATTTCCGGCGAGCAAGGGAGTCCTTTGGACGGAAACCTTGCAATCCACATTGGCTCCGGAGTCAACGCGGAATTTTAAGGTTTCCGGACAGTGAACTCCTTTAGCCGCACATGGAGGACAGTTTCAATCACCAGCTCCTGGAGATTCTTTTCACGTTGAGATCTCAAAAACGATCCTAAGGTGGGACGCTGCCTTTAAGGCCAACCAACTTATTACGGCTGCTCACCATGGCTTCCTACCAAAAAATCAACAACCTCTGCGTTGATTTCATCTATCATTCTCTGGCAAATACTGTTAGACTCACATGGATACGGCCTGCTACATAGATTACAAAAAAAGCTTTTGATGCTGTCGCCTCTTCACCAAATTGCGCTCTTATGGTATAGATGGCTGTCTGTTTCGCATTGCTTTACTTTGCGCAAAGCTCAGTTATCGAAATTCAAAGCAATATAGTTAGTAAAGCCTAATTCTGCGGCAAACTCACCAATTTCGTGAAACCTTTTCTCAAAATGTATTAGCTGCCAATTGTCGGATTTTCGTTTTCCCCATACTGTTTTGTGTAAAGAATTTGACTACAACTGCACGTTCTATTAAAACCTGCTTTGTTCGAATTACAGTTCAGTCTTTCTGTGTCTTTTTTTTTTGGGAGGGGGGGGGGGGGCAGGGCTGGGTCCCAAACGGGACTTCATAGTTGAAGTCACCCTCATCGTCATGGGTGTAGGTCCCCTAAATGGACACCAGCGGAAGTGATGGTATGCAGGGACAGGTCCCACTTTACTGGAGCTCTTGATTTTCCGTGTTCTGAACACAGTTGTGATCCACCAGCAACCGAACACACCAGGGCCGGTAGTAAAGTCCTAAATATTGGCAGCCATCTGCTGCTGCCGTGACGTGAGGTAGTTGCCGACAAATAGCCAGAGGGATGTCGGTATCTTTCTATTCTTAATCATGTGCCCTCACGTCGGACGCCAGTTTGTTGGCAGCAATGACCTTAGGGCAGCCGGCAGCTCGATTGCTGCCAACACGACCTGAACCCACGGCGGCAAGTCAGAAAATGAAGAGGGAACATGTACATAGAGGCAAGAGTGTCGATGCAGAAGCTCGGTCATTGTCAGGACCATGACGGACGTCGGCACCTCCCACCAAATCTCTTTCTCATGGAATCACCATATTTTTGATTGGGAAAAAGTGGTCTGCCGCAAATATTTGCTGTAAGGAAGGTATTGTAAAGAATTGACCAGTAGAACTTGAATTTCTTGTGCCTTGGCAACATATACGCTTCTCTCAACCTCTCGGATGCTCCGTAGATGGCTCTCCATCACGGCACAGGCTACCCACGCCAATTACCTGAGTATGGTCCCGTTTTATTATACCTGTGCTTGTTGGGCACCGCTTCGTTTCTCACATGACACGTGGCATATGCCAAGCCGTCTTACCAACACATGGTGCCCTTGCATCCTTTACACGGTTATCTCTGACAATTGTGCAGTGCGAATGCTGTCCGGAACAGCATCGATTTCAAATGTTATGGGGGTCTCTTATTAGTGGCTACCGTCCACTCCCCATTTTCTCCCATTCTTCCTCAATTTCTATTAGGAGCAACAAAGGTTCAGCAGTAGATGAGGCAACAAAAATTTAAAAAAAATGATGAAAAACAGGAAAAAATAGTAAAGTAATAAAAAAACAGGCGGAAAACGCGATGGATTGCTCAAGGACGATTAAATAGGTCCAGGAAAGCGGGGAAAATTTATAGTTGGTCCACAAAGGAAAGTTCAAGAACAACGTAAGACGGCTAAAACCCTTTTATCTTCTGAATAAATTTTCTCCAGAGAAAAATTAGTATGAAATTCTATGATGTTACTTTATTCACGCATCAGGCCTACTTCTGGTCAACCAAAGAATAAAATTCTATAAGCATTTCTGACGTCTTAGTTAACGTTTTGTTCCGAAGTCGAAGTCAATGGTGCTTCGAACGACGGCGGTCTTAAGCATCCTTGAAATCAGCTGGATAGGACCTTCTAAAGTTTAGCAGAATCTATAATACAGTCTAGAAGCAAAAACTACAACTCCAATTTCGCAAAAACAAGTTAATTTTTTTAGATTTTAGTGTAATGAATTGAATAAAGTGATGTTTGGAAATGTATGAAGAAAAATTGAGCTAGGATGAGGGTGTCAGAAATGCTCATTGAGGTTCAAAGTTGAATTGACACGTGGTAGGCCTGGTAAATGTCAGTCATTGGACCAGCGAACCTATCATTTCAAGATTGAAAAAAAAATTTCCTAGGGAAGACCATTCACATCAACACCTGTGTAAACGAATTTTGGTGGTATAACAATGCCTCCACCAATACATTTCCATCATGCATTTTCCCTTCGGCTAGCCTCCGGGATACCAACAACACCTCCGAGATGGCTTTCGCACCTCAGATGCACAAATGAGCCAGCGTGGGTCACCAAACATTCCACTATTTTGCATAGAGACACAATATAAATTCAAAAAGGTAATTGAGAAGTTGTAAAAGTTGTCATCCTGCAGTTAAACATGAATGAACACTATGAAAGCATTGAAGAACTTAATAACACTTCTCAGACTAAAACTCTCCAGCTGTTCTGAATTTTTGAAAAAAAAAGCACAAATTTTCAAATTTATTCGAATTTGATGAAACAGCGGCGCGACGCCCCTTTGCTTCCGTAGCACCATACTCTGAAATTCTTTTTTTGCGAAATTTGGCTCATAGAGCTTCCATAAGCGTTGCGATGATCCCATGCGGTGACGTGGCAAGGAGGCGGGCAAGGGATGGGACTGGTTTGAGATCAATCAGTCGGATACGGTACCGGTGACTGCCAGTGGCGCTCACACCTACCAGGGAAGGATACTAGGTGGGTCCGACAACACGTGACAAAATGTACATTGTCATATGCAGTTTTTCTTGCTGATCTCAAATCCGTTATCTTTATCTGCTACGGAGCTCTCTGTGGAGAGTTACGTGGCATAATATGGACTAATCTCTTCCAGCCAAACCCAACTTTCGAGTTATATTCCGCCAAAAATGTGCGAGTAAACCATCTCAAACTTATCAACCGATTGTAACTGGTCATTGCTTCTAAAACAGTCTTAGATCCAGATAAGTTCCCACGATCTTCTAGCAGAATATAGCTAGAAAGCGAAATTTTGGCAGCCCTGAATAAGCTGAAATCATGACATGTGACTCTTCACAGAGTGCTCCGCAGCACTCAAGGAAAAAGGATTTGAGATCAGCATGGAGAACTGCATTTGTCAATATACACTTTACTACGAGTTGTCGGACCCCGCTTGTATCCTTCCCTGGCTAGCTCGCACCTCTAATTATCCGGCTGTCTGGGTAAGAAACGCGACGAGCCCTCGGCCCAGAGACAAACTTGTTAACACATTTTATATAGTATTTTACAGCTCATGCAACTATGAATCACATTTCTGTCACTACTTTGATTGACCCTTATGGCTACAGCCATCTCCCACTGTTCCGCCTGTATCTGCCATGAAGGCGCATTCAAAATTCGGCGTCCTAGATTGGGTTCATTTAGATATTTCTCGTTACACATTGATGTTTCGAATCATCTCTCCTTGATAGCAAGAAAGGAAAATTGTCAGCGCTCATGATGTTATCCCAAATTCAAGGGTCAGATTTTGGTAGTGAGAGCTGAATTCACAGAACTTTCCACTTTTGAGATAGGTTATATCTGGGCCGGTAGTAAAGTACCCCATGATGTGACGTTGAGATGGCGTCAAGTAGGCACGTGCTCCTGGCACATCTGCATCTCTGCTCCCAACATGTCGGCATCTACGGTGGCATCTTAATGGAAAATGAGGTAAGCATAGATGCCGGCACGCTGGGAGCAAAGAAGCCGACATAGCGTTGCATTCATCTCAAATTAATGCGTCTAAGTGTACCTTGGTTCTTTCTACAGCTTGAAGACGACTCGCTTATAAAGGATATGTGCTAGGCTCCACCTTTCGAAACTGTGCAGCACGAACGCAACCCAAACTGCGCAATGTGTCAAGTTCAAAACCTGAGTCCATTTTCGCCCTCTTGTTTTTTGTTATTATTTTTTATTTTTGTTGCCTCATCTACTGCTGAACCTTTGTTGCTCCTAACACAAATTGAGGAAGAATGGAAGAAAATGAGTAGTGGACGGCAGCCAGTAATAAGAGGAGCTCATAACGTTTGAAATCGATGCTGTTCGGACTGCATTCGCGCTGCACAATTGTCAGAGACAACCGTGAAGATGACTTGGCATGGGCCACATGTCATGTGAGAAACGAAGCGGTGTCCAACAAGCGCGGGTATAGTAAAACGGGTCCATACTCAGGTAAATGGAGTGGGTAGCCTGTGCCGTGATGGACAGCCATCTATGGAGTATCCGAGAGATTGAGAGAACAAGCGTATATGTTACCAAGTTACAAGATATCCAAGTTCTACTGGTCAGTTCTTCACAATACTTCCTTACAGCAAATATGTGCGGCAGACCCACTTTTTTCCAGTCAAAAATATGGTGATTCCACGAGAAAGAGATTTGGTGGGCGGTGCCAACGTCCGTCATGCTCTTGACCATGACCGAGCTTCTGCATCGATACTCTTGCCTCTATGTACATGTTCCCTCTTCATTTTCTGACTTGCCGCCGTGGGCTCAGGTCGTGTTGGCAGCAGTCGAACTGCCGGCAGCTTTAAGATCATTGCTGCCAACAATCTGGCTCTCGACATGAGGGCACATGCTTAAGAATAGAAATATGCCATCCCTCTGGCTATTTGTCGGCAGCTACCTCACGCCACGGCAGCAGCAGATGACTGCCAACATTTAGGACTTTACTACCGGCCCTGAGGCGAATCGATTTTCACCCGAAGCACTGGAAAATGGGAAAGTAGAGTTCGGTTGGAAGCCCGTCATGGACGAAAGGATGAGGGTTGAATAAAGGAACGGTCATATTGTTATAGGATGAGGTTTTGTTCTTTATGAGAGTGCATAGCAACGTTCGCGACAAGACCGGCATCCACCTGTCATTTTCGCCAAAGTCGGCGAAATTTCCGCTACATCGAAATTTGTCAAAATGTTTTGGTACACCGTTGTTCAACTTCCTCGGGAATTTTCCTATTGTTTTCGTTCAGGACGGGGCTGGGGGCGACGAACTCAGTGGAGATCTAGAAAACGAAATTTCGCCCGGAGCTTGTTTTTAAGATCCGCAGGGGGACAAAATATAATGGTCTTCGATTGAAGGAATGGATGTGCATGGTAGCGGTCGTACTACCAGCGCAATTTCTTTCAGCGCCATTTTGAATAGTAGCGATGATGGAAAGAAAAAATTGAAAGGAGGGAAAAGCGAAAAAAAAAGAATAAACAAACAATCCACTATACTGTTATCAAAACGAACAACTCACAAACGAATCAAATACTCCTAAGACTGCCAACAAATCTTCTTGCGATGGAAGAATGGCGAGATATCGTCGATCAGAGTACAAAAACTGAGAGCAAACAACTCCAATCCTCTGCAGTCTAAAAAATTCAAAAAAAAAAAATAAAAAAAACAGATAGCTCTATAGCATATTGGATGTTCGACTGTCTTTGAATCTTAGCGTTACGACTTCCAATTTGTGTTTGCTAAAGCTGTTTTTTACCAACATTGTTGACCTATGCTTCATTCGTCCCAAATAAAACAAATTTGGTCAAAAACAGCTCTAGTAAGCGCACTACAAGTTGCAAGAGACCTCTATGGTCTATTTCAACCGCGACAATAGTTGTGTTCGTTGATTTTGAGTGTCTTTTTCGCCTCTCGCTCCGATCGCTGCACACTTTCCCACTTTCTACTCATCCTTGGCGCCTCCCGACCAAAGTTTCGAGTGAAACACACTATTTAAAGCTTTGTGCTTGAATTAGTACTGTACATACATACAGCGTGCGGCAAAAGTCTTTGGAAAAGCATCGTTCGCTAAAAACATGAGGAAGAGGCTGGAAGGAACAAATGGTAAATAGCTCAGTTGTGAATATAAATACAGCTTCTAAATTCGATGACACCTTCACTAGTAGTGGTAGACACCTGAGAAAGCGAAGCTGTCAAGTCGACTCATGCGCGCAGGTATTCTTTGCCATCACTGCTCTACTACAAGGCGAAGAGGCTGCTAATTCCTATATAATGTAGGGGAACTCCTTTGTTATAAAACCCACAAGAAGCTCTGGGGAATTCCAGAAACTAGCCAAGTCCATCAGAGTTATCGTTCGTCTCCCATCGGGCCGTCGTCAGAAATACATGGAAATCGCACTATAGTTGCTTCTTTCTCTCGTTTTAGGCAAACTTCATACTAGTTTTCTTTTGCTAGAAACTTATTTCATTGCTCTTGATGATAAACCTTATGCAAATTTGGAATCCGAGGGATGACGAAATTATAGCCTTGATTGATCAATTTTCTCGATTGCATTCCAGATCATGATTGGCTCCTCTGCAAGTCACAAGAGTCTCTTTCTCTGCGATGACCTGATTGAAGAACGCAGTCAGCCATTCAGCTGAATTCCAGTGTCCAGACTTCCACTGTTTCGCCGCTACATCATCAGGATCTGTCGTTTTTCCTGGCTCCATCCTCTTTAGCGCGGTTATGGTTTCATTCACGGTGATCGGCTGAATAGCACCGTAGGTCGGTGGTAATTGTGGAATGGATGGATGGCTGAATTCTTCTGTTGAGACCTTGTCGAAGTAGTCACACCACCTCTTCGTTGCCTTCTTGCGGTTTGTTAAGAGATGACCGTGTTCGTCATTAACTCCGTGGAACTTTTCGACGTCTTCGGCGTGCCGCTGATGAGACCTCGCCAGTCGATAGATGAGGAGCCATCTTCCCCATATAGCTTCTTGCTAACATTGTCACAGTACTCAGCCTTCGTGACAGCCACAGCCTTTTTTGCTGCTCTCTTCGCTTCTGTGACAAGATGCTCTCCTCAAATACTATTGTTACAGATCCCAATAAATGCGTAGTGGCCTATACCAGGTTTCAAGAAGGAGAGAGCAGAATCATCCTAGAACTGTTTTAAACAACTAATGTTCCGTGAAGCTTAAAATTATTAGATGATTAGACGGTGTACCCGGCTTCGCTCTGGTGTTTTATTTCTCTCAACCATTTAAAGTATATGATATCAATTGTTGAACCTAATAAATCCCTTCAAAATGCCCATAGTTCATTATCAGCCTAAGTGGCCATTCTTCACCCACCCTTGCCAAGAAGTAGGAAAAGCCGATCGGTTGCTAAATTCTACTAAAATGTGCAGCGTGTTGGAGAATCGCAGCACATTTTAGTAGAATTCACAGCCCGTAGGCAACAATAGCGAAAAAAATCAATAAAATCAAAGCGGTTATCATATTCGTGTTCAGCGCATTGAGATATCGCATTGGACACGTCTTCCCACCCATGGGCAAAAACAGTGAAAAATTAATATAATAATAAAATCGATAAATCAACATCTCGTACATAACGGTTATCACATTCGTGTTCATTGTAGTTGGAAACCACTGTAGCCTGTTCCCGAGCAAAAATGAAAAAAAAAATGATGCAATCTATAAAGTAGCCTATGACCTCCACCGGCCTCTGGAGGGTCTTGTATCTGAAAAATTTGGTCTGGGTCGGTTAATGCTTCTATAAATAATTTCTATAAGTAACACACATATACACGTACACACATATACACCTACACACATACACACACTTTGAATCTTATATGTACAGATTGAAATGGTCTCTGAAAACACCCCAAACGCTGTGGGCGGATGAAAGTATGGATTAGCTCTTGGACTAAGATCGTGTCTATATCTACAAAAAACCTACTTTCCGAATGAATATCGCGAAGGAGTTTCTTTCTCCATTGCCTGCTCCAGATAACATGTCAAGACGTTTTGAATGAGAGGCTGACACGGTGGAAATTGAGCCAATGTCTTTGAAACAGAGTCCAGCTCTAAATAGGCAACTTTCACGATATCATTAATTACAATATGGAGCATAAGCACCAGTCCATTACAACAAAGACGTACAAAGACAAATGAGAACATGTTCTCGGAAGGCCTCTTCAGGGACGTTGACTACGAATTTATTATGATTTAAATAAACAAAGAACACTGGATTCAATCGATGTTCCCACCTATCGGCGGATCACAGCATCTACGGCATGCTACCACTACTGGCGTATATAATGGCCACCTAAGGACAACCCCTCAGGAACGTAAGCTGTTCACAATCAAGCAGTTCTTCAATACAACCTTCATAATGATGACCTATATGTAAGAAGTAGAGAGGAAGCTGCTGCGGTTTTCGCTAGAGTTTCGGAGATCATGAATTGCTCTCATCTTCGATTATGAGCCGACAAGAGCATCGATATATTTCAATATTGTGAAGGATCTTTTGCCTCATATGGATGGAAACTATTACAGAAACAGCCAATACAGTACGTATCAAAAGCATACGGACACCCTAATTTTCACACATAATGGAATTCGCGTTGTTCTATGATTTTTCGCCTACCCGGCTCAGCGGATCAAAAAACCTTGACACACTTAGTTTCAGTCAATTTATTATAGTATTTATTATATTACTAGCTGCAGTATCCGGCTTCGCTCGGGTGTTTTACAACCTTGGCTATATCACACTGCTGAGGCCAATTACTATCAACGATAAATTCATTAAAATCTCCATAATTTTGGTGATCAGCATGTTAACAAAGCTCAGGTGACGCTTTCCCATCGACTTGTGGGCGAAAAGTTAGCAAAGCTATTTCGGTGACATTGAATCGATGTATTCGTACAAAATAGTTGTCATATTCATACTCAGCGTATCGAGGAACCCCAGGAGAGATGTCTTCACCGCTTCATTGGGCAGAAGAGCCAAAAATCAATGAAATCGATAAGTCGACATTTCATGCGAAATGGTTGTCATATTCGTGTTCAGAGTGTTGAAAAACCCTAGTAGAAATGTCCTTGTTCGTCCCCGAGCGAAAACGGGAAAAAAATCGATAAAATCAATAAATCAATGTTTCGTGCAAAATGGTTGTCATATTCGTATTCAGTGTATTGAGAGACCCCAGAAGACATGTCCCCATCGACCCTTGGGCAAAAATAACGAAAAATCAATAAAATCGATATAATCGATAAATCAATCAATGATCCCTGGTGCAAAGTAGCCTATAACCTCCGCCGGCCTCCAAAGAACCTATATGCAAAATTTGGTCCCGATCGGTTCACCCTCCGCGGTTTCTATTACATACGCACACACATACATACAAACTTTGACTTTTATATATACAGATTTTTTTACAGTCAGTTGAAAGGCTACGTGCGAGCGGCGTTTTCAGCAATTCGCACATAGCCTTTGTACCAGGTCCGCAATTGCACCGATGCTTATTCCCTTCCAAATGCCATATACAGTGCATGCTCAGGGTGAACATATTGCAAATTCGCTGGAACATCTTCCAATTGGTCCCAGGTTCGACTAGCATCAAATCTTGGCATCATTCCTCTGAACTACTGGAGTGTTTCTGTTTGTGGCCTGTGATTGCCAAGATTGTTATATTCTTTACTAGTGGCCCCGTAAGCCACGTTACTGTGCTAATTTCCAAAGTGTGAAAGTATTGGCCCGGTGTGGTTTTTCGTGCGCGCCAACAGGTTGTGTGAGATTCACGTCCTCAACTCGAGCTACACTATTTCACAACTATATATGTATAGCAGTGGCGGACGCAGAAAGTGGGCGGGAGGGGGGCGTGGGAAGAAAAGTGGGGTCTCCGCCGTTTTGAGGACCCAGACGGAAAATAAAATTAATAATAATATTAATTATAATAATAATAAACAATAAATAAAAAATATATTAAAAATAATAATAATAAAGATAAACAAATAAAAATAAACTAACACAAGATTTTTATTTGTATTGTAAAGTAATTTCGAAAATTTGGCGACCCATTCTCGGGGGCGCGCCCCCCCCCCCCCCCCCCCCCCCCCTGCGTCCGCCACTGATGTATAGCTATAACATTATTCGGTACAAAAAGAGCACGTAGCGTAGCGAATGAGAGAAGATAACTGACAGAATCCGTGGATCAACTTGCTTTGCTCTTTCCATCTCTGTCTTTCGCGAGCAGCGAGCATACCAAGGACACAACTGCTTTTGTATTGCACAAACCACTCGGTCAATAACTCAGTGAGCCAATCATACAAACGCACCCTCAGCATTACCACTGTATATGACTATCCCATCCTTCTAATTCAAACCGAACTTATTCTGAAAACTTTATACCTTTCCAAAGTTTTTAACAAAAACTAAAAAAAAACATTATTGTGAGAAGAGAATAAGCATCACGAGCGCCTATATCCACCAATCATCTTTGTCATTCCTCATCGATATTCACCGACACGACGTGGTTCATTTATACTAAACCAAAAAAGTTCCAAGTGATGATTAAGAAAGTGATTAAGAAATTACAAAGCAATGAACTGAATTCGCTGACTATTCAAATTCACGTGACCTAGGGAAGGGAGATGATCAACAGGGTTGATGGGCTAAATGAGTAGGAGCATAAGTTATTGGTTATTTTTCGCTTAAGCTCAGGAAACGAAGATGCTCCATGAGATTGGTGGGATACTTGAGGAGGTGATCCACGGTGTTGGCGGGATACATGGGATGGGTGCGTAATTTATTGTCTAGGCTTTTGCCTGAGTTTCTGGAACGGGAGGTAATCCACAAGGTAGGCGGGATACATGAGGTGGGTGCGTAAGTTATTTTCTAGATTTTTGCCTGAGTTTCTAGTAAGGGAGGTGGTCCACAGGGGCAGCGAGATACATTGGGTGAGTGCGCAAGTTACCGTCTAGGTGTTTGCCTAAGCTTCTAGAAAAGGAGGTAATCCACAGGGTTGACGGGATACATGAGGTGGGTGCGCAAATTATTGTCTGGGCTTTTGCCTAAGCTTCTAGAAAAGGAGGTAATCCACAGGGTTGACGGGATACATGAGGTGGGTGCGCAAATTACTGTCTAGGTTTTTGCCTGAGCTTCTGGAAAGGGGGGTAATCACAGGGTTGGCGGGATACATGAGGTCTGTGCGCGAGGTATTTTATAGACTTTTGCCTGAGCTTCTAGTAAGGGAGGTGGTCCACGGGGTTGGCGAGATACATGGGGTGGGTGCGCAAATTAATTGTCTGGGCTTTTGCCTGATCTGAACGGGAGGTAGTCCATGGGGTTGGCGGTTGGCGGGATACATGAGGTGGGTGCGCAAGGTATTTTATAGACTTTTGCCTAAGCTTCTGGGGAGGGAGGTAATCCAAGGTGTTGGCGGTATACGTGGGATGAGTGCGCGAATTATTGTCTGGGCTTTTGCCTATGCTTCTAGAAAGGGAGTTAATCCACAGGGTTGGCGGGATACATGAGGTGGGTGCGCAAATTATTGTCTAGGTTTTTGCCTGAGCTTCTGGAAAGGGGCAATCCACGAGGTTGGCGAGATACATTGGGTGGGTGCGCAATTGATTGTCCAGGCTTTTATATCAGTTTCTGGGAAGGGAGGTAATCCAGGGGTTGGCGAGATACATTGAGTGGGTGCGCAAATTATTGTCTAGGCTTTTGCGCGAGATAGCGGCCCCGTGAGTTCCTTGGCTCAAAGTTTCACCGCATTCTATCAGTGTTGGTATTAGAGTTCGAGTAGACTGTCTGCAAACAAACCTAATTAAGCACTTCATTCAGTCTCAACACCTGTCTGAATAAAACTAGATTTTGAGAAACTCAAACTAAACAGTGGCAAACAGCTTGCCGAGGAATCACAAAATGCCAAAATTGACTGATTGAAATTTTTCACGACCACGACCTTCTTTTTTTGACGACCAACGAACACGTCTCCCTTTTGCCTGAAACCAACACCGCTTTGCCACTGAGCCAGCCAGCCGAACTCGAGGGAAAATCCCGACCAACAGACCTCGCCACTTCACTACTGGCCCAGTCGAACCCAACGGAAAATACCGACCAGTGTACACGTGTGCCGCTTTACCTGAGACCGGCGCGACAAGTGTGCCCCTTTATCTGACACCGGCGCAACTTTGCTGCTGACAGCGTCGCAGTCAAGGGAAAATCCTGACCAACGGACCCGTGTGCAGCTTAGAGGGGACCAGCGCTACTTTACCACTGGCCCAGTCAAAACCAAAGAGAAATTCTGACCAACGGACCCGTGTGCCCCTCAACCTGAGACCAGCACCTGTTTATCATTGGCCCAGTCGATCCCAAAAAAAATTTCGAGCAACAGACTCGTGCGACCGTTAACCTGAGACCAACGCCTGTTTACCACTGGCCCAGTTGAACCCAAGGGAAAGTTCTGACCAGTGGACACGTGTGCGCCTTTACCTAAGACCAGCACCTATTTACCACTGGCCCAGTCAAACTCAAGGGAAAGTCCTGACCAACGGACATTTGTGCCGCTTTACCTGAGACCAGCGCCTTTTTACCATTAGCCCAGTCGAACCCAAGGCAAAGTGCTGACCAACGACCCGTGTGCCTCTTTACCACAGACCAGAACCTCTTTACCACTGGCGGGAAAGTTCTGACCTACGGACCCGTGTGCCCCTTCACCTGAGACCAGCACATGTTTGCCACTGGCCCAGTTGAACCCAAGGGAAAGTCCTGACCAATAGACCCGTGTGGTCCTTTTCCTACGACCGACGCCTGTTTATCATTGGTCCAGTCGAACCCAAGGCAAAGTGCTGACCAACGACCCGTGTGCCTCTTTACCACAGACCAGAACCTCTTTACCACTGGCGGGAAAGTTCTGACCTACGGACCCTGTGCCCCTTCACCAGCACATGTTTGCCACTGGCCCAGTTGAACCCAAGGGAAAGTCCTGACCAATAGACCCGTGTGGTCCTTTTCCTGAGACCGACGCCTGTTTATCATTGGCCCAGTCGAACCCAAGGGAAAATGCTGACCAATAACCCATTTTCTCTTTTACCAGAGACCAGCAACTGTTTACCACTGGCGGAAAAATTCTGGCCAACGGACCCGTGTGCCCCTTTACCTGAGACTGGCGCGACAAGTGTGCCCCTTTATCTGAGCCCGGCGCAATTTGCTGCTGACAATCGCAGTCAAGGTTAAAATCCTGACCAACGGACCCGTGCGCAGCTTAGAGAGGACCAGCGCTACTTTACTACTGGCCCAGTCGATCCAAAAAAAATTCTGAGCAACGGACTCGTGTGCCCCTTAACCTGACACCAACGCCTGTTTACCACTGGCCCAGTCAAACCCAAGGGAAAGTCCTGACCAACGGACCTTTGTGCCTCTTTACATGAGACCAGCGCCTTTTTACCATTAGCCCAGTCGAACCCAAGGGAAAGAGCTGAGCAACGACCCGTGTGCCCCTTCACCAGAGACCAGCACCTGTTTACCACTGGCGGGAAAATTCTGACCATGGACCTTTGTGCCCCTTTACCTGAGACCGGCGCCTTTTTACCATTAGCCCAGTCGAACCCAAGGCAAAGTGCTGACCAACGACCCGTGTGCCTCTTTACCACAGACCAGAACCTCTTTACCAATGGCGGGAAAGTTCTGACCAACGGAGCCGTGTGCCCCTTTACCTGAGACCAGCACATGCTTACCACTGGCACAGTCGAACCCAAGGGAAAGCCCTGACGAATGCACCCGTGTGCACCTTAGATGGGACCAGCGCTACTTTACCACTGGCCCAGCTAGCTGAACCCACAGAAATATTCCGACCAATGGACCCGTGTGTCTCTTTACCTGAGACCGGCGCATGTTTACCACCACTTCGTTTCAAAACCATGACAGGAAACGCTACCACTTCGTTTCAAAACCATGACAGGAAACAAAACCATGTGCTAGGATTTTGGTGAAACGTTAATCGACATTATTAGGATTATTGGGCTCCAAATAGGATTTGCAGGAAGCCTCCTCCCCCCTGAGAATGGCTTGCTGAATTTAAAAAATCATATCTGTTTGATTCTTTAAATCCAGTTGTTTAGTTTCATCATTATTTTTTGAATATTTATTACTGGACGGTGTACCCGGCTTTGCTCGGGTCCTCTGTTTCTCCCGGCTATTTGAATCTGATGCCAACATTTGTTGAGCCAAAAGAAACCTATCGAGATATTCATCACTTAGTGATCAGCCTAAATGACACTTCTTCATTCCGTCCCCTTCCCTCAAAAGTAAGGTAAAGTTGTTTGGCTGGTAAATTCTTCTAAAATGCTTCCCATATTTACGCTGAAAGTTTCGAAAAATCCCAGAAGACACGGTTTCATTGACCTGTGAGCATTAATACCAAAAAATCAATAAAATCGATAAATCGATAGTGCCGTACGAAACGGTTGTCATATTCGTGTTCATTGTATTGACATGCCCCAGCAGCGATGTCTTCACCGCGCCCAGGGCAAAATTAGCGAAAAATCAATAAAATCGATAAATCGATATTGCCGTACGAAACGGTTGTCATATTCGTGTTCATTGTATTGACATACCCCAGCAGCGATATCTTCACCTCGCCCAGGGCAAAATTAGCGAAAAATCAATAAAATCGATAAATCAAAATTGCCGTACGAAACGGTTGTCATATTCGTGTTCAGCGTATTGACATACTCCAGCAGCGATGTCTTCACCGCGCCCGGGGCAGAATTAGCGAAAAATCAACAAAATCGATAAATCGATATTGCCGTACGAAACGGTTGTCATATTCGTGTTCAGCGTGTTGACATACCCCAGTAGACATGTCTTCGCCGCGCCCGGGGCAAAATTAGCGAAAAATCAATGGAATCGATAGCGCCGTACGAAACGGTTGTCATATTCGTGTTCATTGTATTGACATACCCCAGCAGCGATGTCTTCACCGCGCCCGGGGCAAAATTAGCGAAAAATCAATAAAATCGATAAATCGATAGTGCCGTACGAAACGGTTATCATATTCGTGTTCAGCGTATTGACATGCCCTAGTAGACATGTCTTCGCCGCGCCCGGGGCAAAATTAGCGAAAAATCATCAAAATCGATATAATCGATAAACGAATCGATAATCCCAGGTGCGAAGTAGCCTAAAACCTACGCCGGCCCTTCGGGAAGTTCCACCCTATAACAAGGAAGATGAAGATCTAGGACGAAAAAAGCGCACAATGTGGAAATTTAGGCCAGAGGCCCCTTTTTTAAAAGACTCGTCACAACACTGCGTATCGACAATGCGCTAAGAGTCGACGCGCAGTAACAGACGCGTTCTCGGGAATTAGCGACCAAATCTTTTAATATAGTAGGATTCTCTGTTACGGCTAGTGTTTCGGTGATGTCGCCATCGTCAGAGCCTGGAAGTCGAAGGCGCACTTTAGACTACCCTCTCAAACCCCTCATCGCTTCACATAATGCAATTCAGTCAGTAAGCAAACCAAAATCAAAAACAAAAGCAGAAACACAAAGCCTGGATAATGCTCACCTTCGGTGCCGTTGAGATGGTAGAAAGGCAGACCGCTGTATCGGTAACTGCACTCCTATTGTCTTTTATGGTGTGCCTTAGCAATCTGCCATCATACATCAGAACCAGCAATGATTGTGTTACAAGGTCAGCTCGTAAGTGACAGTGATACATCTACCTTTTCTGTTCATTTTAGGACATTTGATGGCAATCCAGCGGGGGTGAGTGAACTTGGGTACCCGCAGCCGGCGGAGGCTGGTACTTTAATGCCAGCTCGCGCGCTTCAAGGCAATTGCCAGCGCCGCGGCTGACTTGTGCTGCGCATAGCACTAGCACCGCCCAAATCGTCGCGACCCCTCCCATTCCGCCGCGCGCGTACGCAAACATGGAAGGGGCCCACAAAATAGGCGAAATGAGTTAAAGAGGATATCGTAAAGTAATTCTGATGAAGTGCCGCAAAAGAAATCGGCTTTTACTTATGTGTTTTACATGGTGATCATGATAGTTAACTGATTTTGTGTGTAGAAGCTTTTGCGCTTCTGAAAGCGTAATGATTCCAGAAATACCAGTGCGTCAATACTGTTCACTTTAGGAAGAGCTGCCATAGACGTCAAAAATTCTTGGAATTTGCACAACGATTTGAACCTTTTTTGGATTTTTTGGCCCCCTCTGAATTATCATGCGTTCAGTTTGCTTTTGTGTTTCGTCCGTACTGCTCGTACCCTTCATTATATGCGCATTCCCCTAATTATTATACTTATTCTAATACCAGATTGCACACATTGTCAGTTCGCCGAAAAAAAAGAGTAATGGAAATGAAACTTGTGTATGACCCAGAAATTCATGTATTTCAATTCTTTTGATCCTTTTCATTGTGTTTTCCTCCAGAACTTGAGCGTTCAACATTCTTAACAACTAGCCCTTAAGCGTGTGTGATATTATTCGAATCGACTACTCCACGCCAGATGAGGTGTAAGAAATGTCTCGCAGATATGTACTGTGCCTGCAGGCGTACCTCATGGATACAATGCCATTAGATCGCCGCACTATAACTGTTTTGGTAATATTGATTTCATGGAATCAAGAATGCAGTAGTCGAATGGGCTGCAATTCCAAGGCGAAAAACATGTGAAACTTATTGGTGTTAGTTTGAAATATTCATTTTTCCATTGATAAAATAAGGAGTAGACTCTGTTATTTTCTTTTTTTTCGTTTTGCTCAGAAATCTAAGTGTAAGTGTGTTTCAAATCCAATTTCAATTCAATGATTTAATTCAGTTATGTTCTTAAGAGAAGGTAACTACAGCAACAGTAATGGAAATAACGTCTCCTTTAGTAGGTTTAGAAAATTCAAGAGATCAGAAGCCGTGGGCAAAATCTAAAGTGTCGCAAGAAAGTTGACTTTATTCTTCATCGAAATTTTCCTAATTATGGTTTTGATGAAAGTGGAGCACTAGGCAGTTCAGCAACCTTAGCGAAGGCAGATTTATTTTCAGAGAAAAATAAAACATCATTCCCCGGCAACGCTTTCAAAATTCCTCGTGAGAACAGTTCAAAATAGTGTTGTCCCTCAGAGTCCCTGTTTACTGATAATATCTCTATTAAAGCCTATTTACTTGTAATATCTGAACTATCACACTATTTACTTGTCATATCTGAACAATATTATCAGCGCTAATTTCCATTAATCACAGGGGTTTCCGCTTCACGGATCTCTTAGATGCCATTCACACTTCTTCATTCAACGCGAATGTCGCGCGCGGTGGTTGGTTGTGTTGCGGTGGTGGGCGGGGTTAAGAAACTACAGCGCGAGCCGGTGGTAATTTACAGTCGCTTTAGCAGCGAGCGCTCGAGCTGGCAGTAATTTACAGTCGCCAGCGGCTGCGGGTACCCAAGTTCCTCCTCCCTCCAGCGGTCCTCTAGTGTTTTCGCGCTATCATCTCGGGCTCCAGCGACAAGACCGTGACTCCAACATAGATGGAAGAGTATTCATGGCGCAATAAGCGATGTGCTCCCAGTAGAGAGGGTGATTTTTTTCCTTGATTTGTTTAGCCCATCAATTTGTTCTTTTATCCGAGTACAAAGTGGTCGGCCCGTTTCTTTAACATAGTCGTCCCCGAAAGATCGACAGGTGATAAGATAAATTACTGCTGACATCATACAGTAAGCAATCCTGCGATTTGGATAAAAAAACGCTTCTGGGTGTGGTGCAGAGGCGGTCCTACGCACGGTTGCGAACTAGTTTTCATTTAAAGTTGTAGGTGGTATATCTACCACCCTCATCACAGCTTGAAGACCCGCCTTACAAAAGTAAAGAAGATAACAATTTTGGCAATCACAGCTACATAAAGAAACACTCCAGTAGTTCAGGAGATCACAAATTGTTCTTGAAGAGACCATTCCAGAACACACTTTTATACGCTTACTGAGTGTGAGGAGGGCGGGAGAGATGGTTTAGTCTTCAGAGAGTGTCTACATACACTCCTAGAAACTACTGATTGTAAGCCTAAAATACTTACCGTCGTCTGTGACATCGCAGAAGAAGACTGCCCGGAACAGCAGTTGAGAGAATTTCCTAGTCAACTCCTCAGGTAGCTAGAACATAAAAAGCAATGGTAATCAAGTGAGAGAGCAAAATGCGACGGTAATATTCGCTTACTTCGATTGTCTTCATTAGTTCAGAAAGAAAATAAACCGGAAAATCGTGTTCATCCAAAAACATAGATATCACTTCTCCACGCAGAGCGACCTGCATTATTATCAACTGTACATATAAAGGTGAAAGCCTAAATTTGTATAAGTGTGTCAGTGGATGGCGGCGGCAACAAGGAAGGGGAGGATAGATACTAGTGCCCTTCGCAGTTTTGCGGACGACCGAGGTCTTTGTGGGCGGCAATGGTCTGGTGTAGGGGATGAGTTTAGTACTGTGTTTCTAGTGGGGCACACACATGTACACGTTCACGTACCAGTGACTGACGCAGAAAGTGGGCGGGAGGGGGTGGGGGGGGGGGGGGGAAGTGGGGTCTCCGCCGATTTGGGAACCCAGACGGACATAAGTAAAAGTATTTGTATTTGTATTGTAATTTGAAAAATTTGGCTAGGCACCCCCACCCCCCGCCCGTGCGTTCGCCACGTACACGTACACGTACATGTACACGTACACGTACACGTACATGTACATGTATACGTACACGTACACGTACACGTACATATACACGTACACATATATATATATATATATATATCAGTGGCGGACGCAGAAAGTGGGCGGGAGGGGGGGCGTGGGAAGAAAAGTGGGGTCTCCGCCGTTTTGGGGACCCAGACGGAAAATAAAATTAATAATAATATTAATTATAATAATAAACAATAAATAAAAAATATATTAAAAATAATAATAAAAATAAACAATTAAAAATAAACTAACACAAGATTTTTATTTGTATTGTAAAGTAATTTCGAAAATTTGGCGACCCATTCTCGGAGGCGCCCCCCCGCCCCCCCCCTGCGTCCGCCACTGATATATATATATTTATATATATGTATATATATGTATGTATGTATGTATATATATATATATGGGCGCGTGTGGCGCAGTGGTAAGAGGCTCGCTGCGCACGCACACGATCGATGGTTCGATCCCGCCCGAGACCAACCAAGCCTTCCATCCATCCGGGGTCGGTATATTGGTACCAGAGGAGTCTGGGAGGATGAAGCACTGACTTGGTACATCGGGTGCCCCCCGCAAGTCATTGTACAGGGCACATACGCATTCAACGCCTCTACGATGCACAGATGAAGTCGAATGCGTGGCGCATCCCTCGTGACGGGATTGATTAACGCCGATCACTTTATCCTTTTATCCTTATATATGTATATATATATGAATATGTATATATATATATATATCCTATATATATAGGATATATATATATATATATATATGTATATATATATATATGTACAGTGGACGTCAATGGCGATGGCCCATCCGCAGGGTAAAGCATAGGGTGCGATCTACCATTCCCAAATACGTACCCCCCCCCCTTTTGCTTCCAACCACTCGTGAGCCACCATCACGTAACAGACCCAAAAAGAAATTAAATTGATTTCATAAAACTTTGTAAATCTCACCTGTTCCCTTGTTAGAAATTCTTTCGATAAGGCAAGAAGTGAAGAAACATTGCGCTGGAACGATATGCTGGCAGCAACGCTGATATTCGCTATGCGGTTGAAGGCACCATCCAGGCAAAAAAGTTCGATTTGGCGTGATCTAACAGGTTTGACCTTAGCGTCTGTGAGGTCACGGCCGTAGATCTCCCGCACTCAACGGCCTTATTGATCTTCTTAATTCTCTCTCGTAAGCCACACTATTTTTTCTCTGCTCCCTCCCGCGGTTTCTACGGTTCAGGCGCGTTTCTTGGCCACTCTCGAATACTGTAGAGTCCACCACAGGGCAGGTGCGATATGGGTGCGATACACGCACCTTCTCCGCACCTGTCCTATGGTGGAAGCTACAGTAACCCCTTTCGCAATGGGGCGCAGAATCGCGTAGGAGCGCGAAGTAGCTCCACAGGGGGTTTCGGCTGAATTTCGGTGGAATTCTTGCAATTTCAGGCCAATTTAAGGTCCGTGACTTGCAAAAGTGGTGCAAAACATAGCAAATTCACTGTGATCTTTCTCCATACTATCTTTACTAATTACTGTGTCTATTATTTATTACTATTACTCTGTGTTGATGTACCGTTTTTCTGTGGTGGGAAATTTTTGAAGCACCAGCAGAGATCATAGAAGTGAGGAACTTCTTATCCACAACTCAAATCATGTGTTAGGACCTGGACGCCATTTCCTTCACAGTGCACGACGAGAATCAAGCATAAAGAAAGAACGCAACGTCCCCCCCCCCCCTTTCGCTTTTCCGCTTTGCTCCTTTAAATACGTAGGGGTGGTTTGAAATATCGCACCTGTGCTTTACCCTGCCCATCCGTTGTTTGTTCCATCCATTGTTTATATTGTAAGCATATTTTTTGCATTATTATTTCCATTATTTCAGAAGTTTACCAAATTTCGAGCTCAAACATCGAGAAGGACACTGCGCCGCGTGCGCCACATAACCGATATCTTCTGACGCTGCTATGATATTTCTAGCAATTTTCCACCCTTTTGAAGGACTTTCGACCATAGGTGCGATACGGGGGGAGCCGGGGGTCTCTGAACTGAAGGGGGCTGAAGAGTCTGAGGCTTGTCAGTGGTGCCAAAAGTGAAGCAAGTCGTCGAACCGGAGGGGAGGGGGTAGATAGCGGCAGCTTTGCTTGCTGAACTATGTGCAATCCATCTCACATGAAAAGACGAAAAGGGGACGACCGGGGAAGGGGGAGCGGGGGGGGGGAGGCGTTTGCCTCCATCTATTTAGGAAAACTCAGGTATCCCAGCGGAACTGACGTCGGCGGCACGATAAGTCATCGCCTCTACGGGAAAAATCTTGCATTAATTTAAACATAAAAACGCTCAAATTGTTATTATTTCTACTAAAATTGGAGGATCTGAGGAATATAAGTGCTTCATATCCAATCTCGTGGTGCCCAGAACCCTATAAATCACCCACGGCAACCTCCCCCCTTTTGATAATACTGAAAAGTGGCAAAAAACCGCTATTTCCCCTTATAGCTTCCTTATCTGAAACATGGACATATTAGTGAATGGTACGTAGTGATCATTTCTAGTCAAGTTACACCTACATCAGTTGTCACTTCCTCTGGAAAATCGCGATAAGTCGTCACCGCTGGAGATGCAAGATACTAGAGCCGGCCCTTGAAGGCAGTGTCCAGGCAAAACCTCTGAGCTTGAGTGCTCATTAGATTATGATAGCGCGTCCGCTCCATAGGAAAATGCCAAAGTTTCAGCGAAAAAGTCGCAAAAATAAGCGAGATATCCGCTTTAGACCCAGTACCCAAACCCATCTCCAGTGCCCAGCCCGCCCACCCGGCGTCCGTCATTTCGCGCGTGGAATTGGTGTAACGTGCAGCATCGTTGGAAAATATCGAACTGATTGTGGCGGCGTTTCTCTACTGTGATTGTTTCATCTCCTTGTATGCATCTCAAGTTTGCTTATGTGTTCTAAACTTTCACACTCCAGTTGCTCAACACTTCAGTTCTTCGTTTCAGATGATCCTGGATCTACGGTTTACGGGTCTATACTTGGGGGAGTGTTCCACGATCACATTACGGGGGTGATTATTCACATACTGTAGATCGGGCAGCGAAATATTTTGATAATCAATCTCGACCTTCACATCAATTAGTTACCATGATACCAAGAAACGGCGAAAAAGAAAAACTTATTTTGTGATAAAGACAGTTTCTACACTGCGAACATACATTGCCGACAACAGCAATAATCGAAATATACATCTTCTTGTTAAATCTGGTCAAAAAGTGCTATAGCAGTGATACGGACCCCTGAAGGAGAACGAACTGACTTATTGAAGCTAAAACTGAGGCAGCGAACGGGCGCTATCGATCGATGAAAATTTTCTCTGCGCTCCCTCTGACGAGAGAGAGGGCCGTCGGAAAGGGCGATGAAAATAGTAGCTGAGATGAAGGTATTCATCTCAGCTCAGCTACTATTTTCATGGTTCCAAACAAACATGAAAAAACTTGAAAATATCCATCATACATTGCATAACACTATTGAAAAAAGTATTTCCAAGATTAGCAAGGCTCTGAAAGGAAAGAAGCTAAAAAACAACATCGAAAAGCGGAAACGCAAAAAACAAGAACATTTTTGAAACAAAAACGAAGCTTGGAGATGAGGTTGATTTGAACGAAGAGCGGCATCGCAAATGTATCCTATGCTTTTCATTCGTACGTTGGCGTTTCGTAGGGTATAAAAAAGTTCAACTTTGTAGGGCTATATCTCTGTTAAAAGGAGATGATATAGAACATACTAGGGTGCGTATAATAGCACCGGATTAGATGTATAGGTGTATGAAAGGGCAGCAGAAACTTATGTGTTTGAATAGAAAAATTATCCTCCTGAAGTGCCACGAAAGGCTCAGCCTTTCGTGGCTGCGGGTCCAGCCTTTCGTGCGAAAGGACCACTTAATGAGCATACAATTTTTTGATTGAAATAGTTTTGGGGAACCATTTCAAACACTTATTGTGCACTCTGAGACACATCTTTGCCCAAAATTTGAAATGAATCCGTGAAGTGTGGACTTAGTTACCTAGCGCAGCTTCTTTACTTTGCATAAGTTTAGAATGTATTTTCAAAGAACTGCCAGTATTCCCTTTGTTCTTATTTCACAGAAGGTTTCGAGTAAATCCGTGCAGCTTGGGCAGCACAGCAGTCCTTCGTATCCTCCGGATAGTGGGAACCTGTAAATGATCTGCTCCAATCGAACTTCTTCATCCTCGATCGCCCTTATTGCGCCGCTCGAAGTACTAAGAGCCGTTTTCTCACAAGCCTTTTCACTCTTTGCTCTATCAACGTATTCTTAAGACCAGCAAAAACCCAATTTTCTCGGGTCGCCTTTTTCACGAAGCCCAGCTTGCCCCCGGGACAGCTGCGCTGAGGCCTGAGCCAAACTGGCCTTTAAAGGCAGTGTCCAGGCAAAATTTTTAAGTATTGGATTTCTGTGGTTTCTTGGCCAGCTTGGCTCACTCAGACCAGATATGAATTTGAAAAATCACAAAATGCTCGGAGAAACCATTTTCCGAGCCTTTTCCTGACTGATGCGGACGAGATGTCCGACTCTTTCTCAGTGGAGGGCGCAGAGAAATTTTTTATCGATCGATGACGCCAGTTCGCTGCTTCAATTTTAGCTTCAACCAGTCAGTTCCTTTCCCTTCAGGGGTCCGAATCTCTGCTACAGTACTACTTTTTTGGCCAATTTTAACAAGAAAAAGTAAGTTTAGGTATGAATAGCCATCTCCCAACATAATGTGATCGTCGAACACAATCAAGTATACTCCTGTAAACTGTAGATCCAAGATCGCCCAAAATGAAGAAATGGAGTGTTGTGCAACAGTATCTGAACCTTTGGAACACATACGCAAACTTGAGACGCATACATATAGATGAATCAACCACAGTAGAGAGACGCCGCCACAATCAGTCTGATATTTCCCAACGATTCTCCACTTTACGCCAATTCCACGCGCAAAATGACAGACGCCGGATGGGCGGGCTGGGTACTCGAGATGGGTTTGGGTACTGGGTCTAAGGCGCTCGCTTATTTCTGCCACTTTTTCGCTGAAACTTTGGCAATTGCCAACGGAGCCGACCCGCTATCATAATATAATGAGCATTCAAGCTCGAAGGTTTTGCCTGGACACAGCCTTTAAGCTCCAATTCTCGCTCTCCGTCCTCCTCCCTCATTGGGCTGTCTCGCCTTTGGCTGGAGCCAATATACTCGTTCTTACTCCACCCCCTCCTGCACAGCGCAGGTTCGCTATGTGAGGAGAAATTCTTGAAAAACCTACTATTTCTCGCCATTTTCGTTGGTCTCAAACATCTCGATTTGGATCCCATAAGATATTCAAAGTGGGGTTCCCAATTGGTTGGAGATCATAGTTTTTTCTCCTCTTCCTCTCTGGACTGTCCCATTTTTGAACTACTTTCAAATAACATTTTTATTCCTCATAGAACGGAAACTGCCGCGAAAAGTATTGCCCTCGAAAAACGCAAACGGTTCCGCAGATGTTCACTTGTTCTATGCAAACAGGTCACCTTCTTCATTTTCTAGGTTTCACTCAATGGAAATTTTCCGGGACAACCATGTTAACCCTAATTTCTTCAACCCCTTGCAATAAGTCCAATTCAGTGCTCCAACTAAAATTTCGTTGACCAATGCTTGGTTCCGGCTGACTCACACAACCAACACATTTAGGAATAATCATTGATGAGAAGCTCAATTTTAGAACTCAAATTGATAACGTAGTAAGCAGAGCTCGTAAATCACTCTTCCAAATTTTCCGTAATGTCCACACAAAAGATACAAAAATCTTGGTGCGACTATTTAAATCTTACGTCTTGCCTCATTTAGAGTGCTGCTCACAGGCCTGGAGCCCTTTTCGCAAGAAAGATATTAGACGAATTGAGAGAGTTCAGGAAGCTTTCACTAAGATAGTTTTCTATAAAGCTAACCCCACTATGGATTTCCCCTCGGCCATGCCCTCATATCAAGATCGACTGAAAGAGCTTGACCTCAAGAGTGTGGAACATCGACGAGCCTTTAGAGACCTTGTGTTCGGGTTTAAAATACTAAGGCTAGAAGTTAAGCTCAGAGCGAGCAAATATTGGGTTTTTAGGCCAAGTAATGGAAGAAGTGGTGAGTTTAATATCCGACCGGTATATGGTAGGTTGCTTAATGCTAAAGGTGGTAATTCATTTTTCATGAGAGCATTACGATGGCTACTACATCTTCCGACGGAGGTGACCCGATCCCCAACTGGTATGGCATTCAAACGGCGCCTACGACCAATCAACCTTCTGAAATTGCTTTGAATCATGTCCAGCTGACAGTCCAAGATTTTGAACTTTTCTCATATCTATGACGGTTAAGGCCAAGGCTATTGTACCATTCGTTCTGCCTAAACACAGTTACCTGTTCATATTACTAAATGTGCTCCGTTCTGCGGGCTTGCTCTAGGTCATCGCCCGGGGTTCGTACTTAAATCAAAGAAGCCCTTGAGATACAGGGCTCGCCCCGGTATATTAAATACGGTGGCGTAGCCTAGACGTGACTATCCCAACGACGCCATATTGAAGTGATAAAGATTGGGCAGGGAAACTAGTGAAATTATGAACCAAATAGAGGCAAACAACGTAAAAACTCTCTACGCATTCCTTGTGGCCTAAACAACTTCCACATTGTATAAGTATTTATTGTTGGTTTCAGGTTTTTTTATAAGCGTTTGCATGTGTTCTCCGCATCTATCATCAATTTTGTTTTTTTTTTCAACCCATTGACGACCGCGTGGCTCACCGGTGAGCCGCGCCCTTTTTGACAAGTACTGGACCTTATTTTCGAACCATTTTGCAGCATTTCAGTATGGAATGGTTACAATCCTTCCTAAAAAGGTCTCAAACAAGAACAGTCCAAGGAGGAGTTCTCCCTTATTGCGACAAACATCATGAAAAGGATGGAATTTTAAAGTCGAGGAAGATTGCTTCACATTTCTTTTGTCGTGGGTGGAATTACTCTGTGCAAAAGCCATATTTCCTACACAGAATCACGTTCAATACATCAAGCGCTTCCTTATCAGTCAGGCTAGAGCCTTAGGAACGTGTATATTCTCTGGACACTCCCTTATAACACTAAAAACACCCTCTACAAACTTCCTTCGGTCTTAGTGGAATCCAGAAGCGTTTAGAATCTCAACTTTTTTATCCGATGATACTTGTAATCTTCTGGAACTAGATTTCAAAATTGTTTCTGCAAAATGATCTGTTTTAGTACGAATTATCTTGCCGTAACGGTGTGAAACTCCGCGGGCGCCGCACTCTTGGAAGGGGCGTTGGTCCCACGCGCCAGACACGCAAAAATGGGCGCGGTCGTCAATGGGTTAAACTGGAACACCTTGAGTGTAAGAATAAATAAATTTATTACAATCTTTCCATCAACGTTTATTAACATCTGTTAATAAGGATATTTCCACTTCCTGCTATGGCCTTCCGTTCCTTTGCCTCTCTCCCTTGCCCCCTTCTCATTTCCTTTACCACTTCCATAAGCAGGAAAAACTAATTTTATTAATCTTCACTTTATTAATCTTTTTTCTCCTCCCCTTCGCTTAAATGAAGGGGAGAGAGCCTCCGCTCCGACTATCGCACCTATGTTTTCGACTGAATCGGAAACAAAAGTGCATAGGAATAGCATTCGGGCAGCAGACGACATCGATCTCGATGCGCGCGCCACGGCGCTCTTCCTGAAGGCACGGATGGGCCACCGTCATTGACGCCCACTGTACAAGTACATGTATGTGCACACCAATGACGGACGCAGAAAGTGGGCGGGAGGGGGTGGGGCGTGGGAAAAAAGTGGGGTCTCCGCCGTTTTGGGGACCCAGACAGAAAATAGAATTAATAAAATTATTAATTATAATAATAAATAATTAATAAAAATTATGTTAAAAATAATATTAAAAATAAACGAGTAAAAATAAACTAATTCAAGATTTTTATATGTATTATAAAGTAATTTCGAAAATTTGGCGACCCATTCCCGGGGGGGGGCGCCCCCCCCCCTGCGCCCGCCACTGGTGCACACGTACACACACAATTACGTCGGCACCGGGTGAAAATTGAGTTGGGGGAGCCACTCCTGTGAAGCCTAAACCTAAGCCTTGGACTTAGGCTTAAACCCATGCTTAAGCATAGGACCATATGTACGATAGTGGTGAGACAGGGGTCAGAAAACTGAAGGTTGTTCACCAACCACTTCAGTGATGTTGAGGAAGGTAAAAAGAGTGAGGTTTACAGAGTGCGAGATAGTAAAGCCCTTTTTTAAGATGGTTCGCACTAAAACTGTTCTAGTTGTATTGCTCGAAAAGGGAAAAAAGATCACATGTTCAGAGGCGTAATGTTAAATATGCTCAAAATCTCGACACTCTCACTCTAACATTTCAGACAGCTTACATGTCAGAGATTTGCACTGGCGCCTTGCTTTTGTGCCATGTTGCGCAGTTGTCAGTAATCTTCTTCGTAACATTCTCTTCAAAATGACACCAGAACCGATGATGTTTATCGAGAATCCACAAAGAAATCAATTCCTTTTAAAATGTGGAAGGGGGATTTGCGGCCTTTAGAGTTTCTCGGCAATTTTCAAAAAAATTGTGGGTCGATTGTCAATCGCAGTTGTATATCAAACTGCCGATATCCTTGCGCACACAGCGATCACAGAAGCAAGTCCCTTGTCTGAAACTGTGCCAGAAAACAAGCCATATTTGATACGCTTTTCCACTAAATATCTCTTTCAGTTCGAAAAACCAGTTGTGTTGCGCAGTTGTCAGCTGCCGAGCGCGTGCGATTCCCAGTAGAATTGTATATAATACTTGGTACTTCCTTCCATGCTGAGCTGAAAAGCCCGCTTGAGACAAATGACTCGTGTAGCTCAGGGAGGTTAGCGAGAGAGCACGCAATATAAGGCGCCCGATGTGAGGGTGAGACGGGCGGGACATCTGTCTCACCCTAGATTCTCCGTCCGGAGTGAATGAAACTACCAAGAACTATATATCGTTCTGCTCAGAATTTCATCCTGAGTTCAGCGCAACTTTCATTTCTCCGAGATAAGGAAGATATCAAGGTCTTTAAGATTTAGGAGATTTCTCAGTTATTCTTAGCTGCATTTCTGTCGCTCCACTACCATCTAGTGTAACGTCGCATTGTTATTTCGTCTGACAACTGCGCAACACTCCAACACTTACTTTTTTGAGATGGAGGTGATATGTCAGGCCAAAGCTCAGATTTCAGGCAATTTCATGCCTATATACTCAACAATTTTTCTCAACGCATATTCGCCGACTACTCCTGAGCTTCACGTTCCCTAACACTGTTTTGTATGCAGAATTTAATCCACAACTGCGCGTTCCATGTATTCCTTCCCTTCCTGAACAAAATGTGCGACTTTCTGGACCCTTTTGCGATTCGGGGCCGCACCTCGGATCCAACTTATCCTCATCGTCGTGCGTGAAGGTTCCCCCCAAGGGCAATACCGTAGGTGATGGTGGGTTGAGACCAGGGTGTTCCGCCCATTTTTGGCTTTCCGTTTTACGTTTTACGGGTTTTACGGTTTTTTTTAAACGGAAAATGCCAGAAAATTATGGAATGAGACGAGGTATTTGTTTTCGGGGTATTTCCCTATCCTGAAGAGGGTCCACGTGTTTCGATGCGCAATGTATATGAGTCCACAACAATGGCGCCAAAATTGACGTTCAACCACCATTTACCGTCGCAAATTCGCTGGTCCTCATCATTGTTCCAAATATGCCATACAAATGCCCTGCTCTCCTCAAAATTCTCAAAAAAAAAAAACAAGGTTCCACAGAAATGTGGGGTGAACTCATATAAAATTTCCGTGAGATTGTGACGTGCCATGGTAAGAGCATCAAGCATTCCTGCGTAGCAACGCATGATGTAGGCTTTCTTTCAAGATGACAGAAGCATAAGGCAACATCATAATTGTGACTGTTTCAGTCAGACGATAATCCTCAGCTCCACACTGGCGACTGATGTTTTGCGTGATATTTAGGGTACCTGTGTTTCGCATTCGCCACACAACGTTCTTCTCCTCCCTTCTCCATCGCTAACTAGCTCCAACGGGATCCTCTGTGAATAACGTGATCACCCCCCCCCCCCCCCCCCAAATTGCAAATATATTGACTACCGTAGTTATCTTTTTGACTGTCTTGCAGAATAGGTCTGCTTTAATATAAAGGAAAGAAGTCGCACTTTTCGCACTTTACAGTTTCTCGTCTTAGTAAGTTCAGTGAGAAATATGCTCATTGATTATATAATTCTGATAACCTCTCGCAACTAGGTGAAGGATAAATACTTCTCGATCTACCTAAATTCTAGGCGTTGGAAGTAAGTACTATCAGTAGACTTGAAGTTACCTAATTACTTGAAAGAGTCACCACTTATGCTCATCAAGAAGATACTTAGGAAATCCAATGTTGAGGAGGACTTTTGGTCACAAACCTAGGCTTGGGCAAAATTTTCCGTTTTCCGTTTTCCGCCCATTTTCGGCCTTCCGTTTTCCGTTTTACGGGATTAAAAATTTTACTTCCGCACATCCCTGGTTGAGACGCGTCTCAGGTTATCGTACTTATGCATAGGATTAGGCTTAGGCTCAGCTTAGACTTACGCTTAGGCTAGTGCTTTGGCTTAGGCTTATAAGGTGAAGCCTATGACCTCTTGTAGGGTGTCTTCCCCAACTCCTTCTTCACCTCGGCCTGTATTCTGCATATGAACCCATTCTGACCACGTATTCATCTATTCGCGCTACTTCGACGAACCTGTCGTCGACGACAGTCATTCGTTAATGAACTATTGTTAACGCTGTTCTATCGCGAGCCACACGCGAGGGATGCGAGCACAACGAGAAGTCTGGAAAAGGCCGATCGACCAGATTTGTGCGATAATAGCATGAAAATATACCTCTAGATGCTGCAACACCGTTTTCGCAGGTTTAAGATCAATTCTCTTCTCCCACTGTCGCATGACCTTCCTCAAACACGGAACCAATTCTGATCCTAGCGTTTTGATAACCAATGGCCAATCCTCTGTTGAGAATTGGGGAAATATAAACGGCGTGAAATTTGCGGTTGACAGCTAAAAGTTAAAAATCTAAAAGGATATAAAGCTGGACTTCAAAGTACACCAGATCTGCGTACATTGAGATTTTGAAAACGAGTGGCATTATTTCGTAATATTCGCAGGACAACGCTGGCATAAGCAGATGATAATTCTACTTCTTTACTCAGTAGCGGGATGAGATCAATATTCTGAAAAACTCGGTTACCGCATCCTAATGCATTTTATTATTCAAGAATAGAAGGGTTACCTTATCCACATAAGACAAGTAATCCTCAGAACATGCTAATAAAGGAGTAATGAACTTCGGACTAAGCGGTGGACATCTTAGCAGTGCTACGTGAAACGCACGCAACCGCCACGAAGTACTAGCTAGCAGCAGTCCGCATAAATCGTCGCTAACCGGTCGCTAAAAGCATTAGCATGGTACGGATCTCGAAAAAAAGCAACTTTATTGCAGGAAATACCTTATTAATTAAGCTTAGTTGCAAAGAGTCGAGAAGGAAGCAGAAATCCTCCTCCTCAAACAACACAGCCTTCTCCATTACCCATGACACGAGGGCGACTATAACCTCTTGACATCCTCGCGACTCAGATATGACTAGTTCCATGCTTTGCACTACCTATAGAAAGCCAAGCACGTTGACAGTTCCAAGTGAAGGTAAAGTTATTGGTCTTCGGCTAACTCACCAACTCCACCAACTTTCGTTTTGAGCACTGCGTGGCTAACTTCTCTGTAGAGAGTGTGTACCTTAAGCACTCAGAAAAAGAATTCGCCCAAAATTGCAGCAATCCAGCGTCCACGAAGGGTAGGTTATCCATGAAGGATTCCAAGAATGACAGGATGAACTTGGACTGGTCAAGAACATGAATAGTAAGCAGAGCATATGAAGAGAGGAGGAAATGTGAGACGTGGCGCCAATGTCTGTAAAATAAGTTTTTACAAAATTGTGATCAGAGCTGACAATAGTTCCGCAACAATATTTACATCTAATATCATATTTCATATTGTCATTAACTTATTAAGGTGGTAATGATCGCTACTCCAAGAGGTGCCGCTGAAAACTGAAGAACACCCCCATCCTACCAAAAAAGCACTGCGGAAGCGAGAGCGTTCTAAGAAGCGGCGCAGATTTCCAACGAATGAGTAATGTTGAAGGCGTGAGAGGGCTACCGAATAAGGGGCAGAGCCGACCAGACGTCAGTCTACCAACATGAGAATCAGCATCCACAACTACCAATACGTCTTGGAACGCTCAATATCGGAAGACTCATGGTTAGAAGTAGCAAACTTGTCAGCGCTCTCAGCAACCGTCGTATGGATATCTATTGCTCACAAGAGACCCGTTGGAAAGGATCAAAATATGCAGGCATTGGTGACGGATGCAGACGCATGTATCATGGAGCATTAAAATTCAATAGTGTGCAGACGTTAACGAGGTTTTCCGAAATCACATCACTGGCGTAGACCTCTCAAGCTTAGATCGCTTGACGGCTGTTGAAAGCAGTTAAAGCAGACTTTTGCCAGGGGCGCCGAATGCAAGTTGGAGCAATAACGCCCCTTTTTAGTTGGTTCGTTTTCAGAAATACATGGAAATTCAGGTATCAAGGAATGCAGTGTGCGCTTTTGGGACGCTGCATGTTGACTGCCCACGGAAGTACACAACATATTTGCCTCCTGCTATCAGAGTCGCGGCTGTGTACTGCGTAGGCCTAGACTCCACAACTGATGCACTTTGCATTGGCACTTGACCCATTCAAAATGCTTTGCTGACCATTGAGAGATAATTCAAAACGTTCGACTGTTGATGAACCTCGGCATGTTTAGTCAATATTTCAATTCTTTATTGAGCTATACACAAGGTTGGTAACATATTTATGACGGCTAATGTCTCAGCGAATCACCGTTTTTAGAAAATGCTGTACCTATACTTCATTACAGATCTAGCTCACAGACTAGTACCCAAATTTTTATGTGACAGCATTGATGTTATGACACTACCGTCCGCTCACTGTCCACGAAAGCCAATAATTTGGACGCCTATTTCGATCTGAAGAGCAATTTCGGATTTTTCGCTTATACCTGCAAAGCTTCCAAAGGTTTGCTGGCCGATGCTTCGTTTCGAGTTCTTGCGCCAAGATTGTTACATTATCTGTCGTGTCGTACCCTTCTGTGGTTGTCAAAGAGTGTACTTTGATGGGATCTTTCCTTGCCGTCTAAGTGCTGTGGCAAAACGGTCGTGCTGTCTCGCCAATATATTCTTCGTCACAGCTAAAGTAATAAAGCAGATGACTCCTGAACTCATGCACTCGCTTCCTCTGCCTGATGTGTCTGTCGGATGGCCGCGCTTACTTCAGCGGAGGTGAACGGCAGGCAAGCGGAAGGGTCTGCCGACCAAACACGAAAACACGAGCGATTCCTTTTCTCTACTATCCATTACAAACTTTTGTTGCTGTGCGAAACATGTTTGTAATGACAGCTTTTTTCAAGTGAGAAGGATGGGCGGTAAGAAAATGAACCAAGATGCTTTGGCTGCTAGTGGCTGCTAGACTTGCGGTACCACTTCGTCCAGCAGACACCAGGGTTGTGCGTGAGAAAAATTTCAGATTTCGTTAGAAGACGGAGAGACGAACCACAGCTCGGAGCTAGAATTGCTGCAATTTTGAGGAAGGCGCACATCAACAGTGCAGATGCTCTGACACAATACCTTAGAGATCATGAGGCTGCGAAACTCATGCTAACTACTCTAAGCAAAAGCCTGCGCTGTGAAGAGGAAAAGGTCCGCGAAGAGCCTACAAAAGTAGTATTAGCACTTGAAAATGAGAAACGGTTGTCAGAGAAATTGAAGGATGAACTTCAACGTGGACATTTTCAGCTTGAAATTATGCGTAAGGAGGTCGAGAACCTTGGGCACGCAAGGAACGAGGCGCCATCTGAAGCAATACCAGGCACAAGGAATGCTGCTTCTATGGATCGCGGTGCTCCTAACTAAAAGAACTCGTTTCAGGTTTCGCAGGTCACGACTTCGATGGAATTTCACCACAGATTTTCAAGGAATATGCCGATCGGAAGATCAGAGAGCAATCCAAGAATAAGACAATCGCCGGACATAGGTGAGTCGACCACGGTGGAATTTTCTATGGGCGATTATATCCGCACTATGGCCTTGCCTGAAGTTCAACCATTTTCGGGGAGAGCTAACGAGTGTTTCAAGAGATTTTTAAATTCTTTTGAGATAAAATACCCGAGGGGACAATGGAAAGATTCTAGCCGCTTCCAGCTATTTCAAAACTTCCTGCATAAGAGCGCGCTCACCATATTTGGAACGCACCAAAGGAAGTGCGTGAGGCACATTTGACGACGTGGTATATGCCGAGGAATATGCCAACGGAGGGAGTCCAAAGAGCATTGGCAGGGACGTGGAAAGGCAACAATGATTTAGCAGAGTGAGATTGCCGCAAGAGGAAAACAGGGAGGAAAGGAAGTCTCTAAGGAGCAACCCTGAAAGAGACAGAGCAACTGCAGAAGACAGGAACACTGAGAAGGAATGGACACTCCACAAAGGTAGAATGCCAGAAGAGGGCAGACGCTGCTACAATTGCGGAACAATAGGGCACATAGCAAAGAATATAACATCCTCACAGAGTGAAAGCGGAGCAGTGGCCTTAGTCGAGAAGTGAACGTGTGCAGCAGCACACGACGGTGCATCCGCAGCAAACGGGTTCTCCGGGAAGAAATCTTAGGAATGGATTAGAATGTACGATGATGGACGCTCTTGCTCTGCTCGACACAGGCTCCCAGGCTCGACGATAGCTACTAAGAAAGCTATGGAGCTGAAGATAAATCTGGATAACTACGTTGAGCAGGACCAAGGACCAGCAGTCAAGGTTCGTGATGCGTCAGGAAACGAAATGGAGTTCTTAGACGCCATTCGTGTAGAAGTCACTCTTCAAGGACGACGCGAAGCCATAGCAGCGTATGTTGGCTGAGGAGTGGATGAAGTCGCAATAATGGGCACTAACGCGTTAAAACTATTCAGTCTACGACTACAAAGGACCAATATACCTACACATAGCACTCGTGAACCGAAACGGACGGAAGAGACCAAGGCGCTTGCACGAGTGAAACACAGAGTTTTCATTCCAGCAGATGGCATACAGAACTTGACAGTGACCTGTGCCCGAGCAGATACTAATGAGAAGTACAGAAAAGAAATGAAAGAGATGTATGACAGTAGAGATGACGTAAATGCGCGAAAGTTGCCTAAGAAAGGCGACAAGGTCTTCGTTAAAGCCAGCACTCACGGAAATTTTTGGGTTGAAGATTTCGCGGTATGTCGGGGTTTTTAGGGACGATGAACTCATTAACAGCGATGAAGTAGCGTGAAACACGCGAAGAACACAGGAAATGATGGCGGTATTTCATGTGTGTCCACAGCGCGGACGAGTGTTCCGTGATGGGTCCCGCCACGGAACCCTGCAAACGGTACGAATTTCGTAAACAAGCCCCGGCTGAACCACATGCGCACACCCTGTCAACGGCGTTAGTTGGCGCGACGGAACCCTAAGGTCCAGAGCGGCAGTTATGTCCACGGCAGTATCTTCGCAGGTAGGCGACCATTGAAGGTGTTCAACTTACTGTTGCCATTGTCCAGCTGCCGGCTGCATGGTGAGCGATTCATTTCAGAAGTGAAAATTTCCGTGAGTGCTGCCTTTAAGCTGCCAAGGGAAAAAGCATGTAAACAATTTCCTAAGCTCAGTAATCCCTGGGGTGGCCCTTTTCGCGTAATTGAGGTAAGTGAGAACTCGGCGCTGAATCAAACATCAACGAGAAGGAAGAACCCATTAGAATCCCTTTCGACGCACTCGCAGTTGCTCCGAATGAGGTTGAGCACGTACAATTAAAATCTAAAACAAAACGAGCAGAACGTCGACAAGCTGCAACTAAAAGTATATATTGCAGGGCTAGCGTGCATGGCGATGGGGACACTGTGCTCCTTGGTCTCTTCTTTTGCTGCCTTGGAAAGCACGAAATGTGGGGAAGCGCCAACTATTCGTTCTCATGCACAGTACATCATAAACGATTCAAGAACGTCGTGCCAGACGCAACTGAGATGATTGGCAAAATTCAGTTTCACTCCATCTATGGTCTTGCGAGGCTGATCTCAATTTACGAGCAGGAGAAAAATTCCTAATGTCGGACCCTTCCTATGAATTCCCAACGGTATCAGGAGCGCAAAAAGCCTTCACTTTCTTCATTGTTGCGACCATGTGTTTCGTAGTCTTGCTTGCCACGACGGCTCCGTTCTTTGTCTCCTCCACGATGGCGCACAGATTCCCCGTGGAGCAGCTAAATGAGGTGAATAATGAAGGAGTGAAGTTCGCAAAAATGAACTCACTCGTGGGAAAACATCTCAACTGCGGACAACCCGAAAAAAGTGCTCATCATCCTCCCTGATGGATTTCGGAAGATAGATGAAGTGTTCAAACCCCAAGACGTGGAATTCGCCATTTTCAGGAATCTGGCTGACATCTGTACCATCAGGAATCATCTGACATCTGGTAATATCGAAAACCGATGCTTCGAGTTGCGTTCTTGTCGGGCCAACCACGGAGATAGTGCCGTCCAAAAAGGAATGGTGTCGATTGGCATCAGCTGTCGCTAGTGCAACTAGGAACGGCACGAAAATAATTACAGTGGCCCCACCCCGAGGAGACGCGTCCTACCAGCAAAATCGGATGGAAATCATGATGATCGAGATGATCGACCTCGCTAGAAAAACGGCCACGATGATGAAGCAAAATTTAGTCAACCTGATTCCCGTAATCGAGGCAGGATGAGAACCATCGCACCGGTCATCTGCGCAGCCACGAGCTAACCCGGCAGATCCTCCTACTCGGTAGCGGCCATGAAGGAGTAGTTTGATTCACTACGCGAGTTTGACCCCTATTCACTTCCGCTAGAGCTTCCAGCTCATGGATATCCAGGTTCATTATAAGGTTCATTTTACTGATTTTTGCAGCTTTCTTGCTCTGATTGCTCGCAAAAATGAAACCCATGTTCCGAAATGACACTATTTTTGGCCTTCAAGTAGTTTCACGAAAAAAAAATACAAAAAATCCACTCCTGTTCGGAGTGCGCTCTCTCTCCCTGGTAAAAGCAGCCACGAAGATGTTAGTAGAGAATATCGCCGATGCGTCGCAACTGAAGTTCGTCCATTCTTCTTCCACATTTTAAAGAGGGTAAGCTTTAGGAGAACGATACTCCTATAGAAAGTATGGCAGGTCTTGCTCTCCAAGTATCACATGAAAGGATGTCCTTCTACGCAAGTATTGACGTGTTCCCGCCAAAGAAATGCATCTATGTTTTACTATAGAAAATTTTTCCCTTTCCTTGTTTCTCAGCCAAGCAAGCTTTTAAGAACACATTTTCTTGCTTATCTTAATTCTCATCATAAGATGAACTCATAGGTACTTTGGCAGGGCTTGGCTATTGTGCAAGAGACAAAAGTGGTACAGGCCCAGTTTCAAAAATCTACTTGAGCGACTTCAATTTGGCAAAGAATAGGTTTCCTTGTGAACCGAATTCCAGTCTATGGATGACCTGATATGGATATCTTACAGAGCAAGAGCAGCGCTATCATCCGTAGAACCATCAAGCTCCCAATGGCTTATCTATTCAAGATCTGGGACGAAGTCGACCTGAGTTAGTTGCGGCGCAGAGGCTATGCAATCCTTCGTCGTCTCTGTGACTGCTTCAGCAGGGAAAGAGCCTGCTGTGAACAGTAGTGCATTTATTCTGATTGCCAAGACATGGGCTTTATTCTATATACCTATTTAGAATGATTTCTCATCTTTGATTTTCTACGACTCATTTTAGGTGCGTCAGTTATTCTAACGCACCCTGTATGACCCCCGATGTCTTACAACATTTACTGAATGCATTGCAGACGAACAACGGAGTGGCCAGCAAAAACCCTCAGTCGTTGGGTTCTTTGGAAGAACATCACAGGGAGGACAAGGATTGAAATGACGATTTTGCAGTCGAATGAGGAGGAAAGACAATAATCGAAGATAAGAATTACAAATACAAATACTGGATGCGAATCCTAAGAAGAAACAAGATGTCCACCGTGGGAAGCAAAGAAAGCTGTTGCTATCGACAAGTCCAATTACTTACAAATATTAGTACATGCTGGATATCTCAGAGAGAGAGAGAAGCAGCTGTATGTTCGCGAGAAGACTGACACTGCTCGACATCCATCGTCACAGAACACACGAATATAATTAAGGTGGTGAATGAGAAGCCCAAACCATGTCTTGGCAAGATGTAGGTGATACATCAATCAGATGTTTGATGAGGCGTTTCCATATGCACCTTTTACGTTCGTCGGAAGCGTTGACAGCGCAGTTCCCCAATTGCGCCGGCTGCAGTTAGCGAGGTTATCAAGGATATGTAGCCAAACAAGGCTACCAAACTTGAGGTGGGACACTGTCTTCAACACAAGGGATGATACCCTAACAAACAACGCACAGGTTAGTTGTTCAATGGAAGCAGCTACATAACGTGCAGGTATTGCTTCGAGAGGTAGTTGCAAAATGAAATGACGGGTCTGATTGAATTTAGAATGTTCTAAAGGTATCACTAAAAAATCAAAAACCATGTTGAGCCCCAAGGATTCTTGGAAAATTTGAGAAAGAGTAAGTGAAGTAAGAGAGGAAAAGAAAACCGTATAACTGCGAGGGTTTCAAACAAGGTAACTCCGCAGTAGTGACTCTGTTTTCTCACAACGAATTCTTAGGAAATGGATTTCTTCATTGAAGCAGAATCTCAACTGATGATATATTTGCCATTATTGTGTAGTACCTTCGCCCATCTTTTGGGCAGCTTACCTTTCCCTTTCTGTCAGACGTGGGGTGACTGTGGGTCGAAAAACTTTGAAACCTCACTTTCGACTCCCTGTCGATTGCTAAGTCTCATTTCCGTAAACGGCTGTTCTTGCCCAGGAGAAGGCGACAATCCGATAGAGCTAGGTCTGTCGAATACGGGAGGTGTGACAGAACATCGCTACAGCGATTCTGAGATTTTTCTTTGACCTGCGTTTACAGTAGGAGTGTGCAATGCAATGTGCGCGTGAGCATTATCTTGCAGAAGACAAACATTTGCTCGTTTTGGGCGTTTTTCATGGATGGCGCCTGTCAACTTCTGAAGCTGAATAGCGCAGATATCGCTCATCATTGTTGTTCCACCATGTAGGAAGTGGTGGTAAAGCATTCCTTATGGCTTCACCAACAAAACAGAAAAACCTTCTTTCTGGGTGGGTGCGCTTTTGAGTGTTTTGGAAGTAATACCAGACACGGAATCCAAAGGCGGTGCTGTGCATTGTTCGCGTACAGGACCAACTCACTTGTAATATCCTCTAGAAAGTCTTTTCCACTTGGACGAAGAAGGAGCGATTCCTCGGTGCTCACTCGGCATGGCTTGTCAGATTCGAAAAACCCGTGAGGTATTCAGATCCAGAGAACTTTGCTTTAACCGAGGCTGCGAGGATTCCTGACTATGGTCGCATAGTTGCACTAGAGTGGTTTTGCCAAGTCGCAAATGTCTGCATCCACTCTCGCCTTCAGGGAGTCCTGCTTATCACCGTTGTTAACAGTCGATGCGCAGAGCGTGGATGATTTGTAAGTGTTATTTCGCCTTACTCAAAGCCCTGGCACCATCGAGGCACCGCCGAATGGTGAATAACTTTCCTCTTAAACGCAGCACATAAATTGGCATCGGCCCTACTTGCAAGATGTCCTTGCAGGAAACTATAAAAGACAAAGAGGCGAAGTGAGACTGGACTGGCCGAGGGCATTGTTACTCAAGTGCTGATAGAGTTTCCCTCGTGTGGCCTTCACGTGAAAGCTTTGAGGACATACTACCTCATACTGACACAAGATCCCCCCCCCCCCCCCCATCGAACTGCCTTGGGGTTTTAAAAATAATCATAAAGTGTTGCAGAACTTTTTCACCAACCCAATAGTTTCGTTTCCTGTTGTCAGAAAAGCTTCGCTATCACAAAAATATCGATTAAAACACAAAGAATTCGTGACTAACATCTCTTTCTTCCTTACAACCGACAACAATCTCGGAACCATAGCTTTCTCCACATTGAACTTCTTGAAGAATCTGAAAAAAATTGAAGGCATCTCTATCAGGAGCAGAAGTATGAAATACAGATCTTCTGCTCAAAGGAAACCCGACAATATTGAGGAAGAATGAAAAGTTTTTCTTCTGAATTACTTCATCAGGAACTACAGCCAGCCTTTCTCCATCTTTGATAATGTATGAAGTTGCGCATTCACTTTCACATTTCAATAAGTAGGAGGAGGCATAAGATACTGTTTTCGAAGTCGCCCAAGGCACTAGTTCTTCCCGCAATATCTGCGTAATACAGCGAAAAAAATGCACCCTTTGACAGAGTTCGAGGTCAAACAAAACATTATCTCACTTTGATAGATACGAGATGATCGCGCAGAATCCAGACATGCTCTTTTCGAGAGCTTTGAGAGCAACGAACGAGGCTGTCCGAAACCTTGCCTGGATAACAAAACTGGTCCCACATCTAGAGAGGCACTGCTGGCCTCCACCCGATATTTGAGGGCAACACCAGCGCGAATCTTTGCGCCCGAGATTTTGCCGAGTTTCGAGATTTTGGTGGATCTAGGACTCATATCCAGTGGTGCAATAGCACAAAACACGCATGAAATCAACGAGATCGGGGTATTTTCTCGAGTGCACCCAATCGTACTCCGCTTCACATTTGTGGGTCCGGATGGTGCATGCAGGGCAGTTGTGTTCGTGGCGGAAATTTGGATATCTACAGTCTGTTCATATGGAGCGCGCGTTGCAGATCGATCTCCAATCGAACGCGGCGGCGTGGCAAAAGTGGCCGATCAGCTCTATATTCTTCAGCAGCAAGTGATAGGCTCCTCGTGCCACGCAGACGTGTTCGATTGGAGCGTGATCTGCAGTGCGCGATCCAGATGAACAGAGTGTACGCAGGTTAGATACGAATCTTTGGGTAGGATAGCGAAAAGTCAATAAAATCGATGAATCAATATTTCATGCAAAACGGTCATCATATTCGTTTTCAATCTAGCGTGTTTTGGCGCTTTACATCATCAGTGCTTTAGAATCTTGTAGAAGAGTAGGAGAAGGTAATGTGGACTTGTACCTGCCCAAAAAGAAATCCTCTTGCTCACGTTTTTTGGGTTGTAAGGCAGAGTGAGGTATTAACCTCCAAGCCATCATTTGTGAAATTATCGACAACATTGTTAATGTTTGACCATTAACAACGTTGAAATTTCAACGGTCAGATATCTCACCACATTTGAACGTTGGAATTAATGAACTAGCAGCTCCCCGGTGCCCCTTCGTCGCAATCTTTATTTCGGATATTCATTACACCGTACTGTTTCCATTAATTTCTGAACCTATTGATCAGATATCGTTTGAGAGTAAGTCGATCATAATAGTCAGTCAGTACGAAAAGATTTATCAGAACTCCACAAAAGATATATGAAGCAAAGCCGCAATCCCCAAATATCCAGATTTTGCCGAAAGCTGTTGTGTTTACGGCGAATTCTAGTTACCATACTTACCTACTTATATTTCTTCATAATGACACCATGCTCAGCGTCACGCTCAGAATGGCAAACTTTGATGAGTAACAAGATGAAGAACATGTGCTAATTCTTTTTCACGATATTCAGATCGTACCCCATCATTTTCTGTCATTTTTAATGTTGTAGAAGGTGGTGTCTTGTAGCATTTGAACCACCTATCCGGTATCCGTTATCCGGTCATTTTCGGTCTATCCGTTATCCCCACCGTCATCTGGGTCATGCAAAATCTCGTGTCCGCTCACCTCTGGTAGGGATATGTCTACTGAGGCTTCTCAATACGCTGAACACGAATATGACAATCACATCCCGAGATCATGGAATGATCATGGAAATATTGATTTGTGGCAAAGACGTCCCTAAAGACGTGGTTTTGAGATAGACTGAAAACGAATGTGATAAACATTTTGCTTGAAATATCGATTTATCGATTTTATTGATCGCTGCTCTTATTCGGGATCAGCGAAGGCGTGTCTGCCGAGGTTCCACAATACTCCCAACGCAAATGCGACAATCATACTGCACGAAAATATCGAGTTATTGATTTTATCGTTTTTCCCCTGCTTTTTGTGAGTGATCGGCAAGCGGCCCTGCAACATGCTGCACATGAATATGACAAGTACGAGCGCCGCTTCTCAGCTTCGCCGCGCTTCGCGTGGATGACAGTGATTTTCTGCGGACCTGTGTGCTCCACTTTATTCTTTGTGAGGAGATTCATGTATGATTTTCCTTGAATGTTACATGATAATAGAGTGCCTTTTTGGTGACAATTTGTTGATGCTGGGCTTTAAAGGCAGCACGAGTCGAAATCCTCGACTCGGACCTGAGCCGCGAACCCTAAAGTAGGCGTTGCGCACATCACGAATCTGCAAGGAACACACACAGTAACAACTTACCTGCAGAAAACGGCGAACTGCCGTCGCGTGCACGCCCGGTCGGCCAGTGCTTTGGAAGGCCCGACGCGCCAGCTTACGCATTTTAACGTATGCGGGCTGCTACCGATTCCCTTTCTCCGTGCTGAGACCCATTTGCGCACGCAGGGCGCCGCCGGAACACTCGCCGGCGCACGGAAGGCAGCATCGCGTTTTCCCGGCTTTCTCGGGTGTTTTACGTGATTTCACCACCGGATATGAGCAATACATCTCCAAAAACCCCAAAATCTGCCAAAATCACAAACAAGATGGTTTCGACGGGTGCCGCCTTTAAAGTAATCCTGAGCGACCTATTTTTTTCCAGACCTCATAGCCTTTATAGCTTTAATGAAGTGCGAGTGGTGCTGTATAATTCTAAGAAAAGAATTTGTCGGAAGATGTTACGACAAACGCGATATTAGGGATGTTATTCGTTCATGGATCTTCACTTCTGTTCACTTGAACTCCAAACTTACTTGCAATCGTAGCATCGCAACCATATACCTACATAAATATTGAATTGGAGGCCTTATTCTAAATGAAATTGTGAGATCCTCCCTCTGATTTGAAGTGCAAACACAGAATTATAAAAGGTGACAGGTTATTCAATGCCCTGATCACGGAAATCGCACTAATTTCCTATCCTAATCATGTTTTCCGCAAAGATGTAGCGAGATCACAGTAAGAAACAAAGGGAAATGTGAATTCTGGCCAGGAAATTGTAGTCTAATCAGGTACTTTCCTGATCTTCTGCTCAGAAAATCCCGGAAATTTCTTCACTAGTTGATGAAAGGATTAATGAACGTGATAAAAATGAGAATCGTAGCCACTTTGTACCATAGCACCATTTACGTTAGCTAGGCTACAGCTTCTGGCACTGCCATTACTTCGATTTCCCTGTCGAAGATTACATTCTATTTCATTCTCCTACATTATTTCCACCGTAAACATACGAAAACAGGGTAAACTACAGCGATTTTCGTGGCCATGGCACTTAATAACCTCCTAAGCAGAGGTCCAGGCTAGATCGACAGATTACGAGAACAAATTCTCATCCATGCCTCCAAGTTGCTGCATCCAAAAAGCCAGCATGCTCCAATGGCATGACTTTTTTGCAACCAATGTGGCATACATACATTCACCATCGGCATTACTTTGATCCCTCTTGTTTACGCCAAATAGCCCAGTGGCGACGGGCAAAATGGGTGTGGCAGCCAATCACAGTCTCTCGCCCCACCCACCCACGTGACGATGGTGGGGGGTCTGTGAGTTATTATAGTAGATTCTTGAGATATTTACCAATTGAACGACTTCACAGTCTGTCCGAAAAGGCGAGCGTCCGCCCACGTACGCGGGGATCGAAAGGCGGCGCGGCTGGAACCTGTGCTGTTAGCTGCCAAGTTGAACACGTCACAGCCAAATCATTGATTGATACCACGAAGATAACGATGAAACGTGATACGCAGATTAGAGATGATGAGGTGGAGTACTGGCAAGCGTGGCCGCCTCTCTATCTCCGCGTGCGTGGGCGGACTCGTCATTTCGAACAGACTATACCTACTTCTTGGCAAGGGTGGGCGAAAAGTCTCCTAAGCCTGACCAAAAAAAAATGATGATTACTTTGGAGCAATTCATTGAGTTTAACAATTAAGTAGTTGAATGGCATCATTATCAGCGTTAAATAGCCGGGAGAAATAAAACACCCAAGCGAAGACGGATAAACCGTCTAGTTCCGTATATTCAACAACCGAGCCAGAGCGGCGCTCTGTCTCGGACCGGTGTGCCACGTTACCTCCGGGCTAGGTAAACTCTGAAAAAAAGAACCCCGAGCCAGAACTCCACACGAGGCGCAGCTTCGCCGCGCTTCGCGGATGACAGTGATTTTCTGCGAAGCTGCTTAGTTCCTGAATGGTTTGGAGGTTAACTCTCACTATGTTCAACATGAAGAGCTTCTACATTTATGAGTAGCAACACAGATCCTCACGCGGTCAAGTCGTTTTCATTTGTGATAGCGCTGAAATTCCAAATTGCACAACTAGCTTTTAACAGGAAAAAAACTGCGTGATCCTTCTATCCCTATTTTGTAAGCACAATACCAAGCTAATGGAGTGCATCATTTGTTCCCCCGGCCGTTAATTTCTAATTGCTCCTACTACTTAACGCTTTTGGAGGAATGCAGTAAAAATTTCCGTTCAACTCTGCTGTATTTGGATGATTTACGGCTCTGATTGCGAAATCACAGTCGCTTCATCAATGGTTCCCCCATTCTGCTTTAAAGAACAATGATATTCCGTTTTCATTGCAAATTAGATGTCCTAATTGAAGATTTCCATGTTGTACACATACATATACCATGGGCATGTCATTGGGCGTGTCGATTTTCGCAATTGAGCCTGTGGGGCGGGCAAAGGAGGTGGGCGAGGCGAGGCGATCAATGGCAGCGTGACCTGTCACCCCTCGCGTGACGATGTGGGGGGGGGTCTGCGCTTTATATAGAGTAACACTGCCGTTATAGTCCTAGAGGACTAGCACCTTGCGTCGCCGTCGCCGGCGACTGTGAGGCCGATACGCAACGATTGTGGGCGGAGCGGCGGCGACTGGCGATCGCCAACATCGGCAGCCGCCAAAGTTGGAGACTGTGACGTCGGTAGGTATCGATTGGCCGCCAACATTGACGGTCGCCGGCGACGGCGACGCGAGGGGCTATACTCCTCGAGGAGTATAGCAGCTACCTAAGATCGATATATCGTAACATATGAATAACGCCATCACATTCCGGAACCCACATTTCACATTTGAACAACACTCGTATCTAAATCTACATCTGCCTGCGTGCGGTGCGACCCTTGGATCAGCGCTAACGCGACGCGAAATTCAAATTCGCGCCAGCGTTTAGGTGATGGGATTGGTTTCTCTTGCTGCTGAGGACAGACCAGCTATATTCGATGTTCATAATGAATTATGAGTGCCGCGCTTCCCAATCACGAGAAGATGTTACGACCGTACTTGTTACACACTCTACTTGTTGCACTATAATCGTTACTTGTTGCAGCATAATCCTTTTCTTGAGTTGTAGTACAGCACTTTTAGACATCCCTGATACTATCGCTAGGTTATTATTGTAATTGTGACAACTATTACAATTGAGCTTCTTTGGGCTATGCGAAGAAAGGCTCAAACAAGGCTTCTTGCTCTTCCTTAAAGGCAGCACCCGTCGAAACCATCGAGTTTGTGATTTCGCCGGATTTTGGGGTTTTTGGGGGTGTATTGCTCATATCCGGTGATGAAATCGCGTGAAACACCCGAGAGAGCCGGAAACCGCGATGCTGCCTTCCGTGCGTGGACGAGTATTCCGGCGGCGCCCTGCGTGCGCAAATGGGTCCCAGCACGGAGAAAGGGAATCGGTAGCAGCCCGCATGCGTTTAAATGCGTAAGCTGGCGCGTCGAGCCCTCCGAAGCACTGGCGGACCGCGAGTGCACGCGAAGGCAGTTCGCAGTTTTCTGCAGGTAAGTCGTTGCTGTGTGTTCCTTGATGATTCGTGATGTGCGCGACGCCTACTCAAGGGTTCGCAGCTCAGGTCCGAGTCGAGGATTTCGACTCGTGCTGCCTTTAAAGGCAGTGTTCAAGCAAAATTTTTGAGTATTCGGTTTCTGTGGTTTCTAGGCCAGTTTGGCTCACTCATTTCAGATACGAAACTTACAGATCAAAAAACCCTCGGAAAAACCGTTTTCTGAAGTCCCCTTTACCTGATTCGCACAATGTCCGACGGCTCTCTCTCCCGTCAGTAGAGAGCGCAAAGAAAATTTTCATCGAACGATAGCTCCAGTTCGCTGCCTCAGTTTTAGCTTCAATAAGTCAGTTCGTTTTTCTTCAGGGGGTCCGTATCACTGCTATAGCACTGTTCGAGTAGATTTAACAAGAAGAGGTAAGTTTCGATTTTTGCTGTTATCGGCAATGTATGTTGGCAGTGCAGAAACTGTCTTTTTCACAAATGAGTTTTTCTTTCTCGCCGTTTCTTCGTATCATGGTAACTCGCTCAAGTATAGACCCGTAAACCGTAGATCCAGGATCATTTAAAATGAAGAACTGGAGTGCTGAGCAACAGTGTCTGAATGTTTAGATTACATACGCAAACTTGAGATGCAAACGCGGAGGTGAATCAACCACGGTAGGGAGACGCTGCCAAAATCATTTTGATATTTTCCAACGATGCTCCGCGTTACACCAATTCTACGCGCGAAATGGCAGACGCCATGTGGGCGGGCTGGGCACTGGAGATGGGTTTGGGTACTAGATCTAAGGCGGATATCTCGCTTATTTCTGTGACTTTTTCGCTGAAACTTTGGCAGTTATCTATGGAGACGACCCGCTATCATGATCTAACGAGCACTCAGTCTCAAAGGTTTTGCCTGGACACTGCCTTTAAAGGCAGCACTCACGGAAATATCTGTGAGATTTTGCGGTATATGGAGGTTTTTGGATATACGGTGAACTTCACGACAATGATGAAACAGCGTGAAACACGAGGAAAGCAAAAGAAATTATGGTGGTATTGCCTATGCGTCTGAAATCAGACGAGTTTTCCGCGACAGGTTCTGCCACGAAGCCGTGTAAATGGTACGCATTCCACTTCATCACACGCGCACACCCTGCCGATGGCGTTAGTTGGCGCGAAGAAGCCATTTTTGTCCATGTCGGCAGATGTGTCCACGGCAGTATCTTCGTAGGTAGACCTCTATTCGCTGTGTTCCGCTCACTGTTGTGATTATCTAGCGGCCGGCTACACGTAAGCGACCCCCCTTCAGAAGTGAAAATTTCCGTGAGTGCTGCCTCTGACATCGATTTTCCTATCAGACCTAACGAAGCATGAAGCATATGTTTGAAAGTTCACCCGAACCCGAAGGTTAGCTCAGAAGAATTTTTAGGTACGAAGAGATAATCCATCAGTACCAGAGAAGCAATAATCTAAATATGATGAACAGCCGTTTTCTGCACGTAAGTGTATAAGTACGCTTTATAAACAAAAAAGAGGATGATGTCAGATCCATACTCCTACCGGAGAGATCAGATGTCGGACTGAGAACTCAACCCAGAATCGGTTGCGACGATGAAATTGCCTCATTCTTCTATTTTTCTACTAGTCTCGGCCACTCGACCAACGATGTAGGATTCGCTGCAGCTTGCTTTGATCTCGCAGCGGTGACTATTGTGAGACACGTTGAGTTTTGACATCAGTTTTTTCATCGAATGCGCTCATGCGACGGTTTTCCATCTAATGCGCTCATGCGTTCTCTTTTACGAACAGATCTATTACCTCATTTAATTCCCATTTAATTTATTTCAATAGTTCCTACTCATTATGAGAAAGGCTAGCCATAACTAAAAGTCTTGGAAAGTAAGGTTTCTGCACGCCGGGCAAATCTGCGGTATTATTGGCAGAAAGTAAGGGGTGACAAGCGGCGAAAGAAGTCAAGAAATAATCCCTACAATGGACGTCACTGGCGATGGCCCATCTGCGGCCTCGAGAAGGACGCCGCTCAACTGCGCCGCGCGCGCCATTATTGATGTCCTCTGCTGTTGTTATGCTATTTCTAGTAGCTTTTCTACCCGTTTTAAGGATTTACGACCGAATCGGGAAGAAAAGTGCCTACGAATAGCATTCCGCCTGCAGACGACACCGTTTTCGGTGCGGGCGGCGCGGTTGCGCGGCGTCTTTTTCGAGGCCGCGGATGGACTACCGTCATTGACGTCCACTGTACAACATGCCAGGTTAACAGTAACAGAACATGGAATATATAGTAAGGAGCAAATCTGTTGGAGAGAGAGGACAAACATCTCCGGAAAAACGTCGTAATGCACATGCATAAGTGTTTGATCTTCACTATTACGATATACAAATCTGTGAAGTGTTTTAACCGTTTTTTTTTCAAGAATTGTTCTGCAACGATCCAAGGAAAGGATTATGGTGCAACAACCACTATATAAGTGTGTGTTTGAGCGTGCCAGGGACTATGTTACGGGTTAAAAGTTAACAGATGATTATGGAGCGGATCGTGCGACGACGGTTTCGAAAGCTGGCAGAGCTACTGGACTGGGAACATGAGTTGGACGCACTGATTCAAGAAGGGGAAGAGAAAAGCATCGCAGGACAAACTACGTGATTCCTCTTCGCACATCGATAAGATTTACTGCATTGGGTACTACGAAGGTTCTGTATACTGAGGTTTATCTTGCTTCTGCGAAATGTACATTGATTCAAAAAATTAGCTTGAAGGTGTTAGCCACATTGTACAGAACCATCATTAGCTTGAAGATGTCAACCACACTGTGCAGAAATTTCAGTTCTTTTGAACAATGTAACCGTTCTTTTTATTTGGACATAGTATGCATATTTTTCTATAACTAGCGCCCCTTCGGGACGCTAGAAAGTGGGGTGGGGCAGCCACTTGAGGCATGTGCAAAAGCTCCACACGTGCAAAATGCTTAGAAAATTAGCAAATAAGCAAAATTAATCATTAACTGAGCTCAAATTAAAAAACCTTCTTATAAGTTACGTATAAGAGAAGCAGAACAAACCTTCCAATGGGCCCAAACATGAAGTCCTTCTTATGAGTTGAGTATGCGAATGAGAAGTTCGTTCCCCATCGTATGGCGTATTCGTGCGTATTCCTCACTATCGAGCCGACGCAGACGCGTTCTCCATCGGCGGAACTGTATCCTGCCGTACCCCACATTACTGGACAAAGCGAAATTGTATCCCACTGTTTTCCACACTACTGGGCCGCAGCGGACTTTTCTCCATCGGTGGACCCGTATCTTGGCGTGCCCCACAGCACTGGGCCACGGCGGGCCCGTTCTCCATCGGTGGACCCATGTTATGGAGTTTCTCGCACCACTGGGCTAGGCGGGCCTTTTCTCCATCGGTGGACCCGTATCTTGGCGTCCCCCGCTGCATTGGGCCCTAGCGGGCCTTTTCTCCATAGCTGGACCCACCTCATGGCGTTCCCCACAGCACTGGGCCATGGCGGGCCCTTTTCTCCATCGGTGGACCCGTGTCTCGGCGTTCCCCACAGCACTGGGCCACGGCGGGACCTTTCTCCATCGGTGGACCCTGTCTCGGCGTTCCCCACAGCACTGGGCCACGGCGGGCCCTTTCTCCATCGGTGGACCCGTTTCTTGGCGTTCTCCACGGCGTTTCTCCATCGGTGGACCCATGTCACTGGGCCACGGCGGGACCCTTTCTCCGGCGTTCCCCACAGCACTGGGCCACGGCGGGCCCTTTCTCCATCGGTGGACCCGTTTCTTGGCGTTCCCCACAGCACTGGGCCACGGCGGGCCCTTTCTCCATGGTGGACCCGTGTCTCGGCGTTCCCCGCACCACTGGGCCACGGCGGGCCCTTTCTCCATCGATGGACCCGTTTCTTGGCGTTCCCCACAGCACTGGGCCACGGCGGGCCCTTTCTCCATCGGTGGACCCATGTCATGGAGTTTCTCGCACCACTGGGCCAGGCGGGCCTTTTCTCCATCGGTGGACCCGTATCTTGGCGTCCCCCGCTCCAATGGGCCCTAGCGGGCCTTTTCTCCATAGCTGGACCCACCTCATGGCGTTCCCCACAGCACTGGGCCACGGCGGGCCCTTTCTCCATCGGTGGACCCGTATCTTGGCGTCCTCCGCTCCACTGGGCCCTAGCGGGCCTTTTTTTCCATAGCTGGACCCACCTCATGGCGTTCCCCACAGCATTGGGCCACGGCGGGCCCTTTCTCCATCGGTGGACCCGTATCTTGGCGTCCTCCGCTCCACTGGGCCCTAGCGGGCCTTTTTTTCCATAGCTGGACCCACCTCATGGCGTTCCCCACAGCACTGGGCCACGGCGGGCCCTTTCTCCATCGGTGGACCCCAGTGGCGGACGCAGAAAGTGGGCGGGAGGGGGGGCGTGGGAAGAAAAGTGGGGTCTCCGCCGTTTTGGGGACCCAGACGGAAAATAAAATTAATAATAATATTAATTATAATAATAAACAATAAATAAAAAATGTATTAAAAATAATAATAAAAATAAACAATTAAAAATAAACTAACACAAGATTTTTATTTGTATTGTAAAGTAATTTCGAAAATTTGGCGACCCATTCTCGGGGGGGGGCGCGCCCCCCCCCTGCGTCCGCCACTGGTGGACCCGTATCTTGGCGTCCTCCGCTCCACTGGGCCCTAGCGGGCCTTTTTTTCCATAGCTGGACCCACCTCATGGCGTTCCCCACAGCATTGGGCCACGGCGGGCCCTTTCTCCATCGGTGGACCCGTATCTTGGCGTCCCCCGCTCCACTGGGCCCTAGCGGGCCTTTTCTCCATAGCTGGACCCACCTCATGGCGTTCCCCACAGCACTGGGCCACGGCGGGCCCTTTTTCCATCGGTGGACCCGTATCTTGGCGTCCTCCGCTCCACTGGGCCCTAGCGGGCCTTTTTTCCATAGCTGGACCCACCTCATGGCGTTCCCCACAGCACTGGGCCACGGCGGGCCCTTTCTCCATCGGACCCGTATCCGTATTTAGTTGATTGGATATACAATGTCATGCCTTCCTATTTAGAGGCGATGCGGCAATAGCACCCACCAAACGAGGCGACCGCGTAGATCCACCCCAGGGTCAAGCGTACGGTGGTAATTTACCAAGGGGGGTCGCCTCCAGGGGAGCAGGGAGGGGTCGCCTGAAGAGGGTAGTATGATAACAGCAAGGTAGGGAAGTTTGTTTTTCATCACCGAGATCCAAGTTCGATTCCTCGCGAGGATGTTAGTATTGCAAACACTTCAACATGCTCTTTTTCTTTTAGTCACTAGTGTAAAATCGACGGTTACCACTTTCTTCTTACTTTTGGACGTTTTATTTGGTTGTAAATCGACTCCTAGGGCCCAGTGAATATGTAGCTCAAAATGCAATTCCGTATATGGTGTCCTATGACCTCTGCTCATCACATGGTGCTCCAGAGCTATGGAAGCGGTTCCCCAGAATCAAAACTTATGAGGATGCAAAATTCCACGGCTTCTCGTTTATTGGAAATTCTTTAATAGCGATAAAACCGCATAAGACATGACCGCAAAATTTGTTAAATTTGATGTGTGTTGACACTCAATTACTGACAAAATCAGAAGATTGTGTAAAAAGCGACCCTATGCATAAGAAAGAGCAATTCTTCCTCTATTATAATGCATTGAAGCTGCTCCCTCATACAAAGCAACCATGAAGTTATTTGCCTCAGATTGACACCGCAATCCTAAACTTGCCAAAAATCAGGTTTTTTTTTCCATGGCTTTTTTCAGCGAATATTTGAAAGCTGACAAAACCTTGAAAATGATTCTGAAAGAGGAAGTCAATCTCTATGTTCACGTAAAATTTCAGCTCTCAAAGTTACCTAGGAGGAGTTTTATTCCGTTGGTAAACCGATGGTAAACCGTTGGTAAAAATGGCAATTTTCCCAGCTTTTTACCAACGAATTTCCACCCAAATTTAACTGTAATAAATCAAATTTCTTAAAACAAGAAGATGTGCTTCAGAAAGCGCAAATCTTTCTGGTAGCAGAGCGACTCAAGCCATTTTCCTAGGTCACGTGCCAACCCTTTTAAAGTTCGTGACAAATGACCTTACATCTGCACGTATACGATTCTAATTCTGAGTGAAAGGACACCACTCACACGCGACTTTCACAGCTTAAAAAAATGTCCTCACAATTTGTTTTTACTCATACACATAGAAACTTGACTTTCGACTGCTTCACAAACATTTTCTCATTTTGCAAAAAGTAGTCTCCGGCGGGGATCGAACCCTGGACCTGTTTGAACATGGCTACGACTTCTGCGTCACTCCCGTTGCTTACAGTAAGTGTGTAGATGTGCGACATGGACATGTGCGACATTTATCTGGTTGTTTCATTGATAAAGCTTAGATTTCAAAAATAAAAATTAAAAATTGAAAGTGAAAAATTAATTTTGAAAATCAATTTAATTCAAAAAATATCTTTCGGTAATTTTGGAAGTTGTTGAAATACAATGACTGAAAAAGTTTAAAAAATTAAAAGTTTTGGGAGGGGGCCACATTTTCCCGTCTGCAAGAGGGGGGGGGGTCGCTTCGGAATCGAATATTTACCAACACTACGCTTGACCCTGATCCACCCTCCCGAGCTTCCGAGACGCGGCAGCCCTCATATCACCCGTCCATCTCTTCCTGCAAGTGCACTCAGCGTCGCATCAGTGGAAGGCTGGTTTTCCTGCTGCGTATATTGTGCAGCCTGAAAGCTCGTAAATACTCCCTCACTCCTATGCGGCGAGACCACCAGCGAAGGTGATGAAATCACCATCCCGTGCATGAGGGAGAGCCAGCAGTGACGTAATTTCAGGTCCCGAAGCGAACGTGTCTGCGTCCATGGAAATCGGCCATTTCGCCACACAGTCTGCGCCTCAAGATTGCGGTGTCTATGAGTGCCGCCCCGTATCTCTAACCGCTCTAGCCCACTTACGGCGCTTTGTTTAATAGATATCCACAGATACATACAGTCTGTCCGAAGCGACGAGTCCGCCCACACACGCTTGGATCGAGAGGTGGCCATGCTTGCCAGCAGCCCATATCATCATCTCTAATCTGCGTATCACGTTTCATCGTTATCTCCATGGTATCGACCGATGATTCGGCTGTGACGTGGCCGACTTGGCAGCTAATAGCATAGGTCCCAGCCGTACCGCCTCGCGTGTGTGGGCGGACTCGTCGTTTCGGACAGGCTGTATATGACTCGTTAGTCCAGTGTAGTTTTCACCTATTAGCTCTATGGCGTGCAAGCAATGTGATTCCATTTCAGATGAACTCACTAACTAGTAATCTCCTGGATGCAAAGTGCAGCGTTCACATTTCACTATGAGCACGAACATCGTTGATCTGTCCTTAGTAACAAGAAAAATCACTCCCAACGCCTAAACGCTGGCGCGGATTTGAATTTCGCGCCGCGTTAGAGCTGATCCAAGAGGCGCGCCGCGCGCAGACAGATATAGACTCAGATACGAGTTTCAAACATCTGGTACAGGTTATCAAAAAAAGTTTGAAAATACCTTTCATCAGACCCTAATCGAATAAACGCTTCAAAAGCTCTTGTAGCAACACACGAGTCCGGAGAATCTAATTTAGATATTATCCATGAACCTAAAGGAGTGTCAAGAAGCACTGACACACACTCGGGCATTTGTAGACAAACTCCCAGGAGCGCAGACTTCACCTGAATAGAGTCGAACCTCATTAGACGAGACCAAGATTCAATAAGTACCTACAGAAGCATCGCATTTGACTAGCTTTCTAATTACAGCGTCCTTAAAAAAACCATCCAACACTCCACTGAGATGCATATCTGAACAGGCGAATGGTGCTAGACGAGCAAGCGTTAACAAGCACTGCGTGCTTAAACGCGAGAAACGCTGTTCCGGAGAATCCTCGCAATCATACCTAAACCAAACAGGAGTTAAAAAGTACGAAAATGACTACACATGCAGACAAACAAGAATTGCATTCAACTCACTTTTGCGCTTGTGCTAACGTATGTCGTCCGGTGATAATTTCAATCGCCACCTTCGCAGTAGGTAAGGCAAATATAGAAATGGCTTGATGCGACTTCTCACCAGGGAAGTTTTCAGAAAGTAATGATTCAGCCTGATTCGCTACGGAAAGGCTAGAGTCACAGGTGCCGAACAAAACGAATGGCATTATCTATGGTAAAGAAACAGTAGAGTCATCTTCTGCCCCGAACGTCGAGATAGAAATTTTCGAAACTGTTTATAGGTGGTATTTCTTCTGTGCCACTCAGGTTGTTATAAGGACACGCTTATTACGGCCTTTCTAGTTACAACGTCCTTAAAAACCATCCGTAATAAACGTGTCGTTGTAACAACTGAATGGCACAGAAGAAATATCACATATAACTAAGAATGCCCAGGTTATATGACCAGAGCACATGGAAGTTACTCCAATATGTTTAGAGGGTTATCTGACATGCTGATTACGAGTATCACACCAATTCTGTACCTTAACGCTCCTTTTGTAAGATTAGGGTAGGTGCAAGTTAGTGTATGGTGTCTCACAAAATCTTCTGGAACAGCAGGGTTAGAAAATGCGTTGATCACGAATCTCAACATTAATTCCCATGATATTGTCATTTTCTTATTGAAATTAGCATTTCGTTCCAATCTGCTACGTTACTTTCACTGAGAAGCCATCATCCTTAAGTGGGTCATCAAATTAACCATCGCTTTGTAACCAGCCGGCGGCACCGTTTACCGCTGATATCGACCTAGCGCGCTTGGCAATCGCTAATCTGAACCAATCCTTCTCGTTTCTGCTTTCGTCGGATTTGCATTTATTCGTGCTGACTGAACGACTGCTGCTGAAGACTTTAAAAGGAGTCAGTTCACTGGTTATAATGGTTGAACGACAATGTTGCTTTGTTCGAGAAAGTACATCGTTTTTTGAAGTTGTTTGTTAAAATGTAGGAAAAAAGAGCTGCAACAAATCAGTGCCCATCTAAAATCTCCCTCTGCTCTCTATTCCTCATTATAAAATTGATTCTATGTGGTCATGCCTGAGAAAAGTAACTCCTCTGAGTATATGCATAGTTTATAACAACGCTGGAATCTGATGATGATAGATCAGCTTTACAAGAGGCTATTGATTTCGTTTACAGTTGGGCGACCAGGTGGGGGTTACCCCTTTCCATGGAGAAATGTAAAGTTCTTCATCTAGGCTTGCGTAATAAATGCTATCATTATACTATTGACGGCACTAGGCTAGGTGAACCGTGTCAGGTAAGGGACCTAGGTTTCGTTATCACACGGGATCTAAGTTTTGACGCCCACTGCCAGATGATTGCTAGTAGGGCAGCAAGAGCTATGTATAATCTGTTTAGGGCATTCACGACGACTAATTCTTATCTATACCTCCAAGCTTATAAACTTTATACTAGACCTATCCTTGAGCACGGTACTCCTGTTTTCAGTCCGCATAAAAAAGCTACCATAAACAAGCTAGAGAGTGTCCAGAATAGCTTCACCCGAAAGCTTATGATAAGAGACCTAGGTCTTACATACGAACAAATTCCCTCCAGTTGGGATAGAAACAACAACTTGGGTCTTTCTACACTCCTCCTACGGAAATGATGAGAAGAAATGATTTACTGCTCTTCCACAAATTAATTCATGGTGAGTGTGGCCTGAAATTAAATTATTTTGTGTCGTTGCGTGCTTCAACTACAAGGGGAGGAGCCACTAAGTTCCATGTTATAAAAGCTAAGCTCAACTGCAGACGTTTCAGTTTCATTCATAGAGTTATTCCACAGTTTGAGAAACTTAGTAAAAAAACGCGCTTTACCGTTATCTTATAATGCTTTCAAAACATGGTTGAGTAACTGTCCAAACCCGTGAGGATACAGATTTTCCGATACTTTATTGTTTTTTTTTTCTCATCTCATGACGCTGGTTGTTCATGCTCTTCTGTTTTTGTGTTGTTCGATTTGTTTTATTTTGTTTTATCCACATGAGCTTATGCTTGTGTAATAAATGATATTTGAATCAGAGTTTTTTTTTTCGTATGAAATCTCTGTTAGGTTCGGAAATGAAGTGCTCGACTAATCATACATACGGTTGAATTCCTGCTTTCCACGTGAGGGCAAACAACATCAGCATTGAATCAATGAGCTGTAAGATATCGGAGTATAACTGATAATATTATACAATACGTAGTGTGAACAAATGAATTGAACTGACTTCTCAGGTCTCTTTAGCAGCAGTCGCAAACAGCATTAATAGATACAGATCCGATGAAAACTATCCCGAAACAAGAAGAATTGGTTCATATTAGCGACTGCCAAGCACGCTAGGTCGATATCAGCAGTAAGTGGTGCTGCCGGCTGGTTGCAAAGCGTACTGTATGCGGTGTTGATTTGATGACTCTTACGGACAATGGCTTCTCTAGAGGCATCGGTGGAGCAGGCAACGCAGACTAGAGATAACTATACAGAGACGGGGTATAGGGAGGAAAAGCGAGTTAGGGGGTGGGGTACTCTATAAAAGGTCATAAGCTTCACCCTAAAAGCCTAAGCCTAACCAATAACCTAAGCCCACGCCTATGCTGAGCCTAGGGCTTGGGCTTAGGCTTCAATAGAGTGCCTCACCCTTAACTCCCTTTTCGCCGGTATGCGTTGCCCAAATCGGTGTGGCTCATCCTTGTAAACAACTAATGTTTCAGTATATTTACGGTCTTGTTCGTAGCGTGCTGGTGCGTTCCAGTCCCGTCCTCTGAAGCAGTGCCACCAACAGTATCAGCCGTGGGGATCTCAACTGTGGGACGTCTGGCGCGACTCCTCGGCTGTCACTGCCAGCAAAGCGGATCTGCATTCACCAGTTCCACCTGGTGTACTGCAGCGCATCGGGCTTTGCTTTTAATTGCCTAACGGGAAAGTCGGCCTCTCTCCGACTATCATTCCAAGGCAGAGATAGACATCGACTTGGATGTAGTCATTTTTTTTGGGGGGGGGGGGGGGGGTTTGATAGAACTATTCGGAAAAACTTTTGTGGAGAATTGGATAGGTAGATCAAGGTCATTTTTGTCGTCGCCGAATGAGTGAAATATCCAAATAAGTCTGAAATGAATGTCCAGGATATTTTTAGTCCCTTAAAATATCCAGACGAATAAATTATTCGAATAGTTCCTTAGTGCGAATATCGCCATCATGAGAACATCTAGAGAGCATGCGCTGAATCTCAGTGCGTGCAACACCACTATATTGAGCACACCAAATCTGTTCTCTTGCTGTAATTTGAACCCTGTGGCGCTCAGGAGCGGAAAAGAGTTAGGTTGATTCCTCTCAATTCAATATTAAGTCTTTATCATTTCAATAGCTGCTGCTTTCAGCTTAAAACTGCGTTTAGATGACCTCTGCTGCATGGCAGGTGGGAAATTTCCCCTGAGATTGAAGGAACAACACGACGTGCCTGTAGGTGTTGCCATCGTGGAAGGTCACTCAGGGGAGTGATGTTACCAGCATCCCAATTTTTTCCACCGAATTTGAGCTAAGATTTGAGTGGCACACTAGGAAAAATAAATATATTGTTGAGTTTCTCCAAAATAATCAGAAATTCTCTTGGATCTATCAAATTAAATATTCAGGCGAAATGTGATGGAACTACTTGTTAGGTTGTCGGGAAATGATTGAGGCACTTCACCAAAGATTCTTCCTTGAATCCCTCCTATGTGACCCATCTCCATGGTATGTATGTGATACCCTGCCCTCAGAGCATCTGTGCCATGGGGGGCGGTCGTATGGCGCGATTCTTCGGGTGGCACTATAGACAGGCTGAATCTGGGGCGCGCTACTACCACCCGATTACAGGCTCGCGTCGCGGTTGCCTGGATCTGCCTGACGGAGCAACTCGTCCGGTTAACCATCAACGAACTTAGAGAAAAACGTTGAACTAGCGGTACCAGTGGTTTTTTTAGGATATAAGGATGAACGGACGTTTCGAACATCAAGCTTATCTGAACACCCCAGTAATTGTACTGTCGAAGCAAAGAAGTTTTTACGGAAGCCCAATGAATACTCTGTTAGAATAAGAAGCTTTCTGAAACATCCAAACAGATACTGCTAAAATGTAGTGTGCTAAATTTTTCAAACTGCAGAATAATTGAATCACCCAAACTTGTAGCCTACTGAAGTTACTGGATTAGGGGCGCCACGGATGACTCGTATAGGATGTTCAAATCTTGACGTCAAATTGGTATATGTAAAGATTTTCGTCAAAACTCATAAGTTCTATGTAGAAATGCAGCTCATAGAGGACACAAACCTAGGTCCAAAAGTTCGTTACACAGAGTGATCTGTAACTCTGTACGCTCTCTTCCACAGTAGGACAGTGGAGAAAAGGTGGACGAGTTGCTCCGTCAGGCAGATCCAGGCAAACCGCGACGCATGATCGTAACCGGGTGGTAGTAGCGCGCCCCAGATTCGGCTTGTCTGTAGTGCCACCCAAAAAATCGCGCCATACGACCTACACCCCTGTGCCATGGGTATGCAAGGACATGGCGCTGCGCCATTTGTTATGTAGGCGCGAAAATGTAGGAGCCACCGATTCGAGCGCTTCTTTTGTACGAGCTCCCATGGAACACCAGTAGGAGCAGGAGGGACGACAAAATCATAATGGCATTCGCACCAGTGCCCAGCCATGCAACCAGGAGCCGTTGGTTCAAACGCTTCTTTTCGAGCTATGCATCTTCCCAAAGCCATTTTTCTAATCGGGGATCTCCTGAGCTGAAGAACAGGATAAGCTTCACAGGAGTTACTGGTGAGCAACCTGGTGGAAAACAACAACATTTACTATAGTCAATAAAGGGCGAAGGCCGTCACTGTCGGAGACAAGAAATATCAACGTGTCGAGGTGCACATTTTGCTTCAAAAATGCACCACTTTATCGACTCGTCGACAGTAGAGGGAGCACACAAGGACCACGGTGCCCCACATGCCACCCTTGTCCGACCTTGAGCTTTCCACCTAACATCTTATCTGGTAGCTTGAGCACTTCCTGGCCGAACAGCACTTCGCCAACTTCGACGATTTTCGACCTTAGACTGATGACTTCTTCGACCTGTAGTAACATGAATACTGACCCTGCAGTGCTGGAACTGTCCCTGATAGGTGGCCGCAGGTGATAGGTGTACATGATCATTACAGCATATCCTAAGTATTCTAATAGAAGAAAAAAGTATGAAGACCGAAAAAATCCACAGTGTCTCAATCATTTCCCGACAACCTAATAAAATTAGTGAGTTCCTGATCGTAATCATTTCTAGATTCTTGCAGAACCCTTTGGTCGAATGGATCTCGAATGCTAAATTTGGCGATGTTGAACACGCGGACCTAAGGTTGAAAAGAGCCACTCACTTTTGAAAAGAACCAATTATTACGCTGCAAATATTCTGTAAATGTTCCACTAGAAGTGCGATAGAGTTCTTCTACTGTCTTCCGTTGTTTAAACTAGTATAGCACATAAACAGAGGTTGGATAGATTTGGTCCTTCATCTTTGAAATCTCTTCCAAAATCGAAGGTCGGAGAATCAGTAAGACGTATAATTTGCAGCTGCCCATAAATAATTTCGCACCTTTCTGCACCTCTCTTGATAAAACTGTCTCGAATTAAACATTTAGCCAAGCTGCGATGAAACTTGAATTGTGTTCAAATTGGGATAGTCTCTGGTTGAGACCATCTCTACATTACTACAGAACGCATTGGTCTATGAGATCTCAAATGCCTAACTCTGCGGTACTGAATACGTCGAGGTACTGAATAAACTGGAGCTTGTAAAGAGGCTTCCATTTCTGTGCTGGAATGATAGGTGGAGAGAGGCCGAGTTGCTCTGCTAGGAAATTCCTCGAAGCGCTACACTACACCAGGTGGAAAGAATGAATCCAGATCCACTCTGCCGGTTCTGACAGCCGAGAAGTCGCGCCAGATGTCCTTCAGCTCAGATCCCCATAAGTAATAGGCGGAGCTTACGGTGGTCGGTCAGAGCAATTAAATATATTTCACCTAGTGGTTGACGCCCCAGATCTGTGGATTCATGGGATGAATGCGCACATGGTCGCGGCGGCCAACGGGTGTTAATGTCAATCCTGCGTTATGCCCATCTATGACTGCACATGTCTGCGGTGGGCCCGCAATAAGTGTTTTCTACAGTGAAACCGCACATCCCCAGGATGGATCAGCCGATGTGATTGGAACATCATTAGGGGAATTTATACTAGATGCGTACGCGCGTGCGTCCACGTGATGAAGGATAATGCGAGCCGCATCGCTGACGCACGCGTTAACGGCCTCGCGGTAGCCACGCGTTCATTTCATTGAAGATGCACATGCCGCGTTAACCCATCTCCATGAAAAACCCCTAAGAAATGAATGAGTGCATCAAACGTACGCAGTTTAGTATAAATTGGCCTATTGCCAACAAAACCTTTTCGCGTGTCGACACCTATGTCCGAGTGGATAAGACGGCGGACTTGGAAACATCAGTCATCAAGGGAAGTAATTTCGAATTGGCAATAAGAACGGATGAGGACCACTAAAGGCGGCACCTGCTTGAAATTTGGTCATCTAGATTTAGCTGTGATTGTAGGTTTCTTGCCATGATGAACATGAATACATTAATTAATTTTCTCCGAAGTTGCGAAAAACGCGAGTCTGAAAGCACCGTTTCGGTCCTTGAGAAAAGTGACCCAGTTGGAACGGATATAGTTAGGTGTGACGGTTGGATACGGTGTAGAAAACAGGCTTTATCAACAGGAAAGGCATTGCTAGCGAACAAAATAACCAATCGCTCTTCATGCAACAACTCATCCTAGGATAGACGGCTATCTATCTATGCTCCTACATCTCGATGCTGATGTCTACGAGTTTCGTAGGTTTGTTAGAGCCATTATTCAGAGACCTAGACACTCAAAATCTACGAGAACTACTGTGGGTGCTGCGTTTAAGTTCCTAGGTTTCACAAGAGAAAGTGAGAGACTCGAAGGACAAGGCGCTTAGGCGTACCTCAGTACCGTAGTATAAGTATGGTGCAAAAAGAGCAATTTTACCAAGCTTTCTACAGCCAACCTGGTTGTTTTATCCAACATAATGAAACCTGCTGTTGACAAAAGATTCTCGCACTCAGTTGGCGGTGTGGGAAGGTATTTATATGCTAACATTTTCATATGAGGGAATTTCAAGGTGTTAATATCGCTCCAGAAATACTCCCGAGGACCAATAGAGAATAATGGCTTCTGTGAGAGGTATTCACCCACTTCCTAAAATAGTTGCAGTTTTATGAAAGTCATTAGTATATTTAACCTCAATAATTATACAGCTATAACCACCGCCATAGCTTGGTGCCTTACTGCAGATCATATTTCACTATAGTTGTGATGATGCGTATAATCTGCTGTTCATTGCGAGAAAGTTGCATAAAGTGAGAAGAGTACGCATTTCAGATACTACATGGTCCACTAACGAAATATATCCTAACGCATTTTTGGGGGATGGCTGTTGCGCGTTAATGCGTTAATTCGTTACGTTAGTAACGCACAGCCCTGATTTGCATATCTCAAACTTAGGACCGCAGCTCAATCTGGGAGCGGTGCTGTGTTCGTACTGTAGACTTGGGTAAATGGATGCTTACCCAAGCTCATCCAAAAATAGTCCCGAACGCGTACGCGCTTTTCGCAGAAGCGCTTCGAAGACGTTGCGGTCCGCGGACTTCCAGATTCGCGCCGCACCAGCACCGCACGGATCTCGTCTGACCGATTATTGCACTGGGCCACGGTTTTACCCGCGCTCAGGCGGCGTGAAGAGTCTCACTAAACTTTGCTGCTCAACCAGCTGCTTACATATACCTTCCAGGGGGGCGTGTCGGCACGTGGCAAGGAGCATGCAGAACGCAGGTTGAACGGCACCACAGTTCATCAGGCAAAAAACGCAGCCGAAACACGGGGCTTGCTGCTCTCAGCAGTCGGAATGCAGCGGTTCTTCCTCTTGCAGCAATGTTTGCTTTCTTTTTCTTGGGAGTGTGGCTTGCCAGGTTGTGCTGCGTTTGCCTTATCCAGTTATCTGATCTGGAAACGCATGTTGCCGCTGTGGACCCGTACATCGCCCCGGTGGCGAATCGACATTCCACCTCGTTCGCAGCGCGGATCGACAGGAATTTTAGAGCAGTGTTACAGATATGTTACAACAATCGTGCTGCGTTCAAAACTAAAGCTACAAACAGAAGCAGCTACAAATAGAAGCATACAAGACTTGAAAAAAAAAAACTAACTGCCTCTAAATGCCTTTGAGCAGCTTTCTTCAAAGTCGAAATGAAATAGGACGTGATTCGTAAAGACAAACTTCGAACTGTTGGACTTCCATCCTGAAAGTTATTGTATTTTAAACAAAGTCAAATGGGGTGAAATACCAAACACACCGAAGTTACAGGGTAAAATATCACTGTTCCGAATGCAATGGAAGCCATAGAAGAATTTACTAGAGTTTCACGGTCGACATGCTACAGCATGAATGTGTGGGGCAGGTGCCTGTTGTTGCCGCGGAGCTCTCCGTGAGTTTCGCCGCACGCAGGGCAAGTGGTAGCTGTGTATACCCTATCGCCACTCGTTGGGAATGCTTACTGTTGCAAAATACTATAAGCCCAGCTAAAGGGCTTGCAGACCTTTACCGCAGCGGCACCACCGCGGCGGCGGCTAAAGTTGTCGCCCGGAGACAAAATACTTCACTGCCATTTCTTGCCGCGCGTCGCTGGTCGCAGCCGCGGCAAAAAAGTATTCAAGCCCTCGCCGGGTCTTTGCCCGTGCTAAGGGGCCGCGGCGCTGGTCCATGCTTAACACATAACGGACAATACGACCGGCCGGTATGTCGTACGGGAAGCTACGTAGAGGATAATACGACCCACCGGTGGAAGCCTTTTCCTTGGGTGGGACTTTCCCAAAATTCTAGCTGCAGGAGTTATTCTACCCGCTGAACACGGGAATGGTATTCATTTTATACCGTAACTGCGCTACTGTGGGGTTACTTGACGTAATGAACACGAATACGCCATCCATCTTGTACCGTAGGGCAGTGTTGTAAGGCTACAGTAGTGTTACTGCATGGTTACTGTACGCGTACTTTAGATGCAGTTTAGTGACTAAATTCAGTGAAACTTTGGTAAGATTATTTGACATGCTGAGCACGAATTCGAATCTTATTATGTACCGTAGCGCAGTACTGTAGGCATACTGTAGGTGCAGTTTGGCTACCAAATTCAGTGAAACTAGCAAGGTGGGCTTTTTGACATGCTGAAAACGAATTTGAGATAGATGCCATATTTGAGATCAGAGTGTAAAATAACCCCAGTTTCGGGTAAATTCCGATGCAAAACCCTTCCTACAATTCTAACATTATAATTACAGTAATCTCACAGTAATGCGATACGGTGGAAAATGGATGTCATATTCAAAATCAGCATGTGAAATAACCCCTCTCCCCAATTTTTTCTGAACTCTGAAGGAAAAAGGTCTCTCTAGAGTTTCTACAGTATACATATAGTAACATTCTATAAGAGCTCTAGATAGATAGCATTTTTGCGATCAGCATGTCAAATATGCCCTGATTTCCACAATTCTGGTGAGAAACAAGCGGAAACTCGCTTTAGTTCAAAGTGGCCCCGAGTAGAAAATCTGCGTTGTCGCGAATGTGTTAACATGGGCGACTGTCGCCGCGGCGAATGTCTGCAAGCTCCATCAGAGACTTTACCCCTGCAGTTCACCCACGCTAAATGTGTGCTAAATACCGCTGTATATGAGCGAATGAAAATACGAGTCAATCTAAAAAGATATTTTAGCACTTACCAGTGTAAGCTTGCCAATGAAGGTTGTATAACCATCATAGCACAAGGCAACAGTTTCTGCGTCTTTTCCTTTTATTATATCAAGCAGTTCGCGAAGAGCCTAGAATAATTGTCATGAAATTGTGTTCTCTGAGTGAATTAACTAAAAAAAACATACCTTTTCTCTTGTCTGAGGGTCCTTTTTAGATAATTTACGGAAGATAACCACAACTTCCGAGTCTACTTCGCTGCGTACTGATCCAGTTTCTTCTACGGCCACGGCTTCGAACACATTCGAAAAACCGCTGTCAAATCCGGCTAATCCAACGAGTTGTCCAGACTTTTCCAAAAGTGCAGCAGCATGCGCACTACTTGCAGACTAAAATAGCGGAAAACTACCTTAATAATCCTACATTTTGCTTGGAAAAGGATGGGTATGTTTGCTACGTGATGGATAATTACCGGGGTACTGCTGACCTAATTAGCTTCGCATTGAATGAATTGAAAATGACGATTTTTTCTATTTAAAGTAAAGGACGCTTCTGACCTAAAAAAGTGCAAAAACAGTATAAAAAGAGGCAAATTTTGGCCATTTTCCTCCTATAACGTTGTTATTTGAAACTTTGACATATTAGTGAAGGGTACCTATGAGGAAACATTCAATGTCCCACTGACTGCACCCTTGTGCACTTTTTGGGTAACGAAAACTCACAAAAACACGCGTTTTCCCTATTTCTCTTTTCATTGGAACTTTTCATATTAGTGAATGGTACTAACCTGTCGTCAAATTGATGTTCCTACCACATATCTACTATATTCCATCGGAAAGCTCGTACTCGCTTGTGGGAGGGTACTGGCACCAAGACAGAATTACAAACGGGAACTGGGGATCGGACTCGCATTCTTTAGAGATTCTAGCCTGAACCTCCCTCTAAGGGCGTTATTCGATGCCCTGATCACGAATATGCATTTGTTTTCTGATCTAACCCCGTTTTCGTAAATTTACGGTAGGAATAATGGAGGAGAGTGAAATAAAGTGCAATCGACAAGGAAATCGAAGTATTGGCAGTGCCAGATGCTGTAGTCTGGCTAACGTGAGTGGTGTTACAGTACAAAAAGGCTACGATTCTCACGTTTATCACATTCATTGAAGGCAGTGTGTCACCTCGTTTTCGTGTCTGAGTTTTTACCAGATTCTGAATCTCCTCGACATGCTGAATCCGATATACCTAAAATGTTACAAAAAGGTCTTTAAACCCTATTTTTGAACGTTTTTCGGGACGGGGTTTGTGACAGTTTGTCGAGCCGAGTGGACGCGTGAAGCCATTGATCTCATCGATCGGACACGTCTAGACGTATTGGCCAACGCTGCAGACGTGGTGGGCAGTCAGCACATTCACGGACTGCTCCGCCCAGGTGGTCCGTGAACTGCACTTTCGGACCCTCCGAAAACGTGGTTTTCGTCATTTTTTATGAGCTTGACGTACATTTTTGGAATTAGCGTGACGAGGAGAGTCTGTTTAGAGTCTGTTGGTATTTTCAGACCACGGAACGAGGTGACACACTGCCTTTAACCCTATCATCGATTAGTGAGGAAATTTCTGGGATTTTCTGAGCAGAAAAGTGGGAAAGTGCCTGATCAGGCTGCCATTTAATCGCCAGAATTCATATTTTCTCTGTTTCCTACTGTGATCTCATTACATCTTCATGGAAAACGTGATTAGAATAGGAAATTAGTGTGATTTCCGTGATCAGCGCATCAGATAATCCCCTAAAGTGAAGTCCAGGCTAGAATTTCTAAAGAATGCGAGTTCGATCCCAAGCCACTGTTTATAATTCTGCGGCACCAGCCGTATACAATGGCTCCAGCCGATCTGACACCGTCCACTTTCTGCGTACTATTTCTTTTCTCAATGACTACAGGCTTGAGCCAATGTACAGGCTTTGGCTCCCCCCCCCCCCCCTCCCACCTTTCCACGCCCTAAAATGGAGTTTCACATGGCATGTTGGGTATCAGCTGATAGAGAATTTCCTCTGCTTCTTTTCAATGTGCAATTCATAAAAACTCGGAAAGCTTGCCATTTTTCTTCACTTCAAAGAGTCAACTTTTGCTCCTTTACAATACAAAGATGTTTTGTGTTCCATACGGGATTGCACAACCTTTCATCCTCTTCTACCTAGGACTGTCCGATTTCCAGTTCTTTTTATTTTAGCAGATTCATTCAACAGATTTATTCTTCCCCAAACTTGGAGTGCGCAAAAAGTATTGTTTCGAAAAATGAAATTTGCTCCCCAACGATGGCTACTCTTCCACTAACTCGATTCCTGCTTGATCTACTAGGTTTGCGTCGGTGTGGTAAGGGTGAGCCGGCGTCCAAAAGTGGGGAAAGCCCTAGAGTCGGGTCCAACGGTGTGGTAAGGGTGCGTCGGCGTCCAAAAATGGGGAAAAGCCTGGAGTCGGGTCCAACGGTGTGATAAGGGTGCGCCTGCGTCCAAAAGTGAGGAAAATGTCACGCTCGGGCCTACACCTGCGAGAGTAGTATGCCAGCGCTCAGTAGAGAGGAACACACACGTATGCGATGCGAGCGAAGCGATCTAAATAGAAGCCTGAGAGTTCGGCGTCAGCCGGACGATCAGGCTGGTGCTTATAATTGTGAACAGCGCCAAAACAACCCCTCTATGAAATATTTGAGAGGATTCTGTGAGATAACGTACCTATAGTATACGTACCGTAACCCTACGAAACGGGGTAACGATACAAAAAGGTTACGATCTTCGTATCCATCGTGCTCAAATAACCCCCGCAGAGGAAGTTTGGGCGGAAAATTTTTCATCGGGATTTTCGGGGCAGAACTAGCCGAATGGTGCCGGAAATTCAGTAGTACCCACGTGCACGTTTCCCTTCCTTCGTTGTGGTTTACTCATTTCGAACTGTTGGTGGCACGACTTCAGAGGACGGGACTGGAACGCACCGGCACGCTACGAACAAGACCGCAAATGTCCTGAAACATTAGTTGTTTGCAAGGATGAGCCACACCGATTTGGGCAATGGATACCGGCGAAACGGGAGTTAGGAGTGAGGCACTCTACTGAAGCCTAAGCCCAAGCCCTAGGCTCAGCATAGGCGTGGGCTTAGGTTATTGGTTAGGCTTAGGCTTTTAAGGGGGGGGGGGGGACGGTCGTATGGCGCGATTCTTCGAGTGGCACTCTGGGCAGACGAGGTCTGAGCGCCATCCTACCACCCGGTATCCTGTCCCGCGTCGCGGTTGCGTGGATCTGCAAAACAGAGCAACTGGTCCACTCAGCCATCGTCCGACCGTGGAGAAGAACGTTGAACTAGCGGTACTACTGGTTCTTAGTGTATACGGATGTATACGGATGAACGATAGTTTCGAACATAAAGCTTTAATACTTCTAATATGTAGATTTTTCCAACTGCTGAATGACTGAATTACCCGAACTTCTGGCTTTCTAAGGTTCTTCAACATTTCGGTGGTGCTAGGAGTGACTCCTATCAAAGTTAAATACCTGACGTGCAGTTGATGTATATAAAGATTAGTTTCTTCAAAACTATCAATTCTATATGAAGGAGGAGCACATTAGATAGAAGTGAGACTTTATTTCAAGGGTTTATTACGAAGAGGTATCTCTGTAACTCTGTACGATCTATTCCACCGTAGGGTAATGCCGGTGGACGAGTTGCTCCGTCAGGCAGATCCAGGCAAACCGCGACGCATGACCGTAATCGGGTGGTAGTAGTGCGCCCCAGACTCATCCTGTCTATTGTGCCACCCGAAGAACCGCGCCATACGACCTACACCCCTTTTAAGGTGAAGCTTATGACCTTCTATAGAGTACCCCCACCCCCTAACTCGCTTTTCCCCCCTATACCCCGACTCTGTATAGTTATCTCTAGTCTGCGTTGCATGATCCACCGATGCCTCTAGAGAAGCCATTGTCCGCAAGAGTCATCAAATCAACACCGCATACAGTACGCTTTGCAACCAGCCGGCGGCACCACTTACTGCTGATATCGACCTAGCGCGCTTGGCAATATAATAATACAGTGCGTTTCATAAATATGAGAATGAGAAGGAGTCAGTTCACTTCATTTATTCACACTACATATTATATTATCAATTACACTCCTATATTTTTAAAACTTCTTGGTGCACTGCTGATGTTGTTTTCCAATGCTTTTCTTTGAGAGTAGAAGATTACATTCAAAGTGAAGCGGAAAGGAACTGCCTATGGTTGTTCACAATTCTTTTCACGTTCTGCTTCTAACAACTATGCTTACAATGCTATTAGCCCTAAAGAATGAACTCTCGCCAACGATTGCCGAAATCTCACATGAGACAGAACAGAAGCTTCCTTCTCTTGCTATTTCCAGGAAGGAAGATTAGCGCATTAAAAGTTATGCTTTTGCTTATTTCCACTGTCAACAAGCTCATTGTCAGGATATCATATCAGAAGATGGGTACTGTCGCACTTCAGCGGCCCCACTATCCAGCCCGAACTCAAAATCATGGATTTCTTTGAAAACGCATACAGGGGTAATTAGATGTGCAGATCACGCATATCATATTCATTTCGCTTGATAGATTTACAGATTTTATCGACTTTTCCCAGAAATGGACCTCCTCTCAGAAAACTGGCATACGGTGGTTTTTGAACGTGCTGGTAACAAATACGATAAAGATTTCGCGAGAAAAGGTCGACCTGATGGGTCGATAGTGGGGCCGTTGAAGTGCAGTAGTACTAGAAAGAAAAATGTAAAAATATGCCCAGGTTACGTGGAAGAAATTTGACCGTATGATGTGTTCTATCACACCGAACCTGCCACAAATTTCATATGAAAAAAATCGATTCCATTGAATTTGTTATGTTATGGCCTTCATCACCCTGAAGTATGCCTACATATAACACTGCTTTGAATGTAATCTTCCACTCTGAAAGAAAAGCATTGCAAAACAAGATCAGCAATGTACCAAGAAGTTGTAGAAAATATAGGAGTATAACTGATAATATAATATGTAGTGTGAATAAATGAAGTGAACTGACTCCTTCTCATGTCTTTTCAACAGCAGTCGTAAACATTTAGCACGAACAGATGCAAATCCGACGAAAAAGATCCCGGAACAAGAAGAATAGGTTCACATTAGCGATTGCCAAGCACGCTGGGTCGATATAAGCAGTAAACGGCGCCGCCGACTATTTACAAAGCGTACTATATGCGATGATTAATTCGATGACCTTCTTAAGGATAATGGCTTCTTGCCTCTAGTCACCTCTGATCATTGATTTAGATGCTGAAGATAATTACATGAAAAGAGGATAAACAATGCAAAAATCAACGTAACAAGATATATACATATGTAAGTGGACTTCACTGCAAAAGTGGGGAAAAGTCCGAAATAAGCCGCTAATGCGAATTTGCACATTGGAGAAGCCGTCAGATAAGATGTGTAATTTGTGACTGCACACAATGTCACCGCCTTACGCACACTTTCCAATGTCGCAAAGCGGATTTTGTACAGTGGTTTGGGGCACAACCCCGGAAAAATTGTGGTTTAGTGGAGGAAGAGGCGGTTGACCCGATCGGATTTTCTCACCTCTTTCCGAGGATGCTATGATCGGTTGAAGTAACATTTCAAATGAAACATTTTCAAACAGCGCCGTTCTTCCTGCACCAACCTCCTGTGCAACTACAAACTTTGTACGCTAGTTCGTGTGCAACAAACGGACACGATCTAAGGAGTAGCAGTCTTCATTGTGGTTTTTCACTAATGCAGTAGTTTATTGCTCCATTACAGGCGGTTCAGAAACGACTCGATATGGGTGAAATCCCACGTGGAGGGCGCTGAGGTGCTTTTGACAAGTCGCCTACGTTCTAGCTTGTTAGTCCCAGTGCTTTATAGTTATATACACTCTGTCCGAAACGACGAGTGCACTCGTATCTAAATCTACAACCGGCTGCGAAAGGCGCGCCCCATGGACCAGCGCCAATGCGGCGCGAGATATGAATAAGGGCAGCGGAATGCGTGGCCAGAACGCGATTTAACCTAGAAGAGGAAGGATTTCTTGATTTTGCTTGCAGATTCGCTTGCAAATAGCCAACAGAAACGTCAGTAAAGTGCCAGTGCTTAATATTTTGCTATTAAACCAGTGATTAAAGTGAAACCTCGGACAGAGAACGGTTTTATGGTGTGTACTGAGTAAAATGGCTGTTAAACTTACTTGAAAGGTCTCCTCCGAATGTTTCTTGTTTTCCTTCTACTCCTACTACTTCCTTCTCTGTCTTCTCTTCCCTGTAACTCCCCTGTCACCGTTTTTTCCTACTTTTTTTCCCTCCTATTGTGTCTTCTTGTAGTTTCTTTCCCTATTGTTTGTTTTTTGTTTCTTTTTTCTTCTCGTCATGTTTTCTTTGTTTCATTTGCATGCTACTGCTTCGTTTTTGTTTTCTCTTCTTACCTATCAGTAGTTTTTCCTTCTCCTTCTCCACTTTATTTCATATTTTCCGGAAGGGGGCACCTAGTTACCTGAGGCGGTCTGCTGTATGGATCGGCTGCAGCAAATATTCTCTTGCGCAGAACTATCTCTGGACTGTCACGGAACTTCAAGATCCTCGCTTCATATAAGAAATTGTGAAATTAAGGATTCAGGAAGGAAAATGAAGTCCACGGTGAATTGTAATCGGTAGTAGTCATAACGAAGAGATTCTTCGAAACATAAGGATGTTGAGACGTTTTCAATTACTTTAGTTAAGCCGCTTGCATTTGATTAAATAGTGGTATGCATTCGTCGATCAGTGGGACCTTCGCAAATACACGCAGAATCCTAGAAAATCGAAAGATTTTACAGCTTATAAAAAATTGAGGAAGTGAAACAATTCTATCACCTGGTCATGACCATCACGGCACCAAAAGAAAGGCACTGCGATGCTGTTCTAATGCCTGCAGTAACGACGGAGCGTGCTCGCTTACCCTTGTGCCAGACGCCATGGGTAACTAAGAGCCCGCCTGCCATTTCGTGCTTATGCTCTTGAGTCGAATTATACGTGAATGAAGCGAATCATAAAATGGTGTAATATGAATTCAGTCAAAGATGGAATCGACAGAAGACTTGTACAACCAACTATCAGTTTGTTTCAAGAATGATTCATGGTAAAACATTTTATACTAGGGAGTTTCTTGAGCAGATTAAGACTTCAGACCTCCGACGAGTTCAGTCATTTATGACGAAGTACGAATAACAACCTTTCTCACAGCCAAGTAGATTTTGTTCACAACGACCCTGCTGCATGCAGCATGTATCCAGATCCGACATGGAGCATGATTACGTCAAAGCCAATCTGCACATTGAGTCGCATTTTCCTCGTCATGCATCATACTATCTGGCAAATTGTGATGTACAAGAGAAACAAGAAAGAAAAACTACTGATAGGAAGCTCAGACAAGAAAGAGAAACAAAAACGAAGCAGTAGAATGCAAAAGAAACAGAAAAAAACATGGTGAGAAGAAAAGGTAACAAAAAACACAAACAATAGGGAAAGAAACTACAAGAAGACACAATAGGAGGGAAAAAAGTAGGAAAAAACGGTGACCGGGGAGTTGGAGGGAAGAGAAGACAGAGAAGGAAGTAGTAGGAGTAGCAAACATTCGGAGGAGACCTTTCAAGTAAGTTTAACAGCCAGTATTCAGTACACACCATAAAACCGTCTTCTGCCCGATGTTTCGCTTTAATCACTGGTTTAATTGCAAAATATTAAGCACTGGCACTTTACTGACGTTTCTGTTGGCTATTTGCAAGCGAATCTGCAAGCAAAATCAAGAAATCCTTCCTCTTGTAGGTTAAATCGCGTTCTGGCCACGCATTCCGCTGCCCTTATTCATATTTCGCGCCGCATTGGCGCTGGTCCATGGGGCGCGCCTTTCGCAGCCGGTTGTAGATTTAGATACGAGTCGACGAGTGCGCCCACGCACTCGTCGTTTCGGACAGAGTGTATATTGCTATTCCACTTTTGAGTGCATCTGTTGCACCTCTCTTCTCTATAACCGTAATTTATAATTTTAGCTTAACTTCATAATTGGAACTTTATATATAATCAATGCATTCCCTCCTCAGTGGCATTTTCAGACGGTGTTTCGATGCTGAGGCCGTGGATGTCGCTGTCCAAGAACGAAATGCAACAAAAGTGAAGGAGTAGAGTCATAGGTATCCCTAACAATAAAGTGAACCACGAAAATGTTCGGGAACATGGGAAAAATGAACTCCCACACTTTAAAAGCCAAATCATTCCAGCCATACATAGCGGCATTCTCACACGATGTTTCGATGCGAAAGACGTGATTGCACAAACCGCACATATATAGGACAGCAGGCGCAAGGGATGCATCCCCTCCCCTCGGAAAGTTTCATGCATGACAGGGAGCGGAAGGGGAAGGGATCGCTCCCCTGGGGATGAGCATCCCCTCCCCTCTCCAGCGGGGATGTTCATGTATTCGGGCCTCAGAAAGAATCCTCGTGGCTTCTTTTTTGTGCGTAGGAGTCATGCCAAATGAAAGCATTGTTTATACTTCTCGTGATAGTTGTAGTGAACCTGCTATAGCATTGAACTGATTTTTTTCTTGAAATTAGATTGGGGCACGTAGTTCATAACAGATCAAAATATTCCGGATCCGAAAGTAAAATTTACCAAACCCTCTTACGAAAGATTGCTATCGACAATTGAAATTATGGAGGGGGGTAAAGAGGCTCCCAAGGCTTGCTGACAGTCATAGCCTGGCTTGGGGCCTGTACCCTGCGGAGATTTTGCGTGTTTGCTGGGGTCCGAGTCAAGAGGTGCGCTCGCTCGTTAGCTGGGTCATGTCGCACCTTGACCGCACCTTCCCACAGGCAGAGGCAGCCATGGCTACAGTATCCGTCTGCCTCTAGACCCTTCATAGCTAGAGAAGACAGCCAGTGAGACAACTCGTACATATTGTCGCGCGCGATGGACCGTCGTTACAGTAGTACACTACAGCAACGACGGTCCATCCAGCAATATAGTGCTTGACAATATCGAAAGAATTAGTTCGAGCAAAATATTTTCTAGTATCTCAACGTAAGTGAATGAGTATAAAATCCAAAATTAAGCTCTCAATCATTGGCTTGATCCTTTGAGTCACAGTGGTATCAGAAAGATTCCAGTCTAGATCACTTAAAGATAAACTATTGCAGTGAAATTTTGAAGCAAATAAATATAGATCCCTTGAAGTTGGAAGCACTTTTCATCTTGACAATTTATCTAATTCAGTGAGTTTTGTGAGGACCTTTATCACATGAGCAGAAATACCAGACGTAGGTGCTTTTTGATTTTTTTTGTGGGTTCGTTGAAGTGCCTATTCAGACTTTATTTTTAAGATGATCATTGGCCTTGCTTGACTTCATCCACTACTCCTTTCTTAGGGCCTCAAGTCTTGACATGGGATTTGCTGCTCGTTACCGTTAAAAAAACGCTAAAGAATGTCTCTTTCGCTTAAAAAAGCTTGGAAGTCTGTTCGTCTGTTCAGCTGGGATCTGGACTGTTCAACTGATGTTCTCCTATCTAGCATCGGGAAGATGGAGACCCAATATTCTACTTAACCTAGAACATTGCCCAGAAAATAAAGGGAGTATCCAGAATATCACTCATTGAGTCGTGCCTGCGAAAGCGACCTAGCACTACAGGAAAGGATCAAATTTGGCTGTAGCATATCCCTAGGTAGGAAAAAACCCTGCAAATGGAGAATTAGGGCTTGGGGGGATCATCTGACATCACCTCAAGACAAATTAATTAGTCATACGTGCCCTCCAAGTTTCGTTTGACGTTATGATCAAGACTTACAACTTATTACTTATAGACTTCGTACTATAGTAATAGCAAACTCCCACTCAAAACGGGCACAAACCAGTCAATTTTTTTTTTGAAAAAAATTTACATAGTCGCAAAATACGAATGGTGCTAAGCTTCTCTCTCTAAAAACCATGGGAATATTGAAGGCCAAGCCGTCGATCATGTCTACATGGCTGCTGAGATACATTCTGCAAAATCAGCAGTCAAAACCTCATTGTATTTTTCTACTCATTAATATTACTTGAAGGGGCCTTCAGCACAGTCGACAAATTTTTACCGTTTTCTTGATTCTTTATATATTTAGGCATTAGTAGAGTATGTATAGCGTATGTACTGCTAACATTGGATTTTATGGTTGCATAGGTGAATAAGGTTTTGGCATCCTAGCATCAAAAGTTCTCAGCAGCTTTAAATCCACTGTGTCTGCATCTACTATTCACCTTCAACTGCCCTCTGCCGCGCGCGACGTTTCTGGCGGCAAAGCTCGGTTCGGGGGACCGCCTACATTAGCTGGTAACAGCTGATGCCGATATGGGCAGCTTTTACACGACACCCGCAATTATAGGTGCGAGCGATGTGCGAGAGAGGTGCGAGAAATTCTCGAGCGCACCTCTTGACCGTCACCCGTTTGCTGCAGCGGATAGCGGCCACGCCTATCACCCCGCCCACATACCGAGTCCATACATACAGTACCGGGCAAAATTATATAGCCTTTTGTAGTATCTTCCATTTCCTTCATAATTTCATTTACAGTAAGGCTTCGAAGCTCATATTTTCTGGGTGTTGTAGACATTCATCTGTATATATAAAAGTGAAAGTTTGTGTGTGTGTGTGTGTGTGTGTGTGTGTGTGTGTGTGTGTGTGTGTGTGTGTGTGTGTGTGTGTGTGTGTGTGTGTGTGTGTGTGTGTGTGTGTGTGTGTGTGTGTGTGTGTGTGTGTGTGTGTGTGTGTGTGTGTGTGTGTGTGTGTGTGTGTGTGTGTGTGTGTGTGTGTGTGTGTGTGTGTGTGTGTGTGTGTGTGTGTGTGTGTGTGTGTGTGTGTGTGTGTGTGTGTGTGTGTGTGTGTGTGTGTGTGTGTGTGTGTGTGTGTGTGTGTGTGTGTGTGTGTGTGTGTGTGTGTGTGTGTGTGTGTGTGTGTGTGTGTGTGTGTGTGTGTGTGTGTGTGTGTGTGTGTGTGTGTGTGTGTGTGTGTGTGTGTGTGTGTGTGTGTGTGTGTGTGTGTGTGTGTGTGTGTGTGTGTGTGTGTGTGTGTGTGTGTGTGTGTGTGTGTGTGTGTGTGTGTGTGTGTGTGTGTGTGTGTGTGTGTGTGTGTGTGTGTGTGTGTGTGTGTGTGTGTGTGTGTGTGTGTGTGTGTGTGTGTGTGTGTGTGTGTGTGTGTGTGTGTGTGTAATAAATAGAAATCGCGGAGAGTGAACCGATCCGGACCAAATTTTGCATGCATATTCTTCGCGGGCCGGCGGAGGTTATAGGCTACTTTGCACCTGGGATTATCGATTGATTTATCTATTTCTCTATTTATTTTCTATTATATTGATTTTATTCTATTTATTTTCTATTATATTGATTTTATTGATTTTTCGTTATTTTTGTCCAGAAGTCGGTGGGGACATGTCTTCTGGGGTTCCTCAATACGCTGAGTCCGAATATTTATTTATTTATTTATTTAATACATCACAAGGATGTGCCATCGACTATCGTGGCAAGACCTGGCGTCAGAATTAGATCAAATTAAATCAAACGAACGAAGAACAGGAGATAAAATAGAACAGTTGGAGCTAAGTTAGGAAAGCAATACAATGAAAAATTCCAGGCAGCAACACATTTGACTCATTGAAGAAGGATGAGATAGCCCTCACCTTAGTTCCTGAAGAATTTACGAATCTTTTTGTTGAAAGAGACGCTCAAATGGAGAAAAAAATTCTGCAAGCGCTTGGTAAGAACTGCGGCCTGAGGTTCTCTATTAGCGAGAAAAGATTGTCCACTAAAAACTGACAGCATTGGCTGATGAGTAAAACCGAGTGGTGACCCAACAGCCGCAGGGCTCTGATATTGTAAGGGAGGTAGATCTAGCAGTGCAACTCCACAGGGTACCATTGGCCAAGAGAGGAGCTAGACCATAGAGGTAATCACGACCTAAGAACGCAACTGGAAGCTCCATTCTGGGGCGGGAGCTGAGGCGCCTCTTTGATCTGGTACGAACCCCAGGCGTAAACTTAGGTGGATGCTCGCCGGCTCCGCTCCAAGGATGAAGCCTGATACCTTAACCAGTGAACCAACCACTACCTACCACACATAACTAACGGCATCACATAGCGCATTTCCTAGAAAAGGCGACCAAGACTCAATATCCCTAGCACGGAAAGCTCGGGGAAAATAGTTATAGGAAATGAGGAACTAAGGTAGGCTCATAGTTCTAAGTCAAATGAAAACAAAGCAGGAAATAGTGAAAAAAATGATGTGCATCGCTAGAATACGTCTTCACAGCCTAGTGTAAATCGACATGTCGCAGAAGTCTCTTGAATTTGCCAGAGTCATTCACGGCAAGTAGTTCAGCCGGTAGCTTGTTCAGGTGGCGAGCAACTCGATTGGAAAAAGAGTTTTGGAAGCTCCGCATGTTTGAGTTTCTGATCCTAGGACAGTTCACATTGAGACTGAACCTACGGGAACTGATAGGCAAGAACGTCCAGAATTTGGACGGCTTCAAACGTACCTCACCACAGATGATTTTAAGACCTAGAACAAGATCAGCATGCAATCGTCTATAAAACAAACTCTTAAGTCCTAAAATTTTCAGTCTGTTTCTGTAGTCGGGTAACGTCTGCGGGTAGTCCTTATTGGGAAAAGCCCGATAGAAAAGAATTTTTGTAAATCTTCGTTGTACATTCTCTAGTTTAGTGATGTCTTTCTTCAGAGCAGGATTCCACAGGGGGCTGCAGTATTCAAGTGCTGGCAAGACGTATGCCTTATATAGCTTTAATAGGATAGATGCTTCGGAGGTGTGTACATTCCTTAACATTGCGAACATGATTCGGGTTGCATTACAAACAATCGTTTCTATGTGAGCTGAAAATTGCAAAGACGAATCTATAGTCACACATAAATCACGCACTTTCTGCTGCACCCTTAGTGGAATATCATATTCGGTATTTGACGTTATTTTACCCAACTTCAGCACTTGACTTTTAGACACATTTATTCTAATTTTCCACTTATTGGCCCATTTTAACATTGCTTCGACTGCAACCTTCAATTTTTCACGGACAACTTGACTATCAGTAGAATTAAAGGCTGCATAGATTTTTATATCATCAGCATATGCTGCAATTTTGACTCTAGGGTCGGTTTTCAGGGTATCGGGGAGATCCATGGTGTAAATGTTAAAGAGTATTGGGGAAAGTACGCTGCCCTGAGGTACCCCCGAGGAGCAGGTCCTTCTCAAGGATGTCATTCCATCGAAGCGTACTGAAAATTCTCTCCTGTCTAGGTAGGACACGAACCACAAGAGGTTTTTGCCTCTTATCCCGATACTTTCTAGTCTAGCAATGAGACTGAGGTGGTCTACTGTATCAAAAGCCTTACTAAGATCAAAGTAAATGACTTCTACGGATTTACCGTCGCCCAATGCCTCTACCCAATCTCGAGAACACTGAATTAATTGAGTGAGGGTGGAGCACCCTGGAAGAAAGCCAAATTGCTCCTCTGGGATACAATTAGTTTTTTGCGTCCATTCCAGGATAATTTTTGCCATGATTTTTTCCATGATTTTGCATGGCGGTGGGAGTATGCTGATAGGTCTGAAGTCTGTTAAGAAGGTTGCGCATGCAGTTTTGGGGATAGGTGTTACCATTGCCGATTTCCACAAGGAAGGAACTTTACCTTCGAGGAGAGAAATATTGAAAATGTGTGTCAATGGTTTGTACAAATAGTCAGCGAACTCATGGAAGAAGAAAGGAGGTATTCCATCAGAGGTGACGGAAAACGAAGCTTTTGTCTTCTTTAGGAAATCTCGAACATCACTATATGTTATCATTATATCAGGGAGATCCAAATGGGACTTCACATCAACTAACGGACAGCAAGATCCCTCGACGTTGAAAACACTAGAAAAGTATTGCGATAGAGCATTCGCTTCATCGGAAGCAGTAGAAAATCGATGACTGTTCTCGTCTTGCAACGTTGAGGTGCACTTTTTCAACCGAATCCGTTGCTTAATGGAGCAAAATAGCATTTTCATATTTTTTACTCGAGTCATCTTGTGTTCCTTATAGCTTAAAAATCGGCGCAAATGATAGTTCAATTTTTGGCATAAATTTCGGTACGTAGCACATTGAATTGGGTTTGATAATTCAAGGAATAATCTCTTTTTTTGGCTACTAAGGTTCCTGATGTGAACCGGATATCTGTGGAATGGAGGCTGTGATGGAGGCACTGAAGGTACGAAGCGCTCTATCAAATTGTGGATAAAGTGGACAAAACGGTTGTATACATCATCAACATCAGTATAATTTGAAAACATTTCAAACCAGTTTGTAGAGGAGAGTTCCGCACTAATCGCTTCAAAATTAGCTTTTTTGAAATTACGCCTGCTCTTTGAAACATGAGGCTGCGCCCATGCAATATGCATTGTAAACGACACAATATTATGATCTGAGCATCCTAGAGGTGGGAAAATTTCACGGACTTCGATAAGGTCAGAAGAAGAAAGTATTACATCCAAAATCGAAGAGATTCGTGTTGGCGATTCCACTAGTTGTTCGAATCCAAGTGAATCGAAGAACTCAAGAAATTTTTTGGATACGTAAGACCTGGTGGTTTTGACCTTCCAGTCGATATCGCTGAGATTTAGATCGCCAAGGATTGTAACCTAATCGCTGGATGAACTTATATCAGCAAGTAATGAAATGAGGTTATCATCATCCTGTGATTTAGAGCTGGGGGGACGATAGACTAATATGAATCGGTAGCGAGTCATCAGCTCAGAATATATGTCAAAAACAATCAGGTCACATGGCAGGTGGGCTTCTATTTCGAATTTCTCAAAGCAAATTTCGTCTCGGATTAGCACGCAGACTCCTCCTCCTTTTTTACCAATACGATTTTTTCGCAACAAAGTATAAGGCAAATGCGAGATCAATTCAGAATCAGAAAACTTCGGACTCAACCAAGATTCAGTGATAAAAACAATGCTGGGTTTATGTATGGATATCAGGTAATGAAGCTCTGGCAGTTTGTTCGTGAGGCTCCTACAGTTTAAAAGTAAGCAAAACATGTCAGATGATCCGTGCAAAATCAGAGGTTTTTTGAAATGGATGCCTGGATATTTGGAATGTCAGCAGCTTTAACCACCTGATTCCTGTAGACGACGTACACTTTGTTGCCTTTATGTTGCTTGGTATTAAGTTCATGCGCTTGCCTTCTTAATTCTTTCTCCTTCTCGCGTTCCTCACGCGTCATTGACCGACGTATATAGATGCGGTCAAATCCGCTAAGGTTGCGCAAGGTTGGAGCATTCCGGAGAGCTTTGTACAAAAACTTTGTAGAAGGCAAGACACATTTAATTAATCTAGTTTTACCCTCAGTGAGGTCGCCCATCCTATAAATTTCGGTCGGACGGGCTTCCACCCCGAGGGCGCTCAGTACTTTGCATGTAGCTGCTTCAGTATGAGCAAGCCTTTCGCATGGCTCAAGATAGCCTTCGGCTTCAGCAACTCCCGCGATGACAAGCGATCTGGCTCTTTTCTCCGACTCAATCAGCTCTCGAGGGTCAGGCCTCAAGAGTTGTATGAGCTGGTTCAAGAGAGGAAGAGCCTCGGGGGCTTTGTCAGCGAGAATTGACTGAAGCCTAAGAAGTACCTCTTCTTTCTCGATTCCTTGTGAGCCGGCGTCCTCGATGGGTGAAGTCGTGGGCTGCGAATAGGCTTTCATAGTTTTAGCATTAGCGGTAGATTTGCGGGTGGAAGGCATGGTCAGCAGAGCCAGATATCGACCGCTCAGTGTCCAGACAATAGTGGGGAATGATATGACAACCATTTTGCGCCAAATTATCGATTTATTGATTTTATTGATTTTTCTCTATTCTTGATCATGGGGTGGTAAAGGCATGTCTACTGGGGTATCTCAATACGCTGAACACGAATATGACAATCACTTTGTACGAAATATCGATTTGTTGACTTTATTGATTTTTCGCTCTTCTGCTCAATGGAACTGTGAAGACAGGGGGTTTCGCAATACGCCAAATACGAATACGACAACCATTTTGCACGAATGCTTCGATTCAATGTCACCAAAATAGCTTTGTTAACTTTCCGCCCACAAGTCGATGGGGAAGGGTCACTTGAGCTTCGCTAACATGCTGATCATCGAAATTATGAAGATTTTAATGCTTTAATAAATTTATCGGTGATAGTATTGGTCTCAGCAGTGTGATGTGGCCAAGGTAGTAAAAATCCCGAGCAAAGCCGGGTACTGCAGCTAGTAAGTAATAAAATGGAGTGACATCGTACCATTTTATCAGCTAATTTCCTCTAGGCAAAATAATTACCATAAAGGTCGAAATCTGGAATTTTGCGGCATCTACAAAAGATCACAGAATGGATTCTGTGGGCTGTTTTTTTGCAACATTTGGACTCCTTGTAAAAGATTCGACTCATATTTAGACGAAAACGTGTGCTTTCAAATCATTGATCAGAGCATACGAAGCAAATTTGAGTTTATTTCAGCAGTAGACCAACGTAAGAATTTCTGCCAAATTAGGTCACTCTTCCTTGGTTACAATGTTAAGTCGGTCACGATGCAACCAGAAGTCCATAGCATAAAAGGGTGCTTTCATTTCTTTCCATGCAAAGCTTTAATCCAACAAAAGTTATGCGGGCAAATTCAAAAGGCTATATAATTTTGGCCGGTACTGTATGTACAGTCTCTTCTCTGAAACGTGAACTGCCATCCTGGGTGCGTTGCACTAGGCGACAACGAGAGGCGTGTCTCGGACGAGATCTGCAAAACTCTGTCATCTCTGCACTCTGCAGGGTGGCAGTAAGCGCTCGCTCGGATGGCTCTCGCACCTCTCTCGCACCTTTAATTACTGGTACATTGGAGCTGTCTAGGTCGACGTCAGGAATGTTGAGGTTAAACGCTCGTATATCGATCATGTCCTTCCAATTTTTTTTAGCAAAAGAAAAAGGGGGAAAATGCTCGTCAGGGAACTGGATACAGCATTCAAGTGGGTAATTAGGGAAAAGCCAATATGGAGGATAATCATCTACCCACAAGGTTATTTGCTTTTCCTCTCTTTTCGAACCCGTGAGGGAATAGTTCTATTATGTGAGCAGCGTTTCTACCGATGTTAGCCTAAAACAGGATTGGTAACAACACGCGTTTTGCTTCTGAAAGAGCATGTTCTGCCTTGAAGTCTGCAATGGGAAGATAGTTTCCGAACGTTTTTGCAGTACAGTGCTCAAGCGCTTAGCTTTTGGCAGGTTCAGAGCGGGGGAACATTGAGTTCCAGGACCTACTGGCTGCTTCAAGTGGACACGGCAGTTGTTTCAGAGAAGGACAATAAACAAGGAACGATGAAGAAAGGTTGGATAAAAATGAAAAAAAAAGTAGAAGTTATTGTTAGAAAGGTTGAAAAGTCTCCATTTCTTCATTTCGTAGCTGACTTTAGTATAACAGAACAGTGCAGGACAGTGCTCTTCCAGAAGCAAAACGCGTATTGCTACCCTTCCTGTATTAGAAACATCGGTAGAAACCTCAAATGTTAGCATTTTTAATCAAATTTTTACATCCCGGACTTTCGGGATGATGCATACTACATACAGAGAGTGTAGTATGCTTTGCAACTCCGCTAAATCCGGACGTAAAGTGACTTTTTGAAAATTCCGTGAAACGTGGATAACTGAACCGAAATTGATGTTGCCAATCAATCCATCGGTCGTATTCATTTCCTAGTTTGGATGAGGGGTCCTGCATATGATCACTATATAGCCTAGACTTGACACAATTAGAATGCTCTTCGTTCCTATCTATGACACATTTTTTGGAAGAGAAAAAGCTTCAAAACATTAAGAAAGCCAAAATTTGTGTGGGCCGCTATTCCGACACACTGCATACCGAAAAGAGCATCTGCTCCTCGAATGAGGGATGGAGAAGGACCATCGAATGAGGAAAAGAGTACCTAGCTGCTGATTTTATTTTACTTTTGTAGAGGTTTGCTTCATCGAAACGGTCATTTATATTTTCTAAACCTTTCATAAAATCAAAGTTTGGACTTAATCCTGGAATTTTTTCGTAGAGATAAGTGATGAAATATCCACACAGCCATTTGCATGATTGCTAAATTTAATGTTGACTTATTTTTCCCTGCTCCTCACATAATTGAGTTATTTCTACTAGTTTTTAATAAGACTATTCTGGCAAAGTAGCCATAGAACTAATAGGAATACGCTGACTTTGTTATTCTCAGTACGACCTGGTCGATGGTGGCAACACCTGGGGTCCTATCACATTCCCAGGGCCGGGTTGGTATGCATCGACGCTGGAGCTGGCAGGATGCCAGCAATGCCTACGTCTATGCTGCTGCCATCGAGGTATCTCGTACGGGAACGCCCCCCCCCCTTTGTCGCCTAGGGCTTGCCGTCCGCCTCTCCTCGCGCCCCGATTGAACGCACACGCACCGCTTTGTTCAATCGGGGCGAGGATGGCAGTTCACGTTTCAGAGAACAGACTTTATGCAGAGTTTGAGGGGGAAGCGGAAGTCGAGAAATTGTGGACTGATGTACAAGAAAGTTTAAATAAAGCCGCAATTCAAATTTAAAAAAAAAAAGATCGACGGTTTTAAGAAATTGAACATTTAAGCAAGGCTTATCTAACATGCTGATCATGAATTTAAAATCAATTTTGTATCAGAGTGCCATTTCTGAAGTGTTCCAAGCCTCTACATTAGACATCACATTTTCAGAATCCGTTGAATCTTTGTAAACTGGGGTATTCCACGTTGTTACCTCGAATTCGGTATCTGTTTTGTATCGTGATGTCTTTTTTTGACAATTAATGCACGGGTTGCCCAGCTTGAATAAATCCAAAACTCCAAAAGCTCATCACTACATAGGATGCATTGTAGCATCTTTCTAGAATTTCCTGTTCTCCATTTACATTAACATTTTCTCCAACGCAATCGATCATGAATCCATCGCCAGATGGGGTGTAAGAAAGGCCTCGCAGATACGTGCAAGGATACAATGCCGTCAGATCGCCGCTCTCTTCCTGTTTTGTTAGCATCTTCTAAAACTAAGGATGCAAGAGTCAAATAGAGTGAGAAAAATGAAATGAGCGAAAAATGTGAAATGAACTGGTATTTAGTAATATTCTAAGGAATCTCAATCACTACATAAAATTGTTCCCACAGGAAGCTTTTTATTTTTCATATGTTTTTCTTGTGACAAAATAGGGAGCGGAGAATCGTGAGAAAAAAGTGTTCTTGCATGCGTCGCGATCTTTTTGAAAACGTTTCTGCACACGAAGAAAGAGCTCAACACTCGTTTTAGAAGCAAACTTTGTCATTCAGACGATTCGTTTTTATTTCCGAAATTTCAACTTTGCTTTATAAAAATAAATCGAGTAGTTTTAGAAAAGAAATTACACCCATCCTGCTTCTAATATCGATCAAGACAGAGACATCTTATTACCGACTGTCCAAAAAGTAAGGATAGGCAGGTGGTAGTTGAAGTTGAAGTTGAGCATGAAGGAGAAGTCAAAAATAGCAAGCCTGATTATCTCAATTGATCATTTGATGTTCTGGACATTTAAAGGCAGCACCCACGATAACCTTCATGTCCAAAATTTTGAATGTTTTGGAGTTTGGTTGATAGTCCCAGTAATTCTACGCAAGTTGCACCGCCGAAGGCATCAGCGTTCCCAAGATTTAACAAGTTAGACTTGGTATCCGGGTATCCGCAGGGTGAGATGTGGCGCGATCCGAATCAGCTGATTTCTGCCGCAGTCACTCAGTTTTCCTAAGATAATGTTTCCTTCCATGCTCATTTCCAGAGGTTTTACATTGTGATGATCTGATTCCCCCATCTACGCTCTTTTAATTGTTGTTAGACCGCAATATCGCTTCTTTTTCCCAGAATTTTCAGATTTTAATTATGATATAAATTTCTGTTCGTTAGCTCTTTACACTCAATTACAAGTTTTATTTCTTTTATTAAGGCATGTCTCTGTGGTGAGCATTCTATTTCCTTTTTGTTTGTGCTTTTTCTCTTCTAGGAAAGCTGGAAAATTAGTCCATTGTCTAGTTGCGCCAAGAAATTCGTTGACAATGATCTACTCCACCAGCGTAACTCGGCCAAACTGCTATAATGCAGCAAATTGGAAGCATCCAAAAACCATTTTAACATGAGTTCTGACAAAATTGACCACATTATTCATGCTCCTCATAGTCGGAAACCCAAGATCGCGCTAAAATCTGAGTGACAAAGTTTTCCGTGGGTGCTGCCTTTAAATATAGTGCCTTCCTCGTCCTCAAGGCGCACCGCCTGAGATCACACGTGGCGTCCTGCTGGCAGCGTTCCCGCAGCCAACCGGCTCATATCGCCACGTGTGATCTCAGGCGGTGTGCCTTGAGGACGACGCGGACGCGGATCGAAGGCACTATACAGGGGATGTCAATCACGACCAGTATTCCCGGCGAATGGTGCGCCGCATCACCCACGCGGTGCGGCGGACTGGCTGGGTGCTGCTGCTGGTGATGTTGGGGGGGGGGGGGATTTTCAGCTTTTCTTTAGACCATTTCACTTGTTTGTGGGCTTTCTTAATAAATGTTTGAGACAGAGTGGCGCTGTGGGCAATCGCACTCTTCGTCGGATATTCCTAGGTTGAGTTGAACTTTCACAGGTGCTTCAGCAAGAACTTCTACCTAACCAATAACTTCGGGGGTCGAGAGGCGGCGCGGCTGGGACGGATGCTGTTGGCTGCCACGTCGTCCACGTCACAGCCAAATCATTGGTCAATACCATGAAGATAACCATGAAACGTGATACGCAGATCAGGGATGATGACGTGGAGTGCTGGCAAACGTGGCAGCTTCTAGATCTCCGCTTGTGTGGGCGGACTCGTCGTTTCGGACAGACTATACCTGACGTTAATAGCTTCGATAAAGAAGGTACGATGCAACGTCTTCACACGGTTGACCTGAAAATCATCGTGAATAGGAGAAAGCTAGTCATCAACCACAGCGACGACCGCAAATTACGCGATTCAACAGCTTTCTAATAAGCAATGAGAAAAGCCTCTTCGTAGGAAACAAACTGCAAGACCATATATTCCTCAAACTCAGATATTAGAACTGAATCGGCGCCGCTCTATCTCAAACATTTATCAAGAGGGCCCACAAATGAGTGGAATTGTCGCAGACTAGAGAAGAGCTGAAATTCTCCGCAACATCCACTAGCCGCAGCACCCAGCCAGCACGCCGCGCCGCGTCTGTGGTGCGGCGCGCCATTCCGCGGGAATACTGATCGTGGCTGACGTCCCCTGCATGTCGGATTGAGTCGCGTTTTCTCAGACCTGAAAAAATAGCATCAAATGGAAGTTAGGTAGAAGAGCGGAAGCTCTACTCTTCTTTCTCAGTTTCCCATTGGGAATGTTTCCTTTAATAGTGAATGCCCCAGCAACGCTTGGAGCACTGCCAACCGTTTTATTTCAAACAAATACTTGAAGCAGTGTAATCATCTTGCCTATATAGATTTCTAGTCCCAGCTCAACTGCATGAAAAGATGTAAGAGTAATTTGCGGACAACTCGTTCACCAACTTATATAGGCTTGCAACGTCGCAACCGGTCAGTTTAGCTGTGGCGCTGTTGGTTACTTACTTTTGGTTACTTGGTTGATCCGTGCTTCAAACTCGGCGGTTGCCTTGTTGCGGATCGTGGCATCATTTCCAATCATTTCTGGTTTGAGCTCTTGTGGACCAGTGGACGCGGTACTTCATTCTGTCATCAACGATATTATATCGAATCGAAAGAGAGTCACTTCATCTGGTTGGAGGTCTGTCAAAAGGGCGCCTCTTCTCAAGTGGGCACTCAATGACTGTCTTGCTCCACTGTCCGTCGTTCCTTCTCATTACGTGCCCGGCTCAACGGTGTTTTACGTGATTCGCGTATCCGAGAGCATCCGTGACTTTGGACAGGGTGCGGATGTCAGAGTTATGCAGCCCTCCGCTGTGTCACCTGTGTCTCCATTGCTTTCGTCAGCGTCCAGGTCTCGCTTCCGCAACACAGTGCCGGTATGACGGTGCTGTTAAACAGCTCAACCCTCAACCTCTGGTTCTTGATTCCAGACACAGCAGATTTGATGGTATTGTGTGCGGCCCATGCAGCTCTACTCCTCCTGCGCCACAATCTCAGGCTTCAAATCGTTGTCCATATTAATCAGTCGCCCAAGTAGACGTATTTGTCGGTGTCTTCGAGCGTCGCCTGATCTAGCCGGAGTGCGGAGTGGTCTGCTAATCTGTTCCTCCTCACCTTGGTCTTCTTCGCGCAACAATGTCATCAGCGAACCTGAAGTGATTTAACAGATTAGGTTGAGGGTGATACGTCTACCACATTCACATCATTGGTCCTCTTGGCTGATAAGCCTATCACCTCTCTCCAATGCCAACTTGGAAATCGATAAAGCATGTTGCAAGATGAAACCCTCTGATTCAGGAGACGTGGCCAACCGCACTGTATAAGAGGAGCCTGCCGTAGCTTCTTCATTCAACTCTTCAACTCTGACCGAGGCCCTCGAGAGCCATCCTGCAACTCCTTTGGGCTCTCTGGGCTCCGTTCGCTTCCAGGCCTGTTGGCCATCCACATCGACCTGTCGATGATATCGCCATACTCCGGCAGTATCATCGACAATATACGACGACGAATATCGCTAACTTTACTTTTGTAGTTAATGCGTCCAGCGACTTCCCAGCAATCCAGTCATTTTGTGGAGACAGCGAATGTGTCCTACAATTGTGCGATCTCCATTACTAATTGTTACGCGCCTTGGCTCTCGTGTAGAACTTCTCCGATTGGTTTATAGTTAACCTGAAAAGGACAAAAGGCCTAGGAAGGACATCCACAATGTCTAGATCCGTCCGCAGCTGGAGATTATTCTGAAGGGATCTCCGGAAAAGCTTGTCGAGGTCCATACCCACGGATTCGAGCCGTGCGAGCGGTCTGCGATGACTGTGTGAGCATCTGCAGCCCGCGATGGCGGCGAGAGCTCTCACGGTCCGAGTCAATGTAGAGGCCTCCACCATAGGTGCGATAGTCCGAGCCAAGGCTCAGACCCCTTTCACTTTGGGAGGGGGCCAATAGACCCCCTTCACCAAACCAGTTACAGAAGACAAAGAAGTGAAGAAATCAAAAATTTAGTAGAGTGAAACTGAACAAATTCAATGAGAGGGGATCGATTCTATTGCTGTCCATGTGAGTAAAGGAGTCAGGAATCGAAATGACGTTAGTGTTGAATGGAGCGCACAATGTGAGCATTGCCGCAGACAGGGAAAATGACAAGCGAATTTCTATGTGAAGGATAAAGAATTAGATATGAGTGAAGGGTATCTAATTGAAGCTTAAACCTAGTAGAGTTTATATGTTAGAAGTGGGAAGCGATAGATATCATGTTTGCGGAGAAATTTTTGAACACATAAGGGTATGAAAAACATAGCATGTATGTTTCTAAGATCATTATGGAAAAGTTCGTGAACTAACCGGAAAGAGGATAGTCCTCCACGATTTGCAAAGATTTTCTCTTCATTTTCGTGTATGAGTTGTGATAGTTAGTGTAAGATGAGCAGGCAAAAAAGTGGTACCAACAGGACGGTCGAAAACTCTACAGATTAGGTGTTTTTCAAGGGATTTCGTCTTGTGTTTCCGAGAAAGTGGTAAGTATTTACATGTATACATACTAGAAAGGATGCGCTTTCCGCCCATATACAAATGTATGGGGGAAACCCTGTTTTGGTTGAAAAATAGGGTGGGTGAGCCGAAACAACGGGGCATTCTCATGCCCGTTGTTAGACAAATGGCGAGATAGTGCGATGAGGGAGGAGAGGCGCGCGCATGGGGTGAGAATGGCTTCAGAAACATTCTCACCCCCCTTCACAGAAAAAGACACGCAACCACATGAAACGAGATGTGGTTTATCAGTTAGGGACTTGAAGGAGGAGAAAATAGATACCCTTCACTCCTAGGTTTCACCTCCGAATAAAGCTGTAATAAGCAAAAATAGCTCAAAAGCAGGTGTAATTTCAGTGTCAAATTTTTGTATGTAGGAGAGAAGAAATGTTGTGCAGTTGTGTATGTGTGAGTGGACCATATCATGAAGGTGTGCTGAGGACTATCTTCATTCATGTAACCAATGGCTGTTTTCTCATGGCAGTATCCTAGAGCATCCGCAGCACGATAGCGATGACTCATCGCTATCGTACGGTTTCATGAAACTGTTGAACGGTGTGTTTGCTGAAATATATTGCAAGATTTGCTCATTTTCCATGGTGTTTGAAGACATGTTGGGTATTAGATCAATGGATAGGGCATCGACACTTACAAATACCACAACTCTTACTAAAAGGAAACAGAAAGCCCCCCCCCCCGGTCGACACCCACCCTTCACTTTTTGCCCGGTAACCCCCTTCACTTTACCAGAGGCGTTCTCACCCCTATCGCACTTATGGCCTCCACTGGGTTGGTGCATGATTATGCGCGATTTGATCCCATCTCGCAATTAGTTTGGTTTTTATAGTTTCTGGAATGGAATCCTATCAGGCCGAACTCGTATTATCCTCATATTGGGGAGACATAGAAAGCCCTGCTCAGCTTTTGTGGAACGGAGCCATGCCTACAGGTCTGCTTTTAGCTCCGAAGCTTGGCCCATTCATCTGCGACTCGCGAGTCTACCTATCAACGAGAAGAACAGTCCTAAAAACAGTATCTTGGCAGCGGTCATGATAGCTGTCAACTTGGATGTCCTAATCTTGTTTTTTCCTCGTTTATTGGTTCACCGTTTTTTCTTGTTTCCACTCTTGTCATCTCGTTTTCTCGTCGTTTTTCCGGGTTTTTGAGTACCATTCATTACACCTTGCAGGGGGATGTTCGGGAACACGTGATAAAAAACGCTCGTCGGCTCTTGAAGCTAGTGAGTTCTCTGTTACAAGAAAGGGAAAGAAACCAACCAGACTCCTAAGTTTTCAGAAACGACGGCACCTCATTCCAAACACGTCTAATCAAGTAATGGTCGACGGGATCAACGAGCAAATGGACCAAATTCTCGCTGCGGACACTTCGACTAGACCTTCAATCCGCTAAGCATGAGTCGAAGCCACGTACGTTTCATTTGAATTTGACAGCTGCTTCAATCTGTGTCTTCTTTGCTACACTTTCTTGATATCTGGTGTTTTTACTGTAATATGAATTCCACTCGTTACTGCCGCGTTACTGCAACAAGGTTTTTTGCTGTTTCCACTACTTTCGTTTTTTGCATGGGAGATGTAAGAATTTAGTGACACATATGGTTGCTGTCTGCAGCAACTCCGCATTCTCTTCACTATTCTCGATTGCGACGCTCTCTATCATGTCCAGAATGTGGATAGATTTTTTGAATACGTACCTATTTTTGAACTTTTCTAGCCATTTTGAATGCCTGACCACTTTTTTTGAATCGATTTGATTCAAAAATTTGATTTGAAAGGCTGAACCTCCAAAAATTTTGCCGATTTCGTCTCGTGATTCTAACCAAAGCAGCTGTCATCTCCTACCTCATCAAAATTGGTTCCTTCTGATATTCTTTACCTCACTGAGCACATAATCATTTTCGATTGCTGGAGTAAAATGTTATCGATTCGACGCAACCTATCGATAAGTTTTCCGGTCCTTCCTACTTTGAATACGTCTCCGTTTTGTGATCTCTACCCCAACTGCAATTGCTCTCCGGAATCTCGCCTCTCCAACTCACTTAGCCACTACCTCCGCTATCCGCTACCAATTTTTGGTTTTCCGAAAAAAATTCTGACTATTCTCAATGATCTACACTAACATCGACTTAAATCGCGCCTCCATGTTTTGGAATTTGCTTGGAAAACTTTTGCTCACTGTACCCAACTCTGAGATTTTCTTATCTAAAATTAACTCAATAACGTGCTTTCGCTGACAACCTAACTCACCGACATAATTCTGGGCTCATTGAACGTTTTTTCGGTTATGTTCCCCTATATTACCGGTACCACGTCTTTCCTGACTCTAACTACTCGCCTGCCTCACTCTAGTAGTACTACTTCCCACTCAATTCTCGTCGCTCACCTAATCTATTCTTTGTCCTCATGCTGCCGTTTTATTCTTCTGCATATTTTATTTCATTTGACTGAAGCCGTTATGTTTATTTTGTCATGTACAATGCCTAGACTATGTAAGTGTTGGAACTTTCACGTGAAGTTTTTTTCCAGTAGACGGTATATAACTTCTGTGTATTTAACAAAAAACACTTGAAGGTCCATGTGAAATTTCCAACACCATGTAACTGTTTTTCCATGTATATGCCTTAAATTTGAAGTTTATGGTCTCCGTTAGGTGTTAGAATTTCACTCGAAGCCATGTTGTGACTGTTTCCGCTTTTCAGACTTAAAACCATAGGTGCGATAGTCCGAGCCAAGGCTCAGACCCCCCTCACTTTGGGAGGGGGCCAATAGCCCCCTTCACTAAAGCACTTACAGAAGACAAGGAAGTGAAGAAATTAAAAGTTTATTAAAGTGAAACTGAACAAATTCAATGACAAAGGATGGATTCTATAGCTGTTCATGTAAATAAAGGGGTCAGGAATCGAAATGGCGCAGTTAGTGTTGAATGAAGCGTGCAATGTGACCGTTGCCGCAGACAGGAAAAATGACGGGCGAATTTCTATGTGAAGAATAAAGAATTAGATATGAATGAAGGTTATGTAATTGAAGCTTAAACCTAGTAGAGTTTACATGTTAGAAGTAGGAGGCCATAGATAGCATGTGCGCGGAGAAATTTTCGAATACATAAGGGTATGAAAAACATAGCATGCATGTTTCGAAGAATATTATGGAAAAGTTAGTGAACGAATCGGAAAGAGGATAGTCCTCCACAATTTGCCAAGATTTTTTCTTCATTTTCGTATATGACTTGTGACAGTTAGTGTAAGATGAGCAGGCAAAAAAGCGGTACCAACAGGACGGTCGAAAACTCTACAAATTAGGTGTTTTTCAAAGGATTTCTTCTTGTGTTTCCGAGAAAGTGGTAAGTATTGTACATGTATACATACTAGAAAGAATGCGCTTTTTGCCCATATACAAATGTATGGGGGAAGCCCTTTTCTGTTTGAAAAAAAGGGTGGGTGAGCCGAAACAACGGGGCATTCTCGTGCCCGTTGTTAGACAAATAGCGAGATAGTGCGATGAAGGAAGAGAGGCGCGCGCATGGGGTGAGAATTGCTTCAGAAACATTCTCACCCCCCTTCACAGAAAAAGACACGCAACTACATGAAACGAGATGTGGTTTATCAGTGATGGGATTGAATGAGGAGAACATAGATACCCTTCACTTCTAAGTTTCATTCCCGAATAAAGCTGTAATAAGCAAAAATAGCTCAAAAGCAGGTGAGATTTCAGTGTCGAATTTTTGCATGTAAGAGAGAAGAAATGTTGTGCAGCTGTGTATGTATGAATGGACCATATCATGAAGGTGTGGTGAGGACTATCTTCATTCATGTAGTTAATTGCTGTTTACTCATTTGAAAGCAGTATCCTAGAGCATCCGCAGCACGATAGCGATGACTCATCGCTATCGTACGGTTTCATGAAACGGTTAAACGGTGCGTTTGCAGAAATATATTGCTAGATTCGCTCAGTTTCGACAGCATTTGAAGACATGTTGGGTATTACATCAATGGATAGGGCATTAACACTTACTTACCAATACCACAACTCTTACTAAAAGAAGGCAGAAAGCCCCCCCCCCCTTCCCCGGTTGACACCCATCACTTTTTGCCCGGTGACCCCTTTCACTTTGGCAGGGGCGTTCTCACCCCTATCGCACCTATGCTTAAAACTCAATTTTTACATACTCGCCGATCTAGGCTTCGAGTGAATATTCGGCACCTGCTCAAGTCTTGTATGTAATTTGTGCCTTGTTTTCTAAACATCTGATGTAATTACGCGGCTAGAAGGCCAAAATTAGCAGCACCTCAGGGGCCACATTATCAGGACAATCCTGCTAAATGGCTGCAAATTTCAGCACTAGTAGGGCGACGACATTGGCAGTAATAGGGCGCCCTGATTAGCACTCCTGATCAAGTAAAGTCACCTCTGCAGCTTTTCAAGAAATGACATGCGAGAAGAGCCGACATTGGCCGAGACTAGAGCTGTTTGAATGTCTGAGGCCGTTCGCCTTCAACTCTTGCCACCCGTCGTAGCCCTTCAAGTCCTCGAACTGTGTTTCGCCGCCGCCCATCTCAAGATGTTGATCCTCGCCGCACCACGACGACTAGGAAGAAATCTAAGATCAGTGATATTAATAATAATAATTCTTGTCGCCCGCAGTGTCAACGACAGATCGATGATAATTGTAGTATTCATGTTTACCGCCGATACCGTACTTCCTGTGGAGGGGGCGAAGCTGACCCTCTCGGGCTAGAGATACTTGTTCCTAGTCAGAATGATGCTGTAAGCCCTACGAGGCACTCACTTCTCTCCTTGCGCACTCTCACTTGCTACAGTAATAAACATTCCACTGAACCACCGCCTTAATATTAATATATTTTAATATCAATATTGTGCATTCGGACTACACAAAGTCCAAGTGTCTCAGCTCCCACAACACTCATATCCTATACTTATTACGATAATGATACGTGATACAAATGTTTTGAACAACAACTGCAACAATTTCTGAAAATGAAGTTTGTTTCATTTACTTAGAGACTTTCATCATATACGGTCATTATGATCGACGAAGCTGCAGCTGCCCGGTTCCCCGTTGGCAAACGGTATGTAAGTCGATTGTTTGTCCCGTAAAGGGTAAATTGTGTTAAACCAGCATGCTCGTGCGGCTCAAGCCGAGGGCTCAGGTTTTTTAACGCTGGTTTTGCTCGCGTCATATTTGAGTGACATTTTCCCAACTATATTTTCCAACGCCATTGTCACAGAGTGTCGTCCAGTGACACTTTCTCCATTACTTGGCGCAAGCCCACCTCTCTCAGGGCTGTGAGCTGGTGCAGTGGCACCTCTCCCACTACGGGGCGCCGCCACATCTATTACATAGCTTAGGGTCTGTGGCACATTTCAGAGTATCCCCAGACTTCGCCAGTTCAAAATGGATAAAAATGAGCCAGCGATATAAGAGACAAGGATCGTAGGAGTGATACGTATCGATTGCCACGTTACATCGCCATGAATAGCGGCCAAACGGAGCTCATCGCCCGTACTCTCGGAGATGTGCCCAAAATGAACTGACGATGTGAGTGATAGTGACAGTGGAAACGATAACTATCGATCGACGCGCCCCATTTATTATTATCCCTCTTACTTATGGAGTCTCCTCATTCGCACTATCCATGTTGCGATCGCCGGTGGTCGTGGCTATCACGACGACAGCGGGCTGTAGTGGCGATCATCACGATTGCTGGCGAAATCTGGGGATACTCTCACAGGGACGCCACTGCTGTGAAGAAAATGATTGAAAATGATTAGAAGAAAACGTCGCAAGTTTTCATATTATAACACACAATCCGCGTGGAATAGCGTATTGGCATGGGAGCACTTTTACGAAAACTGTTGAGGCTGAATGGTCGCTGCTTCAGCGTTGCTGTGAAGTCTCCATTCTTCCGGGCCAAGCAGACCCGTTTCAGATCGGTAGACTACCCTGGCTTGCTCCACACAGGTGGGCAAAAGCGAACTCATCCTGTATCGGTAAACGCATATCTTGGCGTAGTCTTAAATGATAGGCCAAAGTGGACCCATTCTCCATACGCTGATCCGTACCCTGCCGTTCTACACTTTACTAAGCCACAGCGGATCTAACCTATGTCGACAGACCTGTATTCCGGCGTTTTCCTCACTGCTAAGCCAAAGCAAATCATTATCTCGGCGTCCTCCACTCTTCTAGGCCGAAGCGGATTTTCCATAGGCGGACCCGCATCCTGTCGCTCTCAGCACTATTGGGAGCTGGCACGCCTTTCCTCTGTCGTAGCAACTGTACCACTTGTAAATCTTGAGAACAATGGAAAAGGTTGGGAGATGTTCAGGAAGTTTGAATAATTACTTGAATTGCCACAGACAATGTCATAACAACGTGTAGTCAAAAGATGAAAACCACAAGCACAAAGTATCTAGGGTGTTAACCTTAATCAATCAATCAACGCACTAGATCACGAACAGTTTATTATAAAAGAAACCAGTAATCAAAGCAGACAAGTTAAAGAAAGAGTAAGTGTGTAAGACGAATGAGCAGATCGGATGGGGCAGTGAGACAATGATCCCCTGGATCCTAAGACCTAAGTAGATCAGTAGATCAGTTACACGCGGACGCGGACCTAAGTAGATCAGTAGATCAGTTAAAATGATCAAATTACAAATCAAAATCGTCATTAGTTCGCTTAAAAAATAATTACAATACAGTAACAGTGTGACGACGCGTTTTTTTTTCTATGTGTGGGTGTACAATCCTTCTGTAGGGGATAAGCTGATTTCCTGGCTGCACATCTTGGATCGTTCAGATCAGGCCGACATGCTACGACCTCTATGCTGTGGGATACCACTCGAAGCCCATAAATCGTACAGTGGTTATTCTGCTCCGTATGCTATATTGCCTGAAAGTTGCAAACACTTCCACACCTATGCTGTGAGACCACCAGTGAAAAAGATGATATCACTATACCGTGCTGCGGCAGCGCCACGAGTGTCATGGGATGTGAGTCCCGCAGCGAACGCGTCTGAGTCCGTAATAATCGGCCGGACGCCTTCCAGTCTGCGCATCAAGATTACCATTGTCTGTGGATGCCGCCTCGTTATGAAAGAGCATATCTGGCGCTCAGCCCGTTACGGTGCTTTGTTAAAGAGATTTGTTGAAGAGATTCCTAGGTTTAGCGCTATAGTGAAAGCAATCGTTCAATTTTGCCAGATCCTGCAAAGAAGGCGGTTTTCATCGCCAGCAGTTTGGCCAGTTTGAAAGAAATGGCCGAGTTGCCTGGGCTTGAAGTGGAAGGAGGCAGGGATGAAAGCAAGTGTTGTCATAAAGAAATGGAGTGATTGTAAACAAAAACTGTATGTAGATACATGTGTGTAGTGTAGTTATGCTGTTTTGTATATCTTACTTTTTTCTTATAGCTCATTTTCTGCGCAGTCGTGCCTTATCACTGTAACCGTGAGGAACCTGGGAGCGCCGTGAGAGAGCCCAAGTGGGCGTGGCCGGGCACTATAGGGCGTGGCCGGGTACGAGATAAGCCGTTCGGACAACCGCGCCTGGCTGCCCTCTTATCATTCACATTTGTTATGCTGGATTCATAGTAATCCTTCATCCGTTTGACTGCCGACTTGAGCGGTTGAACATGTTCTCCGAAGTGAAGCCACCTTGAAGCGATCACTTATATCTCTGCAAAGGATTTCCAAATTTCGAGGTCTTCTTTTCCCACTACTTGGCTCCGCCACAGGAAGAGTGCGCAAGCGTTCAGTAGTGGGGAAGCGAAATCGTCCTGGGCTGGGATGCATAAGGCGTTAATCACGAGAACAAAGATGGTTAAAACGATTGCTCACCCTATAGACCAGATAGTGTTAGGAGATGTATGACGCAAAATCAAGATTGCTAACCTGGTCTCGCTTGGTTATTCGTTCATGACTTCTAGCCCTAGAAATGCACCCTCCAGGCGGAAGCTGCTGGCTGCTGAACTGCTATGTAGGCTTGTTGACGCTACATCCCCGCTGTGTCGGTTCCTCTTCCCTGAATGATGTTTACCCTTCTCCTTCGCTTATATACCCATGCTAGCTGTTATCATTTGCAGCTCGTTTATATCCCGACAAAACATGTAAATCAATGATAGGGCAGCCAGGCAAAATTGTTCAAACAGCATTTCTCGCCAGGCACTATGTAAGTGGGGCGCCCGCATACAGCAAAGCTCATTCGCGTAGTGCGCTGACGGAGGAAGGTTGCCCACATAAGAAGCTCAGAAGGAATTAGACGAAGTATCAGTTAACTATTGCCACTTTAGTAGTGTGCAGTGCTGCGTTAGAGTGACCAAGCTCCCGACCTTGCGGCCCCAAGCCGACGGAAGCCTGGTGAGGCGAGGAAAAGCTAGTACTGTGGGGGGGGGGGGAATGGAGTTGGGGGGGGGGGCCACTGGGTATAAGTCGATAATATGACCTGTCCTGCACGTTCAGACTTGTTAGCTGACATGTCCAGAGCACTCTGACTTGTTAGCTCTCTTAATGTACAGTAGTTACTTGAAATGCTAACAAGTCAGAACGTGTAGGACAGGTCAAATTACCGACTCATACCAAGTGCCCCCCAAACTCCATTTTACCCCTTTGGGGGACTCTACAAGTGTGAATCGTCCCTTTCGTTTAGCGCATTCCGGGTCTAGGTGGCGGCCACGCCTCAGGCCTAAAACCCAAACCTAGGGTCCTCTCACGGGGTTCACTAGTAAACCTTCATTAGTACGGGTTTGTACACATTATTGTGTTGGTTGTGTGTAGGTTGTATATAGAAGTCTTAGATTTATATAGTTAGCATTATAGTCTGTCTGGAACGACGAGTCCGCCCACGCACGCGAAGATCGAGAAGCTGCCACGCTTGCCAGCGCTCCACGTCATCATCCCTGATCTGCGTATCACGTTTCATCATTATCTTCATGGTATTGACCAATGATTTGGCTGTGATGTGGACGACCTGGGAGCCAACAGCATCCGTCCCAGCCGCGCCGCCTCTCGATCCTCCCGTGCGTGGGCGGACTCGTCGCCTCGGACAGACTATACCCTATTGTAGTTTTTTTGTGAAGCGCATTCATGAGTTTTATTAAACTACACGCATATTGCTCGTGATTAACCTCTCACAAGACCATGAGTATCCAAAAAAGCCTTTTTCCTTTTTCCTCATTTACTCGCATTCGTGTTGTCACGTGGGGTGGTAGAAGAAATCCTGAGTTTTTAGCATCCTTAAATCTATAATATTGCAGGATCAGTAGCACAGGACCGCTTATTTCTATAGGTGTCTGCGAAACGAACAAGTCACATCCGCCTTAAAGGCAGTGTGTCACCTCGTTTTCGTGTCTGACCTTTTACCAGATTCTCAATCTCCTCGACACACTGACAAGGGTATACCTGAAATGTTGCAAAAAGGTCTATAAACCCTATTTTTAAACGTTTTTCGGGACGGAATTTGCAACATCTTATCGAGCGGAGTGAACGGGTGAAGCCATTGATCTCATCGCTCAGACACGTCTAGATGTGTTGGCCAACACTGCAGACGTAGAGGGCAGCCAGCATATTCACGGACCGCTCCGCCCAGGTGGTCCGTGAACTGCACTTTCGGACCCTCCAAAAACGGGGTCTTCGTCATTTTTATGAGCTTTGACGTACGTCGTTGGAATTAGCGTTACGAGGAAGTCTATAGTCTGCTGGTACCTTCAGTTCACGAAACGAGGTGACACACTGCCTTTAAAGGCAGCACCCATGATAACCTTCATGTCCAGAACTTTGAATGTTTTGGAGTCTGGACGATAGTCCCAGTAATTCTACGCAAGTTGCACCTCAGAAGGCATCAGCGTTCCCAAGATTTAACAAGTTAGACTTGGTATCCGGGTATCCGCGACGTGAGATGTGGCGCGATCCGGATCAGCTGATTTCTGCCGCAGTCACTCAGTTTTCCTAAGATAACGTTTGCCTTCCATGCTCATTTCCAGAAGTTTTACATTGTGATGATCTGATTCCCCCCATCTACGCTCTTTCAATTGTTATTAGACCGTATGATCGCTTCTTTTTCCCAGAACTTTCAAATTTCCACTTATGATGTAAATTTCTGTTGGTTAGCTCTTTACACTTAATCACAAGTTTTGTTTCTTTTCTTAAGACATGTCTCTGTGGTGAACATTCTATTTCCCTTTTGTTTGTGCTTTTTCTCCTCTAGGGAAGTTGGAAAATTAGTCGATTATCTAATTGCGCCGAGAAATTCGTTGACAATCAAGGCAGCGTCATCGACTTCCTTGATCTACTCCACCAGCGTAACTCGGCCGAATTGCTATAATGCAGCAAATTGGGAGCACCCAAAGACCATTTCAACATGAGTTGTGACAAAATTAGCATTAGCATTAGTATGATTAATTAGCATAATTGACGGCATTATTCATGCTCCACATAGTAAGAAACCCAAGATCGCTCTGAAACTTGAGTGACAAAATCTTTCGTGGGTGCTGCCTTTAAGGATTTCAGGAAGATGGTGTGGCGTTCGCCTCGCGCAGGCAGAGGCATTAAAGACCCGGAAACCAGGTCCACAAATGGCCGATCTCGGCTTGGCAAAGGGGTAATCCCAGTCGCCCGAGCCGACCGGCCACGGACAGGCGATGATCGCCTCCAGGGGGTTACCCCTTTAGAGCAGGATCTCGCTCGTCACCAATCACAGTGGGCTCCAAGCGCATAACACCAATTTTTACTTCTGAAATGAGTCGCTTACCATGTAGCCGGCACCTGGACAATCGCAACAGTAAGTTGAACATCGTGAATGGCCGCCTATCTGCGAAGATACTGCCGTGGACACATCTGCCGCTCTGGACATTAGGGTTCCGTCGCGCCAACTAACGCCGTTGACAAGGTGTGCGCGTGTGGTTCAGCGGGGGCGTGTTTATGAAATTCCTACCATTTGCAGGGTTCCGTGGCAGGACCCATCACGGAACACTCGTCCGCGTTGTGGACACACATGAAATGCCGCCACCATTTTCTGTGTTTTTCGCGTGTTTCACGCCACTTCATCGTTGTCAATGAGTTCATCGTCCCTAAAAATCCCAATATACCGCGAAATCTTCAACCCAAAAAATTCCGTAAGTGCTGCGTTTGAAGGGCGGAATGAGGATTCAATACACCAATCGCAGAACCGTACTGTTCTGGCATTACGCCAGAACTCATTTCAATTAGTGTGTAATTGGGCCACCGGAATCCGCCCTTCGGGGCGGGTCTGGCTGGCCCACTGTATTGTTTGTTGCGCACAGCGCACTACCACTGAACCATCTTTATACACTGTACGGGCGTAAGTTTCGGCCCACAGGAAAACAAGCAGGCGCCGCACTTCCCGTCCGATGCACCAAAAATGTATCGGTGACTTATAGGCGGTAGGGGTCACCTGATTGTGCGGTGCTAATGGTGCTAATTGCGCAGGACTTCCGCTATCAACGGCCGCGCTGTTAATATCATCCATAGAAATAAGATCATTAGACACTTGAGCACTGCGTATAACACTTTAAACAACGTTATTACGAAAACAGGACCAAAGAAGTAAGTCAGTGATAACAGGGTCGTTGTTGCGACCGCTAAGACCAAGGCCAGTTTCCAATGATCTCCTATTGTTTCTACCAACGGATTCAAGTCTGGCAGACCACATCAGAGGAAAACTAGTCAGTCAAGTACATAATATCCACAGGGTACAGGAAACACAATCATTCCCACAAACATCCCATATACACAATCCTCGTCTCGGGCGGGGTTAGGAAACTCCCTGTAAATACTTCTCAGTTAGCTTCCTTGATACCTTCGATAGCCGAAACTCACCATGTGCGACAACGTCAGCTCGTCAGACATGCTAGCCGAAATATTCTCTGCCATTCGTCAGCTGCAGAACCAACTGGAGGCGTCCCACTACCACCTGGACGCTCGAATCGCCGAGCTGGAGAATGCTTGTTCGGAGCTGCTAGAGCGTTCAAAGCCGCGCTCCAACTGCATTTTCTGCCCTCTGGCGGAGATCCTCGACAGCCACACGACGACGCGCTGCAAGCGGTTTCCGGATGTGGTGGCGAAGTCGTATCCAGGCAACTCGTCTCGGGCTGTGCGAAAGATGTCTGAAGCCGTCGCACAGGGAGGGGGACGACTGCGGGGTGCGTTGTGCGGCTTGGGGTAGGCCGCACAATGTACTTCTCTGCTCCAATCGCCAGGGCGGTCCCCCTTCAAACGTCGCCACCACGACTAAGAAGAATTGATGTTGTGTTGCTATAAATTGATGCTTATGAAATATTTATTAAATGTCGCATTTAATTTGTGGCCCTGTGGCAGTGTTCTGGCATTACGCCAGAACTCATTTAATTAGTGTGTAATTGGGCCACCGGTCTCCGCCCTTCGGGGCGGGTCTGGCTGGCCCACTGTATTGTTTGTTGCGCACAGCGCAAGGTCGTTGATAAAAGACACTAAACCACCTTTATACACTGTACGGGCGTGACTTTCGGCCCACAGGAAAACAAGCAGGCGCCGCCCTTCCGCCTATAAGTCACCGATACACGTACCACGCCCCGTCTTCCCTCACAATTATAGAAATACGGGTTTGAAACAGGTCTTCAAACGTTTTTTGAGTATATACCACTGAAACCAGGTGGAGCTGGTCCAGAATCTACTAGTAGCTCAAGCACGAAGATGAGATCGGACACTGCCTTCAAAGGCAGCGCCAACGTAAACTCATTTTCGAGGCGAACCATTTAACCGGTTTACTGTGCTAAAGCGGTGAATAGGGTCACTGGTCAGGATTTAATAGGGTCATTCAAAATACCTGTAATCTGTATATATAAAAGTGAAAGTTTGTTTGTGTGTTTGTGTGTGTGTGTGTGTGTGTGTTTGTGTGTGTGTGTTTGTGTGTGTGTTTGTGTGTTCCGAATAGGAATCGCGGAGGATGAACCGATCGGGACCAAATTTTGCAGGTAGACTCTCCACTGGCCGGCGGAGGTTATAGGCTACTTTGCACCTGGGATTATCGATTGGTTTATCGATTATATCGATTTTATTGATTTTTCGCTCCCCTTGACCAGGGACTAGCGAGAACATGCCTACTGGGGTATCTCAATGCGCTGAACACGAATATGACAACCATTTTGCGCCAATATATCGATTTATTGATTTTATTGATTTTTCGCTCTTCTTGACCAGGGACTAGCGAAAACATGCCTACTGGGGTATCTCAATGCGCTGAACACGAATATGACAACCATTTTGCGCCAATATATCGATTTATTGATTTTATTGATTTTTCGGTCTTCTTGACCAGGGACTAGCGAGAACATGCCTACTGGGGTACCTCAATGCGCTGAACACGAATATGACAACCATTTTGCGCCAATTTATCGATTTATTGATTTTATTGATTTTTGGCTATTCTTAATCATGGGGTGGTAAAGACATGTCTAATGGGGTTCCTCAATACGCTGAATAAGAATGAAAACCATTTTGCACAAAATATTGATTTATTGATTTTATCGATTTTTCCCCATTTTCGCTCGGGGACGGACAAAGACATGTCTTCTAGGGTTTCTCAGTACGCTGAATACGAATATGACAAACATTTTGCATGAAATATCGATTTTTCGATTTTATTGATTTTTGGCTCTTCCGCCCTATGGAGCGGTGAGAACATCTCTCCTGGGGTTCCTCGATATGCTGAGTATGAATATGACAAACACTTTGTACGAATATGTCGATTCAATGTCACCAAAATAACTTTGCTAACTTTTCGCCCACAAGTCGATGGGAAACGTCACCTGGGCTTCGCTAACATGCTGATCACCAAAATTATGGAGATTTTAATGAATTTGTCGATGATAGTAATTGGCGTCAGCAGTATGATGCAGCCAAGGTAATAAAACACCCGAGCGAGGCCGGGCACGGCAGCTAGTTAGCACATAATTAGCACATTTTGACGAACACGCATCAAGCAGTACAGACAACTAACAGTCAAATTCCAGTTTCGGGCAATGGGTAATAGTGAAAAAGATTGACGAGGGCGGTTTCGGCCAAGTATACAAAGTAGGCAAGGTTTTAATGGTCTGGATAAAGGCTGAGCAAATAATTTAGAAAAAAAAAACTTATACAGGTTGAAAATATCGCTACAAAGAAAGTAGCAGCTCTAAAAGCAGAATCAAATGACATTGAAGGTGGATCAGCACTGAAACTTGAGGTTCGTTGTGTGTCCTTTATCTGAAGCGCTGTTAGCCTCACTTATTGATCGCTACTATCGATGAACTACAACCATTTTTAGATGACAGTTATGCGAACAATCACTGCAGACGGTGAAAAGCCGCACGTTCCTATGGTGTTTCATGCTGCAAAGCATAAAAGATTTTGTTATATGATAATGACATTATTAGGAGAAAACCTCAAGGAACTTAAGGTAGTTTTCGATGATAACTGATCAAAAAGCGTTCTAAATTGCATTCACTTGCAGTTGAATTGCCGGAAGGAGTACATGACAGCAAAAACATGGACTCGGTTAGCCATACAATGTCTATATAGGTGATGACTGTTTTATGAACACTAGAATGCAGTTTAACCATGCATCCTCATGCAAAATTATAATAGAATGTGAAAGAAGACAAGCTGGTAATGAAGCGCAGGAGCATATCATCAACTTTCCTCCACAAATTCAGGCGCACTACCAAAACGAGTGATTGGGCGTGTGCAGTTCTATGTGGAACGAGGTGTGCGGCCAGGGTCAGCGAGTGTTCTGACCAACCCATCCATCAAACATACAGGGTGCGGCAAAAGTATTGACCGCCTTTTGTGACATATAAATTATATAGAAAAACGAAATTGGACGGAAGACGAAGTGGGACCGTTCTGCTGCCTAAAATCCTGATGACAATGTCAAACCAAGACACATATGTATTCAGTCCATTTTATCCCCAATTTTGCCAGTCGTCAACAGACAAGACGGGAGAAGGCTTTACTACCGTTATGCAAGTAGTCACCTTTGACTCGATTCAGAGTTTTTTCTGAGATGTTTTTGTGGAATGGGAACAGTGCTAAGAAATAGCATATGTTAAGCCTTCCACAAATCCGCTGGTGAAAAGTACCAGCTGCTCCTGTCTATGCTATGGTTTAACTTTGCTAACGTATTTGTCAACGGCGCAGAGGAGCTTCATATCATTTTCTTTGGTTCTAGAACCAAAATCACCGCATGACCGGGATACGATATTCGGCAGAAATGCATTTTCCGTAGGATCGATTATATGATTAGGAGTGGACCGTTCCTTTTCTAAGAAAATTTTTCTGCAGCTTACAACGTAATGACAGCGAAGGGGTTTTGCACAAGAAATCATTCGTGAGCTCTCCAGTTCCAAATCAGCAACCACCGCACTCCTCCAGTTTCGAACAGTTGGGTTGTACCACATGGAGGCTTTGAAGGAGCAAGCATGTGCAACACCGCACTAGAGTATGGGCTTGCGTGTGGACTGTTCAGAAGAAACAAGGGATGAAGTCGACGATGATCCCTACGGCGCATCACCCACGGCTTTCCTTGTGTTTTACTCAGTGCTGTTCTCGAGAATGGAGATAAAAGTGACCGAACATAGTCTCATGTTATTCATCATATTGTTTTCTGTATGATATGAAGAATCCCGTCACATCTATGCCAAATACTGAGGTTTACACGAGCCATTTCAAGCGGACAATACTTTTGCCGCACACTGTATAGTCTATCCGAAACGACGAGTCCGCCCACGCAGGCGGGGTCGAGAAGCTGCCACGTTTGCCAGCGCTCTACGTCATCATCCCTGATCTGCGTATCACGTCTCATCGTTATCTTCATGGTATTGACCAATGATTTGGCTGTGACGTGGTCGACGTGGCAGCCAACAGCATCCGTCCCAGCCGCGCCGCCTCTCGATCCCCGCGTGCGTGGGCGGACTCGTCGTTTCGGACAGACTATATATCATACACATATACAGTCTATTAGCTCACAGAGGGCGCCCGATCTGACTTTGTCCGCAACTACGACCTCATCATTTTTCGGTTAACTGATCTATTTTTTGTACTTTTTTGATATGCATATGGTGTGGTTGCTTCCATTCTTATGTTTTCCTACTGCCATTCGCTAAAATATCCTTCCAGACGCATTCTGCGGGCAAAGTCGTAATTGCAGACAAAGTCAGATCAGGCGCCTTCTGTGAGCTAATGGACTATACACATACACACATACACACATACAGCCTTTTTCAAAAATTCTTGCCTCACGCTGAACCGCCCGTCAGCTTAGCCACATCACACCACGTATGAGAATGCATACGTTGCTGTAGATCCGCCTCGTCCTCAAGGCGCACCGCCTGAGATAACACGTGGCGTCCTGCTGGCAGTGTTCCCGCAGCCAACCGGTTGAGTATTGATCGCCAGCAGGACGCCACGTGTGATCTCAGGCGGTGCGCCCTGAGGACGAGGCGGATCTACGGCACTATAGGTGATGCGGCGCGGTTTAGCAGACGCCTGAGATCACACGCGGCTTCCTGCTGGCAGCGTTCCCGCAGCCAACCGGCAGAGTATCGATCGCCAGGAGGATCACGTGTGATCTCAGGCGTGCGGTAGGAGGAAGTTGCGGATCGAAGGCACTGTACACACACATACAGTCTATTATAGTCTGTCCGAAACGACGAGTCCGCCCACGCACGCGGGGATCGAGAAGCTGCCACGTTTGCCAGCGCTCCACGTCATCATCCCTGATCTGCGTATCACGTTTCATCGTTATCTTTATGGTATCGACCAATGATTTGGCTGTGACGTGGACAACGTTGCAGCCAACAGCATCCGTCCCAGCCGCACCGCCTCTCGATCCCCGCGTGCGTGGGCGGACTCATCGTTTCGGACAGACTATACACACTTCCACACACATATGAACTACCAATTAAGAAGAAAAAAGATAGTACACAATCTGTCTCTACTTTTAGCGTAAAACTCGTACATGACTACGGCTTTGTACACCGAGATATCAAGCCAAACAATTTTGTGATGGGTTATCGGGAAGACTACGAACGAGCACGACTAGTCCACATTCTTGACTTTGGCCTTTCCAGATCATATGCAATCCAGTCGGTGAGTGAATCTCGACATGAGTCACTTTTCCATACGTGTGATCGTCCGATTTTAACGAAAGAGTTCCATGAGTTTCGTGTATGGTCTATTACAGTGCCGTAGACCCGCCCCGTCCTCAAGGCGCACCGCCTGAGATCACACGTGGTGTCCTGCTGGCGATCGATACTCAGCCGGTTGGCCGCGGAAGTGCTGCCAGCAGGACGCCACGTGTGATCTCAAGCGGTGCGTCTTGAGGAGGAGGCGGATCTACGGCACTGTACAAAATTCAGAAATGAGTCGATATTGGCGCATTTTTACGTAAAGAGATTAGAGGGGCCTTTGGCAAGTCGCGCACGTTCAAGCTTGTTAGTCGCAGTGATTTTTAACTGCTTAACATGTTGGAAAGGGTCCCGGAAATGATGTGGAAGTACGTGGAGCATATGTCTCCGATAAGTGGCATACCGACTCCCCGATGAATGGCCTGTATAGTGGCGGTCGACCCGATCCAGTGTTGTGCGGCAACGGCGGCCGCCCTGCAGCCGCGGCGCGCGGTGGATGCGGCGCAGGTGCGCCGCGCCCGATGCTGGCATTTTGCCAGCCGGAACTTGGCCTGGAATCATATGTTCGCCGATTTTCTTCGCGTTTGCTCACATTTTCTAGATTTCCTTCCGCTTTTTTTCAGTTTTAGAACTCGTGGGAGGTTACACGCGGTTTCCGCGTTTCGCGGAATCAATATGGGTGGACATTGAAGCTGTTTTGCTGTTGTATATTGATTATTCGACCCAGGAGCTCGCGTTTTTCTCCCATCTCGCCGCATAATCAAACTTCGTGAGTTTTTTTTTCTGAGTTTTGGATTCTAATGCTGCAATACTTTGTTCAAACGCGAGCTCCTGGGTCGAATAATCAATATACGACAGCAAAACAGCTTCACAAACAGCAGGGACCACTGAACAAAAAGAGAAACATCATTATAAAAAAAGGCAATCAAGGCTGTGGGTCAAATTTTTGATGAACAAACTCACAAAGTCCGCAGATGGGACGAGACGGAGGGAATTCACAACTTGCTGGGTCGCGGAATCACATCAGCAAGCGAAAAAGCGAGAACGTTCACCCATATTGATTCCGCGAAAAGCGGAAACCGCGTGTAACCTCCCACGAGTTCTAAAACTGAAAAAAAGCGGAAGAAAATCTAGAAAATGTGAGCAAACGCGAAGAAAATCGGCGAACATATGACTCCAGCCCAAGTTTCGGCTGGCAAAATGCCAGCATCGGGCGCGGCGCACCTGCGCCGCATCCACCGCGCGCCGCGGCTGCAGGGCGGCCGCCGTTTCCGCACAACACTAGATCGGGTCGACCGCCACTATAGCTCACAGATGGCGAGTGATCCGACTTTGTCTGCAATCACGACTTTGCCCTCAGAATGCGTCTGGAAGGATATTTTAGCGAGTGGCAGTAGGGAACATAAGAGTGGAAGGAATCAGACCATATGCGTATCAAAAAATTGCAAAAAATAGATCAGTTAGCCGAAAAATGATGAGGTCGTAGTTGCGACAAAGTCGGATCGGGCTCCCTCTGTGAGGTATAGTCTGTCCGAAACGACGAGTCCGCCCGCGCACGTGGGATCGAGAGGCGGCGCGGCTGGGACGGATGCTGTTGGCTGCCACGTCGTCCACGTCACAGCCAAATCATTGGTCAATACCATGAAGATAACGATGAAACGTGATACGCAGATCAGGGATGGTGACGTGGAGCGCTGGCAAGCGTGGCAGCTTCTCGATTCCCGCGTGCGTGGGCGGACTCGTCTCGGACAGACTACAGGGGACGTCATTCACGATCAGGGCTGGGATTCATGAAACGATAACCAACCAAACCAAAGATGGCTAGCGTGATTGGTTATCTTATTCACTACATGGTGCTAAGAGACGCAGGCGGCAAAAGTTGGTTTGCTTGCGTGGGTTTGCTTGGTTATCGTTTCATGAATCCCAGCCCAGTACTCCCGCGAAATGGCGCGCCGCACCACCCACGCGGCGGGGCGGGCTGGCTGGGTGCTGCGGCTGGTGGATTTTCTGGGGATTTTCAGCTTTTCTCTAGTTTCTGCGACAATTTCACCTATTTGTGGTCCTTCTTGATAATGTTTAAGATAGAGTGGCACCGATTCAGTTCTAATATAGTCTGTCCGAAACGACGAGTCCGCCCACGCACGCGCGGATCGAGAGAAGGCGCGGCTAGGACGGATGCTGTTGGCTGCCACGTCGTCCACATCACAGCCAAATCATTGGTCAATAGCATGAAGATAATGATGAAACGTCATACGCAGATCAGGGATGATGACGTGGAGCGCTGGCAAGCGTGGCAGCTTCTCGATCCCCGCGTGCGTGGGCGGACTCCTCGTTTCGGACAGACTATATCTGAGTTTGAGGAAGATATTTTCTTGCAGTTCGTTTCCTACGAAGAGGCTTTTTCTCAGTGCTTATTAGAAAGCTGTTGTATCGAGTAATTTGCGGTCTTCACTGTGGTTGATGACTAGCTTTCTACTATTCACGATGTTTTTTAGGTCAATCGTTTGAAGACATTGCATCGTGCGTTCCTTATCGAAGTTACTGACGTCAGGTAGAAGTTCTTGCTGAAGCACCTGTTAAAGTTCAACTCAACCCAGGAACATCCGAAGAAGAGTGCGATTGTCCACAGCGCCACTCTATCTCACAAATGAGTGGAATTGTCGCAGAAACTAAAGAAAAGCTGAAAATCCCCCAACATCCACCAGCTGCAGCACCCAGCTAACCCGCCGCGAAGTGTGGGTGGTGCGACGCGCCATTCCGCGGGAATACTGATCGTGACTGACGTCACCTGTATATATGTACCAGGTTGGTGCGAAATTAATTGCCGTTTTGGGACATGCACAAATAAATTTCTCCCTTCTGTAGAATTTGAACACGTCCAAGCAAACTTATGTGACCTTCTGGAAGTGTTTTTTTCCTCCTCTTTCAAAAGCCGCTCATAGATCCTGGCTAGCTCTTTTCACTACCTTTTTGTAGAACAAATGATAAGCCGACGCGATTCTCGGTCGATCGTAATTGATGCCTTCAAATTCGATCACTCTGATTCGGAGGTGTCCGGTAATCTAGCACTTGTTTCAACTTGGAATCCCCTTTTCAATGGACAAAGAGCTAGGCGTTTGCGAAGTTTTCTTCCTACGATTTTAAACTCAAATATAACCATGGTCGTGGTCGCTGGATGTCGCTGGACGATCAGGCGTTTAGGGCAGCCGTGGAACCTAAACTGGATCTTACCAACCGGACGATGAGAGGAAGGATGGTCGCTGACTATACTACAGTTCCAAGACATCTGACTTCAGTAAACAGGGTAAGAAAGGTGCGGACCTGAACACCACGCAATCTGACTGATGACCAGCGTCTAACCTGTTGAGACATCTTTTCTAACTTAATTTTTCGTCCCAAAACGACTCATTTCTAGACCAAGTAATTACCGTAGATAAAGCCTGGTTTCTGCTTCATAACAGGGAATGCGAATGAATATGGGTGGAGACATGTTCCCAGTTCTAAGTTTTGCTATACCAGATTTTCTTTCTAGGGCGTTTGTGTCAGGATTTTGGTGGTGCTGTAAGGGTGTGATTGACCGCACTCTTCTCCAACCTAGTCAAGCATTGACAGGAGAATCCTGTTATTGTAATTTCGAGTTGATGTGAGGAAATCTGCTGTTGAAATGGTAGGTAGTGGCGAACAGAATCAAGTTTTCCCCAGCTCCAGGGTAGCGCTAAGCCTCTCACTTGGAAGCTCACCCAGCAAAAACTTGCGCAGTAAGGCATCGAGGTTTCCCGTCATTGTCCTTATTCTTCAGACCTTTCTCTTACTAAATATCACTTTTTCCTAGTCCCAGATGCAAACCTGCGACAAAGCAAGCCGAAATCACCTTCCAAAAGTTTTTAGATTTTTGCGATCTCAGTTTTCAATGCAGGGGCACGCTATTTTCACTATATTGTTAGGGAAGATCTAGCGTATTGGACGGGCATATATGTATACAAGTGTGACCATTCTGCTGCCTAGAATCCTAAGAACAATGTCAAACTAGGACACACATGTGCGCAATCCATTTTATCCCTAATTTTGCCAGTCATAAACGGACAAGATGGGAGAGGGCTTCACTACTGCGATGCAAGCAGTCATCTTTAACTTGATCCACAGTTTCTTCCGAGATTTTTTTGTGGAATGGAAACAGTGCTAAGAAACAGCATATGTTAAGCCTTCCACAAATCCGCTAATAAAAAGTACCAGCTACTCCTGTCCATGCTATGATTTAACTTTGTTTCCGTATTTCTTAACGGCGCAGAGAAGCTCCATATCATTTGCTTTGGTTCTAGAACCAAAATCACCGCATGACCGGGATACGATATTCGGCAGAAATGCACTTTCCGTAGGATCGATTATATGTTTAGGAGTGGACCGTTCCTTTTCTGAGAAGATTTTTCTGCAGCTTACATGGTAAAGACAGTAAAGCAGTTTTGCACAAAAAATCATTCGTGAGATTATATATATATATATATATATATATATATATATAGCGTATCAAAATTAAGTATCCACCCCAAGTTGGTCAATATTTTGGCTAATATTGGTTACCACAAAAGGGAACTTGCTCCATAGCATTCTCATAATGCATAAACCCTATATTCTTTGTTTCCACTAATCTCCACAGTTTCGCCCAGGATTCTCGTACAAGGTAAACGTGGCGTGCAATTATACCCCACATGTTCTCAACCTGGTTACAGTCTGACAAACACGCAGGCCTGTCTACTGCATATATGCGGTGCTCCTGGAGACAATTCTCGTTGAATGAGACTCGTGGACGGCAGTGTTGTCTTGCTGAAAAGCGAGAGAATGGTGCCGAACTCTTCTCAAAAAGGGAGCAAATATGTTCCCAGCACTTCTTGGTATTCGGAGGAGTCCATTCTCCTGGAAACAAGCGCCAATTCTAATTTTCCTAAACTTCTGAATGCGGCCCAAATCATAAGCAAACCGTCATCAATATTGCGCCTTGAGAACATGAATGGCTCCTTCCATAAGTCTCTCCAATAATGACGGTACCGATCTAGGTCATCCAGATTGAATTCATCTTCATCACTGAAGATTACCTGGAAATAAGATTAGTTGAATTGACATCAATTTAAATAAATTTCGAACATCGACATCTAAGGCACCTTGTCCCATTGCGTTGTCATGTTATTTCTAGCGAAGAGCAGAAGTGCTTCTCAGTGCTAGGGGCTCAAGCGTGGAGCCCCAGCATTACTTCTCTTATGATGTTGCAGTTCCCTCGGACCAATCTTCGCATGGTCATTCTTGAAATGTTTAAACCCAACTGAGACCACATCTGAGCGAGGCTCAACGTGGAATCCGACACCAGTCTCTTGGTCATTCCGCTGACGTCTCACAAAGGTGCAATGAAATCTATGAGACACCACCAGAGTGAGATACTGTAGTCTGGAACTCTGAAAACTGGCTAATTCTAATTCAGTTTGATTTATATGAAGCGAACTGAACGGAACATTTTCTGAGCAAAAAGCTCCAGATTCACTGGGATAATTCGTGTGTGGGGCAAGAGAACATACGCATCCGTGCTAGTGACAAGCATTTTCCACTTCGAGTGGTCCTGTTTCGACAAATATAAGACGGTGTGAATTGTCATGTACTTGACAATATTCCAACAATCCTGTAGCATCCTTACCATTTATGGGATTTTCCCGTTGTCCTTCTCCCCGAGACAGAAAAATTTCCAAACTTTATTTTCCGTCATGTACACAACTGGCTGCACTGAAACCAGCCGGAATATTTCGGAATTACGAGGGAGCAATCAACTGCATCAAAGCCGAACACCTGCGACTAAACCTATAGGAAGTTGGCAGCATCTATTCCTTCCAATCATAGCTGAAAGAAGGAGCCAGGCTGACAGAAACCTCCATAGAGGATCACTGCTGAATCCATCTCAAATATTCTTCGCAGAAGTCAACCAGCGGTCAACACATGCACGTTCTCTAGCGCATACGGGTTGATCCTGCACCAACACATTTCCAGATACCAACGATAGACTTTATTTTATTAGACATTCCGGATAGTGCCAAACTACAAATTTCGAGTTCTGCGAGAAAAGATTTTCTTAAAAATGGATGGTTTATGGAATGAGGAGTTTTTCACTTGTTCCTATCTCTTATGAGTACTTACAACTTCCACAAGAATTTGGACCTCCACGCTCTGCTTTGAAAGAAGTTATTGACGAAAAACAGTGCTGCAATCGAAATACTTGGACCGGACACTCGCCTGACCGTTCAAAGCACGAGCAGCCTCCCTACAAAATTTTTCGAACTCAGTCGCTCTATTGCGCCGCTCAAAGCAAGAGCAGCTTCTCCGCACTTAATGAATCGGTCACTTAACTAATTTAATCCTCCTATCTCGCCTGATGACTGTGATGCCTTTAGAAGTAACAAAACCACAATTTTTTCTGGGAATCCGCCCCGGACCCCAGTACGAAGCTCCCTTTGCTTTTTACCCTTTTACGAAGCCCAGCTTGCCCCCGGGAAGACCTGTGCTGGGGCTTGGATGATCCTACGTGAATGAACCAATGGTGTAGCGCATTTTTGTGGAACTGGCGCACACATCCTCGTATCCATTCGGAAGGACCGCCGTAGCTGTTTGGAAGGACCACAGCAGCTATTCGGAAGTACCCGAGCAGCTATTTGGAAGAAACGCAGCGGAAAACCGGAGGAACCGCAGGTCACCTGTCGGTCCTTCCGATTTTGTGCTGCGTTCCTTCCGAAAAACAGATTTTCCATGGTTATTGAGACTCTCTCTGATGTTTTTATTATTGTTAGCTTTCGGAATGAATAACGCTTTCGTCTTTGCCAGACCTCAACACTCAGAATGATCGCAGAATTATCAGATACAAACAATCTAATTAGCAACAATACCGTGAGGCAAGACATTGATGAGGACTCCGACTATCAACACAAAACTGTTGACTTAAGTACAAAAAATCTCACTGAGAGCGGAAGGGAACAGCGCGGAACAGAGAGGGATCTCAGTCATTTCTTGCTCAGATAACTGGATAAGGCAAACGCAGCACAACCTGGCAAGCCACACCCCCAAGAAATGGAAGGCAGACATTGCTGCAAGAGAAAGAACTGCTGCATTCCGTCTGCTAAGAGCAGTAAACACCGTGTTCCGGCTGCGTTTTTTGCCCGATGAACTGTGGTGCAGTTCAACCTGCGTTCTACCTGCTCCTTGCCACGTGGCGACACGCCCCCTGGGAGGTGTATATAAGCTGCTGGTTGAGCATCAAAGTTTAGTCGCGTCTCCGCTCCGGCGGAGACAAGGGAGCCCAGCGAGACTCGTCAGGCTGGCTGAGGCCCGGGTAAAACCGTGGCCCAGTGCAATGATTATTTTTGGACGAGCTTGGGTAAGCATCCACTTACCCAAGTGTGCAGTACGAACACAACCCTGTGCCCAGATTGAGCTGCGATCCTAGGTTTGAGACATGCAAACCAGTTCATCGCCCCCGAAACACAGCCTTCTAGGGGCGAACGCAGCTCGTGGGGCGACAAAATAAGCTTTCACCTCGCGGTGTAACTGCTGTTGAAACGTGTCCGGCCTGCGTTCGCCGTCCCACAATCTCTGAGTGGTCGCAGGAATAGAGTGAGGGGTACAGAACCAGAGTGCCTTAAAAGGGATCTAATCATTTGATCAAAAACAATACTTCCTTCAGCTCATTCCTGTTATTTACACTGCCGTTACAGACCTCGAGGACTGCATCACCCTGCGTCGCCGTCGCTGATGACTGTGATACCGGTACGTATCGACTGTGGGCGGGGCATCGCGGCGGCCGCCGAAATTGGCGACTGGCAATCGCCAACATCAGCGGCCGCTGATAATAGCAAGTGCGACGTCGGTGCCTATCGATTGGTCGCCAGCATTGGCGATCCACGGCCGCCAATGTTGGTGACTGCGGCGGCAAATCGATTGTGAGCGGTCGCCGGCGACGGCGACGCAGGGTGCTATACTCCTCGAGAAGTATAGCGGCCACCTTATCTCTGGCTCGCGCCTTCTAATTTCTCTGGTTTCCATTTTTTTTTCAAAGTGTTGTCCAAATCAGAGATACTTGAGTTGCTCTATTCTCTTCTGGAACCGACGAATCCAGATCGCTATGAAGACACCTGTTTACTATGCAATACTGCCAGCGTTCACTCATGAATCAACGTTGCTGTTCAGCATCATCAAAGTCACATATGTTTCTACAGCGCGCAATACGTAGTGGTTCAAAGAGATTCCTGAGACATAGAACCCGTCGAGGAGCGCGTTTGCTAGTTAGTCCCACAACTTTTGAAAAAAAAAAATGATAACGCTTGGCAGCATGACCAAATGAAACATTAGTGTTTTTACAAATACTGGAACTACCTCATTTTTTTTGCATAACTCAACACTTTCCTCGCTCATGTTTTTTTTTGTTTTGGAAACTGTTACCGGTAACAAGTACATCTTTTATGAGGTGATAATAAATGAATACATTGCACGGAAAGGAGCCATCCAATCTCCCAAAACATAGGTGTCACCCTGTCGCCCAGTCACCCCCTACCGCATAGCTTTCTAGACGTTTTTGTTGATTTTTTTAGAAAGACGGGAAGTGGGTGGCACGCCGAGCGCGGGGTACAGCCGAATTCCGTGGTACCTTGCGCTACTGCTCTCCAAATGTACACGAAAAGAAAGAACAAGTGAGTTAACCTGGATTTTCATGTGCTAGCCGTGCCTCTGTGAATATAAGCGATTATCATTTCTAGGGAAGAAGAGACGATCTATGGTCGCTTTATTACGTTTTTATTGAGCTGCACTGTGGTCTTCCATGGCAAACTTTACGTGATAAACAAAAGGTTGTATCTTTTCGTCTTTATTTTGCGAAGAGGACGCACAGATTATAGGTGGAATTGCTGAAGATGCACATGAGCGACAAGGATCTCGTTTTGAACTTCCCAGGTACATCCTCATGTGAGCCGACGTTCTCATGACGGAAGACAAAAAAATGAAAATGATATTTAGTTGAATTGCATGGCATTGTCCCATATTTAAGAACATTAGATTACTATCAACGGCCTGACTACTCGTGAGTTTCTTGCTCCTAGACCAGATATACAGTATCGGCTAAAATTACATAGCCTTTTGGAGACTCCTCTATTTCCCTTATAAGTTCCTTTAGAGTAAAGCTTCGAAGCTCATAATTTTTTTGAGTGTTGTAGACATTCATCACTTTGTCAACTAATTTCCTTTAGACAAAATTTTTATTCACATGGTCAAAATCTGAAATTTTGCAGCATCTAAAAAAGATCACAGAAGGGCTTTCATGGGCAGAATTTTAAAAAGGATTAGACTCCTTGTAATAGATTCGACTCATAGTTGGATGAAAACGTACGATTTCAGATCACTGATGAGATCAGTATACGAAGCAAATTTGAGTTCATTTCAGTGGTAAAACAACGTAAGAATTTCTACGAAAATAGCTAACTCTTTTTTGGTTACGATGTTATTTCGGCCACAATGCACTCAGAAGTCCAAAGTTGCTTTCGTTGCATTCCATGAAATGCTTTACTCCACCAAAAGTTATGGAGGAAAATTCAAAAGGCTATATAATTTTGGCCGGTACTGTACATGCCTAATTCAGAATGTTCTACGAAGGTTTGCTAGCAGTGATGAAAAGAGTGGGAGCGAAAGCATCTGATCCATATGACTGGGAAGATCCAGACATTGTCAGAAATATAGTAAGTATTATCACACAAGCACGCAGTTCTGTTAGGTCATCAAGTATGAAATGTCTGATTTTGGATGAGAAGTTTTCGAGTTTTGTTTCTAGAGCAAGAAGCAGTATAGGATATCCGAATATGCTCCTATACTGTCCCCACAGCCTTGGCGCATTTTAACTGCAGCATGATTGCGCGAACAGCTTGGAAACATGGAAAGCTAGTAGCAATCAAGTGGCGAAGAGCGTTTTCAACATCATGTTGAAAACTGAATATTTTCTCCGGGTAGAAGTGAGCTAATCCATGAAAGGAGTTGTGGTCAACTAGAGCAAGGTTTGCCCAGTGCAGTGAGTGGCAGGAGGGTCCTCACTCCTGCTCCTCTGGCTTAAGCAGCGTGGATTTGTGAAAAATGGTCAAAAATTGGCACCCATCTTTGAGGGCCGAACTGGGAAAAATTCGTTTACCGATCTGATGGATGGAAAAATGGAACCTATGTTCCAAAACGACACGATCTTTCGTCCTTGAGTATTTCTACAAAAAATGCTTCCAAACGAAAATTTGAAAACTGATCAAAAACCCAGGAAGTGATTTTGAAAGGAAGAGGATGTATAGTGGCGGTCGACCCGATCCAGTGTTGTGCGGCAACGGCGGCCGCCCTGCAGCCGCGGCGCGCGGTGGATGCGGCGCAGATGCGCCGCGCCCGATGCTGGCATTTTGCCAGCCGGAACTTGGCCTGGAGTCATATGTTCGCCGATTTTCTTCGCGTTTGCTCACATTTTCTAGATTTCCTTCCGCTTTTTTTCAGTTTTAGAACTCGTGGGAGGTTACACGCGGTTTCCGCGTTTCGCGGAATCAATATGGGTGAACGTTCTCTCTTTTTCGCTTGCTGATGTGATTCCGCGACCCAGCAAGTTGTGAATTCCCTCCGTCTCGTCCCATCTGCGGACTTTGTGAGTTTGTTCATCAAAAATTTGACCCATGGCCTTGATTGCCTTTTTTTATAATGATGTTTCTCTTTTTGTTCAGTGGTCCCTGCTGTTTGTGAAGCTGTTTTGCTGTCGTATATTGATTATTCGACCCAGGAGCTCGCGTTTGAACAAAGTATTGCAGCATTAGAGTCCAAAACGTAGAAAAAAACTCACGAAGTCCGATTATGCGGCGAGACGGGAGAAAAACGCGAGCTCCTGGGTCGAACAATCAATATACGACAGCAAAACAGCTTCAACGTTCACCCATATTGATTCCGCGAAACGCGAAAACCGCGTGTAACCTCCCACGAGTTCTAAAACTGAAAAAAAGCGGAAGGAAATCTAGAAAATGTGAGCAAACGCAAAGAAAATCGGCGAACATATGACTCCAGGCCAAGTTCCGGCTGGCAAAATGCCAGCATCGGGCGCGGCGCACCTGCGCCGCATCCACCGCGCGCCGCGGCTGCAGGGCGGCCGCACAACACTGGATCGGGTCGACCGCCATTATACCTTCATAATGAAAATAAAGATGAGATCTAGTAAATCTTCGAAGATAGAGGCTGTAAAATTAACCGCTCATAAAATCGGACATTTCATACTTGACGACCTAATACTATAAGAATGAGGGATTGGCAAATTATTCCACAAAACTGCATGACAAAAATTTCCACTGCATGTTCCCTATATATATATATATATATATATATATATATATATATATATATATATATATATATATATATATATATATATATATATATATATCAGTGGCGGACGCAGGGGGGGGGGCGCCCCCCCCCGAGAATGGGTCGCCAAATTTTCGAAATTACTTTACAATACAAATAAAAATCTTGTGTTAGTTTATTTTTAATTGTTTATTTTTATTATTATTTTTAATATATTTTTTATTTATTGTTTATTATTATAATTAATATTATTATTAATTTTATTTTCCGTCTGGGTCCCCAAAACGGCGGAGACCCCACTTTTCTTCCCACGCCCCCCCTCCCGCCCACTTTCTGCGTCCGCCACTGATATATATATATATATATATATATATATATATATATATATATATATACCACTCATAGTAGCGGGTCTTGTTCATAGTAGCGAAGCATCATTCAGAAGAAACACGAGAAGTTGTTCGCAAACCAAGTGAAATTAGCGGTAGCATTTTCGTTGTTGGACACTTTTTGTACCGGAATCGTCCTGGGAGAAAAATCGGCAAGAAAATTCGAGGTGGTATCACAGTGTGGCGATGTGGTAATGTGATAGTGTAGTGGTAGGTCGCTGAGGCGGAGTGGCTGTGGGCAGTGTCCTTTGGCATTCGTGCGTATGGCCACGCGCATATCAGGCGCCATGCAAAAGCTGTCATCATAGAGACCACATTGACATCAGCGTCTATGACAATATGCGTCTATGCAATATCTCCGTATGTAGTAGTTAGGTGGCAATCCTTTGTGTTTCATACATACAGTCCTCAAAAATACTTGCCTCACGCTTCACCGCCCATCTGCTACAATGTGTTTTTCCGGGAGTAAACATCGCGCGCGATCTGATCCATTCCAATAGATCAAATTCTCAGTCGAAAGACCACGTGAGAGCGGAGGTTCCAGCAATTCGCACGTAGCCTTTGTACTGGGTCCGCAATTGCACCGATTTTACTCTCGGAAAAACACCCTGTAAGCCGCGCCGCATCACCTATGCATTATCATACGTGGTGTGACGTGGCTAACCTGATGGGAGGTTCAGCGTGAGGCAAGGATTTTTGAGAAAGGCTGTACATGTTTCTCTAGTAAGCAAGTACAGTCTGTGCGAAACGACGAGCCCGCCCACGCACGCGGGGATCGACGGGCGGCCATCTTTGCCAGCAGTCCACGCCAGCAGTCCACGTCATCATCTCTAATACGCATATCACGTTTCATCGTTATCTTCATGGTATCGACCAATGATTTGACTATGACGTGTTCGACTTGGCAGCTAACAGCATACGTCCCAGCCGCGCCGCCTCTCGATCCCCGCGTGCGTGGGCGGACTCGTCGTTTCGGACAGACTGTAGTTGACTGTGATGTGTTCGACTTGGCAGCTAACAGCATACGTCCCAGCCGCGCCGCCTCTCGATCCCCGCGTGCGTGGGCGGACTCGTCGTTTCGGACAGACTGTAGTTGACTGTGATGTGTTCGACGTGGCAGCTAACAGCATACGTCCCAGCCGCGCCGCCTCTCGATCTCCGCGTGCGTGGGCGGACTCGTCGTTTCGGACAGACTGTAGACGAGTTATTCAACTGTGAAAATTTCCGTGAATGCTTCGAGCACAACGCATCCGGTACTATACAACTTTCCAACCCGACACCTTCAAATTTTTTGGCTGAAACCTGGCATAGGGTGATCACTTACGATGCTGAGCACGAACATCGAATGCATCTTGTATCATGTCAATCACGATCACTATTCCCTCGGCCTGGAACGTGCCACCACCTACGTGACGCTGCTGGATGCTGTGGATTTCGTGTGCTGCCTCGCCAGCGCCGCATGGATACTACGGCGCTCCAGGCTGCGGGAGTAGTGATCGTGACCGTAACCAAATCTCTGTACAGTCCTGTAGATCAGGAGGGAAGGATCTCCGCAACGCTTGTGCTCCTCCACGTCATTATCTCTAACAAGATGATCATTGAATAACATGTTAGTCATAACTGCGTATCACGGTCGAACGTTGTCTTCAGTCATCTCTAACATGTCGACTCATGATCTGCTTGCTGGAGATGACGACGTGGAGGATTCTAAGCGACGCGGAGATCCTTCCCTCCTGATCTACAGGACTGTAGGGTTACGTTCGGTACAATGCCGCCCGCTACCGTACACCTACCCTAACCCTGTAAAAATGGTTACGGTACAGAATGAGTATGATATTCGTGCTCAGTACCTGCAATAACCCCACTCCCTCTCCAGCCCTCCCCTCCCCCTTCCTCCATGAAAGGTTTTTGAATATTTTGGGTCCGTGAAGCGTTCTTCAATTTGCCGAAGTGAGATTTCAAGAAATTCAGCAAAAACACCTCAAAGGACCATATGCTTGGGAGAATGCTGCAGATTTCTTCAAAAGTGATCCAATTAAAGTTAACTGCGCACCTCCTCCAAAGCCATCAAGAAAACGAGTATGTTTCCAGCATTAAAATTGTGGTGATTTTTATAGAATGACAAAATTTAAGCTAATAAGAACCAATTAGGCAACCCTTTTGCAGAAATATGAGTCTAAGGTGATGATTGAGCAAAGTGGAAAGAGAGATTTGTCTGATCATACAACAGCCAGCACGGATATTGACAAAAAAGAAGTGACATCTGAGTTAACAATGACAGATGTTGACAGAAGATTAGCAGCTTTTGGAGTCGTGAGGAAGCCCCAATCCTTGGACAAGTTAAAAGAGCAAATAGCAAGGAAAAAAGCAATGGAGGCCAGTAAGACACCAGAATTGAAGGACAGAGACATGAGAAGGATTCAGAGCGAGGAATCAAAAGAACAAATGCATAATGAAAGATCAAGGGATGATAAGATGGGTCGTAAAATGGATAAAAAGTCATACACTGCTGAAGACTTGATGAAAGAGAAGGATGAAGGAAACAAATCTAAAGAAAAGGAGGAAAAGAAGAAAACCATAGATGGGAGAGAGAAGATTGAAAAAGGAATGGCGAATGTGAGGGCGAGAGATCCTAAACAAATACCATCCGGATCTGTGGAGAAAATCGAAGAGGATGAAAAGGTTAAGAAAGAAGGAAAGGAGGAAAGAAAGAAGATAACAGGTTCGAAAGAGAAAGTGGAAGAGAAAAGTAAACCAGGAGAAAAGAATGAGTGGAAAGGAAATAACGATTCAAAAGGGAAAATTGATCAAGAGGAAGAGAAACGAAAACAAGAGGAAGAGCGGGGGACATTCGTCGGGAGTAAGGAAGAAAAATGTAAAGAAAGGGGTGGGAAAACAAAGCTATCTGGCTCTCATGAAAAAGCTGAAGATGTGCAAAGATTGAAGGCAAGGCAGGAAAGAAAGATCATCAGTGGTTCAGCACAAAAGCTTGAAAAAGATGAAGAAAGGCTGGACCAAAAAAAGAAGACTAGGGATACAAATGATATGGCGGAGAAAGGAGCAAATCCAACAGGAAAGGACAAAGGAGTGGAGGTCATCAACATTAAAGAAAAGGAAAGCAAGGAACAAAAGGTGAAAGATGTAGGAGGAAGTAAGAAGCTCGAAGAGGAGACAAGCGCTAAAGAAATACATGTAAACAAAAATTCAGAATGTCAAAACGAAGAGAAAGGAAAAGCAATCAAGGCAAAATCTAAGGAAAGTGCAAATAACAAGACGAAATCCAGCGAAGATGCCGCTCATAAGGAAAGACAATCAAAACAAGCTTCTGGAAGTGTTATACACTCAACTGCTACATCAACGTTAACGCTAAAATAACTGCTCACTAAAGAATAAGTACAAGCAAAACATAATCATTTCGACATAAACCTTCTTCTTCTCATCTTAGTTTATAAATGCGATATCGAATAAAGATTCAATGTACAATAGTACCCTTTATTTTGTATACTGGACGGCGTACCTAGCTTCGCTCGTTTTACTGCCCCTGCTGTTCACACTGAGACGCATAGTCACCGACAGCATTACAGTCCACTCGAAATGCTCCCCGTTTCGGTGATCACTATGTTAAATAATCCTGGTAACCTTTTTTTATTTACACGGAAGTGAAGAACTTGATGAAGCCAATTAATCGATAGTTTCATGCAAAGTTTCCAAAATTTCGAAATATTTGTGTTCGGCGCATTGCAGGACAGCATTAGACATGTTCTTGCCCGTCTCCGAGCGCAAATAAAAGAATCGATAAAATCAGTAAATCGATGTTCAGACGCAAGATGATTGTCATATTCGTTTTCAGCGTAATGAGGAACCCAGCATATTTGTTCTCACTGATCTCTGCGCAAGGATGAGTAAAAATCGATGGAGTCATGAACCAATATTTTGACACAAGATGATCGTTATATTTGTGTTCAGCGTATTGAGGAACCCTGGCAGGCATGTTCTTGCCAATCTCTTGACGAAAAATCAATAAAATCGACAAGCTAATCGATAATCCTCGGTAGGAAGTAGCCCAGCGCAGCTTGTCGGTGGGAAAGCTGGGCTTCGTAAAAGGGTCGAAAAGCAAAAGGGGCTTCGTACGGGTTCGGGGCCGAGCCCCAGAAAAACTTTGAGATGTTCGTTGGTCCAAAGAAAAGAAATGCGTTGATAAAGGCGATGAAAGACGAAAAAGGCTCGCAAAAGAACTGCTCGTAGCTTTAGCAGAGCAATTGCGGCGATCGATGTTGAAAAATTCGATTGGAGCAGATCATGTACAGGTTCCCATAATCCGGAGGAATTAAACGACTCCTGCGCCGCGGAATCTGCATGGATTGAGCTGGAATCTTCACTGAGATAAGAACTAAGGGAACACTAGAAGATTTCGGGGGAGACAATCTAAACTTATGAGAACTAGAAAAGTATACGCTCACATTCTGAGTCTGAGTGATTGCAAGGCTCCCCCGTTAACTCGAGGCTTAACCGATTGACACCAAATTTGGGGTGAAGAAGCGTCATAGCACTCAAAATAAATGTATGCTATCAGATCACAAAACTTATGTGAATCCAGGAATTGTATGCTCGGTAAAGGGACCAGCCTGTTTCAGACAGGCTGGGGTACACAAGCTGAGCCTGTCGGGGGCATAATTTCCCTATTCAAACAAATAAGTTTCCAACCTCCTACCATGCCCCCTATACTTGTAGGTATGTGCTATCATACGCCTCACATACTATCACTTATCATCTCCTATCTTGTGAGTATTTGCCCTTCTCCGCTCGCTCCAAGGCACTATCGCAAGCCGTTTAGCCGCGCTCCAAAGCGGAACGCCGACCCAATCGAGCCTGCGCGGGAACTGAAATCATTTGAAAGCCCCTTTGAAAGCCTCGGTCCTTTTTTTCTCTACGAAGGCCACTGTCATTAGTCTGGTCTCTACTTTTTTCCGGAGTTTTTATTCCTTGATTCTCAATCAGTTTGTTGTTCTGTTCGGCTTTTGGCGGCCAATCTCGACCTTATCGTTTCCTGATTCCGTCAGCATAATTTCTGCCGCAGTGTGGAATGGTCCATTCATTGATTGCTCTTGGTAAAGAATTAGGTACTATTGTACTTCAGCGGCCCCACTTTCGAGCCCAAACTCAAAATCATGGATTCCTCTGAAAGCTTGCATACGGGGTAATCCGATGTGCTGATCACGAATATCGTATTCACTTCGCATGATAGTATCGATTTTATCGATTTTTCCCAAGTATGGACCTCCTCCCGGATCTCTCTGAAAACTTGCCTGCTGGGGTTTCTGAAGGTGCTGGTTACAAATATGATGATGATTCCGCAAGGAAAAGTCGACTTGATGTGCAAAACTCCAGTAAAGTCGGCGATTACATTGCCCTACAGATATAAATCTGGAGAAAACCAACGAAATCGAGAATATGATGCAAAACAGTCATTATATTCGTGATCAGCAACTTCAAAAACCTCTAAATGCAGTTTTCAGAGAGATTTGAGATACGAGTCGAAGTTGGAGAAAAATCGATAAAATCAATAAAATCGATACCACCATGCGAAATGAATATGATATTCGTGATCAGCACATCCAATTACCCCTGCCTGCAAGTTTTCAGAGGAATCCATGGTTTTGAGTTTGGGCTCGATGGTGGGGCCGCTCAAGTACAATAGTACCCCTTTAATTGCTACTAATTGCTTTAATTGCAATCACGGAGAATGCTTGTAGAATTGCTATCATTGGATGCGGTCATTCCCTTCTATCTATTGTTATTTTCAGAGGGGGCTTCGTAAAATCTGCATTTTTTCAAAAGGGGCTTCGTTTTGGCTACAACCCTAATATAGGCTCGTGCCGGGGCTTGGCCCATAACCTCCGCCGGCCCATGACAGTCCAGCATGCAAAATTTCGTCCGGTTGGGTTCACTCTGCGATTTCTTTTCATTAAATACATATAGACAAACAAACATACTTATACACGAACTTTCACTTACATATATCGATGGTCCAAGCTCTGTGAAGGACTTTATTTGCATTTTTTTTTTTGTCAAATCGATAGCTTGATAAACTGTCTATGACACATTGAATGATAAGCCTATCATAAGTTCATCATATGTGAGACCAGTTGATCACATCAACAAGTGGAAATACGAGCAATAAAATGTGCCCACATTGTTAAATCAAGTTCTCTGATGGTTGAGTAAATTCGGGTCAGTAATTTTAAACAGCTGAGGATTATATTAGGAAGCTTGTCCAAGGAAAGGAAATCATGAATAAGAGCAAATGATCACTGAGTAAGCGATGCATAAATGGTTCGGAGTTGCTGTACTTTGGACCATACGCCACCTCTTGATAAGTGTTCATTTACCTGAAAAACAACGATGTCAAATTCATTAACCACCCCTGAGATTAGAAAATAAAAAAAAAACCAAGAACAAATATGACAGTTCATTCTCGATATCATTTATTCCATTTGTTATTTCAGTTTTTTTTTTCAACCTCTCTGAGTCCAAAATAACTCACATGAGCTAAAACCCGATCGTGTTCGCGGGTCCAATGCTGCTTGTAGCGGACTATTTCAGCATGAACTTCGCGTCTTTTTTTGCCATTTCGACAATTCTTCAGATCACTGCAATTATGCATAATACATTAAGTGTTCTGTGATAATTATGCTTTTTGGTCGACAACTCCTCCGCAGATTAATGAGAGGATGAACATTCTTCAATCATACAAGATTTTTCAATTTGTCATGTCTTGATGGAAAAGATGTTCGCCAGCAACATTAATCCCGCTATCATTAGAAAATAGACAGCATGGCCTACTTCGCATACCCTGCTACCATTTTCGTCGAGGAGGAGTACAGCGATTTCGTTTGCTGCGGCAGCGTTGACAGTGGTTTTGGACAAGCCACTATCCGTAAGTGGGCATCAAACTAAGCATCGCATGCAGGCGCGTGTTAGGACCAGCCGGCGGTACAGTTCACTGTTGATATCGACTTAGCGCGCTTGACAATCGCTAATCTGAACCTATTCTTCTTGTTTAGGGATAGTTATCCTCGGATATGCACTTATTCGTGCTAATTGTTTACGACTGTTTCTGAGAAGACCTGAGGAGTCGAGGTTACTTTAAAAAACAAATTTGACAGTATGATTTTTCTAGCACTTCAGTTCCGAGCCTAATTAAAATTTCATACGAAAAAATCTTCAATTCCGAGCCTGATAAAAATCTCATATTAAAAAACTTTTTGATTCTACATAGAGAATTTTTTATGTCATAGCCTTCATCACCCTGAACTAAGCCTATAACCGGCTCCGCCGCGTTTCTTACCCAGGCAGCTGGATGACCTTTCATAGCATTGCCTGGGGAAGGTCAACCGATTCGGCATCTCACCAAGCCCCACCTCCTGCTCAGCCCACTCTGTATCCTGACGCGCGCGGCGAACGCGACGGATTGCACATGAGCGTTAAAATGGGTCCAGGAAAGCGGGGAAAATTTATATTTGGTTCACAAAGCTATTCCAAGAACAACGGAGAATGTACCTTGACAGAAAAATAATCGCATGGCGCATAGTTGATTTCCATTTATAAAAGAAAAATTGAGCTAGGATATCAGGAAAGCTTATTGAGGTTTAATGCTGAACCGACATCAAGTAAACAAGTAATTTTCAATCACTGACCACCAAACCACTTTTAAGGAAAAATTATCTTGCCAGTTAATAATCTTGCCGAATGTGAACAAACTCCCATGAAAATTGAGAAGCCACTGTCTCCCTGACTGACATTATTAAAATCCACCGTATGCGCGCACATTGCTGGAACGCGGCTGGACCGTTTTCCTTCTGGCACTGAAACATTGGCTTCCTTTCATTATTATTCTATATTCTGCCCTTATATTCTTCTACCACTCACTAGTATTCAAATACTAATCATTGCGGCTAGTTCTGCCCCAAAAAATATCAAGTCACAGTTTTAGACCAAACTTTGGCTAAGGGGGTTATTTGATGCGTAGATCACGAAAATCACACTCATTTTGCATAGCAACCTCGCATTTATAAGGCTATAGTTGCTGTATGGTGAAAAGGACACCTCACAAAATACTTTGAAACAGTGGGTTTATTTCATGTGAGTATGAAGAGTATCAACTTTATTTTGCAAGACACTGTCCATTTCCTTACAAAATTAGCAGTGTTCCGTTTTGTAATAGAGACCCTATCGTAATAGTACAAAATATCCTCATGGTACGAAATAAATATGATTCTCGTTATCAGCACATCAAATGACTCCTAGAAGCGAAATTTGGGAAAAATTGATTTCGGTATTTCTGGGACGAAAATAGCCAAATAGTGCCTAATATTTGAACACTAGTGAGTGGTTGAATAATATAAAGGTACAATAGTAGAATACTAGTAAAACAAAGTCATCTTCTTTACGCCAGGAGGGATACTGGCCAGCCGGGTTCCAACACATGCGCGTATACGGTGGATTTTAACTATGTCAGTCAGGGAGACAGTGGCTTCTTGAAAATTGCAGCTCTTATGAAGCTGGTAACATCCTACCTCTAACTTTGGAAGTCTTGAATAAGCCTTTTTTTTCGGATCAATATTTTTGTTAGCACACTTTGGTGGCATGATTATACCTCCACCGATATACTTCCATTCTGTATTTTCCCTACGGCTAGCCCCAGAAGTACTAATTATACCTCCGAGATGGTTTTCGCTCCTCAGATGCATTAATGAGCCAGCGTGGGTCACCAAACATTTTGCATAGAGGCATAACTGAAATCCAAAAAAGGTAACAAAAAAGTTGTAAAAGTAGCTGACCTGCAGTTAAGCATTGACCTAAGCAATAATAGGCACTTTTCCTCAGACAAAAACTCTTATTCTGAACTTTGAAAAAAATACAAGTTTTCAAATTCATTCTAAACTCCTAGAAAGAAGTTTAAGTTTTCAAATTCAATCGAACGTGTTAAAACAGCAACGAAACATCCCCCTTTGCTTCTGTGACACCATACTCCAAATTTCATTTTTTTGCGATAATTTTGCGCATAGAGCTCCTGTAAGCGTTGCGGCGATCGCACGCGGTGACGCGGCAAGGAGGGGGACAAAGGGGTGGGACTAGTCTGACAAGAGATCAATCAGTCGGTTACGGTACTGATGACCGCCAATGGCACTCGCACTTGGCTCGCACCTCTAATTATCCAGCTGTCTGGGTAAGAAACGCGACGAGCCCCCCATAACCCTGAGTTCTGCTTCTCAGACAGCGACATGAAATCAGTTCAAGTTTAAGGTATAGAGAGCAGAGAAAAATTCTTGGATGGGCATTGATTTGTTGCAATTCTTTTTTTTTCTTATATCTTTCTTTTCTTTTTTTTTCTTTTATCTTTTTTATATTTTAATGAACAACTCAGGAAAAAATGCTGTGCTATATCGAGCGAAGGCAAAGCTGTTGTTCAGCCACACCGTTTGTGTTCAACCATAGGCAGTGCCTTCACCTTAAATGGAATAAAATTTAATAAATCTTCCACTTTCAAGAAAAAGCAGATGAGCAAGCAACATCAACAATGAATTGAGAAGTTGCAATATATTAGGTTGTTCCGCAGTTTTCGCATAGGCATATTCAAACGTTCCTAATAAATGAATACCGATTAGATTTCTCGCATATCTAGACACCATTTTAAAGCGCATGATCTCGCGAAATTTCTCCGTCTTGTTTTTAAAGTGTAATTAATTTCGGAGTGAACCCTTCAAGAATGCAAATTTGGTAACAGCACTTGCACGAATAATAAGAGGACCATAACGTTGCTTGATTCTAACCAAATTTGGGTTGAGTAATCTTGAGGCCATTCCTATTCACCTGATACTTTCTCTCCACATTTTATTGTCGAGCAGTCTCAAGCAGAGGCAACGAACTTGGTAACCCGAAATTTTAACTATGCCGTTTTTCTCTTCTGAATTGGAGCGAATTGAAGTGGGATTTTTTCTACAGTGACTGGGAACATCAACCATTTGAGAACAGTAATCGGTAGTATTTCATGGAAGTTTCAAGCGTTCAGTTGAAATCACACCGCTTTGCCACACTGTTTCGGGCACCTTAATTTTGTTTGTCGAACTCTCTGAAAAGGTGAAGAGCACGTAGAGGAATTTTTTACTGCGCACTATATGGCACAAATCTGGCTCTAACAGAACGTCGCTTATCAGATCACCAAACTGTCTACTTTGCGAGAACCGATTTGCCAAAGTCAGTGACCTCCAGCACTGCCCGGCTTAATTCTTTGCCTCGTAGCCCATAGATTTCTAGACCAGCGGAGTTGAGCTGTTGCTGTGAGAACGGCAAAAGTCTAGCGACTGTTGTTGTGCATACCTCGATTGTCACCTCTTGTTACTTAATATTTTATAAAACTTTTTCTTCAAAAAGTTCAAAACAGCGGAAACTTATGTAACAACCTAATGAAACAAATTCGACGAAAACGCTACTGAAACAAGAAGGATAGGTCCATATTAGCAATTGCCAAGTGCGCTAGGTCGATATGGTTAATTTGATGATCCACTTACGGATAATGGCTTCTTGGTTTTGGTGCTGGGCTGTGCGTTGCTAGCGCTATAGATGTATCTAGCAGTGCGTCGAAGTTCGATACGCATCGCACGTGGGCTGCGACGGTCGGACACGAAGTTACGGTCGTACAGCTCATGAATGCTGTCCTCGGTAACAAACCCTTATGCACCAGAACCAGTGTCGCAGCGGCTGCGATGACCGTAACTACTATATTCCGCGAGGAGTGCAGCAGCAGGGCTATGTGTTATCACTCCCAACTATTTACAATGATGCGGACCATTGCTAACCAATAAACAACAAATTATAAATTACTAAAATACAAATGGGAACAAATGATAGAATAGCTCAACTGTGTGGTTAAGTGGCTTTCACGATGGATTTATCAAACAGCGTAAAATGAGTGAATGTAGAGAACACACCACGCTGCGCTTATCAGCGCCCCTATATGCCGTGTGGTATCGCAGCATGTACAGTATACACACGAGACACTCCGACGCCCACTTTCCAAATTGGATCACGTCGTCATTGATCGTATACAACTCGAAGTCGGTTGCCGTTGGTAGTGGCACTTGACGTTGAACTTGTCGTAGGCGATTATGCTGTGTCGTTGAACATGGCATAGCCAACTGTGATGTAGGCGTTGAACTTGCGTGGGCGTTGAACATGGCATAGACAATTGTGACGTAGGCGTTGAACCGTATCGAAAAAGAAGAGTTTTTTGTAATTTTTCTTCTTTGTGATTCCAGATGTATCCCTCGGCAGTCACGATAACCACCCGATGTCTCTCCAGATTGTTTGTTGGAAAGCTTTCTTTTGGAACTGACATATTACCACTTATGCCGTCGTTTCTTGTTTCATTTTGCAGCTCGTGTTCGGCATACGGTCGATGAAAACGAGATGTTCCCTCACTTCTTTGAGTGTTGAAGCGCACTCTGTTACGATTGTAATCATTGGTGCTATGAGGGTTATTCCTCGATGAGGGTTGTCGGTTCATATGACCTTCTCCAGACTTGGTGCAAAGACTGTTGCGATGTGCCTGATCACAGTTTGGACAGTTAGGCTTCTTACATTCGAAGCTTTTATGTTAATTGGAGTAGCATTTCCAGTGGATTTTGCTCTCAGACGCAGTCTCTTCTTCGCTATTCGTGACTATTTTACATGCAACAGGTAGATGATTGCTTGCTTTACAAAGTGCACAGGATTTCTCATTTCTTGCCGATTGCAGTTTTTCGGAAGCGACTCTTGTCTCGCCTGTGTTGTGCGGACAAAAAAAAAATGACTAAAAAAATAACTCTATTTATAGATCACTTCTTCTACTCAGCATCTACTAGGATTTGTCTGTAATCAGAACCTGTCCCGGATTCCCAACGTAGCAGTGTTCTAGCCATAATTTCAGTATCTCTATAATTACAGGAGAAACTAGAACATAACTTAACATGCGACCTGCTCCCTCCCCCATCGACGCTCACCTGGCTCAGGTGGTTGATAACCTCCACTTTTAGACCTCCGATTTCCACGAACAACCTTCACTTTCGAAGACCCATGCTCACCACTATTCCACCTATGGTGAGAATAGTGAGTAATGACTGCTTATCACGGCTTAGAACATCATTCTGACTAATGCATATCATCTCCAACAACAAAAGACGAATCAGCCCTGCCCTCTACATTAGCGGTGAACATGAACACTAGATATAGGATCATCGATTCGTCGATAATAGGGGAGGCTTAAACTTCGTCCTAAAATATGAATAAAAAACTCAGTAAACGAAGACATCCATTCATTTCATGCTACAACTCATTTTTCTTTGAACGCTGGCAGACGCAAAATAGATATTTTTGGTGTACGGGAACAACCACGGCGTGGCAATCGGGTTGTCTGCTGTTGACCGAAGCAGATAAACCAGAGCCACATGCAGAAAATCTTGTCTCTGCCGAAGAGAGCCGCGCCGCGGCGCCCCCCCCCCCCCCTCCTTGCGTACGGCCGTTTAGAGTTCCCTGTTGCGAATGCTGTTGTGTACTGCGCTGCGACTTTCGCAGAATTGTTGGAACAACTGCTAACTTTCCAAAACAATCAAAACCTCGGACAAGAAGATTCCCGTGGGTGCTACCACTAACAACAGAAAGGATAATTATTCAATGAATAAATAAATGTATATGCAACAAGTGCTGCGACTCGCCTTCGGCGAGCCTCGCACTTGCCCGCTTCGCGCGACCTTGTTACTGATGTAGCATTTATGTAACTTTATTTACAATCAAAACTGGCGATGCGGGAAGTTGCGAAGCTAGCCAAAGGCGAGTCGGAACACCTGTTGTATTGAAATGTTTGCATCAGTGTTTCGTTAAATGTGTCCAGATGATTCGCTTAGAATCGATCGAAACGTAGCGCACTCGGAAAGGAGTATTTGCGCTATTCAACTTTACTGGCCCCAAAATCTTCAACAAAATTTTTGGCTGCAACTTCACGTAGGGGAGTTATTCGAGGTGCTGAACACGAATATCGTATCAATTTTGCACGGTCACCCCATTTATGTATGGTTACGATGGATGTACTGTAGATATGGTACCTCACGGAACCCTCCCAAACTTTGTGTAGTGGGGTTTTTTGACGATGAACACGAAAACCACCATTATTTTGCACGCCACCTCCGTTTTCTACCCAAAATCGGCATTTTCTCTCAATTTCCCTCTCAATTTCCTACTCATACAACCCCCCCCCTATGTAAAGTCTCAGCCAAAAAATCTGAAGATTTTGGGGCCAGTAAAGCTGAATAGTGCCGTGATTATTCGTCCATTCACAGAAGGAAGTTAAGCGGTGTGCTTGTGCACTATAAAGCATGTTTGGTATTGATTGAACTTGGCCGCGTTTGCTATAGCAAGTTGGTATATATGGGCACATTAAAGCTGTGTTTTTTAGGTAATCGCCTCGTTCTGCATAGGAAAATAAATTCCCCACTCAACCCCTGCCAAAACTCTTGATTGCAAACGGAGAGACCCCCAAGGATTCAGCCACTGAGCACAACTCTCCCTTGTTTTTCTCGTTGTAGACGGAAAGATTCGCACATGAGACCTATATGGTTCTCCTCAGAAATGTGCCCTGCAAAAATCATTGTCATTTATGCGAAGCTGACACAAACAGATGAGTTTTACTACACAGTGATGAGGTAGAGGCCAAAAATCGATAAAACCGATTTCTCGAAAAACGGGAAAAGATCCTGACATCTTGCACTGGAGGGCAGCAATTTTGAGTGGAACGGTATAGGTTTCATGTGTGTTTGTCCTCTGGATCGTGAGATATAAGCAATTACAGACAAACACACAAACAGATGAGTTTTACTATATGGTGGTAGAGACTTGGCTCGAGATCGCTGCAATCATCCGAAGATAAGAGGGAGAACAGAAGACGTACTCGTGACATACCAAGAATGGAAACACTTTTTATTCGTCCAACAAACCTATACTGCTACCTGTGTTTCTACTATGCCATCCCCTCCTCATCATTTTATGAACAGCATTGATACCAAATAAAAAGTAAAGGACTTACACTTCCAGTAACCGCAGTTGCTCGGCATGACACAACTTCTGTCGAGTAAGATCTCTTTGGAAAGCTTTAACGTAATCCTTGCAACCAGCATCGTATATTATACTTCGAACTGGAAAACATGAGTGAGGCTTAGTCTTCAGAGAACTGTATGTAACTTAATGTCAAAATAATTCAAGGGTAGCTTGGCGAAATATCTATCTAATGGCGAACTACTTTTAATACTAAAAATTCACTTAATGGTAGCCACTCCTGAAACTTCGAGCTTGCTATCTTCATAACCTGTTGTTGATTGCCAACAAGTGAAAAAGTGCTACTGCCCTGAAAAAAGAGAATATGACAAATATTTAAAAACTATTTGCTGGAAAACCAAAGAAACCTCCTGTCCAGAGCTTAAAAAAGGCAGTTCCTTCGCAACGCTACGCTTCTTATTATGGTTGCTCTTTACAGGATCAGATGTTGTAGCTAATACGCTTTCGTCATCTACACCTCTTGTGTCGTCTTCCGTCGAAGTCTGTGCTGCGTTGTCATCCGTAGCCGCTGAAGCATCACAGACAATTTTAGGCTCCTCCACCTGTTTTTCTTCCTAAATATGCAAACTGCTTGGATAACATTTGATTGCTAATGCGCTAATGTGACATCAACAATAAGACTGGTGCTATAGTCAACGCGGAGTAATTCCCATGTCCGACTGTTTGTGAGCCGTACACGAGGTTGTTATAATTTTACTTTATTGGTTTGTGAGCCGTACACGAGGTTGTTATAATTTTACTTTATTGGTTTCAGGAGTGGCTACACAAATACACAACGCATGATTTGTCAACGCGGAGTATATGTAGCATCCTGAGTCGCCGTTGCTAGTCACAGCGGATCGCAGAGGTGACCGACGCAAAGGATAGGCACCGATGACAAATTCGACAACATTAGCAACGGTCGGTCGCCAACATCGGCGAACGTGGCGACGCCCCGCCCACAATCAATAGGCCCCGTTGCCACAATAGCCGGCGACGGCGACGTAGGTGCTACACTCCGCATGGACTGTAACACCAGCCTAAGTGATTTAACGCGAGATCAACAACATACATCTGGTGCTTCTGGCGCCACATGGTTAGATGGTGTGAATCGAAAATGCTTCCGACAACGACCATACAATCTTCTTCCTGCAATGACGGGTCTTCCTCGCTTCCCTCCACCAACTCTACGTTGATGACGTGCACCATATGCGTGGATGGTCGTGCCCATATCCGCCTCATCTAAGATTCCACAACACCTGGAAAATTGAGCTTCGAATGTTTTTAAAACGAATGATTTTCCATCCCAGCTCACCTTACATCAACGCAGTTCCCGTGGTGGGATATCGAATCGACGTCAGGTAGTGTTCGACGCTTGTCCAGTATGAATGGTTGAAACGTGGGCATGTGAACCGCTGATGAAGGCATTGTGCTTGGTCTTTGATGTTGCTGATGGTGGTCCCGAACAGTTTTCAATCGATGTGTAATGATGTGGTGTTTAACACACACCCTTTCCCCTAAGAATACATAAAACTGAAGTATCCGTTGTAAAACTGAAACCGCTAGTCCAACACAAGTTACAGTCTGAAAATTTCATCAACGGAGGTGCGAAATTGAGTTACCTCGCCCACATCTCTGCTGCTTGAAAACATCAGAATAATGTCACCAATACAATGGTCCGCTACGGCGATCCAAAGTATTAGGTTGGTGAGAAAGTCTTGTCAGATTTGTTCTTTCAAGAATCTATAATTGTGCTCAGATGCAGTGTAAAATTTAGATATGGTAATGAACCTGTACGGCAAATCCTGGTCTCCACTGCAGTAGAAATAAAAGGTGCATACTGCACACTGCATCCGTTTTACGCACAATTTTTAATAAGATCATGTGCAATTTTGCTCGAACCACGATCTTAGCATCCGGAGATCACTACTTATTCCACTATAGATACAATCTATTCTCAGGCACTCGCACCGGCCGAGCGGCGGGCGAATTCGGGTGACCGGCCGGGCGGCTCGCCATTTCCGGCCGAGCGGCGGACGAATTTCGAAAACCGACTGAGCGGCGCGCGATTCCAAACGACCGGCGGGGCGGCGGGCGAGTGAATTCTGTGATTTTGGGTTGTAGTGGTTACGAAGAAGGTCTACCGAAGATTGTAACGTACAATGATGCCAAGGAGTGTGAACCACACAGCGTTGCGGGTTCAATTATGCTTGCGAAGCGTCCTGGTACAGCAGGGTGGAACTACATCACGCAAAGGGGTTCGCTACTCTGTATGTAGAGGGTATACCGGTTCACAGATGCAGGTAAACATCGTAGAATGGATAAGTCAATGTGGGGGAGGCAGGGGGGGGGGGAAGTTGTGGAGCTGAACCGATCCCTAGTAGTATGAAGGCTTCGCACGAAGCATCGCCCAGTGCTCGTTCCGGTGAGAAAGTCTTGTCAGATTTGTTCTTTCAAGAATCTATAATTGTGCTCAGATGCAGTGTAAAATTTAGATATGGTAATGAACCTGTACGGCAAATCCTGGTCTCCACTGCAGTAGAAATAAAAGGTGCATATTGCACACTGCATCCGTTTTACGCACAATTTTTAATAAGATCATGTGCAATTTTGCTCGAACCACGATCTTAGCATCCGGAGATCACTACTTATTCCACTATAGATACAATCTATTCTCAGGCACTCGCACCGGCCGAGCGGCGGGCGAATTCGGGTGACCGGCCGGGCGGCTCGCCATTTCCGGCCGAGCGGCGGACGAATTTCGAAAACCGACTGAGCGGCGCGCGATTCCAAACGACCGGCGGGGCGGCGGGCGAGTGAATTCTGTGATTTTGGGTTGTAGTGGTTACGAAGAAGGTCTACCGAAGATTGTAACGTACAATGATGCCAAGGAGTGTGAACCACACAGCGTTGCGGGTTCAATTATGCTTGCGAAGCGTCCTGGTACAGCAGGGTGGAACTACATCACGCAAAGGGGTTCGCTACTCTGTATGTAGAGGGTATACCGGTTCACAGATGCAGGTAAACATCGTAGAATGGATAAGTCAATGTGGGGGAGGCAGGGGGGGGGAAGTTGTGGAGCTGAACCGATCCCTAGTAGTATGAAGGCTTCGCACGAAGCATCGCCCAGTGCTCGTTCCGGTCGTAGACCATAAGCCATCCCGCGGTTTTTCTCCGTTGTCACCCGAGAACTTGAATGCAGTACAAGGAGCGTCGATCATGATTGCTTCTCCCGCGGCTTGGAGCGCTACAACACCTACGCTGCGATGTCGATGCAGCACCCGACATCCACAACATCCAGCTGGTGGTGCCAGCCTCCGGGCCACATAGAGGTGCCGTCGTGACTGACGTTCCCTGTAACAAACAGTTCTATACTGTACCGAATTCGCAGTATAAACATATATTTCATTATATTGTAGGTAAGTGCAGAGCTCACACCACTCCTGGTCCAAGAGTACCAACAGCATCCAAATAGGGTGCAGATATGTCTTAAATTCACATACCGCGAAGTTGACACGGCATTAGCAGACTGATGGAGTCCGTTCGCATCAGCACGGATGGCCGAGAGGGTTGCGCATTGGACTATCAATCAATGAAGAGCAATGGTGAGGTGAGTTCGAATCCACTTAGTCGGAAAAAGGAAGTGCAATAGAACAAATAATAGTTGAGATTGTAAGGTTGGTTATTTTCATTTTGTTAAGGTTGTTCCTCTTCTTCTTCAGGTACTATCCATATAGGGTTTCTTGTTCGGATTTGTTTTTCAAACGAGACCCCGGCTAACACTTGCAAACCAACAGAACTGCTTGACGGACCAGGTGAACCCACTAGGAGGCCAGACTGAGTCCTGGAGGATACTAGGAACGAATAGCGAATCTCTGTAGACTGAGCAGATCCGACGTGATTTGAATCCCTCCGGCTGGGCCGGTTTTCCGGCCGCTCGGCAGGAATTTGCCCGCCGCTCGACGGCACGAGTGTCTGAGTTACCTCACAGAGGGCACCTGATTCGACTTTGTCCGCCACTACGACCTCATCACTTTTCGGCTAACTGGTCTATTTTTTGCACTTTTTTGATATGCATATGATGTGATCCCTTCTATTCTTATGTTTCCCTACTGATATTCGCTAAAATATTCTTCCAGACGCATACTGCGGACAAAGTCGGGTAAAGCGCCCTCTGTGAGCTAATAGACCATAAAGGGATCGAGCTCTGGCTTGACGGCTTCCGTCTTAGAGAAACGCAGACAAGCAGTTTTTGAACCTTCTTTGCCTTTTACAGAATTCTTGCAAAACGATCCAACCTGTGCTATTTTGACGTATTGCACCTGGCATTAGCTACAGCTGTTACTAGTTCGCAGACACCGATAGGAAAAACTTTCGCTATGCATAAAGTCTCATTTTCTGCAAAACGGACACAAGATTATAGATGAGAGCCACGGCCGCGTCGGTACCGTAACCTGAAAGCAATATATTTGACTCCTAACACGGGTCAGGTTACGCTACCGGCGCGGCCGTGGCTGCCTTCCATAATCTTGTGGACAAAATCATACGAAATCAGTTCCCAGGACCTGCCTCGAACTCCGATCTTTCTTTTTGTGGACAAATGGATAGCAAACATCACAATTACTAGAAGTGTTGCCACCGTTTCCAGCTCAAGAGCTTAGGGTGTAAGAAAAAAATGTCAGATATGATCACACAAAAATGACAGCCTCCGACGTCTTCGTTTCGCAGCTTCCCAGGTTCTTGGACGTCGCACAGGACGCCAGCGACGTGTTTATTAATATTCATCAAATAAGTAGTGGTCTCCACCAAAGATAGCATTACGTAGCTTGTCAAGGTTACAGCTCGGTAAAGCTGTGAAAAAAGCAGAGTACGACAAAAAAAAGACCGAAAAAACTTTTGCACCCACCTAATATTAAAAAAAAACATCATAAAATCACAAGCCGTACTAAGAAGTAAATTCACCCGCGCTCATATCCAGTGAAGTGTCCCCAAACACCTGCACAGGGCCGAGTTTCAATAATTCAGTGGCAACGTGTATGTGCTGCCAAATCAACGCCACCAACGCCTATACGTGCTTCCACTCAGATAACACTTGCGTCCCCTTTAACGCGCGATTGAGGAAAAGGCGAGAAGTTCCCAACATTAAAAGCAAATAGATTTCTAGTAAACGCAATCAGCTGCCTTTCCATCATCAGATAAACAAATGTTCTACACTACCTCCTTGTGTGTTCGTGCCTTTCTCCTTCATCGCCACCTGGCTGAATGTCCCACACCTGAGTGCTTTCGTGCATTCATCGGCATCATGAATCGCTTTATCAGCAAGCAGATGTACAGAACTCAGACGTGCCTCCTCAACTGTCGACGATCCACGAGACCCAGTCAGTGGTTGCTCAATAGTAATTCTGAAAAAAAAAAACCATGGTAAACCGTCTCTAGAAACTGAAAAACGGTGTTGGGGTGCATGCCAGGAGGAACGATAGCTGGCAAGTTGGTTGATATGAACCAGTACAATTGTAGCCCCACCTCTAGATAGATGCAGACATTCACAGGCAGTACTAGTTGCGTGTGTGTTAACTATCAGGGTCAAGCGTGATGTTGGTAAAAAATCGACCCCGAGGTGACCACCCCCCCCCTCGTGAACGGGAAAAATGCGACCATCCAGAACATTTAATTTCTTTTTACTCTTTCAGTTATTGTAATTTAGCAGTTTTTAAAGTATCAAAAAGATATTTTCTGATTTCAATTTTTTTTAATTTTTCGATGTTTTTCTGATTTCAATTTTTTTAATTTTTCGATGTTTAATTTTTTACTTTTATATTTGAATTTAAGATTTCATGAATTAAACAACCAGACAGTTATCATACATAAGTCTGTCGCACACTTTACCCACTTATTTCAAGCAAAAGTCGTATTCGTGCTCAAACAGGTCCACGGTTCGATCCCCGCCGAGGCCTAATTTTTGCGAAATGGAAAAATGGATGTGAAGCAGTCAGACATCAAACGTCCACGTGCACGAACAGAAAAAAATTGTCAGGACCTTTTTTTAAGCGATGAAAGTCGCGCGTTAGTGGCTTTGCTTCAATCAGAGTTAGAATCGTGCACGTGCTGATATATAGTTGTTTGTCACGAATTTAAAAGGGGTTATAGCGTGATCGGACTATAGCATGTGACCTGGGGGAATGGCTCAAGTAATTCTGATAACGAGAAGATTTGCACTATGTTAGAGTCAAATGTGGATGCAAAGTCGTCAGTAAAAAGATCGAAAAAAGATGCCATTATTACCAACGGTTTACCATCGGTTTACTAATGGAATGAAACTCGTCCCAGACAATAATGAGAACTGAAAATTTTCACGGATACAGAGCTAGACTTTGTCTTCAAGATCCATGTTTAAGATTTAGTCCGATATGTGGAAAAAAAACGCTGAAAAAAATAACTAATTCTTGGCAAGTTCGAGGATGTGGGGTGTATGCCACGAAGAACGATAGCTGGTAATAGCTGGCTGCTATGAACCCGTGTGTCTATATCCCATGCAACTGTAGCCCCGCCCCTAGATACGTACAGAGTTCCACAGGCGCCAACAGCTTCATGTTTGTTAAATATCTTCCATCACTGAAGGAGATTATGACGTACATGAATAAGATTTAGTAGTGCGAAGGCAGTTAAAGCTTAATTTTCATTGAAATAAGACACATCATCGCTACGGGTTATTACGTTTTTATCGTAGTACCCAAAAATCCACATTCTATCTAGCCCTGAACCAAATAAAGTCTTCGGTACTTCGCACAGAGTAGGCTAGCATGCGCATCGTGCAAGATGGGCGTGGCAACCTTTACATGGGGTACGCGGTGCGGCTGGCAGCTGTCACGAGCTATCGTTCTTCCTGACCGCCACCCGAGGATGTGGTATTATTCTGAGGCGAGTAACTGCACAGTTACTTGGCAGGAGGGAACAGCTTCCACAATAGAGTAAGGTTTCTTCTATTGTACGCATAAGATCGTTTATTACACGATCTTCTGATTTTGAGAGTTATTGAGTGTCAATATACCTCAAATTTAAAAATTTTTGCGGTCATGTCATATGTGGTCTCACCGCCATAAAAGTTTCACCAAACGAGAAGCTGTTGGATTTTGCTTCCTCATGCGGTTTTATTTTGGGAAGTCGCCTCCATAGCTTTGGGGCACTAAGTGATGTTATAGAGGTCCTAGGAATAGCATTTTGAGCTACATATTTACTGGACTCTAGGATTCCATTTGCAGGCAAATAAAAAATCAAAGCTTGAGAAGAACGTGTTCACCAAAGATTTCACACTGGTTATTCTTGGTATCAAAAGAAAAAGAGCATATTGAAGTGTTTGCAAAACCAACATCTTCGCGAGGAATCGAATTTGCATCTCTCTGGTGAGGAAGGGAACTTCACTACTTTACGGCTACCATCAGGGCTGTGCGTTACTAACGTAACGAATTAACGCATTAACGCGTAACGGCCATTTTTGGCCTAACGTAACGAATTAACGGATTAACGAAAAACCCCAAAAATCCGTTAGAATCGATTTCGTTAGAGGGCCAAATAGTACCTGGAATCCGTACTTTTCTCATACTACACAACTTTCCCATAATATACAGCAGATGATATGCATGACCACGACGATTGTGTGAATTTTGCAGCTTTCATGAACTAAAGCCACGGCGGCAGGTGTAGCTGTATAATTGTCGAGGATAGATATACGAATGAGAACTTTCATGAACCTGCAACTACCTAAGAAAGTAGACCTTGCGCATAATTCTTCATTCTTTATCGATCCTTCTGAACATTAGAGCAGCGATATTGACACCACGAAATTCCCTCTTATCAAAATGATGGCACATAAACACCCTTCCGCAGCGGCAAATGCTTGCGAGTATCTCTTCTCAGCAGCAGGTTTATGTCGGATTTAAGAACCAGCTCGACTGTAGAAATTTGGAAAAGAAAAACTCTTTTTGCACCATAAAATTCTTATACTAGGATTTTGAGGCACAGGTGCGATGGTCGGAGCCGAGGCTCTCGCCCCCTTCACTTCGGACAGGGGTCCGGCAGACCCCCTTCACTTAAGCGGAGGGGAGGAGACCGGTGTAAAACCCTGGTAAAAAATTAATAAAAATTTTTTTCGGGTGATGGAAACGATGAAAGAAATGAGAAGAAGCACGCAAATGAGGGGAAGACGAAGTAACAGAAGGCAGTATCAGGATGTTAGACGGAAACATATTATTAGGGACAATTAATGAGACAATTAAACATTTAGTGAAGGATTATAATAAATGTGTGTGCAGTGTGAGTTGGCCGGATCGAATGTCTCATAGGTTACGAAATTTGAGTTAAACTACTGAATTGGACGGATTGCAAGGTGTTGAACGAATAAGGAATAACACGGCTGTGAGTGAAAATTTCCATAGGGTGAAGGGTATCCTTGGATAGCTGAAACCTAGGAGATGAAGAAGGCACCCTGTTTGCTTACAATAAGTAAAAATTTGCGGAACCGTTTGCATCTTTCGAAAGCAATACTTTTCGTGGCAGTTTCAGTTCTATGACTAATAAAAGTATTAATAGAGAGTGAATCAAAAATGGGACAGTCCTGGGAAGAAGAGGAAGAAAAACTGTATAATGTGAAATCAATTGCAAATCCTCTGGTGAACATCTTACGGGAACCAAGTTGAGGTTTTTGAGACCGACGAAAATAGCGAGAAACAGTAGGTTTTTCGCAAATTTCTCTTCAACCACTGAACCAATCGAGACGACCAGGACATGTTCGTGAAGTAGAAGCAATTCTCTATCGATCCGTATATGATATGATGGGTAAAAATCTGTCCTGCGCTGTGCAGGAGGGGATGGAGCCAAAACCAGTACATTGGCTCGGCCAAAAGCGAGACAGTGCAATGAGGGAGGACGGCGCAGAGCGAGAACCGGAGCCATCGTTAAGAGGCCGGCTCCGGTACCCTTCATCCTTAGCGGGAACGACTTACAACGACTTTCCAGAAGAAGTGACGAGTGATATAGGTGTAATTTCACAAAAAGTGGTCACTATGTACCCTTCATTAATATGTCCACGTTTCAAATAAGGAAGTTATAGGGGAAAACAGCCGTTTTTTGGCACTTTTCAGAATGATCAAAAGGGAAAGGGTTGCCGTGGGCGAATTATAGGGTATTGGGCACAGGGAGGTAGGATATGAAGTGCTGATATTCCTCGGACCCTCCCATTTTGGAAATAATAGCAATTTGAGTGTTTTTTATGTTGAAATTAGTGTCAGATTTCCCTCAACGAGGCGATGACTCATCGCGCCGCCGCCGTCACTTCGCTGCAGATGGAAGGGTACCTGAGCTTGCCTACTTGCCTAAATAGATGAAGGCAAACGGGAACTGAATTGTAAACAACACCTACGTTTGTAATGTGACGACCTCCACCCCCCTCCCCCCCCCCGGTCGTCGCCTCTTCGTGACAGCCGGCGCTAAGAAAGCTGCCGCTATCCCCTCTCCCCCACCTCGGAGTCCATGATCCCTTCACTTTTGGCACCTCTGACAGGCCTCGGACCCCTCAAACCCCCTTCATTTCGCAGACCCCCGGCTCCCCCTATCGCACCTATGTTTTGAGGTACGCCTGCGCGCCTCCTGCTTTGAGTCTCTCATCTTCTCTATGAAGCCTAAGATCTTAAGAGTTCTCATCCATCTCTTCTGCCAAAGATTTATTGTGAAAATTGTGAGGCAAAATAACGCAACTCCTAACCGAAGGCATCTCTATCACTTGTCTTTTTTTCAGTCGTCTGACCATTGCCTGTGTTTGTTTTCTGTATGCATTGAAGAGAAACTATCATTTTTAAACCTGAGAAACTATTATTTTTGATCTTTTCATCTGGCTACACCACTTTTTCAGAGCCAGAACTAACCAATGTTACCATTCGCTTCAATTTTTTTGCTGAATCTACAGCTTTTTTGCTCTGAATATCAGTCAAGGATCTTGACTGCTTGTTACAGCTGATGAAACTTGTCAAAACATTCGCAAATCCGTCTTCTAACGAATTAACGGATTAACGAATTGACGCATTATCGCGTAACGGCCATTTTTGGCCTAACGTAACGAATTAACGGATTAACGAAATCTGGAATTTTTCTAACGCACAGCCCTGGCTACCTTGCTACCCCCCCAGGCAACCCTCCAGCGTCCACCGGACCACATTGGTAGATTACCATCGTACGCTTGACCCTGGTTAATTATCCACCTGGTTACAAAATGGTTATAAAAAATGGTTGTAAAATATTTGAGCAAAATGTAATAGTGCGAGAACAGATAAAGCCTAATTTTCATTGAAATTTGACAGATAAAAACTACGAGTCGGTGACGAGGCGTAGTTTTTATCTGTCAAATTATATTCTAAACGTAAATATGGATGTGTAGCCCTGAGGCTGAAATAAAGTCTTCGGTCCTTTGTATAGAGTAGGCTAGCATGTGAATCATGTAAGATGGGCGTAGCAACCTCTACATGAGATAAGCCGTGCAACTAGCAGCTGCCAGGACCTATCGTTCTTCACGAGCGCAATCCACGGTGTTGAGGTGTAGGTCCGCCTCAGCTCTCATTTCTGTCACCGTTGACAACGTCAACTCGAATAAGATCGCGTTTAGTCAGTTTCAATATTAGCACATCATTGGCGGCACAATTGAAGATACTATTTTTAAAAAACTAACACTTGCGCGTCTCCTGCAAACGAGTCAGCAATGGTGTCGTCATCATTCCGACCAGCGGCTGAACGGTTTCTGAAATCAATGCCAGCGAAAGCTTCTTGAAGGTTTCGCACCTCCTTTGTCAACGCATCTCGACCGGTGGAAATGCTGCTTGAACTTCCACTACGGGGCAATGCCTAAACAATCCAAACAAAACTTTTGATTTCAAATATACATATATACAACATATGTATATATATATATATATATATATATATATATATATATATATATATCCGAAACGACGAGTCCGCCCACGCACGCAGGGATCGAGAGACGGCGCGGCTGGGACGGATGCTGTTGGCTGCCACGTCGTCCACTTTACATTGGTCAGTAGCATGAGGATAACGGTGAAACGTGATACGCAGATCTGGGATGATGAAGTGGAGCGCTGGCAAACGTGGCGGCTTCTCGATACCCCCGTGCGTGGGCGGACTCGTCATTTCGGACAGACTATATATAGTAGGATATACAGGGAACTCCAAAGGTACGCGGACAGGGGCGGGACCGCGGTGCGCCTCTGCTGGGCAGAGACACGAGCGCTCTGCATGTGGCTCTGGTTTCTCTGCTTCTGCGGCAGAGAGCAGAGAAACCAGAGCCACATGCAGAGCGCTCGTGTCTCTGCCCAGCAGAGGCGCACCGCGGTCCCGCCCCTGTCCGCGTACCTTTGGAGTTCCCTGTATATATATATATATATATATATATATAATATATCCTCTGATCTGAAACATACAGTAATCATTGCTCCACGCTCGGAAGTTGAAATTGATCCATCTCGCTTTCCACAGTAATGTATTATCGCTCTCAGCCCATCCATTAGCTTCCTTTCCTGGACGTTTAGTTCAGAGTTAAACGTCGGATCACGCAATCCGCACGGTTCGCTAGCAAATTTTCGAAGTGGATCGTAATACTGGGACTGAAAACTACTAATATGCTTTAAAGATTCACGTTATAGCCCTATGAAACCAGATGTCAGCTTAAGAGTACCTATTGAACAACCCAGTACATATTAGAAAGCCCCAACATGACCAATATAACGCACAAAAATACGGTGGCAAACACTCTGCTTAAGAAGAGTGTCCACATTATTCTCGCCTCTGAGAGCTTTACATGAATGTAGTCGATGGAAGTCGCTAATAACCATACTATAAAAGAACAGTTACTGAGTCTCTCACTTTAGGGCGTATTGGGGTAGGGTATCAATAAAATGTGATGAGTAATTACATACAGTGGACGTCAACGTTGTTGGCTCATCTCGGCCTCGAGATGGACCAACCGCGTCGCGCAACCGCGCCGCGCGCTGTAACCTGTGTATTCTGCTGCTATTATGCAATTTCTGGCAGCTTTTTCACCCGATTTCAAGGATTTTCGAGCAAATCGGGGAGAAAAGACCCTAGAAATAGTATTCCGGTGGCGACGACATCGTTCCCGACGCGCGTGGCGCGACCGCGCTGAGTCCTTCTCGAGGCCGCGGATGGGCCACCGCCATTGCCCACTGTATTTCCTGCACAAAGGTAGGCGCAGGCCTCGAGCGAAAGTCCGCTTCAACCAATGGGACACTCACGAAGTCTCAACACTTGCACACTGTGTAATTTCGTAAGTCTAGCCGCTCGAAAAGCATAGCTGGAATAGTGGGGAGACAGCGTTCGCAAAAGTGAAGGTTGTCCTGAAGCTTATCCTTTACACAGGTGAGGGCATGAGGACCGGGGGGGGGGAGGGGCGGGGGTATTTACTTCTTATCTTTCTAATAAATGTAAATCGTTTATTCATTTTTTTTATTTCTTTATTTTTCATCTCATGTTATGTTTACGACCTCGTTTGAGGCCTCCAAACGTAAAACGGATAGAATTTCGATGCACCGTTGCATGAGCTGTGTAGTGCTATATAACATGAGACCACAAGTTTGTTCCTGGCATGGGCCGATTTTCTGCCGAAGTACTGGAAAAGGGGAAAGTAGGGTTCGGGTAGGAGGACATCATGGACGAAAGGATGAGGATGGAGGAAAATTACGGTCCTACTGTCATAGGCGAAGGTTCGCTCTTTACGGCAGTGCAGAGCAAGAGTCTCGAGATGACCTGCGCCACCCCCCCCCCCCCCTGCCATTTTCGCCGAAGTTGACGGACTTTTCGCTACATTGATTTTTGTCGCCCTGCTATCGACTCAAGGAAGAAGCATCCACTAATCTGAAGCATTTTTTAGATTCTCCTCAAATAGTCTCAGGACGTATATAACTTCCCAGGAAAAATTCTCTTGCCGAGGCTATAGATGCTCGTGAAGTCAGGAAAAATTCAAGGTATGCCAAGTTTGCGCGCCTACCGAGCTCAGGTGTAGCGACTTGGCTAGAAAGTACGGTCCTTACACAAAAGCCCAACACCTGAGCTTTCAGGAGATATACAACTTGTTGTCTTAAACAGCGTCTATACCGCTGCCATCTTCGTCAAAGTTCTGGATTTTCGAACTCGTAGGTCAATTTTCAGGACTCTACGGAGAGCTCGTGAAATGGTACGGTTATAAGCGTACTTAGGTCATCATCCTGAGTCGATTCGTACCTAACATTCCCACAACTGATTGTGAGAAAACCGATTTCTGAAAGGGAGGAGACAACATAACGGGTTGTCTCCTCCATAGTGGCGAAATAGTGTGCAGAATGAGTTTTGTCTGACAGGGGAGACGGTCCGTTATGCCGTCTGCTCCCTTTCAGAAATCGTGTTTCCCGCAATCAATTGTAGGAATGTTATATACGAATCGAAGCAGAATGACGATCTGAGTATGAGTATAACCGTACCATTTCACGAGATTTCCTGAGAATCCTGAAAAATGGCCCCAAGCTTCGAAAATTCGGATTTTTGACTAAAATGGCAGCGGCATAGAGGCTCTTTTAGACAACAAGTTGTACATCTCCTAAAAGCTCAGGTGATGGGCTATTGTGTAAGGACGGTACTTCCGAGCCAGGCTGCTTCGCCTGAGCTCGGTAGGCGTGCAAAGTTGGCATACCTTAAAATTTTTTCCTGAATTCACGAGGATCTATAGCCCCGGGAAGAGAACTTTTCTCGAGAGTTTATATAAGTCCTAAGATTACATAGAGAGGAGAATCTCGAGAATGCTTCGATCTGTGGATGGCAGGGCGATAAATATCAATGTAGCGAAAAGTTCGTCAACTTGGGCGGAGATGGCAAGAGGATGCAAGTCATCTCGGGACTCTTGCTCTGCACTGCCGTAAAGACCAAACCTTACCCTATAGCTGGAGAACTGTACTTTTTTTTCCATCCTCATCATTTCGTCCGTGACGGCCTCCTAAGCAAACCCTACTTTTCCATTCTCCAGTGTTTCGGCAATAAACCGACCCATGCCAGGCATAAACTTGTGAACACATGTTATATACCACTCCACAGCTCATGCAACGGTGCATCAAGATTCTATCCGTTCTACGTTCGGTAGAGACGAAATATAATCGAAGGAGTGTTATAATTTCGAGGCTTCGCCCTGCCCCCCGCCCCATCCCAAAGTGATGGTCCCTCTTGGATCTGGCCTGAAAGTGCAGATGGGCGGAGCCTCTGTGTCGGGGTATTCCACCTATGTCGGAAAGCATTTTTCGACCTACCATGGCAACTCGCGATTACTGTACTAAAGTATTCGCTGGTGGTCCGCGCACATGATTGAAGCGGTTTTTTTTTTGGCGACCGATGACTTGACCCCCTTTACTGATGAGCCTCGGGGGAGAGGGCTAGTAAATGCGGTTCGTTTAAAAGTAGAGGCGAAACAAATCACATCCACCTTTCTTTTATTCTTTTTCCTCTCGTTTGTTGTTATCAGTTTTTTTTTGGAGTGGGGGGGGGGCATGATTAGATAACGCAAAGATGCCACTTCAACACCGCTCACGTAAAACAGATGAGCACTTCACGAGTTGTTCCTGTCGTCTCTGTTGTCTGAATTTCCTATCTAGAATTACTTCAACAGATTTTGGAACAAGCCTCTATACTTCCTAGTAACCAAAGTTCTCAGGTATATGAGAAAAATGCGAACTTTCCTGATAAGCGAGCGATTAAGCACATGACCCAATTGCGTCCTCGGTTAGATCTAAAGAGAAGTTCATGGTTCCGCTAAAAAAATATATGTGTAGCACTAATCTTCCTGTACACAAGCATGTGTGTTATTTTTGCGACCATCTCTACAGAAAACTTTTATGTAGGCCGAAATCACGACTCTCTAAGACAGATATTTCCATGTTTTGAGAAAGAGCTTGCAACTCCGCATGGAGTTCTGCTTTCAGACTATGATTGCCGGTGAAAGTGTTGTGGGTCATGATCATATGTGCGATAGGGGTGAGAACACCCTTTGAAAAGTGAAGGGGGTGACGGGGCCCATCAAACATCATTTAGAGGCAGATAGTCACTCTCGTTTCTCATGTTGGTTATATCGACAGATTCTTGATCTCCTTGCAATGCTGACTCCAGCAACTCAGAATCCCAAAAACAACCTGTCAACAAGCATTTGGTGAGCAAGTTTCTGATCGCATCTGAAACTTGCTCGCTCAAAAGCTTGCCGACAGCTTGTTTTCGCACCTTCTTGCCGAAAAGTTTTCCACCCTTCCCTGCCGACAGATTGTCGGCGGTATAAACTTGTCCTCGCCCTTTCTTCACTGACAATTCTTCAGTTCTACAATGTTGCCCAAGTAAGACTTATGGAGAATAGCGGAACTGTCCTTCAGTTCAAAGCACATGCTCTTCTGAAACTGCACTATGGTGGCATTGCTCTGGGGTCCTCAACGGTTGCATCGCATGCTACGCGGGTACAGGAACTTGACTCTCTCTCTCTCACCGACAGGTTCTTCGGCTGAAAGGTTGCGGACAACTTGTTCGGCCGAGAGCTTATTTGCAAGTTCTTCTTGAAAAGCTGGTCGACAACTCGTTTTTTCCATTCGACAAGTTGTTAGGAGAAAAGCTTGTCCACAACTTGGTTTTGGGTGGCATTATAACGTCAAACTTGTCGACAATGATTTGCTAGTTAAAAGCTTGTTTGCAAGTTGTTTTGGAAAAGCTGGGCCGACAACTTGTTTTTGGGGTTCTGAGACTGTAGTTTAGCGGTCACAGAAGTTCTCCATTCTTGGTAGGGTCGAAGTACCGTTGGGTCGCTCCAAGCTGTGCTGGCTTTCGCCTTTGGCCGTTGGGACAACAAAAAGTGTCCAACGACTCGTTTAGACATATCCATCACGGTAAAGCATGGTTTTGCTGCACTTCGCGAGCAGTGCCAAACTTTTTCTTTCCTATTTTCCAGAGTACGTGGAAAATTTAGCACCATTGACGGCTCCTGTGAATGTACTTCATTGCTGGACAGCTGTGTTTATTATGAGCAACCCTTAGGGCTAGAACAGAAATATGAACAAGTAAGGCATTGTTTGCAAACTGCAGATTATACATTGGTATTCGAATTTTTTCTTTCGAATATTCAAATAATCGAATATTTCAATTTTCGAATTATTCGAATATTCGAATATTTTAACTTTTCGAATTATTCGAATATTCGAATAATCGAATATTTCGACTTTTCGAATTATTCGAATATTCGAATAAAGAAAATCTCGAATTATTCGAATAAATGAATGAAATTGTTTCAGAAGTGGATTTGCGATGTAGTGATCCACAGAAAATAGGTGAACCAGTCGTGTCATGTGCGAAGGTATAGAAATGCACGTTTTCAAACTAACACTTCCGGTGGTGTACGTTAGAAGCGAACTCCCATCTCATTTACGTATCTGAATTAGAACATATCTTTGGTTTTCTTAACGAGCTATTCGCGGAATGTTTCAAGGTGCTTTTTGACTCGTCTTTCAGGACGCTGTCTGCGACAGTCTGGTGGGCAATGCTCTTACCCCGTCTTTAGTTTTTAATTCTCAAATGAGAAGGGCCTTGCAAGGTCGTGCTTCTCGCGTCACTACGGTCTTTTTTGAGGTCATAAAATAAGACAAGGAAGTAAGGCCGTTACCCGTTAAAGTGACATAGAATGGCGCTATGGACTGCTCCAGAATGATGATAATGGCATAGCAATGGACCAGTGCGGACGCAGTGGGACACCCCCTCCCCCCCTTACCTGAGGATGGGTCAGCGGTTTTTTGGGATCACTTCACTTCTTTTCACAAAATAGATGAAAACTTTCCATCAATTTATCTTTGACTGTTTAATTTTTCAATTATTTATATTGAGTATTCAATATTATAACTGATATTCTCGAATTTTTTATTCTCTACTATGGTCGCCAATGTAGCGGAGACCCCAGTTTTCTTCCACCCCCCCCCCATCCCGCCCACTTTCTTCATTTGCCATTGCTGCTCATACATATAAATATGATTGTAAGTACGAACGTAAGCAGCAATTACATTCTTTCATTCTGTTCCTCACGTTATTATTGTAGTGATTCATCGAGCTTCCTGTGGAAGGAATTATCTGTACCCAAGTCGAAATACGCACACCGCACCCCCACCCTATGTTCCCACCGTGTCTTAAACAAGAAATCAACCTCATTTGTGTCTTCAACCACCGTGAAAGAAAAAACTAATAATAGTTTTGTCTTCTACGGAGCTCGATGACCGCCTATTTCTCTCAAACTTGCGCACCTCCTCAGATAACTGTATAGGGCAAACACAGCGAACCTCCCAAGCCACACCCCAAGAAATGGAAGGCAGACATTGCTGCGAAAGGAAGAACTTCTGCATTCTGACTGCTGAGAGCAGCTTGCTTCGGCTGCGTTGAGGGGACTAGCTGCTGCCTGAATGACTGTAGTGTCGTTCAACCTGCATTCTGCCCCTCATGTCCTGCGGTCTCATGTCCTGCGGTTCTACCTGCTCCTTGCCACGTGGCGACCCGCCTCCTGCGGAGTGTATATGAGCCGATGGTTGAGCACCAAATTTTAGTCGCGTCTTCGCTACGGTGGGGACAAGAGGAGCCCTGCGCGACGCGTGAGGCCGCTGAGGCCCATCCGTGCGGTGCGGATGCGTGCAGGTGCAACGTGGATCTGGAGGTCCGCCGTGGGACAGCTGCGTCCACCAAGCACTGACTCGGCAAGCGCATACGCGTTCGGGACTATTTTTGGATGAGCTTGGGTAAACATCTACTTACCCAGTTCTATATCACAACCTTGTGCCCAGATTGAGCTGCAATCCCAGGTTTGAGACATGCAAACCAGTCCATCGCTCCCGAAAGACACGCCTTTACGGGGGAAACGCAGCTTGTGGGGCGACGAAATAAGCTTTCACCTCGCAGTGTAACTGCTGTTGAACCGTGTTCGTTGTGTGCTCGCCGTCCCAGAACCTCTGAGTCCACGTAAATTGGCATGAACTTTTCGATTTGTAATCTTTTGAATTCAGCCGAACGGTAAGCCGAAAGAGGAGGGATCATGGGGAACAGCCTCTGTTATGTAATTTGAAACAAGTCAGGTCCGTCTTTTCCACGGGTCTTGTCAGTATTGTTTAATTTTTTCATTAAAAAAAATCAATGAAAATAAATGGATAATGACGCATGCTTGTCGTTCGCATTCAGTCAGTTGCTGAGGGTAAACCATAGTATGTGATCCATGAATCATGGCGATATTTATCATTAAACCGATTATTCGAATCACGTATGCTCGAATTATTCCAATAATCGAATATTTCAACTATTCGAATATTTCGACTTCTCGAGTTATTCGAATATTCGTTCGAAAATATTCATTCGAATACCAGTGTATAGTGCAGATCATTAAGCCCTATCCCGGTTATACATGTCCAACCAAGTTGTTGAACACGATTACACACGTCTAAACAGAACAAACAAGTACTGCTGCACATTTTTGTTGTCCAAACGGCTAGAGCCCTGGCTTTCGCCACAACTGCAGTGTTGGCTCACGAGTCTTGGTGTGTCCCATCAATGACCCAAAATGTCAGTTCGCCTTGACGAAGTTTTGCAAGCCCTGTACCGCAAGACGGGTTTAGAGACCGTTTCGAGACAATTTGCGCATACTGCTGGAATCAGCGCGTCAAAGAGATACAGAATCTGCCTTAGCCCAACCACGAAAGTGAGGTGGCCCTTGCCTTCAATTCAGGTATAACATGCAATGCTTTCCCACAGCATAAAAACCAAGTATACAGGAAGCTCCAAATGTCCGCAGTCAAGAGGGACGTGGCCACGACGCGGCTTTAGACAGAGACACAGGCGCTCGGCATGCTGCCACTGGTTGGCTGCAGAGTCAGAGAAGCCAGAGGCAGCATAGAGAGCGCCTGTGCCTGATCAAGGAGCCGCGCCGTGGCCACGCCCTCTTGACTGCGGACGTTTGGAGCTTCCTGTACAGTGTCATAAGTACAGACGCACCCCACAAGGAGAAAATGGAGTGGGGGGGGGGGGGGGCACTTGGTATAAGTCGATAATATGACCTGTCCTGCACGTTCAAACTTGTTAGCTGACACGTCCTGAACACTCTGACTTGTTTGCTCTCTTAATGTACAGTAGTTACCTGAAATGCAAACAAGTCAGAACGTGTAGAACAGGTCATATTATCGACCTATACCAAGTGCCCCCCCCCCTCCACAAAACACTGGTACACAGTTCCGCAAAACTTTTCGGAAAGAACCACAAATGTCAATCGAATCAGCTTGCCCAAAAAACCCTGGTTTCCATAGTTTTACCTGAAGTTAAGGAAGAAAGATGAATAGACTCAGCACTTCGCTCTTATAGGGACCGTTTCATAACCGTTTTGACCGTTTCATAAGTGTAGACCAGGGATGAGCGGAAGTTCGATTTGAAATTTCGGAAGTCGAAAGCCCCAAAAAAACACCGGAATATCGGAACTGCCGGAAGTTGGAAGCACAGAGTAGCCAATACATGTATCTATAGCCAATATATTATCTACACGGAGACTTGAATGGGGAAAGGAGGTTAACCAGTGTATTGTTAGATAAACGAGTGTTCATTTGAAAAGCTTCATCCAATCGTGCCCATGAATGACGTTACGTAGGAATTCGAAAACAGAAGAAGAATGACTCACCGATGAATAAAGGAAAAACGAGTACTAGTAACTGGTGGTCAGACGAGGAAAACTTAATAGTTGAGACGAAAGCTTTTTGGAATGGTGTAGCCATCACACTGCTCCCAGAATCACAGCTTACAGTGAAGTATGTAGAGCCTTATTAGCACCATTCTCACTCCACTCCTCCACACTACGGTAGTTTCTCTTGTCAATTATCCAGTAGTTTTCACATCTTCTGCACAGTATTCTGTGCGACCCTATGACTTGAAAGAACTAATCTTTGCTCCTGGATCGATTCTATACTGTTTAGTCAGTTGACAGTGCGCGTATACTGAGCGAGAGTGGATGGTTTCGAAGTTTTAATTGCCCTTTTCATCATGTACCCAATATTCAGCAGCATTCTCTCATCCAAATAACTCACTTTCCAACACAGTGATATCCAAATTTAGTAAACATATTTGGTACAACATAAACAGTAAAATCGAAGCCAGCGCAACACAACTTCCGGAATTCCATTCTTTGGGAGGAAAAAAAGGTGAATGTTCCGGCTAGAGATTGTTGTCTTCCTATGTTCGTGTGATACGATGGATGACGACAATACACGCAAAAAGACAGAAGACAGACAGAAAGCGCCACTTCTGGTATATGCCTTAGCGCCGGGTAAGGATGACGGTGTCGGATACCTGCTAAAAAACTCCACGAAACTCATATGACAAAATCCAGCTTGGTCACCTTCCAAAACTTCCGGTGAAAAATTGATTGTCAAATGAATTTTTCGATCAATTCCAGCGAATGGCTATCAAAAAGGTTCCAATAGCTTTTTCGAGGTTTGTTATGCGAGAAAATGCTCGATCCCGGCCTAGAATTTCATTTGGTATGATGCCGCAGTGAAGTTGCCTGTTGCTAGTATCAGAAGGCAAATACTACCGTCGGCTAGGGCTTCTTAAAGTACTTATTTGTTTAGCTGCTGGTACAGTCTGCCCGAAACGACTAGTCCGCCCACGCACGAGGGGATCCAGAGGCGGCCACGGTTGCCAGCACTTCACGTCATCACCTGTAATCTGCGTATCACCTTTCAACATTATCTTTATGATATCAACCAATGGTTTGGCTGTGACGTGATCGAATTAGCAGCTAACAGCATACGTCCTAGCCGCGCCGCCTGTCGATCCCCACGTGCGTGGGCGGACTCGTCTTTTCGGACAGACTGTATAGATCGCGCCGGTTTTTTGATGGGAAGTGACGTTTCTCTTTCTGTGCGCTTGAAGAAAATGTAAGAGTTAAACACTAAAGGTGCTTATGTGGTTTGAGGAATTCGAATATGTAGAAATGCGAATAATATGTCGAGGATGTCGTTGTGGTAGAAACCATCTCCAACTTTGCAACATCTGCCTACGAAGGGGTTCGTTTTGAGGAGGTCTGACTCTTTCTGTACGCGTTCCTAGCACCGTGCCTTCATTATAAGCTTTTTTTTCACCCGGAAAAGTCATTCAAACACGATACGGAGTTCCAAGAGCTCCAAAGCAAACAACTAATTTTTTCGACGTGGCGATCTGCGATTTCACAAGCCCGCAGCACGCTCTACCCGATAATCCTGCTATTTCACAAGCCCGCAGCATATAAATCTTTTCACTGACCTAGCCTCGTCTCAGAAAGGTGTGATGCAAGTGGAAATGCACATTCATGTTGTAGACGCTTGTTAGTTCTCACCAAAATATTGAGCCCATTTTTTTCTTAGAAGATAAGATTTATTTGTACATTCTCATATACTGCGTCTATGCTTATGAAACGGCCCATTTGAGGGTGAGGTGCCAAATCTATCCGGCATTTTCCACAATCGCAAGTGAAACAACGCAAACCTAGATTTCCTGGCATGCCGAATTGATTGACGTTAGCAGCTTTTCTCGAGAAGCTGTGGTGAACTGGGTAACCGCATTTTTTTGGGTGCGTCTATACTTTTGAAACGCACTGTATATACAAGCATTCGTTTTATACCAGAACTTACTTGAACATTCTGAGTAGAAGTCCAATCTGAGCCGTCGGAACCAGCGATTCGAACTGGACTGACTGCACGATATTTGGCGCAGGACGGTCGCAAGCTGGTTGAACTTTGGAATTCCTCCAATTTCAAGGGTGTGTCCAGAGATTGAGGAATGCGAACATGAGACTTTCGGGAAATACTAGCAAAAATGGAGTGGCTTTCATCTAGAACTACTCCTGACTGGAATATAATTGATCTTCCAGACATTCCTGATCGTACGTTTCTTGAATGATCCAATGTCGTCTCAAAGCAAGGTTTGAGCTCTCTTGCTCTGTGTTGGACTGTTTGCTTCGATGTCGCGTAAGACTGCAAATACAACGGAACTATACAACTGAAATTTGAAAAAAAAATGATAAGACTGAAAATGCTCACTCCATCTACAGAGAAGATTATTCCCTCTAGCCCGTCAAACTTCCCGGAATCATCTAGTGCAGGAGAGAGACCATAGCCCTCGTCGGAGTCACTAACCTGAGAATCCTCGCCCATGACCTGAAAATGCGAATACGAATGGATAATGGATAACGGATAAATGCTCCAGATGCTACAAGACACCATATTCGCTGTTGCGAAATCGATGTCGTATTTCCGAACCACGAGCTTTGAAATAATATTTTGAAGTGGAGAGTTATGTTTTCACCATACTTTTGGTATAAATTCGAAAGCACACCTCCTTCTGTTTCTGTCCCTTCACTCTCATTCATAATGATCCACTTTGCTAGGTTTTTTTCGAAGATAATCGAAATGTAGCCGTTCGCAAAAATTCCCGTCAAACTGAATCATGGGTGCGAACTCGCTCACATCGTCGTAGCTAGGCAGGTGAATGTTATCACCGTAAGTGCGAGGGAATGTCAAACAAAGTCTTAACCCAATGTTGGTCTAAGTGAATCAATTTTGGACATATCTATTTGTCAGAGTTACGGACTTAAATTTGATAACGTCAACACCGTTCTGAGGGCATTGACGGAAGCTGTCACCAGAAGATGTGTTCAAGATCTCGAAGATGACCATAAGATTCACTACTCTGCTATTTTCGACGCGTTGGAATGAATGGACATAGTGGAAAATTTGGGCAAGTGGATTCACCAAAACAACAGTTTCCAGTGACATTTGAATTTTTGGTAAGTTGATTGGCACACCAGTTGGTTGAGGTGATACGTGTCCGTGTCTTTTCAGTAAGAAGGTCAGCTATCCGATGGCAGATCCTCCCAAGGTTTTGTCATGGGGTGGGGGAAGGGAGGGGGAGCGAACGGGGCTGAAGCTTTGCTTCATATATCTTTATGGAGTTCTGACAAACATCCTAGTACAGGCTGATATTATGAACGTATTAACTCTCGAACGCTATTGTAACCAATACATTCAAAAACTGATAGAAACCGTAGAGTTCAATGAATAGTCGAAATGAAAGTGGCCAGGAAGATGCATCTCTCATCGGTGAGCTGCTAGTTTCCAACGTTGCTGATTTCCAAACATTGGCCAACGTGGTTGATGCTTTTACAAGTAGAAACTGGTTTCGAGGTTTTCTGATTTTGTGGGACGACCCAGAGAACATGAACAAGCGCAAGTCTGTATTACCTTCTCCTACCTTGCTAAAAGATAGTAAACTACTGACGACGTGAAATGGGCTAGATCGAGTAATACTTCTTAGAATGGAGGCTATTCGCTGTTGAGAACACGTGCAATGAAGCTACTATTTTTGGCCTTATCCGCACCGTTATCCACCGTTATCCGGCGCCAAAAGCCTGAATAAAGGTGCGGATAACGGATAGGCCGGAACCTACGCCTAACGGCAAAACGGACAACCGGATACGCACAATCCGCTCATCCCTGTTCTGTAGCTACCGGAGTTCACTGTGCCATTTGTTTGCAGACATCCACTGCATTTAAAGGCAACAAGAGCCGAAATCCTCGACTCCGAGCTGAGATGCGCGTGATGAAGTACAGACACAGCAAAACATAAATGTGAAACGAATACAAATCATGATGGCTTACTTGCAGAGAAAATGGAAACGTTGTCGCGAACATGCGTGGCCGAATTCGCGCCGGTACGAGTTTTCCTTCGGCTCTGAGCCATTGCGGCGCGTGGTTTGGCGCAAAGGGACGAACTCCGGTATGGAGACGCGTTTCTGGGGCTGATCGCGATTAGAGCAGCGAATTGTCGTCGGAGCAGGAATGATGCGACTCCGCTCGCTCTACACATTTCGCGTGTTGATTACAACTATAGACATTGTAGAACCCAACAGTCAACATTTTTGTTACAGTATACCTATTGGAACCAGACGAAGCGAGGATTACGGTATAAATGGAGGTGTTGAATCCACAGTGGCCTTTCCCCTTCCCACTGACGGATGTTCAGATGATCCTGTGAGATATCGATATTCGCTCTGTATTTTCCATCGCCGCACAAACAGCGGTAGCGTGGACAAGAAAAGATCCTATACTGAAGATGTTAATTTTTGCCATGGAAATGTGTATATTTTGCACGAAACAATACCTCCGACTATCTATGCATTCACTACTAACTCTTGGCAGCTAGATAAACTCTTGATGAGTCTTTTTTGTTAACGTCGCTCATTCTTCTGTGGCAAAAATTTACACCAGAGCTATGAGAATTTATCATTGACCGTGATAGCTCAGCAAGCAGGCTTAGAAGTTGGGCGAATCTAATCGAAATAGGGAGAAATCACTGACTGAAACGAATTATTTTGTTTAGAAACGTCTAGGGATATTCAGCAACTAATTGTGAGACATTAACGAAGACGGTGTTACAATGAGGTTAAGGGTACAGCTGTTGGCGAGCTCCACAATGACAATGTCATTGCGATGCTTAGTCGTTTGCGTACTACCGTGCAATTAGCCTCCTGATATCTATTGGTGCTACTCGCACCAAGAGATATCAGGAGGCTAATTGCAATTTCTTTGATAGATAGTGAGAACTTGTAATGCGTATATTGGTTTGACCAGCGACTGTATCGCAGTGAATTGTGCCAAGGATCTGAGGTACTGTGCTTCAGCGGATATGAAGAGGTACTCCTATTGGTCACGCCTGGTGTGTTTTATGGCTATAAGTAGTGGTAGATGTGTTGCAAATACCTGTATCTGGTTGGATCGTCCGGAGTCCCGTATGAGAGAAACGACTTCCATTGCTGGTCATAAACTCAGCATCTGTTTTGGTCAACTTTGTATGGTCAAAGTAGGTGGATTGTTTGATAAATGTTAATAATTGGGTCTAATGATGTTCATGGATGCAACTAGCAGATGAAATAACTTTGGTACGCAAAGTTACGTCTTTTGTGCTCCGGCGACAATCCGCTGCTCTAATCACAATCAGCCCCAGAAACGCGTCTCCATACCGGAGCTCCAAAGGGACTACGAAATGCGTTCAATTCACAGGGTTTTGTGGCGGGATGCGCACACCCGATATCGGAGCACTCGTCTGCACGACAGTTTCAGGTTCTCAGCAGGTAAGCCATCATTGTCTGTGTTCGTTTCACATTTGTGATGTGCTGAGTCTGTACTTCACCATGCGCATCTCAGCTCGGAGTCGAGGATTTTGGCTCTTGCTGCCTTTAGGTTCCTTCATAGAGCAGGGTGTTTGCAATAGGGCAGGCTGCATCGGGTCCCGCCGCGCACTTACAGATACGGTAGCGGTTAGAGCGGTCGAGCCCGAGCGACAATGGCTTCTAAACTTCAGGAAAACTCTGAACTGCACCTCCCCACACAGATAAGTTAGGACGAAACTGATGAAATCGAGATTACAATGTAAACCGGCAATCCTATAATCCGTAGTAAGCACCTTCTCAAAGCTCTCCATGCAACCTTACAGAAAGATCTGAGAAGTGAACCAAACCCGGAAAAAGTCGACAAAATCAAGGAGACCGATATCTCCAACAAACAAAGCGAGGTGGCACACTGCTTTTAACGGCGAAAACTTAAAGGCAGTGTCCAGGCAAAAATTTCGATACTTCAAATCTAGCATCTTCTTACTCTTCTCGACGAGCTGGTTGCAACTGTATAGGTTTTAGCCATAGAGACCTTGAAATTCACGGTTTTTAGAAGGTTGGAAGTTACGATGTGGACGAGTTGTCTGATGAAAACTGAAAAGGAGGTTATGAGGCTTCCATTTTTATGAAAAACCAGCCAATTCCTGCTAGCCAACGAATACAATATCTAATATGTCTCAAAAATACTCTGTTCTTTTTTTTTTGGTTAGTATCTTTTCCACTGATCACTTTTTTTTGAGAAATCGGGTCGAAATTCCTGACCATTATCGATTGAGATACGTGTAAAATTCAAGAATACGTGTTCAACAAGGTGACCCATGTTGGGAAGAGTGCCATCCCCAGCATAACGGAATGGGGAGGGACCAGACTGTCAGACAGTGGAACATGTTTTGACCAACTAAGACAAGATTTGATCTGCTTTCACGAAATCATTGAAGGGGCGGGCTGGGCACTGGATTCGCTTTGGGTACTAATACTGAAGATTCTGCCTGGACACTGCCTTTAAGGAAAGCCCGACACTTCACCTCCCCACACAGACAAGTTAGGAGAAAATTGATAAAATCGAGATTTTAATAAAACGGCGATCATTTAGTCCGTAGCAAGCATCTTCCGAAGTCTCTCCATGCAAACGTACAGAAAGATCTGAGAGGTGAGCCAAACCAGGAAAAAAATAGATAAAGTCAATGGAACCGATATCTGCGTATGAAACATGCATATCAACCCTTACGACACTTTTCTTTTCAAAAATCTGGACGCCAAATCCAAATGATAAGGTGTTATTCATGCTTGCGGCGCGTCGAAGTTTACGATTTTTCTTACTTATCACTGAGATATGGTCATGTTCCTTCTCCTCCAAACTTCTTCTCTTTTAAACGCATGGCCTCTAAGCATTTGTTGACCACCTAGTATTGGTGAAGTTTCCCTCCAGTTGTTGAGTTTCGCGTTTCCGTGTTCGTTACATTTCCTTTGACGTCGTTTTATTTTTTTTTCTTTTCATGCGTGTGCCTTATGCACCGTAATAAATGATTTGATTTGATTTGAAGGTCGCACCCCACCTTCGCGTGCGGTTTAAAATGACGCGGCGCTCTCTGACGCCAGCGCCGCTGGCGTCGCCCAAAAAGACGTTGACCACGGATCAATTTCCATACAGTGTGTTTTTCCGGGCGTAAACATCGCGCGCAATCTGATCCATTCCAATAGATCAAATTCTCAGTCGAAAGACCACGTGAGAGCGGAGGTTCCAGCAATTCACACGTAGCCTTTGTACTGGATCCGCAACTGCACCGAACTTTACTCCCGGAAAAACACCCTGTATTGCATGATCGACGCTCACAACGTCGTCATCGGCCTCGGGAACTCTGCGCGCTGTCTAAGGCAGCGCGAAATTCAAAAACGTGCTGAATCTAAGTGTCTGAAGTGGTTTTCGTAACAGTAGGGACAAATCAATGATGATGGATGCTTGTGAAGAGTTGAACTCGAAGTATTCGACGACACATTTGCATTCGTGGAGGATATTGCAACCTTCCAAACTTGGTCGACCTTCGATTGTAACCACGCAACACTTTCGCTAAGTCGTTGTAGAATATTTTGCGATAGCTAAAACGACCCTATTTCTGGTCAAAAATTTGAGGGCTAGCTTGGTGGAGTTTTGAGTACAGACGTTGTGTGCTACACTTGATAGTGAACTATACCAGTACAGTGCTGGAGTAATGCGTTGAAGACATTCGGGCTGAGATTCTCCACGCCTCATGAAACATCTCTCCAAGATGTTGTGCATCAACCACTTTCTAATGGTTCGTCGCCACTATCGTATCGATATGCACACCACATTCTTTTCTTCAGTTCCGAAGCAATGCACTAAACAGAGTACCCGTGCTATAAGCATATCGTCGTGAGTGTTCAGATTCCATGCCATATGGATAATCTCATGAAGTCCATCACTAATCAAAAACAGTTAAATTTCCCTTGTAGTGGGAGTCGTCTCAATGATATCTTCATCCGACATGGGGTCCTTTCAGAAGGCGTCATTTTCATATTCATTCTTTTCCTGAGCAAGGTTTGCCTTGTCGATTCCTAAAGCCTCTTGGAATGTGAGATTCTCAGGAAACCAAAATTTTACGTCAAATCTTTGCAAAGTTATTCATGCTTGCGGCGCGTCAAAGTTCACGCGCCGATACACAGTGCAAAGGAAGGAGGTAGAAGACAAATCCTAGCAGGTCAGCACTGTTCCTAGTTTCGCCGTTGCGACTGCCGCGCGAACAAACCGCGTTTCCATTTTCGCCGCTTTGGGTTGGCGCGAAAACTTCGTGGAGTTTTGTCTAGGCGCGTAAAATTTGACGTGCCGCAAGCGTGAATAACTTTTGCGAAACTTCCGAGAAGTGTGGATGTACAGTTCAACACTGGTGAACAATGAATACTGGCGAAAGAATCATGGACTGGTACGCGGCCATTTTCACTCAATATTAACATGCTTGATGGTGCACAACCACGTCGTATACCTTCAGTCTGTGAGTGCACCAGTATTCACCCGTTCCGACTGCTGTATAATGGCATAATTAATAAATGAGGCTTCGGAAGAATTCTTGGTGATTTGTTTAGGTTGATGGGTCAGTTACTTCGAAGGGATCGGATACAGATGTGGGGAAAGTTAGTCACTAACGCCATCTAACCGCTTTGCTATCTTGTGATGTTCAGCTACATGTAAAACTAAAGAGAACTACATCTCTTGATAGTCAAACGACCACAGAAACCAAACCTCAGCCTTCCACTGTTTTTCAAACCAATATTTAATTGAAAGAGAACATCTTACTGCAGCAACCAACTCTAAATAACCTGAGCAAAAAATCAAGTACAAACGCTGCAAAGGTGTAAATCGTATTCAGTGGAAAAGGAGGTCATACATTTTCAAACGATGTTACTAGAGAGTTATCCTTTCTTTCTCGCTTTTACAATCCTTCGGCACTCAGTCCTTACTCAGTTCTGCAAGGAAACTAAACCGATGCGACACAATCGTTACCGCGATTTGAATTTCGCGAGTTGTTAGCGCTGGTCCATGGGGCGCACCGCGCGCAGACAGATGTAGATCTAGATACGAGTCAGCTGTAGTGCTATTGTATGCAACTAAGAAAATAACGAAGCAATATGACGAGATGAAAAGTTCAGTCCGGTAGGTAGGGATGTTAGCATAATTTTTATATGTGAAATCAAATGCAGGATGCGCGTCATGTGTCGTAACTGCACCAGAGACACCAAACTAGGCGGCCACACGCAGGATCGTTCAGTTTCTGACTTAATAGGAGTTTTTGATCATTTTGAGCTTATGCAAGAGTTTTTGATTATTTTGAGCTTATGCAACTTTTCGATTGTTCCACGGCTTTTCTTTCCTGCAGTTTTGAACTGTATTAACAACAGAGTGCCTCTGTAATTCTTCCGCCTTGTGATATGTGAAACATACTCTCACAAGTTGTTTTGGAATCAGGCGTGTGCGAAAGTAAAATTTTAAATCCCGTAAGACGGAAAACGGAAGGCCAAAAATGAGCGGAGAACGGAAAGCGTAAAAGGGAAAACGGAAAACTTTGCCCAAACATAGGTTTGTGACCAGAAGTCCTCTTTAACATTGAATTTTCTAGGTACAGTGTCGTAGATCCGGCTCGTCCTCAAGGCGCACCTCCTGAGATCACACGTGGCGTCTTGCTGGCAGCATTCCCGCAGCCAATCGGCTGAGTAGCGATCGCTAGCAGGACGCCACGTGTGATCTCAGGCGGTGCGGTTTGAGGACGAGGCGGATCTACGGCACTGTACCTTCTTAAAGGCAGCAGGAGCTGAAATCCTCGACTCCGAGCTGAGCTGTGGGTGATGAAGTACAGACTCAGCACATCATAAATGTGAAACGAACACAGACAATGATGCTTACCTGCAGAGGAAATGGAACATTCGTTGCGAACACGCCTGGCCGTTTTCGCGCGCGGACAAGTTTTCCCCGGCGCAAAAGCCATTGCGGTGCGTGGTTTGGCGCAAAGGGAGAACGAAATGCATGCAATTCACAAGATTTCATGGCGGGACTCGGCCAAAACCACGCGCCGCAATGGCTTTCGCGCCGGGGAAAACTCGTCCGCGCACGAACACGGCCAGGCGTGTTCGCGACGAATGTTCCATTTTCTCTGCAGGTAAGCCATCATTGTCTGTGTTCGTTTCACATTTATGATTTGCTGAGTCTGTACTTCACCACCCGCAGCTCAGCTCAGAGTCGAGAATTTCAGCTTCTGCTGCCTTTAATGAGCATGAGTGGTGACTCCTTCAAGTAATTAAGTAATTTGAAATCCATTGATGGTACGTACTTCTAACGCATAGAATATAGGCAGATCGAGAAGTATTCATCCTTCACCTAGGTATTGAGACTAGTGGACCGGCGGGCCACTTAACCTGCAACAACCCGCATGTGGATGCATGCCGGAGGCGACAGCTACATAGCTCCCACAAATTTAATCTAGCAGCGCAAACGACGGTTGAAGTTTAGATGAAAGTGGCGCGAAAACGAGTTACGGAAAAGTTGGATCCACTGCACTTGGCCTGGAACAGCCCTCGCGTGGATGCAAGCCGAAGCGCGATAGCTACAGGATTCCAATAAAATTGGGTCTTCATGCAAAAACGTGAAACTGCTCAGTGTCAAAGAAAAGCGCCGTAGGAGTGGGCTCCGGAAAACCGTGTGGCGATCCGTTTACAGTGTGTTTTTCCGGGAGTAAACATCGCGTGCGATCTGATCCATTCCAATAGATCAAATTCTCAGTCGAAAGACCACGTGAGAGCGGAGGTTCCAGCAATTCGCACGTAGCCTTTCTACTGGGTCCGCAATTGCACCGATTTTACTCTCGGAAAAACACCCTGTAAGCGTTATTCATTCTTGTCGCCGCCAGCGCGCGACGTACCGTCTTCGGGTGCCACTTCCACAGCCCTCGCAGACCGCTCACATGGTCTGGAAGGGTCAAGTAAACGTTAAAAAATCTGTGGTTAGATGACACACTTCTTCAATCTTATCGCTTGTTCCTTTACTCATTCAATTTCTCGTCTGAAATCCCCGGGGGTCTTGTTCAGTGCAGTAATGAATTACAATGATTGTTGAAGCTTGTCTCTTCCGTCATATTCCGCAGCCATTTCTCAGTGCAGTTCTTCCAGAGTACTTCAGAGTCCACAATCTTCTATCGGCATTCCATTTATTTTATGATGATGATATAACAGCAACGGATTCCCTATCTAGTTCTACATCGGAGAGCGTTTTGTATTTCTAAATTATCCACATTTCTGGCTTGAACTTCCTCCACAGCTCTAGAGCATTAGTAGGTTAACAAAAAAGTAGAATTTGATCAAAGAGGCGTCTTATTGCTTGAGGCATTTCGATTTTACAAGCATGCGACAAACACTACTTCCACTCGGATTGTGTCTCACTGGATATCCTCCGCCTTCTGCGTATGTGTATGCGTCTTCGTTGTATCTGCATTGTATGTGTATGCGTCTCCAGACAATTTCACGCAGATCATTTTTGTTTGCATTCAAAAGGAAATCACGACAGGAACGAGCACCAGCAGGAGTCTGGCTTTGGTCGGGCAGCCCGAATGCCCTTAAAAGGAGATACCAACCAAGCAGAAATCAATTCGTCATCTTCATATTCAAATATACGTGTATCCCACTATGGATGTTATAACATATATACATTATTGTATAAACACCATAATACATAGATTAAATATATAAATGAGTATCTTCATGAGAATGCACAACGACAGTAATGATATCATCTTCTTCTATATTATTATCTCTTCAACGTCCACTTCCAAAGCTTGACTATTACTACGTTGCATGTGGTCCCAGCGTATCGATGACATCGTCCAATAAGGCTAGCGCTTCTAAATGAGAGAGACATGGATCAAAATTTGCACTCGTTATAATAATTCCATTCCAGCAGAGAATATCAATCAACATACCTTGCAAGATGTTCTCACCGTCAACGGCTGATCGCAGCTCGCCATACTCCACTTTACCTTGAATGCATACGTGTGAATATTTCAATAGTTTCACTGTTCCTTGAAAAATCCCGACACCAATAACCTTCAAGCTCCGTATGCGGATGAGGTGAAGCCGCTCCTGTCATTATCCATTCTAACACTCGCATCATCCCAATACTAAAAGTTGTAATATAGAGGAGGGGCCAATGTGTACCTTTGCTTTAAAGACAACCAAACTGAACAGATGCACACACCCGAGCGTAACTTTCACCTTCGGCATTTTCTCTGGTCTCAGTACTCTTCTTCTGCTGAAAAATTACATTTTTTTAAGAATTTGCGTCAGATGATGTTATATCACCGAAAGTGGAGAAGAGCATATTTTTTTTATTTCATATTTTTTCATATTATTGAAGACCTTAACAATCACTTACGAGTTTTCCATTATTTTCGGCCATTAAGCAGTAACTCTTGAAGATGTTCCTGTCATCGGCGCACTTCATAGAGCGGTATATGAATCTCATTTCGCAGAAATGAGATTCATATACCGCAGAAATCCATTGATGGTACGTACTTCTAACGCATAGAATATAGGCAGATCGAGAAGTATTCATCCTTCACCTAGTTATTGAGATTATCGGAGTTATATAATCAATAATCATCTTTTTTACTGAGTGTTTAGTAGACGAGAATCTGTAAAATGTGAAAGGTGCGACTTCTTCGCATTACTTCTACTCTGCAAAACTTCTGACAAAGGGTAACTATGGTGGTTGGTACGTTTGAAATCTGAGAAGGATCACGTTATTCACAGAGGATCCCGTTGGAGCGAGTTTGCGAAGGAGGAAAGAGGAGAAGAAGAGTGTGTAGGGAAAGTGAAACACAAGCAGCCCAAACACTGCGCAAAGCATCAGGCGCCAACGGCGCCAGTATGAAGCTGGGGATCATCGTCTGATTAAAACAGTGACAATTACGATGTAGTCGTATGCATTTGTCAAGTTCAAAGAATACATTATGCGTTGTTTCGCAAGAATGCTTGATGCTCCTACCATGGCACGTCACAGTTTCATGTAACTTTTATATCAGTTTACTCCAGATTTCTGTGGAACCTTGTCTTCTTGAGAACTTTGAGGAGACCAGGGCACTTGTATGGCATATTTCGAGGAACGATGAAGACCAGCAAAATCGCGATGGGAAGTTTACACTGCAGCTGAGACAATAAAAGTCAAACAAAATAATTCGGACTTCGTTAATGGCGTTGACATCAATTTTCGTTTTGTTGTTGTGAACTCATGTACATTACGCATCGAAACATGTGAATCCTCTTCAGGATAGAGGAATACGTCGAAAACAACGATCCCTGTCCCTCCACAATTTTCCGAGATGTGCCGTTTTCCGGGCCAAGAACCGTGAAACGTAATGGCCAAAAATGGGCGGAAAACGGAAAACGGCTCTCGTCGCCGGATCTTGTCGCGGCGATGCCGCCGCGGGCTCGCTGGCCTATGCCTAACTATGGGCGACTGTCACCGCAGCAAAAGTCTGCAAGCCCCTTAGAAATCAGGCCCCAGCACGACGTCTTCCTCGCGTTCTGGCGTAGCGCCAGAACCGTCACCTTTGGCATCCTTGAGGGCGCCGACATGTTGTGGAGGCGGGGCGTCAGCCCCACTCTCTATTGTTGCACTGACACATGTTGGTGTATATTGAGATGATCGTTTTCACAGCTGAACCGACTATTTTTTCTACCTTGAAGGGCGCCATCTAAACGTCGATAAACCTTTAGGCGCCACCCACCCGCCTAAGTCGCCATACTCTGAGCCAAAATAAGGAGTTTGGGCTGTGTTGGCGGCTCTTCTTCTCGTGGCAGCCAGGCGGCACGGTGGGGGTTGGAGTTGTAGAGGATCCAACTCTCATCTCCTGGAACCAGACCTTTCAGGAACTCCTTTCGGCGTGGGCGGAGGATGAGAGACTGACAAACGGTCAGGCAGCTCATCTTGGCACGGTCGTTCAGTTGGCGAGGGATCCTCCAAACTCCGATAGCCAAGCTCGTGGAGGTGGTTTTCTACAATACGATGGCTGCATCCAAGCTTGCTCGCCAAGTCGCGCATACTCCCGGATCCTCCTTGATAGCCGTGAGCTATCTAGTGACCGTGTCGGCCAGGACCACTCACACAAGGTAGTCCTTCCCGACTTGAGGTATTATGATTGAAGAGGTAGTCTTACTATAATACTTATGTTGTGAACCCTTAATATAATAGCTTCGAGAATGTTCTCTAAAATTATATAGGCCAGCATCTGTATCAATTGATTTTTCAAACAAAAAAAAGGGGGGGGGGGCATTGAAAGCTTTCGGAAATTTCTTCCTCACCATTCTACTATTTAATCAGTTGGCAGTATGCGTATACTGAGCAAGGGTGGACGATTTCAATCTTTCCATTGCACTTCTCACCGGACGGCAAGCGTTAGTTGCGGTCCAATTATAGGTGCGAGACTCCAGATAAGCCCCAAGGGTCATTATCGTCTTCGCACTTCGCTCGCTCCTCTAGTTGTCCAAGTCACTCGCATCGCCCAATACAACATGTAGGCGGGCCCCCAAAAACTGTTATAGTCTTTCCGAAACTACGAGTCCGCTCACGCACGCGGGGATCGAGAGGCGGCACGGCTGCGACGTATGCTGTTAGCTGCCAGGTCGAACACATCACATCCAAATCATTGGTGTATATCAAGAAGATAACGATGTAACGTGATACGCAGATTAGAGATGACGACATGGAGTGTTGGCAAGCGTGGCAGCCTCTGGATACCCGCGTGCGTGGGCAGACTCGTCGTTCCGGAGAAACTGTACTTGCCGCGATCCCTAGAGTTAGTCGCGTGCGATATTGCAGCTTTGAACTTTCTGCCCGCGGTGGATCCGCATGGCCGAGTGGATAAGAGAGCGGACTTGGAAACATGAGTTTGAGAAGGTACTGTCTGTTTCAAAAATCAGAGCAATTCAATGTGTTTTGTTTAACAGCACAGCGCGCATTTTATCACACGCCAAATCATGGAAATTGGCGCTATCAATCGACGATCGATCGCTGGAAGCGCGCCAAAACATGTCTTGACTATAACAACGTGGCCAAACTTACCTCATCTTGGCGGAAGGCCAAGTGGCAAGATTAGTGAAAAAGACAGTACAGTCTGGTAGCGCAGAGGTGGCGCCTGGGTTGACCTTGTCTGCAATTACGACCTCATCCAGATGTCGGCCAAATAATCTAATTTTTACACTACTTTGGTGTGGGTATGGGTCATGATGAGGCAAAAGGGGGCGGTGTCTTCCCGCCCTTCGGCGTCGACTCGTCCACACTCACATTCAAATTTGCATAGGCAACTATGATGAAATCGCGCGCGAATTAGTGCGAGTAGGTCCTGAAGGGCGGGGCGAGGGTTCGAATGTACCAATCGCAGACACATTGCCCACCCACTTTTGCCTCATCATGACCCACACCCCTTTGATGTGCATTTGGTGTGATTCCTTCCATTCTGATGTTTCCCTACTGCCATTCAGTAAAATCCAGGGCTGTGCGTTAGAAAAATTTCAGATTTCGTTAATCCGTTAATTCGTTACGTTAGGCCAAAAGTGGCCGTTACGCGTTAATGCGTTAATTCGTTAATCCGTTAATTCGTTAGAGGACGGATTTGTGAGTATTTTGATAAGTTTCATCGGCTGTAACAAGCAGTCGAGATCCCTGACTGATATTCAGAGCAAATGAGCTGTAGATTCAACAAAAAATTAAAGCAAATGCTAACATTGGTTACTTCTGGCTCTGAAAAAAAATGGTATAGCAAAGTGAAAAGGTTTAAAAATAATAGTTTCTGAAATTTAAAAATGAATGTTTCTCTTCAATGCATGCAGAAAACAGACACAGGCAATGATCGGACGACTGAAAAAAGACGAGTGATAGAGATGCCTTCGGTTAGGAGTTGCGTTATTTTGCCTCACAATTTTCACAATAAATTTTTGGCAAGAGGAACGGATGAGAACTCTTAAGATGTTAGGCTTCATAGAGAAGGTAAAAGACTCAAGGCAGGAGGCGCGCAGACATAGCTCAGAATCCTAATATAAGTATGTTATGGTGCAAAAGGAGCAGTTTTTTTTTTTGCGAATTTCTTCAGTCAAGCTGGTTCTTGTATCCGACACAAACCTGCTGCTGAAAAGAACCTCGCACTCAGTTGCCGGAGCGGAAAGGTATTTATATGCCAACATTTTGATAAGAGTGAATTTCGTGGTGTAAGTATCGCTGCTCTAATATTCAGAAGGATCAGTCGAGAATGATGGCTTATGCGCAAGGTATTCATCTACTTCCTTAAATAGATGCAGGTTCACGGAAGTTCTCATTCGCATATCTATCCTCGACAATGTCGGGTGCCTCACTGCAAATCATTTTACACAATCGCCGGAGCTATGCGTATCATCTGCTGTATATCATGAGAAAGTTGTGTAGTGCGAGAAAGGTACGCATTTCAGATACTATTTGGCTTTCTAACGAAACCGATTCTAACGGATTTTTGGGGTTTTTCGTTAATTCGTTACGTTAGGCCAAAAATGGCCGTTACGCGTTAATGCGTTAATTCGTTACGTTAGTAACGCACAGCCCTGGTAAAATCCCCTCCCAGACGCATTCTGCGGACAAAGTCGTAATTGCAGAAAAAGTCACCTCAGGTGCCACCTCTGGGCTAACAGACTATACAGGAAGCTCCAAATGTCCGCAGTCAAGAGGGCGTGGCCACGACGCGGCTCCTTGATCAGACACAGGCGCTCTCTATGCTGCCTCTGGCTTCCCTGACTCTGCAGCCAACCAGTGGCAGCGTGCCGAGCGCCTGTGTCTCTGTCTAAAGCCGCGTCGTGGCCACGTCCCTCTTGACTGCGGACATTTGGAGCTTCCTGTAATTTTAGCGGGCAAGCCGCGGCTCATGAATTGCGAAACACCTTCGCTAGCGCTGACACTCTCACATTCGGGTGTTTGCTGGTAAATTCCACAGAAGAATCGTCTCTCGATTTCCTATAGTTAATGCTTCTTGTGTTGCTTATAGTGTTTTCTTCTAATACAGCTGAAACACTGCGTCCGTGCTTGTTTCTCAACACTGTTTTTCTTGTTTCCTCGGGCAATTTAGTTTTTTTTTTCAAATACGCACCTCTCGAATTTTTTAGTTTCAGGTCATCCCATGAGTTCCCATGTCCCACCTGTCAACGAAAACGGTTTTAGAAGAGTTGCAGGCGAGACCAATTCATTTTCATTTATTATTCTTGTAAAACTTCGTTGAAACCTATGCACGTTTTGGTGAGGGAGCCATTTTTGACGGTCTTCACCGCCTAGTATAAAACCAACGTCGAGATTATTCGCATGAGCTTAGGCGGTTATAGTCTGTTTCACCGGGGAAGATAGTTAGGGAAACGCCGCAGAGAAGAGCGCGGGAAAGTGTGCAGAGATTGGAGAGAGTGCACAGAAAAACAGACGCTGTGCAAGAATTACTATCGTCGCGGGCGAAACAGACTACAATTACCACTGGGGATTATGATCTTTTTGATAGATACAAAAGGGGTCAGTACTTTTGTTTGAACATTAGTTTCCAGAAGAGTTTTGTTAGAGTAGCAGTGTAGTGGTTCTTCTAAGAGTTGAAAGTGTAGAAATCTGCCTCCACCCTATTTCAAAAGCCGCCGAAATCGAGTTTTTGTGCCTACTGCCTTTCTCGTCCTCCTTTCTTAAAGGCAGCACGAGTCGAAATCCTCTACTCGGACCTGAGCTGCGAACCCTAAAGTAGGCGTCGCGCACATCATGAATCTGCAAGGAACACACACAGTAACGACTTACCTGCGGAAAACGGCGAAGTGCCGTCGCGTGCACGCCCGGTCGTCCAGTGCTTCGGAGGGCCCGACGCGCCAGCTTACGCATTTAAACGCATGCGGGCTGCTACCGATTCCCCTTCTCCGTGCTGGGACCCATTTGCGCACGCAGGGCACCGCCGGGATATTCGTCCGCGCACGGAAGGCAGCATCGCGTTTTTCCGGCTTTCTCGGGTGTTTCACGCGATTTCACCACCGGATATGAGCAATACACCCCCAAAAACCCCAAAATCCGGCGAATCTTTTCCATGCTGAAATCCATCCCATGATTACTGTTTGATTATTTTTCTTCAGGTTAGTGTTTGGAAACTAGGTTCTACAGAGCAATCTACACTGTCTGCGTAGTGACTTTTTAGGTGACCTCACCACCCCAGGAGATCCAGCAGTATGCAGTAAGGCTTAACGGAAGGAGTGCCCGAGACACGACACTGCAAAATCTCACACTCCAACTCAGGAAACTCCTCTACTGCATCTCCGCTGTTGAAACCGTTCTCAACGGTGCTCATAAATGGATTCGTTGTTTGTTTATTGAGTTTAGTTTTCTGATATACTTCATTTTTTCCTTTTTTCCTTGCTTGAAGTTCTTTTCCTCATTGGAAGTGTTTTTTTCTTCGTTCGTTACTCGATTGGAAATTGTCCCAGAAGTGATTGTATTCATCCAGTTCACCCTATACTTTTCCCGTTAGATGCCGAATTTGCTGTGTATTTCCACATGATCATATAAGTTTCCTTGTTAAATGCCGATCTAACTATTTGTAGCCAATTTTGTTGTTAGATGCCAATTTTGTTCTTTGTAGTCAATGCGTGCTTTATTCCCACCCTCAGAAGAAACAAACCATGACTTTAACCCTTGAAAACATGAATAGAAGATTAAATGGAGTCATATCGGAACGAAATGAAAGAATTTCCCCGAAAGAGCGTCCTCGTACATGCCTGGTGTTGAATCCGCGGGCCACCCGAGGACCACTATCGGCCGAGCCGCGGCCTTGGGCGGCAGGTCGGCCGTTGCTCGACCGCGGGTCGGCCGTTCTTATTGTCTGAGTCACGACGCCGCAGTCGCTATTATCAGCGGCCGCTGATGTCGGCGATCGCCAGTCGCCAACTTTGGCGGCCGCCGCGACGCCCCGCCCACAATCGATGCGCACCGGTGTCACAGTCGCCAGCGACGGCGACGCAGGGTGCTACAGTCCTTAAGGACTATAGCAGCAATATTACTCGGAATGCCATCAGTGCGATAAGTGAAATAAAGACAAGAATGAAGCACTGACTGAATAATGGAGCAGTTGCAGACGACGGAGTGTTCAACCGAACCAGCTATTTATTCCAAACTTCCCCTAAGCAGTGTTCGAAAGACCGCAGCGTTTCGGGATTAGATGGGTACAGCGATGAGCGCTGCGCGCATTGGCACTTGCGGAGGAGCCGAATTAAATATGTAGAGATAGTCTCTACTCGCACGCGGGGATCGAGAAGCCGCCACGTTTGCCAGCGCTACACGTCATCATCCCTAATCTGCGTATCACGTTTCACCGTTATCCTCATGGTACTGACCAATGATTTGGCTGTGACCTTAAGGACTATAGCGGCAATATTAGTCGGAATGCCATCAGTGCGATAAGTGAAATAAAGACAAGAATGAAGCACTGACTGAATAATGGAGCAGTTGCAGACGACGGAGTGTTCAACCGAACCAGCTATTTATTACAAACTTCCCCTAAGCAGTGTTCGAAAGACCGCAGCGTTTCGGGATTAGATGGGTACAGCGATGAGCGCTGCCCGCATTGGCACTTGCGGAGGAGCCGAATTAAATATGTAGAGATAGTCTCTACTCGCACGCGGGGATCGAGAAGCCGCCACGTTTGCCAGCGCTACACGTCATCATCCCTAATCTGCGTATCACGTTTCACCGTTATCCTCATGGTACTGACCAATGATTTGGCTGTGAGTTAACGAAGCGGCAGCTAACAGCTCATGTCCCATGAGATGACTCACCGAATGAATAGTGGATGTGAAGTGCAGTAATGGTGGGAAAGAAAGATGAATATTAAAAAGAACATTCAAATGCAATGACAATAGCACGCCTACTCGGCGTATGCTACCACGTCGATCGCCCCGCAGCAAGGATTCCGACCGGCCTCACCCGCCCTATCGTTTTGGATGGACTGCACGTTTCCGATGAACTTCAGAAAACAATACGATATGACCGGATGCATAAAAAACCCATTGCGAGCCATTAATCAACGAATGATACAGCCTGGCTCTCGCTTCTTTATCTGTGGTGTAATACGACTTGCCGTTCACTTTCTCATCCATAGTAATGACATTCTTCTAAAACCAAAGGGAAAACTTGAAAACTAATAGCTTCTTAACATATCTGAGCACTGTGCAGTAAGGGGCGTTGTGCTTTTATTACCTCAACAAGAGAACTTGGAGTAAAGTGAATTTACAACTTCAATAATGATATTCAAAAAGTGTGGATCCTTGAATTAGCCTTTTTCACTAACAAAATAAAGATTTTGAGAGTAGGTGACAGACCCATACGGCAAAGCCTTTCCAACAGCGACACAATTCATTGGGGGCCCCAAAATCTTCATTTTTTCTCCCGGACTTCGTATAGAAGGGTTATTCGAGGTGCTGAGCACGAATATCTATTCATTTCGCACCATAACCCCATTTTTGTAGGGTTGCGGTAAGGTTATTTTGGATGCGGTACCCCATGCAATTCGCTCAAATTTTGCACAGGGGGTTATTTGGGGTGCTGAACACGAGTATGGTACCCATTTGTACCGTAATCCCATTTTCGTAGGGGTATAGTAGGTAACGGCAGAAGATTTAGAGAAAATGCCAATTTCGAGAAGGAAACGAAAGTGGCATGCAAAATAATGTTGGTGATCGCGATCAGCGCCTAAAACAACCCCTCTACGCGAAACTAGAGAGGATTCTGTGAGATATCATTCCTACAGTAACTCTACAAACATTACAAGAATGGAGTTACGGTGCAAATGGAATATGATATTCGTATTCAGCACCTCAAATAACCTCTCTCACAAAGTTCCGGCAAGAAACTTTTTTTTTTTGAAAATTCTGGAGCCCCGAATAGTGCGAAAAAAAAAGAACCAATCCAAAAGAATCTGAGATAAAACAAAATTCCTAGATCAAAGCAGAAGTAAACCATAACAACAAAAGGGCAAGAATGCCTTCGCAGACTTCCTAGGAACAACAAAAGGGCAAGAATGCCTTCGCAGACTTCCTAGGAATAATGAACAAAAACAACAACGGATCGATTGCTGAGAATAAGCACTATAATACTGCGTGAGCGATGTAGGATCACGCGCGACTTCAGTTATGCAAACAAGAAATTAAATTCAAGTCCAAACAAACTCGTGACTACGAATAGAAATGTCATTCACAAAGAGAACTTGCATATATCGCTCAGCACCCAAAGATGTAGCTCACTTCCTTCTTGCAGCGTCACCACTCCAAAGGATTGTTTCTCCCTTGGCGCCCATTGGACGTTGCTGTCTCGGGCTACCAAGGATAGATTCACCAAAGATCGGTGTTGATTTGCCAAGCGGGGAGTTTCGGAAGAAACCTGAATACTCTGTAACTTTGGAGAACAGTAAACATCATCTTTATTTCGTATTTGTCAATAGGTGTGTCATGGCATGTCTGTCACATAAGCGATCTCCAAAACTTGTTAGATCGAGATATTTTTGGAACATACCACATAGTAACACTATTCAGATGAAATTTTGCATCCATATCTATATATAAAACATTGAAACGCTTATGACACCTTTTTTCAAAAATCTGGACGACGCGCATGGGCGCCAAATTCCAACGATAACAATGCATCTGTAAGCAAGGTGGTGAAGAAGCCTCGGAAACATGGGACACCATCCGAATAGGGCGGAGAGCCTAGGACACTATTCATCGGATAATATCGATCCGGATGTCGATTTATCGATCGATTTTATCGGTTTTCCACAATTTAGCTCCTATCCTAATCGAAATGGGATAATCCACCACGCTGATCACGAATCTGAAGGCCATTTTGCACCGCAGGGTTATTGATTTATTGACTTTATTGATTTTTCGCAATTTAAGCTGCAGGTTTGGCGGAACCGTACCCACTGGAGTTTTTCACAACGCTGATCACGAGTCTGACGACCGCTTTGCACGGCGTGATTATTGATTAATGACTCTTCCACGCTATCGGTTCTATGGACTATAGATTGCGTTGTTGCGGAACCAACCTCTTGCTGAACCCGACTATTCAAAACATTTTAATAAGGTAAGACTATTCTAACGGTCACTCTTCTTTTGATGCTGCAAATGTGCACAGAAAATTATTCTTTTATTTTCGTTATGCGTCGACGTGGTAGCGACGAAATCAGATGTTAGGTAAGCGCATGAGCATGACATCTACGTACTGGAAATGCCGTTTTTTGTTTGTGAATCTCAATTCTCACTTACAGTTGTAAGCACAAGCACACCATTGCCAGACAAGGCGGTTCGAATCAGTAATGCTTCAAAAAACTCAAGCGGAAACCAGAATATTCCCGACACTTAATATCCCTTTGTACGCGACCACCATCGACTCATTGATTTTATCGGTTTTCGTGCGTTTCGTTTCGGCGTGGTGGAACGATATTCACTGGGGTTGTCTGGCATGCTGAGCACTAATAAAGGCGTGAGCACAGTAAACCCTTGGAAACGCATTGACAGAATCAGTGGATGGATACGTGTGCGCAAAATGTTCTTTAGTTATACCAATTACATAGGCCTTGGGGGCAGTTCGTGTACGAAAATTATCGTGGTGTGCACCAAGGTAACTTTCACATCTAATATTTTGATTTTCAAGCCAACATTTCAACTGGTTCGACGAGCCATTTTTAACATCAAGCAACTAGTCAATATGAAAGAAAAAATTTTGAAGAAAGTTTAAGAAATTCGAAAATATATTTAGTCTGAATGGCAGCTGACAATTTCACCAGCATCCGTGCCTCTGGAACCGACGCTGGGTCACGTGTAGGAAAAGCGCGAATAGGTGTCATAGTCAACGCCACAGTACTCCTCATCCTCGGCCATTCGTCGCCGCGAAACCCCGCCCTCAAGAGCTACAAAAACTCGAGGTCCAACCCCCTCGGGCTTGGTTTCGGTCCGTCGCTACTCGTCCCGCCCCTCACTCGATGAGGCTCGTTTTTAACTCCTGTTAGTTTTCATTTGTATTCTTTCATTTCTCGCTTCTTTTTCTTTTCTTCCTTCCACATTAATGTCGTTGGGGCAGGAGGGGTCTCTCTCCTGCTCCATAAGGCCACTTGTTAGGCCTCATTTATTTTTCGTGCTAATACTCCGTGTTTTTTTATCCATATATATATATATATATATATGCCATTAGGATAAAGTTAACCAGAAATATTCTTGTTCACTCAGTCTAGGAAAATGGGCAGACATAAGGATTTTTGGGTACATAGATTCAATAACGTTTGATAATTTGGTACAGGAAGATGGGTATAACGTTCTGAATACACCCTAACGAAACTCATTCCCCTCAGTAACGGAATCGTTACACATGTTTCAACTGCATTGCCTAATTCTTGAACTAGAAACTAGGTATTAAGTGAACTAGCATCACAGAACCACGGTCGCACTAAAGCGGAAGAAGCTGAAAGAATCGAAAGTTCTTGTTGATGTAGCTGCGAAGCTATGGAAATCAAGACATTGGACGCTGTTTTTCACCCATGTCGTCGTAGAGAAAAAGACTCCCGTCCCATGTCATAGAAGTGTTCAAACGCATTACTGACTGCCCGAATTTCTACAAAGTCGAATGCTGTTGTGAATCTGACTTTGAGTGTGGATCTGTAACCAACTGCGAAAGTATGGATGCAATCCATAACTGGAAAATGCCTTCAACCGCATTCCCCATGAAGCCATCTGCTATGCGCTGCGCTAGCACGGCATCAACGCAGCGCGTAGCAGATGGCTTCATGTGGAACAAGCACACTGAGTGGGTTGGGATTCTCTCTGTCGACCCAAGGAGTCGAGTGCAGACGGCGGCGGACAAGTGGGGGAAATTCCTCACCCCCGTAAACGTGTATCAAGACTCAGCTCGCTCATCGATCCTCTCCGTCGTCGTCCTGGACGACGTCACGAGGGACCACCAGAAGCCATGGACTCTGCTATATATAGAATCTTTTTTATTTATGGTGTAGTTATAATTAGAGAAAATTTTAGTTTATTAGTTTTAAGTGGTGTTGCAGTTTTAGAAAGTTCTGTGGGATGCCATATCTACCGTATACCTAACGTAATCCCACTAAAATAGGGTTATTTTACGAAATGGATGCGATGTTAGTGTACAACACCTAAAATAATCCCGCCCCGCAAAGTTCCATCCAAATTTTTTTCTGAAGATTTTGGCCACATTTGGCCGCCCTTGAAAAGGTGGCCAAATGTGGCAGCTTCCCGTGGCCGTTAAAGGCTGGGTATATGACGCTGGGATTTACGTTTTCCACCACCCATCGTAATTTAACAAAAAGGAGGGTATGGTAAGAATTAATACGATATCTTTATCTTTATCTTTATTGAGACGTGCATAATAATACGATATCCTACTATATTAAAAGATTTGGTCGCTAATTCCCAAGAACGCGTCTGTTACTGCGCGTCGACTCTCAGCGCATTGCAGATAGTATTGTCGATACGCAGTGTTGTGGCGAGTCCTTTAAAAAAAGGGGCCCCTGGCCTAAATTTCCACATTGTGCGCTTTTTTCGTATTAGATCTTTATCTTCCTTGTTATAGGGTGGAACCTCTCTAAGGGTCGGCGGGCGTAGGTTTTAGGCTACTTCGCACCTGGGATTATCGATTCGTTTATCGATTATATTGATTTTTCGCCAATTTTGCCCCGGGCGCGGCGAAGACATGTCTGCTGGGGTATGTCAATACGCTGAAAACGAATATGATAACCGTTTCGTACGGCACTATCGATTTATCGACTTTATTGATTTTTCGCTAATTTTGCCCCGGGCGCGGCGAAGACATGTCTACTGGGGTATGTCAATACGCTGAACACGAATATGATAACGGTTTCGTACGGCACTATCGATTTATCGATTTTATTGATTTTTTGGTATTAATGCTCACAGGTCAATGAAACCGTGTCTTCTGGGATTTTCCGAAATTTTCAGAGTAAATATGGGAAGCATTTTAGAAGAATTTACCAGCCAAACAACTTTACCTTACTTTTGAGGGAAGGGGACGGAATGAAGAAGTGTCATTTAGGCTGATCACTAAGTGATGAATATCTCGATAGGTTTCTTTTGGCTCAACAAATGTTGGCATCAGATTCAAATAGCCGGGAGAAACAGAGGACCCGAGCAAAGCCGGGTACACCGTCCAGTAATAAATATTCAAAAAATAATGATGAAACTAAACAACTGGATTTAAAGAATCAAACAGATATGATTTTTTAAATTCAGCAAGCCATTCTCAGGGGGGGGGAGGAGGCTTCCTGCAAATCCTATTTGGAGCCCAATAATCCTAATAATGTCGATTAACGTTTCACCAAAATCCTAGCACATGGTTTTGTTTCCTGTCATGGTTTTGAAACGAAGTGGTAGCGTTTCCTGGTTGGTTTAAACGGCCGGTCTCAGGTAAAGAGACACACGGGCCCATTGGTCGGAATTTTCCTGTGGGTTCAGCTAGCTGGGCCAGTGGTAAAGTAGCGCTGGTCCCATCTAAGGTGCACACGGGTGCATTCGTCAGGGCTTTCCCTTGGGTTCGACTGTGCCAGTGGTAAACATGTGCTGGTCTCAGGTAAAGGGGCACACGGGTCCGTTGGTCAGAAGCCAGGGTTCTGGTCTGTGGTAAAGAGGCACACGGGTCGTTGGTCAGCACTTTGCCTTGGGTTCGACTGGGCTAATGGTAAAAAGGCGCCGGTCTCAGGTAAAGGGCACAAAGGTCCGTTGGTCAGGACTTTCCCTTGGGTTCCACTGGGCCAGTGGTAAACATGTGCTGGTCTCAGGTAAAGGGGCACACGGGTCCGTTGGTCAGAACTTTCCCGCCAGTGGTAAAGAGGTTCTGGTCTGTGGTAAAGAGGCACACGGGTCGTTGGTCAGCACTTTGCCTTGGGTTCGACTGGGCTAATGGTAAAAAGGCGCTGGTCTCAGGTAAAGCGGCACAAAGGTCCGTTGGTCAGGACTTTCCCTTGAGTTTGACTGGGCCAGTGGTAAAAGGTGCTGGTCTTAGGTAAAGGCGCACACGTGTCCACTGGTCAGAACTTTCCCTTGGGTTCAACTGGGCCAGTGGTAAACAGGCGCCGCTCTCAGGCAAAGATGCACACGGGTCCGTTGGTCAGGACTTTCCCTTGGGTTCAACTGGGCCAGTGGTAAACATGTGCTGGTCTCAGATAAAGGGGCACACGGGTCCGTTGGTCAGAACTTTCCCGCCAGTGGTAAAGAGGTTCTGGTCTGTGGTAAAGAGGCACACGGGTCGTTGGTCAGCACTTTGCCTTGGGTTCGATGGGCTAATGCTAAAAAGGCGCTGGTCTCAGGTAAAGCGGCACAAAGGTCCGTTGGTCAGGACTTTCCCTTGAGTTTGACTGGGCCAGTGGTAAAAAGGTGCTGGTCTTAGGTAAAGGCGCACACGTGTCCACTGGTCAGAACTTTCCCTTGGATTCAACTGGGCCAGTGGTAAACAGGCGTTGGTCTCAGGTTAACGGGCGCACGAGTCCGTTGCTCGAAAAATCTTTTTGGAATCGACTGGGCCAGTGGTAAAGTAGCGCTGGTCCCCTCTAAGCTGCGCACGGGTCCGTTGGTCAGGATTTTCCCTTGGCTGTGATACTGTCAGCAGCAAAATTGCGTCGAGCTCAGATAAAGGGGCACACTTGTCGCGTCAGTCTCTGGTAAAGGGGCACACGTGTCGCGGCGGTCTCAGGTGAAGGGGCAAAAGGGTCCGTTTGTCAGGATTTTCCCTTGGGTTCGACTGGGCCAATGATAAACAGGTGCTGGTCTCAGGTTGAGGGGCACACAGGTCTGTTGGTCAGAATTTTTCTTTGTTTTCGACTGGGCCAGTGGTAAAGTAGCACTGGTCCCCTCTAAGCTGCGCACGGGTCCGTTGGTGAGGATTTTCCCTTGACTACGATGCTGTCAGCGGCAAAATTGCGCCGGGCTCAGATAAAGGGGCACACTTGTCGCATCAGTCTCAGGTAAAGGGGCACACGGGTCCGTTGGTCAGAATTTTCCCGCCAGTGGTAAACAGGTGCTGGTCTCTGGTGAAGGGGCACACGTGTCGCGGCGGTCTCAGGTAAAGGGGCACACGTGTCGCGCCGGTCTCAGGTAAAGGGGCAAAAGGGTCCGTTTGTCAGGATTTTCCCTTGGATTCGACTGGGCCAATGATAAACAGGTGCTGGTCTCAGGTTGAGGGGCACACGGGTCCGTTGGTCAGAATTTTTCTTTGGTTTCGACTGGGCCAGTTGTAAAGTAGCGCTGGTCCCCTCTAAGCTGCACACCGGTCCGTTGGTCAGGAATTTCCCTTGACTGCGACGCTGTCAGCAGCAAAGTTGCGCCGGTGTCAGATAAAGGGGCACCCTTGTCGCACCGGTCTCAGGTAAAGCGGCACACGTGTACACATGTCCACTGGTCGATATTTTCCGTTGGGTTCGACTGGGCCAGTAGTGAAGTGGCGAGGTCTGTTGAACGGGATTTTCCCTTGAGTTCGGCTGGCTGGCTCAGTGGCAAAGCGGTGTTGGCTTCAGGCAAAAGGGAGACGTGTTCGTTGGTCGTCAAAAAAAAGGTCGTGGTCGTGAAAAATTTCAATCAGTCAATTTTGGCATTTTGTGACTCCTCGACAAGCTGTTTGCCACTGTTTAGTTTGAGTTTCTCAAAATCTAGTTTTATTCAGACAGGTGTTGAGACTGAATGAAGTGCTTAATTAGGTTTGTTTGCAGACAGTCTACTCGAACTCTAATACCAACACTGATAGAATGCGGTGAAACTTTGAGCCAAGGAACTCATGGGGCCGCTATCTCGCGCAAAAGCCTAGACAATAATTTGCGCACCCACCCAATGTATCTCGCCAACCCCGTGGATTGCCCCTTCCCAGAAGCTAAAGCAAAAGCCTAGACAATAATTTGCGCACCCACCCCATGTATCTCGCCAACCGCGTGGAATACCTCCCTTTCTAGAAGCTTAGGCAAAAGCCCAGACAATAATTTGCGCACCCACCCCATGTATCTCGCCAACCCCGTGGATTACTTTGCTTTCCAGAAGCTTTGGCAAACACCTAGACAGTAACTTGCGCACTCACCCCATGTGTCCCGCCAACCGCCAACCCCATGGATTACCTCCCGTTCAGATCAGGCAAAAGCCCAGACAATAATTTGCGCACCCACCCCATGTATCTCGCCAACCCCGTGGACCACCTTCCTTACTAGAAGCTCAGGCAAAAGTCTATAAAATACCTTGCGCACCCACCTGATGTATCCCGCCAACCCTGTGGATTACCCCCCTTTAATTTGCGCACCCACCCCATGTATCTCGCCAGCTTTGGCTTTGGCAAACACCTAGACGGTAACTTGCGCACTCACCCAATGTATCTCGCCGACCCTGTGGACCACCTCCCTTACTAGAAACTCAGGCAAAAGTCTAGAGAATAACTTACGCACACATGTATCCCGCATGTATCCCGCCAACACCTCCTCAAGTATTCCACCAATCTCATGGAGCATCTTCGTTTCCTGAGCTTAAGCGAAAAATAACCAATAACTTATGCTCCTACTCATTTATCCCATCAACCCTGTTGATCATCTCCCTTCCCTAGGTCACGTGAATTTGAATAGTCAGCGAATTCAGTTCATTGCTTTGTAATTTCTTAATCACTTTCTTAATCATCACTTGGAACTTTTTTGGTTTAGTATAAATGAACCACGTCGTGTCGGTGAATATCGATGAGGAATGACAAAGATGATTGGTGGAAATAGGCGCTCGTGATGCTTATTCTCTTCTCACAATAATGTTTTCTTTCAGTTTTTGTTCAAAACTTTGGAAAAGTATAAAGTTTTCAGAATAAGTTCGGTTTGAATTAGAAGGATGGGATAGTCACATACAGTGGTAATGCTGAGGGTGTGTGTATGATTGGCTTACTGAGTTATTGACTGAGTGATTTGTACAATACAAAATCAGTTGTGTTCTGTATTTCACGCGGTCCTTGGTATGCTCGCTGCTCGCGAAAGACAGAGATGGAAAGAACAAAGCAAATTGATCCACGGATTCTGTCAGTTATCTTCTCTCATTCGCTACGCTACGTGCTCTTTTTGGACTGAATAATGTTATAGCTATACATATACAGTTGTGAAATAGTGTAGCTCCAGTTGAGGACGTGAATCTCACACAACCTGTTGGCGCGCACGAAAAACCACACCGGGCCAATATTTTCACACTTTGGAAATTAGCACAGTAACGTGGCTTACGGGGCCACTAGTTTGTGTTCAACACATCGAATAACCCCCATCTGCGAAATTTGAAGGAAAAGGAGGACATTGAGCGTAAGACGCAGACCAGGCCATGCAAGCGTCTAGGGCAGTTCGGTCTCCGGCTCTGGGCACAGAACGATGTGGTCACTAGAGGTTGGGGACTAATAAGTCCGGTCACATTCAGAAATGGGTCACTAAGTACCTAAATATGTACTCAGGAAAAAAATGATGTAAACAAGAGTCATATCAATAGCCTCTACTAAGATCTAACAATGAAATTTTAGCTAGTTCGTAAAGTTCGTGATCATTCTGGTGCAGTTTTGTTGAATAACTTGAGCAGCAGAACCGAGATTTTCACAGTCTTTATTCCGGCTAACGTTTCGGCGTCGTCGCCTTCGTCAGAGCCTGGAAAGTCAAAACCAAATGTAACATAACCTCCCAAACGCCCAATCAGTCCACAAGTTATAATCCAACATGACAGTAAAAGCGAAAAACGAGATCAGTGAAGTAAAACCCGTCAATGCTTACCTGGATAGCCGTTAGCCGCGATGTAATGGTACCGCCGCGTAGAATAGGTGTGCCGCTACTTGTAAGTAGGGTGCCCCCGCGCCTGACCCCGCAGATCAAAACCCGCAAAGGTCTTGATACAGAGCCAATTCGTTTGTCACGGCAATGCACTCTTCCTTCCTATTCATTTTGGGATTCCTAGCGGTTATCCAAAACGCTTCTAATGTTCTGCGGGCTACAATTTCCGGTTCCCACGATAAGATAGTGACAGCCACCTCGAACGAACTGTTTTCATGCCTAGTTATTCAACAAAACTGTATTCACTATGCCGAGATTCAAAGAAGGTCGAACGTTCACATTCTGGTGCAATTTATCTGCAATCCAAGCTGAAACCCTCGAAAAATTAACCACTGTCGGAACCCGCTAGAACTTGTTCGAACTTGTTAAAGGACTTGCCAGAACCAAAAGATTGTCATTGGAGCACGTTTTTATCCCAACCCCGAAAATTTTTTTCAGGAAATTTCTCTAGTTCGAAGGGACGGGTTGATGCGCTGTCAACTCCAAAATGTGCGCCTAGGGGTGCCAATTCTCTCCCAAAGTGGCATCCTTCGTTCTTGAGAAAACCTTCGAAAGTAGTCAAAAAGTTTTTTTTCACTTTTCGACCATATTTGACTTTTTTTCAAAAACGAAGATGGTTCCTCAAAAACGAAGGATGCCGTAATGGGGGGATTATTGCTCGTATAGTGCGCTTCCAAACCCAAAACTTCAACATGATCCGTCACCTACAGGAATATTAACACCCGATTATTATTGGAGCGCGTCAGAGTTCAAGGAAAGGAGAAGTGATTCACAGACCGTTCAATTTATATTAGATGAGTGTGTTCGGCAAACACGAGTCTATTTCATGAAGGATTGACCCAGTCGCGGCTCTGATACTTCTCAAACGCAGGTTAGAAGGGCTCCGCCGCGTTTCTTACCCAGGCAGCTGGATGACCCTTCATAGCATTGCCTGGGGAAGGTCAACCGATTCGACATCTCACTAAGCCCCGCCTCCTGCCCAGCCTACTATGTATCTTGCCGCGCGCGGCGTTCGCGATGTGGGAAACGCGACGGATTGCACAAGAGCGTTAAAATGGGTCCAGGAAAGCGGGGAAAATTCATATTTGGTTCATAAAGCTAATCCAAGAACAACGGAGAATGTGCCAAAAATCGTTTATTTTCCGAATGAGTTTTCATCGAGAAAAATACTGTAATGAAACCTGAGAGGTGTGGTATTGTAGTACTCACGCACCTGGCCTACTTGTGGTCAATTTAAGAGTAAACTCCATTAAGCACATCTGACACCTTAGCTCACTTTTTCTTCTCAAATCGCTGCTTCAACAGAAAGCGGAACTTAAGCATTACCGAAATCAGCTGGATAGGACCTTTCAAAGTTTAGTAGAATATGTAACACAGTACAAAAGCAAAACGTCGTACTCTATTTCCGCAAAAACAAGAAAATTTTGTTAGAATTAAGTGGAATGAACTGAACAAAGTAGGAGGCCCACCTGCTAGTACCTGATTCATCCTATTTCATCTAAACTCTGAGCGTCATGAGTCTGAACACCGCCAAACACACTTATTCTTGACAGAAAATATCGCATGGCGCATAGTTGATTTCCATTTATAAAAGAAAAATTGAGCTAGGATATCAGGAAAGCTTATTGAGGTTTAATGCCGAATGGACATCAAGTAAGCCAGTAATTTTCAATCACTGACCACCAAATCACTCATTTCAAGATTTTAAGAAAGAATTACCTTGCCAGTTAATAATCTTGCTTGAATGCGAACAAACTCCCATGAAAATTGAATTTCAACTCCTATGAAGCTTGTAACATCCTAGCTTTAAGTTTGGAAGTCTTGAATAAACCTTTTTTCGGATCAATATTTGTGTTAACACACTTTGGTGGCATAATGATACCTCCATCGATATATTTCCATCCTGTATTTTCCCTACGGCTACCCCCAGAGGTACTAATTATACCTCCGAGATGGTTTTCGCACTTCAGATGCATTAATGAGCCTTCGTGGGTCACCAAACATTTTGCATAGAAGCATAACTGAAATCCAAAAAAGGTAACTAAAAAGTTGTAAAAGTAGCTAACCTGCAGTTAAGCATTGACCAAAGCAATAATAGGCACTTTTCCTCAGGAAAAAAAAACTCTGTGATTCTGAACTTTGAAGAAAAAAAAAACAAGTTTTCGAATTCATTCTAAACTCCTAGAAAGAAGTACAAGTTTTCAAACTCAATCGAATGTGTTAAAACAGCAACGAAACATCCCCTTTGCTTCTGTGGCACCGTACTCTAAAACTTTTTTTTGCGAAAATTTTGCATATAGAGCTCCTGCGATCGTTGCGGTGATCGCACGCGGTGACGCGGCAAGGAGGCGGATAAAGGGGTGGGACTAGTCTAAGATCAATCAGTCGGATACGGTACCCGTGACTGCCAATGGCACTCACACTTGGCTCGCACCTCTAATTACCCGGCTGTCTGGGTAAGAAACGCGACGAGCCCGGTTAGAAGTACACGTTCGCGGCTTTTACCCTCATATTCATTCAGAGTATGCATGTGTCGTCGGCTGGCTTTCAAGGGAAATCCTTTAGAAATGGGCGAGAGTGGAAAGTATGGCCATCAATGGACACATCACATCTAGTATGAACCCTAAAATCAATCTATCGATGACATCCAGGGCAGAGCACGATGTGGTCACTGGAGGTTGAGGACTAATAAGTCCAGTCACATTCAGAAATGAGTTACTAAATACCTAAATATGTATTCAGGAAAAAAATGAAGTGAACAAGGTCATATCAATAGCTTCTACTAAAGTCCAACAATGGGTGAACATTTTGGTGCAATTCATCTTCAATCCAAGCTGAAACCCTCGAAGAACTAATCACTGGCAGAAACTGTCGGAACCCCCTAGAACTGGCTCGAACTTGTTAAAAGACCCGTCATAACCAAAAGATTGTCATCGGAGCACGTTTTTACCCAAGCCTCGAAGATTTTCCAGGAAATTTCTCTAGTTCGAAGGAGCGCGTTGATGCGCTGTCAACTCCAAAATGTGCGCCTAGGGGTGCCAATTCTCTCCCAAAGTGGCATCCTTCGTTTTTGAGGAAAGCCGTCGAAAGTGGTCAAAAAGGTCAAAAACCACTTTTTGACCATAAATGACGTTTTTTTTTTCGAAATGAGGACAGTTTCTCAAAAACGAAGGATGCCGCTTTGTGGGGATTACTGCTCGTGTAGTGCGCATCCACGCCCAAAATTTCAACATGATCCGCCACCTACAAGAAGAGCAACACCTGATTATTACTGGAGCGTGTTAGAGTTCAAGGAAAGGATGAAGTGACTTACAGTCCGTTCAATTTATATTAGGTGAGTGTGTTCGGCGAAAACAAGTCTATTTCATCAAGGATTGATCCAGCTGCAGCTCTGACGCTTCTCAGACGCTGGTTAGAAGCACATGTTCGCGGCCTTGACCCTCATTTTCATTTAGAGTATGCATGTATCGCATGGGTGCGATAGGGGGAAGCCGGGGGTCTACGAACTGAAGGGGGGGGGGGTCATAGGTACGATAGTGGTGAGATAGGGGTCAGGAAAGTGAAGGTTCTCTGAGTCAAAAAGTGAAGGTTGTTGACCAACCTCTGCGATGAAGTTGAGGAAGATAAAAAATAGTCAAGTTTACAGAGTGCGAGATATCGAAGCTCTTTCTTTAAAAGATGATTCACACCGAAACACCTCTAATATTGCTCAAAAAGAGAAAAAGATCGCACGTTCAAAGGCGAAATGTTAAATATGCTCACAATCCCTAAATTCTCACTCTAACATGTCAGACAGCTGACATGTCAGAAATTTGCACTGGAGCCCTGCTTTCGTGCCGGGACCCACACTCAGCTCAATGGTAGTGTCTCAGCTTGATTTTCGCTAAATATTTCGGTAATCTCGTAAAACTGTATGTTGCGCAGTTGTCAGTAATCTTTCCCATAAAATTCTCTACAAAAGGACACCAAGACCGACAATTTGTACCACAAATCCACGAAGAAATCAATTTTTTTAATCCAGGCGGGGGATTTGCGTCCTTTAAAATTTCTCAGTAATTTTCAGAAAACGGTGAGTTGCGCAGTTGTCTATCAAACTGCCGACATCCCTGTGCATACAGCGGTCATAAAAGCATTGTCTGAAACTGGATCAGAAAACAGGCCAGGTTTGAAGACGCTTTTTCGCTAAATATCTCTCTCAGTTCGAAAAATCAGGTGTTGCGCAGTTGTCAGCTGCCGAGCCCGTGCGATTCCGAGTAGAATGGTATATAATACGTGGTAATTCCTTCCATGCTGGGCTGAAAAAGCCCGCCTGAGACAAATCGCCTGAGACAAAGACGCCTGAGACAGAGCCCCGCGTAGCTCAGGGGGGGGGGGTTAGCGAGATAGCGCGCAATATGAGAGGCCGCCCGACGCGAGGGTGAGACGGACGGGGCATCTGTCTCACCCTGGATTCTCTGTCGGGAGTGAACGAAACTATTAAGAATTATATATCATTCTGCTCAGAATTTCATTCTGATTTCAGTGGACAACTGCGCAACTTTCAGTTCTCTCAAATAAAGAAGATATCGTGGTTCTTACGTTCTAGGAGATCTCTCAGTTGTTCTTAGCTGCGTTTCTGTCGCTCCACTACCACATGGTGGCAAATGTAGCATTGTTATTCCGCCTGACAACTGCGCAACACTTACTTTTTTGAGCTGAAGATGATACTCCAGCCCAAAGCTCAAATTTCAGGCAATCTCATGCCTAAATTCTCAACAATTTTTCTCAACGCATATTCGCCGACTACTCCTGAGCTTCACGTTCCCTAACACTGTTTTGTATGCAGAATCTAATCCACAACTGCGCGTTCCATGTATTTCTTCCTTTCCCAGACAAAATATGCGACTTTCTGCACCAACTCATCCTCATCGTAGTAGGTGAAGGTTCCCTCCAATGGCGCTACCGTAAGTGATGGTGGGTTGAGACACGTCTCAGGTTATCGTACCTATAGGGGGGGGGGGGAGGGTCTGAGGAGGTGATGCCTGTCAGAGCGGGAGCGGAGTGGCGGCAGCTTTCTTAGCTGGCTGTCACAAAAAAGGCGACGACCAAACGACCGGGGGAGGGGAGGCCGTCACATTACAGACGTGGATGTTGTTTAGTAATTCAGTCGCCGTTTGCCTTTATCTATTTAGCCAAGCTCAGGTTTACCCTTCCATCCGCACAGAACTGACAGCGGCGGCGCGATGAGTCATCGCCTCGTTGAGGAAAATCGGGCACTAATTTCAGAGTGGTGGTCAGGAAGAACGATAGCTCTTGACAGCTGCCAGCCGCACCGCGTACCCCATGTACCTCGCACGATGCGCATGCTAGCCTACTCTGTACGAAGTACCGAAGACTATTTGGTTCAGGGCTAGATCGAATGCGGATTTTTGGGTTCTACGATAAAAACGTAATAACCCCTAGCGGTGATGTGTCTTATTCCAATGAAAATTAAGCTTTAACTGCTTTCGCACCACTAAATCTTGTTCAAATACGTCATAATCTCCTTCAATGATGGAAGATATTTAACAAACATGCAGCTGTTGGCGCCTGTGGATCTCTGTATGTATCTAAGGGCGGGGCTAGAGTTGCATGGGATGTTGACACACGGGTTCATAGCAGCCAGCTATTACCAGCTATCGTTCTTCCTGGCATACACCCCTAATTTCAACATCAATTCTCTATAAATCACACCCACGGCAACGGCTATTTTTTACTTATAACTTCTTTATTTGAGACGTGGACATATTGGTGAAGAGCACATTTTTTTGTGAAATAACACCTATAACACTTATAATTTCTTCTGGAAAGACGCTGTAAGTCGTTCCCGCTAAAAATAAAGGGCCCCGTAGCCGGCCTTTAAGAACGGCTTCGGTTCTCGCTCTGTGCCTTCCTCCCCCATTGCACTGTCTCGCTTTTGGCTGGAGCCTGGTTTTGGCTCCATCCCTTCCTGCACAGCACAGGACAGACAATTACCCATCATACGGATCAATTGAGAATTTCTTCTACTTCACTATCATATCCTGATCATCTCAGTTGGTTTTGTGTTCGAAGAGAAATTTGCGAAAAACCTACTGTTTCTCGCCATTTTAATCGGTTTCAAAAACCTCAACTTGGTTCCCGTTAGATATCCACTAGAACATGTATAATTGATTTCACATTATACAGTTTTTCCTCCTCTTCTTCCCTGGACTGTCCCGTTTTTGATTCACCTCCTATTGACACTTTTATTAGTCATAGAACTGAAACTGCCGCGAAAAGTATTGCTTTCGAAAAATGCAAACGGTTCTGCAAGTTTTGAATTGTTCTAAGCAAACAGGGTGCCTTCTTCATCTCCTGGGTTTCAGCTATCTTAGGATACCCTTCACCCTATGGAAATTTTCACTCACAGCCGTGTTATTCCTAATTCCTTCAACCCCCTGCAATCCGTTCAATTCAGTGCTCTAACTCGAATTTCGTAACCTGTAAGACATTCGTTCCGGCCGACTCACAAGCACACACATTTGTTATAATCCTTCATTAAATGTTTATTGACATCATCTTTTCCATCACCCGAAAAAAATAATTTTATCAATTTTTTTACCAGGCTTTGCCCCGGTTCCCTCCTCTTCGCTTAAGTGAACGAGGTCTGCCGACTCCCCGTCCGAAGTGAAGGGGACGAGAGCCTCGGCTCTGACTATAACACCTATGATATATTGTCGGCTACCTTTTGAGTAAAATCCTTTAGAAGTGGCGAAAGTAGAAATCATGACCATCAATGGACACATCACATCTAGTACGAACCATAAAACCAATCTATCGATCGCATCACATCAGCGGACGCTGTAACTGAATTCCCTCCAATATGCTCGACGCCTACTAAGTCCTGCTGGTCAATGACCACCGCATGCTGTGCCCTGCTCCGGTTCTACGTCGAAAAAACTTAGTATGTGACGAACCAACATGAACGAGCTCGCTTATTCATTTTCATTCTTTCATCTTCGTTTAATACGTCTAACGAACGTGCTAGAGCAAAAGAGAAAGAAGGAACACTATAAACTCCAACTGGGATTAGAACAGAACAAACAACCAAACGAATTGAACACTGAGTACTGGACCCTTCTAACCAGCTAATTCAACAAATGCTCGAAGAGATGCAATTTGCATCCCCAGATGTCTTATGATCCCCTGTAGGTGCCGAGCAAGGTATAGTATTTGGAAGGACTCCAATATCTTGACAGGGGGATCGACACGAAAACCTAAAGCCGTACCTATATCAGCCTGCTGTGATGCTCTTTGCGCCACATAAGAGGTCATGGGAGCTTGCCGGAATTTCGACACACGGGTATACCGGCCACCCTCGTTGAACCGACAAGCTGGGTAACGAGCATGAGGCTTTTAGTACAAACTCAACCACCGAGAAGAGCATTCAGGTTAATGGTAGCAACCTCCCAAGAACCGACTACTTCAAGTATCTCGGTTCAACAGTTTCAACACTCTCACCCGATGGCAATCTAGTCCATACTGAGCCGATGGCAACCTAGTCCATAAAGTCGCCGCTTGCGTCAACACAGCATGAATGAAGCAGTGGTCGACGACAAGAATGCTCCTCGACAAAAGATAACGGTTTAGGTTAAAGGCGTTCCGAGTATTTGTTCAATCCGACTGTATGGGGCACAGAGTTTGCTAGCTATGAAGGAAATGGAACATCCTTTGAGTGTGGTGGAGACGAAGATTGCCGACAACCTTCGCGTTAGTTGGCAAGACCACGTCCTGCGTGCCAACGAAGACACTACCTACGAAAGTAGGCCTCTATCTAGAAGTACCAGGAGAAGAGTCAAACGGCGATGAAACGTTGTTTAGATAGAGGGTATCCAAGGAGTGAATATTGATGTAGCTACGGAACTGAAGGCAAATGGTGCGGCTGTGCACTACCAAACATATTTCATATTGATCGTCTCAGTTCATTATCCTTCTACCAATACTAACGGATGAGTGGCACCGCATGCCAATCTGAAGCATATGGGCGTCCATCCGGACAAGGCACACGATAGAGAAAATAGCCAAAAATGAGGAAGGCTGATCTCGCCAACGAATGAGACAAGTTGTAAAGCAGAAGAATGAGATCAGCTACAATCAATTATCACCCCGCACTTCCGAGTCGACCCTTAGTGAGCGATCGACCACCTTCATTTCTGGACGCTTTCTGATTTTCAGGAACGAACACATTTTCTAGATCCGTTCTCGCAATGCATGAAACGGCGCTCTGTATCGAAAGTTTCTTCTCAATTTCAGCAGTTTCAAAGTAACGCTCTTAACGGGGTTGAGCTACAAAATATTAGGTTGCCGGAAGTATTGCCCGAAATTCTTCAAAAATTCTCTTCATACGAAAAGTCGATGAGAAGAGAGATGCGAACTATACAATATTGGAGTATGATTCCTAAGCTATTCCTCAAGATGTACATAAAGCTAGTCGGTGCATGACTGTTCCACCCGACCTCTACTTGGTGAGGGAATTTTTTTCTCAAATCCCCCATTTTGTGCTGCTGTGGAGCACATTGGCGTTCGCTGAGGCCAGTAACATCACGTCCTTATCTTAGGGAAGTGTCGCCAGATTTTCCCCCCACAGGACCCCGCTGATTAACACATTTCGAGTCCGAGGATAAGAACTTCCAGGAGCTACCAGACTTTAGATGACCCACGTCACAGGGCTTCAGGAATGCCGCGGTCCAAAATGCTCCTGCGGGGCAGGACAGTTACGGCTACCATATGAGTAGGCCAGGTTTGGAAATTGCCAGAAAGGATCAAAGAAGAACGGAAAAGATGGAAAATCCTGCACTGCCCACTTTCCACAAGAACTTCAACATTCTTTCCAGTAAAGAGGCCAAGCATAAACAAGGTAAACAAGCGGAGCTGGATTGGGACAACGTCCCCCGTATCTCCTATTCTCCTGAATTTGTAATTCTGCTTGTAATCTGACCTGCCTTCTCGAGGCTTACTTGACACAGAATTTTTTTTTAATAAAAGGGGTAACACAGGGGGGCGTTTCACTTTTTCGGCTCACAGAAACCAAAATTCTCGAGGAGTGAAATCAAAGACGTCTGTATATATAAAGTAGAATGTCTGTGCGTGTGTATGTGTGTGTGTGTGTGTGTGTATGTATGTTCCTTATAGAAATTGCGGAGAGTTAACCGATCGGGACCAAACTTTGCACGCTTATTCCTTATGCGCCGGCGGAGGTTTTAGGCTACTTCTTGCCGGGCATTATCGATTGATTTATCGATTTATCGATTTTATTGATTTTCCGCTGATTTTCTCCAGGGGTCGATGAGGATATGCCTACTGCGGTTTCTTGATGCCCCGAACACGAATATGATAACCGTTATGCACGAAATTATCGATTTATCGATTTTATCGATTTTTCACAGATTTTCTCCAGGGGTCGAGAGGATTTGCCAACTGGGGTTTTTCAATGCGCTGAACACGAATATGATAACCGTTTTGCACAGAAATATCGATTTATTGACTTTATTGATTTTTTGCTGCTCCTGCCCATGGGGCGGTAGACACATGTCTACTGGGGTTCGTCAATACGCTGAACACGAATATGATAACCATTCTGCACGAATTATTGATTTATCGGTTTTATTGACTTTTTGCTGTTTTCGCCCATGGGTCGGTGGAGACGTGTCTACAGGGATTTTTCAGCATGCCGAACACAATTACGACAATTGTTTCGCATGAATATATCGGTTCACTAATGTCTTCTGTTCTTTTCCTGCTTCTGAAAAGGGGCAAAATGTGCTTACTGGATCAGTCGAACACGCTAAACACCTAAGTACGAATATGGCAACTGTTTTCCACGAATTTCCCATCGAAATAACTTCATTTTCGCTTACGGGGTTACTTGGGGGAAAGGTTACTTGGGCATGGCTAATCTGCACACCACCAAAATTACGGGTACTTGCAATGATTTTATCAGCAATATCAATTGTCCTCCTCAGTGTGAGAGGGCCGGGGTTGTAAAACACCCGAGCGAAGCCGGGTATGCCGTCTAGTATCAAATAAATAGTGCACGGTCTCTGCTTACCATGGCTACTTTATTATTGGTGGAGAACTTTGCTGGATAAAGTTACGATAAAAACAAAGAGATCAAATTTTCGGACAGGACGACAACCTAATAGGTGACAAGTTTGCATCAGCTCACAATAACTTGCTTAGTTCAAGTTTCCTATATGTATAACTGTGTCAAACGCTAGCGTTTTTAAATCCTAGTTTTCAAATCCTAGCGTTTTTAAATCCCGGCTACCTTCTCGACTCCGTTCCCTATTTCATCTTCCCTCCCAATCTTCCTCGCATTTAGAAGGACATCCTTCAGCCCCAATATGTCTCCCAAAAAAAAAAAACTTGAAGGTTATTCAGAATAGTTCTGCCTCTGAGCTTCACGATATGTTTCCTCTTCTGTTGATGTGGTGAAGGCCCTTGAATATCTTTATGTGTTAGCTTTTGGCGTTAAGGCCTTCATCAGACCTTAAACTTATAAATTCACAATCACACAAACAGTAACTAACCAAATATGCACATAGTAACTAAGTCTTTCGACGCCAAATGGCGGTTGTTCATCTACATTTCAATAACTTACCCTTCACATAACTTAACCCATCAATGGAATGATAACCTCACCCCCACGATGTTATTCAGAAGATGAGACTACCACAAAATGACCAGAACTGAAAAGGTTTATACTTCTGATAAGGCAAAAATTCGCATCACCTCCTTCAGTTTATCTTCATTATTGATTTCTGGGCCACGTCTCTTTAGAGAAACTCTTTGATTGGGCGTCAGTTCGTCGTTCGTGGGGTTCGTCAGTGTCATGATGGGGTTCATCCAACCTTCTTCGCAATGGCTTCATTGTCTCGCCCTCATCTCTCCACAACATCTGCATCTGATAAAATAGACGCTGCCCCGTAACATACAGATCTTCTGCCCCTCAGTACAATACTGAGAGTTTTCCCCAGGGCAATTATTCTCGTAGATGCGTTTAGAGGTCAAGAGATGTTTCAGGAGTGTGTATCAACGTGAGGGGAAATAGAGCGTTACCAGGCTACCGTGACTGGCGTCTTCATTGAATTTGCCAATCACAGCAGCTTGGGCACGTCCCATTTCCCTTCACGATGATACACACCCATGTTTCAGTGTCGGTGGCAGATGAAACACTAGTCTAATGAATCCCGACCGCTTTACCCCTTCGTCCACTGCGCGCGCTGGGCGGTCTCCCACATAAGGGAGAATAAGCGGTATTCCTTCCGGTGTTGAATGTGGGAACCAAATTGTAGGCCGGTTTGGATTATCTTTTTTTATTATTCGGTTGGGGAATAAGTTCGTGCGGTTGTTCATGGGCATAGAAACCATAACTTCAAGGTCAATCACACTGAGTCGATTGAAAAGCTCCTTCCCTCTTCTACTAATGCCGCCACGGACACGGCAGCTTGGCAGCTCCATGTCTACGGAAAATTGCGTTGTTCAAGACGACGCAATTTATAGCTCGCATCCGCAACTCGTGGATCAAAGTTCATGAAATGTATAAAGGACTTTACAATCTATTTGGTATATGACTGCACCAGACCTGTAGAGTCCGCATTGGTGGAGATCCGCACATTTGAGTATCTTGCTTGTCGTTTTGATGAAATTTGCGCAAAGAAGTCGCGCATACCCAAGGTAGACGATCAGCTCATATCCAGCATTTTAGGGCTTTGCAGGGAATATGTTAGCTAAACTTACATATTGTTAAAAGTTAGCATAAGTGGTGACTTTTTCTTAAATTCAAGGGAACCTTAGCGGATAGTCACCTCTACATATTTCTCATAAATTGAGCGAGAAGCAACTTCAAAGCCAAAGTTGCCCTGTCTAGAGCGGGCATACGTCTTCTGTGCTGTCCTTTCAGTAGTAAAGATTCCTCTATAGACGTCATTGTTATCCCAAGCCACTTGAGCCACATGTGGTCCACAATTCAAGTCGAACGGTAGTCGGTTGCGGGGAGGTTCAATTTTGTCGACTTGGAGAGTCACATCCCATGCGGTAGAAAGTATAATAGAAAATAAGGTAGAGCGAGAATTGAGAAACGTGGTTGATCCACCGATAAAGAGCACGTCAATAGCTACAAAACCGGCCATGACCGCAAATGAAGCGGAGTTCAAATCAGTGCAAAAAAAAAGAAGAAAAAAACCGCACGGACTTATTCCCCAACCTAATATATTTACTAGTGAGATCTCCTCCTATATATAGCGGCTTATGTTCCCGGACAGGGGTTCCTGACCCCTTTGCTGGTCATGTTAACAATTTCAGAGCTTCGCATGTTTATGCTCATATTCTCATTCAAATTTACATAGTATACTTCATTTTCCCAAATACATTTTGCATATCAATCAAAACATGAGCTCCAAAGAGAAACGTGGTGCCGTCATTGCTTTGCATCGTGAGGGTGTGCCGAATTCGGAGATCGCAAGGTGCCTTCGGATGCCTCGCTCCACAGTCTACGATGCCGTAAAACGCTTCAGGCAGCTCGGAGATTGTAAGGATCGCCCCAAAACAGGCCGTCCGGTATCTGAAGCAAGAGTTCGGCGACGACGGGCAATAAGGAAGCGAATCTTAGTTCTCATTGAAAAAGGAACGAAGATCACTGCAGAATTCTATCAAAACGAGATATTGAAGAAGGTCGTTGCTCCTTGGACCTCGCGTCACATCGATGGAGAGGCACGGACTTTTCAGCAGGACTGGGCGCCCTCTCACGGAGCAAAAACCACTTTGGCCCTGTGCAGGCAGCTGTTTCCCGATCCGTGGGGAAGGATGTCTGGCCTCGAACTCTCCTGACTTGAACAACGGATTTTTCTGTATGGTCCATCTTGGAAGCCAAGTTGTCCTCTTCTCATGCGACTCCATTGACGTATTGAAACGTGCACTAAAACAGGCCTGGGACGAAATTACGGAGGAACAAGTAGCGGGCATTGTGAACAACTTTGTTAAACGCTTGAAGGCATGTGAAAAAGCCAAAGGAGGACATTTCGAACATTTAATATATGTGATATGTTGTGCTTAGTTCTTTGTCTTTGTTCTGTAAAATTTATTATTGCTTGTATTGTAAGAATTGTTTTTAAGGGAAAAAAATAAAACAACCACTAACCAAACCATTAACGCACCGAACCATTAACATGGTCTAACCACGTAAAATAAATAAATAAATCCGTTTTCATCAAGTATGCGGGTTGTCGTTCTCTCAACCTGTAGATCCCTTATCGAGCATACCTTTTGCTTCGTCCTTACTAAAACCAGGCACTAAAGGAGGTGCTGCGACCCATCGTCTGATCATAAAAACAAAGCCCTCCTAGTTATGGCCATTTTGTGGTAGTCTCATTTTCAAAATAACATCGTAGTTGTGAGATTATCATTTGCATGACTGGTTAAATTGTATTGAGAATAAGTTATTTAAATGTGGGTAAACAACTACCTTTTGGCCTCGGAGTCGAAAGACTTTGTTATTACCTGCATATTTGGTAGTTACTGTTTGTGTGATTATAATAAAATAGCATTTATAAGATCAGGGCCTGACAAAGGGGTTAACGCCGAAAGCTAACACATAAAGATATTCACGAGCCTCCATGACATCAACAGAAGAGGAAACGTAAAGGCTCTTAACAAGGTCAGGCGTGGTGCTGGTAGAAAATCGTCCCCGAGGCGACCTAGCTCCCCCCCCCCCCTTCGTAGACGGTAAAAATGCGATCCCCCGGATTTTAACATTTTCAGTTACCGTAATTTAGCAATTTTTAAAGCATCTAGAAGGTATTTTCTGAATTCAATTATTGTTTAAGTCAATTTTTAAGTTTTTGATTTCTAATTCCTGTTTTTGAACCTCAGATTTTGTCAATGTTATAACCAGAAGTCTACGGCGAAATTTACATGTAAATTTATTGGTAAAAAGATGGGAAAATTGCCTTTTTTACCAACGGTTTATGGTCGGTTTACCAACAGAATAAAACTCGTCCCGGGTCAAGTTGAGAACCGAAAATCTGCAAGGATATAGAGCTTGACTTCCTCTACAAGTACAGTACTTAGGATCTTGTCAGCTTCAACATATGTGCAAAAAAACGTTGAAAAGAACATCTAATTTCTGTCAAGTTCGAAAATGTGGCACTATTCTGAGTAACTGCAGAGTTACTTTGTAGGAGAGAACATCTTCCACATATTGCAATAGAGAAAGGTTTGCTCTTTTTTATGCATAGAATTTTGGTTTAAGATTCGGTTTTCTACATGATCTTCTGACTTTGACAGTCATTGATGACAGTGTACCGAAAACTTAGCAAATTTCACTTTCATGTCACATATAGTCTCATGCTATAAAAAAAGTGCGAGGGAACAAGAAGCAGTGGGATCTGCATCTTGATGAGGTTTGACTTTGGAAAGCGTGTTCATTGCTTTGCGGCATTACGTGCTGCTCGAAGGTCGTAGGACACCATCCATGAAATCGCATTTTGAGTTGCATAAACAGTGAACCCTATGATTGGATTTATAGCCAACTTAAACGTCAAACCAAGTAAAAGCTCGGGAAGAAAATGCCTGTGGGGATTTCACACTTTTTAAACTTTGTATTAGAAGAAAAAGAGTATGTTGAAGTGTTTGCAAAACTGGCGAGGAATCAAACAAGGATCTCGCTGGTGAAAAACGGAACTTCCCTGCCTTGCTGCTATCATACTACCCTTCCCCATCCTCTCCTTCCCTTCACCCCCGGCCGACCTCCCCGCCCCCTCTCTCCCCGAGGTGACGCCCCCTGGTGAATTGGGGCATCAACTACCGGGCGAAATTGACCGATTTTCATCAGCTTCGCTCTGTATCGCTGCTTTTCTGGAATGTGACGTTCTTTCCACTCGGCATGCTGTCACGCGTCGCTATTTGTCTGCGCACACTTGCAGGAACCCATCCGCTCCAAACATCGGAGCCAGTGGGCTACACCCGCAAATTACCATCGTACGCTTGACCCTGTCCTTTAAAATAAGTGAACTGTTTCTCTAATAACTTCATTAGGACAACTCACTTGGCGAACTCTGCGCGGACATCACACTAGTTGCAGAACCCGATAGCGGTGACCGCATAGCACTGCTATCATTGAAAGTACCTTGTCTTTCCCAAATACGTCTTCGGATGAACCAGTAGGCTGGAGAGGAAATTAATCAAAATTCAAATTATTGGAATGCGAATTCAAGACAGTGATCATTTGATAAGATGGCTAACCAACGATAGTAAAAATTCCTAGCAAGCAAATCCACATCAAACTAGGAATAATCCACGAATAGTGTTGTAGGAATATTAGAACAAACTCTATGAATCCAGTACTGTCGAGCGCTGAAAAGAAGATTATGCCTTGCTCCCTTCCACATACAGTTAAAGCTTACCATTATAAACTTGCTTTGCTGCTTGACCAACAATACGGATCCTGACAGGAACGTAAATCTTCTGTTCAGTGATGCCGTTCTCAACCTTCACCAAGCATTTCTGCGACAGATCGTTCCACAGTGTTGCCAACTTCACATTCAGCTAAAAACTAGCATATTAACCTCTTTGAGAGGACAAATCATCTAAAAAAGTGACTGGCTTTATGGCACAATAGTGTCACCGAGGCTGGCGGTGAAGAGGTGCGCTCACATATTTGATGCTAACATGAGTCCTTGCGCTTTTTTTTTTCGGATGTACTCTGCCCCACCTATTTGTTCTCTTTTAGATACAATTCATACATGCTTCGAAAGCGCTAATCTTCCTCTACGAGAATGCTGTAAACAGTTTCTCCTAAGATGACAGTCTGCTTTGGGTTTAAACCTGCGAAGTATAGCACTGAGTCGACGAAAAACAGCGCAACCGACAGCTACCTAAAAACTGCCCAAGCCACCTGTGCTTCATATGAAAAAGAGGTCTTGCTTGAATTGACAGGTTGTCAGCGATTTTTTAGTTTCAAGGAAGACATATTTGGACACCAACCACTATAATCGAAGAGATTTCTTTCACGAAGACCTGGAAATTGCTCCAACGAAATCGTATGGTCTAGACGGACATGATATTTCTCAAAGCTACCAATTAACTGATGTAATCCTGCTGAAACAATCCAATCGCAAGGGGCCATCTTACTTCATGATAACATCGGACCCCACCGTTGCCAGGATCGCCAAACTGGCGCTGCTACAGTTCCAATGATGATGTTCTTCCGCGTTCAAATTCTGCAGAGCCTATACGTTCAAACAGTATCGGTTACTTTCTTGTCACTGTTGAATCACCTCGATCACCTTGACTCCCGTTGATCTTCGGGTATACCGAGCGGGCGCTAGCAATCCTTCCATTTGTCCCTCTCGCGAGCCAGAGTTGTCCAGTGGATTCTGTCCATTCGAGGGACACGGAAAGCATCGTATCTATCCTTGAAGGACTTTGTGAAGAAGTCTGACCATCACGTCGGTGGCCTTCCTGTCGTGCGCTTAACGTCCCGTGGAGTCCAGTCGCTGACGGCTCTTGTCCAACGGTTGTCGTTAAAACGCATCATGTGTCCGGCCCACCTAATCTTACTGAACTTGGCGTAAGCGGCAGCGTCCTTGATCTTCGATTGTTGACGAAGGGTGGAACTCCGTATTCCAGCCCTCACTTGCGAGAGGTGGGTTATTCCTAGCATCACCCTCTCGATGGAGCGTTCGACGACGCTGACCGTATTCTCATCCTGCTTGCGTAACGCCCAGGTTTTTGAGGGGTAGGTCAAAACAGGGAGAACGGTTGTGTTGAAGAGGGCACGAAGCCTGGTGTTCTTCGTCTTCTTCACTACGTCCTCGATGCTCTTGTAGGCTCCCCAAACCGCTCGTTTCCTCCTGCCCAGCTCTGGAGCGAGGTCGTTCATCATGTTGACTTCCCGAACTAGGTATATGTAGCTGGAGCACTCGGATATCGTCGTTCCGTTGAGCGAGAGTGGGGCATCCGGGACCCATCCGTTCTTCATGAACATCGTCTTCGTCAGATTCAGCTGGAGACCAATCTTTCCACACTCGTCATCGAAGTCGGCCAGCATCTTCCGCTTCGCTGATGATTGGTGTTATAAGAACGATGTCGTCAGCAAAGCGAAGATGGCTAAGTCGCCGGCCATCAACTTGCACTCCCATGCTATCCCATTCCAGTTTCCACATGACGTCTTCGAGAGTGGCGCTGAATAGTTTTGGCGGCACGGTATCGCCTTGCCGAACCCCTCTCTTGACGTCGATGGTGATGTCGTCGTAGAATGGAGAAATCCTGGTCGTGAAGTTGCTGTAGAGCTCACGAAATACCTTGATGTATTGAGTAGGTACGCCCTGGTTGCCCAGGGCTTCCAACACCGCTTCTGTCTCAACAGAGTCGAAGGCTTTCTTCAAATCGATGAACGTGAGACAGAGGGGCATCTTATACTCTCGCGATACTTCGATGAGTCTAGTGACGGTGTGTATGTGGTCGATCGTACTGAATCCTTTTCGAAACCCTGCTTGCTCGCACGGCTGTCCCTCGTCTAGTGTCCTTTCGATCCTATTGAGGATCACACGCGTGAAAAGCTTGTAGACTACGGACAGTAGGCAGATGGGGCGATAATTGCCAATATCCTGCGGGTCTCCCTTCTTGTACAGCAACACGGTCCTGCTGGTCTTCCATTGGTTAGGTACCTTGCATTCCGACAGGTACCGCGTGAAAAGCCTAGCCAAGGTGGTAATGAGAATTGGCGGTAGGTTCTTCAGATGTTCCGGTCGGATCCTGTCGGGGCCCGGTGCTGTACGATTCTTCACCGACTTGATGGCATGTCGGATTTCGGAAGGGAGAACCGATGGGACAACATACCCGTCCTCCCTAAGATGACATTGAGGGAGGTGGACGTGGCTATCGAAGAGATCCGAGTAGAAGTCGTAGATGACCTTCTCCATTACCCGTCTTGATGAAGAAATTGTTCCGTCTGGGCGCCGGAGGGCGGACATCTTGGTCTTGCGATTGGCGAAGTCTCGGCGGGCGCAGCGAATGCTTTTCCCTGCCTCTGCGGCTTCGGCCAACACTGCTGCTCGTCTCTCCTTGAGGTCTTCTTTTATCGCTTCTCTGCACCGTTTTGCGAGCTCGGACGTTAGCTGGTAGTTGCCTGCGGCTCTCGCGGCTCCACGCTGGCGTATAAGCTCGAGGGTCTCGTAAGACAGTCGTCTCTTGGTGACTCTTGAACCCTCGGCGCTCTTTGCGCTGTCGCGGAGATGCTGTACAAGCCGATCGTACTCTTCGTCGATGTTGTCGACAACCGCATCTTCCCAAAAGCCGGCTAGCGAAGTGAAAAGATCCCAATTGATGACGGGTTTGGGACTCCTTCTCTTAAACTTCACGGCTTTCTCTCCTTTGCGTGAGAAGAAGAATCTTGCACGAAGGAGGCGATGGTCGGATCCGGTGTAGAACTTTGGTACAACACCGACGTCGGTCAGGCAGAACCTTCGATTGACGATGATGTGGTCAATTTCATTATGGTACTCTCCACCGGGTGACTCCCACGTCCAGCGTAGGGAGGTTGGCTTCTGAAACTGTGAGTTACCATGGATGGTCTTCGTCGTCATGATGAACTCAGACAGCCTCTCTCCCTGTTCGTTCCACTGTAGGCCGTGGGTACCGATGTGAAGTTCCTCAGGCGTTCTCCTAGGGCCAATCTTGGCGTTGAAGTCGCCAACAATGACCTTGTAGAAAGTGTGGTCTTCCCTGTAGAACTTCTCCAAGTCCATATAGAAGGCCTCGATTTCTTCATCGTCGTAGCTGGATGTTGGAGCATAGGCGACGAAGATTGTCAAGGCCGGTATTGATCCACATCTTCTCAGTCGCAAACGTCCGATTCGGGTTGTTAGCTGTTCGAACGAATCGATGTTCATGGCCAAGTTCGTGTTGACGAGGACACCGACTCCACCAACTCCTCTACTGTCGCAGGTTCCAAGGAACAGTTCTTCTCCAGTGTCGAAGGTGGCGTTCAGTGGCCGGTGTCTCCTCGTCTCGGTCAGTCCAATGACGTCGTAGCTGATCTACCTGGCCTGCATCATCAAATCCTCGATGGAAGCCTCCGATGCAAGCGCGCGTGCGTTGCAGGTACAGACCGTCCTCATAGTCCTTCTGGTTTTAGGCAGCCTAGATAACCCCTCGGACCTCGTCCTCACTGGCGCTGCCGTATCAGTGACTCTTCCGAGATCAGGGGAACACTCTATTATTGCTGTGTCGAGCTTGAGAATTTAAAGCCCACAGGAGATAGCTTGCTGGGCTCTATTCCCCCGTGGGAGGCTGGAGTGTGATTTCACCGGGAAGTTAGCCGAGCTTCCCGGGAGTGGACGATGGAGCTTATTTGTTGGAGGCGACTCCGAACCGCCTCCCTTGTACCTCCCAGTCACTTGAATGCAGGGCTTTTGGTCGGATAGATGTGCAGGATACAATCTGCAAACACGCGAGCACATGCATGCACGCATGCATGAACATACCCACGCGCTGACAGAAGGTATGGATCGTTCCGACACTGCAGAGACAGGGAGTCCATCCCCTGAATCCACCCGCTCTCAGGGCAGGCACGAGGTCGTGTTTGGTCCGCGATTAGCCCCCTATCCGCCACCTGGGGACGCGCCACGTAGCCTCGCGACTAGCCGGCTGGGATCCCTCGTATGAGGGAGGTCCGTGGGTCTCTGTTGAATACTAGGAGGAATTATTGTTTTTCCTCTATTTGGCGTTTTTCTTTTTAAGCCTGAAGAATAAGTAATTCAAAATTTCTGTGAAGATGCGTGATGACAAGATTGTGAAGGAGGAAAAGCGCTTTCAGAACAGGGTCAAGCGTGATGATGGTAAAAAGTCGACCCTCCCCCTTGAGCCACCAAAAATACGACCCCCCTCCTTTGCACACAAATTTCCTTCTATGCTTGCAGAATTTAGATATTCAGATATCCCATTTCAGGTGTTCGTAGTGCGAGAGGTGTGGTGGAGCCAGAGATAGGAAGGAGAAAGAGGCTTTTTGTATCTAACTAGTTGTTTGGAAGTTTTTTGGAAAACGTTGAAATGTACGCGGTGGACAAAAAACGTGCATTAACTATGCAATTTTGCTTACGTAACTAATGAGGCTTGAACACATCAAGAAAAAACATCTATATTCATCATCTACATGGTAAAGGGTTCGATCCCTACCGAGGCTAAAATTTTTGCTGAGGGTTAAAGCGTGTGCGGTGAGCGAATTTCAGTCTGAAAGCGTCCGTACAGAGTTTCTAAAATACCTTCGGATTCATCACGAAAAACAGCCATACACATCATCGACATGGTCAAGGGTTCGATCCCCTCTAAAACTAGAATTTTTGCATGGCGTAAAATGAGACGCGCTTGTAGTAGATTCGAGATGATCGACCGTAAAGCACGAAATAACTGTTTATAGGGGTGGAGGACAGGGTAGGACTTTCAGACTGAAATACGTGTACGGACGTGCAAAAATTTTAGCCTGAAATTTAGACTCGTTCAGAGGCATGGTTGTAGTCGGACACGAATATCAGAAGATCTGGCCCGTTGAGGCCCCAATTTTTTTAAGGTTTTTAATAGTCGAAGGTTTGCGCTTTTAGGCTGTACAGCTCGTTTTTCCGCAGCTGCTTCCACCGCGATTCAACTCCGTCGATAAAAACATGGAAAAAAGGTCATTTTTATCGACGAAACCTCATCTCTGTAATTCCCGTGCTGAATCTCTCCTCTTGAAGCTGGAGACCTAAACTTGGGGGTAAAGCACTATTGGGTAGGGTCCATAAAATCACTTTTTACCGGCCTGCAGGACTGGGTAGGACCTTCAGTACAGACGTGCGAAAATTTTAGCCTGAAATTCAGACTCGTTCAGAGGCATGATTGTAGTCGGACACGAATATCAGAAGATGTGGCCCGTTGAGGTCCCAATTTTTTTCAGGTTTTTAATAGTCGAAGTTTTGCGCTTTCAGGCTGTACAGCTCGTTTTTCCGCAGTTGCTCCCACCGCGATTCAACTCCGTCGATAAAAACATAGAAAAAAGGCCATTTTTATCGACGAAACCTCATCTCCGTAATTCCCATGCTGAATCGTTCCTCTTGAAGCTGGAGACCTGAAACTCTGGGGTAAGGCACTACTGGGTAGGGTCCATAAAATGGCTTTTCACCGGCCTGCAGGACTGGGTAGGACTTTCAGTACGGACGTGCGAAAATTTTAGCCTATAACCCCCCCCCCCCCCACTTTTCACTATTCAAATCATACTGTTAAAGTCGTTTAATCACGTCAAAACAATTTCTGTGTATGGATAATTCAGTGTCCCACTTCTTCCGTTTTTTCTACCTTTTTTTTCTACCTCCTATTCCACACTAAGGCACCCCCCTCCCGACCACGACCCCCCTCCCCTTGATAATTTATCGACACACGCTTGACCCTGTTTCAGAAACATCGAGCATTTTTCGGAAAAAATGACAATGTGTCGGAAAAAATCGCATTTAAAAAAGCGCAAGGACTTATGTTAACACTTAATAGTTGTCGCACCTCTCGCACTTCACTCATTGGAGGTGTCGTCACAAACCGCATCAGGTTCGGATACGAGTCAAGAGGTGCGCTCGCTCATGGGTGGGTTGCACTAGGCGACAACGAGGGGCGTATCCGGGACGAGATCTGCAAAATTCTGTCATCTCTGTACTCTGCAGGGTGGGCTAACGTCGGTAGAAACCTCGAGTGTTAGCATTTTTAACCGAGCTTTTGTATTCCGGACTCTTGGGATAATGCGTAATGCGTACGCAAAGTGACTTTTCGAAAATTCTGTGAAAAGTGGATAACTGGACCGGAATTGAGGCTGTCAATCAACAATCGGTCGTTTTCTATTCCTGATGAGAGATTCTACATATGATCGCTATATATCTCAGACTTAACACAATTAGGAAGCACTTTGTTCTCATCAATGACACATTTCTTGGAAGAGGATAAGCTTCAAAACATTAAGAAAGCCAAAATTTGCGAAAGTCGCTATTCCGACACACTACGTACCGAAAAGAGCATCTGTTCCTTGGATGAGGGATGGAGAAGGACCATCGAATGAGGAAAAGAGTACCTCTTTGACTAAGCTGCTGATTTTATTTTACTTTTGTAGAGGTTTGGTCCATTGAAACGTCATTTATATTTTCTGTCTTTCATAAAATCAAAGTTTGGATTCAATTCTGGAATTTCTGCGTAGAGATAAAGTGAAGAAATACGCGCACAGCCACTTGCATGACTGCTAAATTTAATGCTGACTTTTTTCCCAGAAGCCACTGTCTCCCTAACTGACATTATTGAAATCCACCTTATGCGCGTCTTGCTGAAAACCGGCTGGCCCGGATTCCTCTTGGCGTGAGAAAATGGCTTTGTTTCACTGGTATTCTGCTATTGTACCTTTATAATCTTCAACCACAGAAGCAGTGGTGGACGCAGAAAGTAGGCGGGAGGGGGGGGGGGATGCGTGAGAAAAAAGTGGGGTCTCCGCCGTTTTGGGGACCCAGACGGAAAATAAAATTAATAGAAACCTTAATCATAATAATAAATAGTTGATAAAAATTATATTAAAAATGTGGATTGACAACCTGAATTTGTTTCAATTACCCACGTTTCAGGAAATTTTCAACAAGTCACGTACGAATTTAGCCGAGTGGCAGGGCATGTACCCTCTGTATGGATTATCTCGGAAGCCCGAAATATACGAATTCGGTCAGAAATGCTCTCATTCAAAGTTCCTACCGATGTTCATATAGTACAGGATGGGCCAAAAGTACAGTAACAATCTGTGTTTCGCTTCTAAAATATGTTCTGCCTTGAAGTCTTACTCAATGGGAAGGTCGTTTTCGAAAGATTTTCCGGTGCTCGAGCGCCCAGGTTTAAGCAGGTTCAGTGCTGAAGGGTGGGGGAGAGGGATTGAATTTTAAGACATACTGGTTGCGACGAGTGGCAAGGCAGTGGTTTTAGGGAAGGCCAAGTCTCCACTTTTTAGATCGGACATTACTATATAAGAGCATTGCCATTTATATAATGCAACTATGCCCTCACCTGTTCGAAAAGAAGAACAGGCAAATAATTTTGCGAGGAGATGATTAACCTCCATACTGCCTTTTCCCTAATTACCCATTTGAATGTTGTATACAGTTCACTAACAGGCCTCTCCTCTCCTTTATGCTAAAAAACCACGCAAAGGAGATAATCGATGCACAAGCGTTTGACCCCAATATTCCTGATGTCGACCCTCGACAGCTCCAATACACCAGTAATTAAAGGTGGGAGAGAGGTGCGAGATCCATCCGAGTGAGCGCTTACCGCCACCCTGCAGAGTGCAGAGAAGACAGAGTTTTGCGGATCTCGTCCGAGACACACCCCTCGTTGTCGCCTAGTGCAGCGCACCCCCTTTTTTCGCATAGAGCTTGCCGTCTCTCGCTCATTAACTGGGTCATGTCGCACCTCGTGAGATGACTCGTATATATCGTCGCGCGATGGATCTTCGTTGCAGTATTAGTACTCGACATTATAGAAAGGAATTACTAATTGGCACAAAATGTTTTGGCACTATTCGGCTAGTTCTGCCCTAAAATTTCAAAAAAAAAAAATTTCGCCCAAACTTCGCCCAGGGGGGTTATTTGGGGTGCTGACCACGAATATCATATCCATTTTGTACCGTAACCCCATTTTTGTACGGTTACGGTAAGGTTACCCCAGATACGGTACCTCACGGAATTCGCTCAAATTTTGCCTAGGGGGGATTATTTGGGGTGCTGATCACGAATATCATGGATATGATATTCGTGATCAGCACCCCAAATAACCCCCCTGGGCGAAGTTTGGGCGAAATTTTTTTTTGAAATTTTGGGGCAGAACTAGCCGAATAGTGCCAATGTTTTTTTTTTAATTTCTTAAGAAAGGTGAATAGTATGACCATGAAAATCAAAATTAGGCTCTTAATCACTGAGTCCCTTGAGTTACAGAAATATCAAAAAGTTTTCCACCTGGACCGTTACAGATTAGCTGAAATTTTAATGCAAATGAATATAGATTCCTCGAAGTCTAAAGTACTTTTCAGCTTGTCACTTCATCTAAATCAACCAGTTTCATGAGGATTTTTACCACATGAGCAGAAATAATAGACGTAGGGGCTTTTTCTTGTTTTTTTTTTCTGTGGTTTCGCTGGAGTGCTTCTTTAAATGTTACTTCTTAACTTGATCAAATTAATTCAAAATAAATCCGTTTTATCACATTGGTCTTGCAGGCCTGCCTGCCTTCACCCTCCACTCCGTGTTTGGGACTTCAAATCTTGGCGCGGAATTTGTTACTTGTCTTACACTCGAAAAACGATAGAGAATGTGGGGCGACCAGCGCGGCACAGGTATAACGCTTCACACCCATGAGTGTGAAGCGTTATACCTGTGACTTTAGTACTACTAAAGCATCAGTACTACTAAAGCTACATCTTCGAGTCGAGCACGTTTTAGTGGTAGTACAAAAATATTAGTTTTAATATCAAATGAACGAAATAAATATATAAAAATGATAGCAAAAATAAGGCATCGAAATTAAGGCATTCGAAATTTTTGACTAAATTCTAAGTCATGATGAGATACCATCACTGCGCCAGCGTGTGTACTGTCTTCATAGTTGTGTTTGACGCATAGACTTTCTTGTAAACAAGCACCTTAACCACGAAAAACTTGTTGGCAGCAACGTTTGCTCCAGATGGTTGTCGGATTTCTGTTATGGTCACAATGTCGCCAGGGCATCCACTTGCCGTTACCTACAACTTTGTCGTGAGGAATAATTCAATCATGCGAACAAGTTAATATGGTGAAATCATAACACCAAGCCAATATTTTCACACGTTCGAAGTATGAACTTACATAACGCAGCTGGTATGCTGGAACCTGAACGGACAATGTGGCTGACCTTTGATCTATGTCGGAGAGCTGTATCTGCAAAGAAAAAGGGAGGTAACGAGACAGAAACCTTTCTTGTACAAGGGTATCAAAACGTTTCCGGCCTCCGCTCGCCTGTTCCATATTTCTGTAGTTTTGGAAACATCATGTAAAGCCTTTCATGTTAGTCAGCAAAGTTTCATGACACGTCAGACCTCTCCGAAATAAAAACGTTTTATTCAAGCTAAGGTATGGTTATCGCTCAAAAAGTGTGTATCCAGCGAGAAGCAACCGACGAATTTTTGTTTAGTAAACAAAGTTTATTGAACAAATTCAAATCCGCCCCTAAACTCTAAACAAAGAGAAAGTCTTCTAACATTCCCACATAGAATTCAGGATCTTAATGTTTTTAATGGAGTGAATGTCGGTGAGAAACGGAGCGACCTCTGATTATCGAGCAGAGACAAGGCGAAGACAGATTACTGCGGCTGTAGCAAACAAAAAAAAATATTGAGCATCGCAGACACACTTTAAGAGCAGAAGGTGTGCAAGGATCTAAGCTATTCAAAACTTCCTTTGGAAATTTTCTAAGCAACCATCTAATATTTTTAACCTTCGCAAAATCTTGAGTCTCTGAAACCTTTTCGGCGATCAACAAGAAAATTCCAGTTGAATACTCAAAGAAGACTTTCGGGAGTTTCGTAAAAAGCGAAGAATACATTTTGTAGTTTCCTGACTGCCGGTAAGTGGCGAATTCACTGCCTTGATTTGAACTCCCAAGCGCGGAGTAATGGGTCAAGACGGCCAGATCTCTGAGACTAGTGCGATCGAGCACGGGACCGGGGGTGAGAAAGTCCTTCTCAAAGTTCCGTAGGACAGAGAAAAGATCGTGCTACCTAACCACCTGGGCGGCGCAGCCTCTGGGTTCCGTCGAAAAATGGGCGTGGCTAACGATGCCCCACGGATGTGCAGCTGCTGCGGTACTCCTGTTGACAGCCATGCACACTCACAAAGAATTGGGTGACTATCTTGCATTTGGACCACTATTTCTTACCATTAACGATGAATACTTGCTAAGAAGCATACTGAATGTTGAGGTAAGCATACTGAATGAAATTTTTGTTTAGGTTTGAGAAATGGAAATTATGCTATCAAACTGAGTTTATGATTTGTACTCCCAAAAAATTTTGCGGGATTTTTTTTCTGTTAATGAAGGAGGTTAGTCGTTGGGCTAGTCACAAAATCCCCGTCCTCTTCATCTAATGATGTCATTTTTTAGCAGTTACGGTAAAACCACTTCTACATACACTATCCATAATTTCGAACCCGTAATTTTAACAGCTTTGAAGCATCAAAGACGTCCTGCTTTCAATTACTGGAATTTTTGATGTTATTGATCTTTACTGGTTACAGAAGTGCTGCAGACGCTCAGTAGTCACTCCCTTGTGAGTGCACGTGGCTGTCAGCAGAAGTTGCGTAGCACCTGCATATCCGTGGGACATCATTAGCCACGCCCATTCTTCGACGAGATCCAAAGGCCCTCCCTCCACTACCTGAGCGTAAACCCCAATCAAGTAGATAATTACAGTGCTAGTTTGTTCCACCCCTTTCGGAAATGAGCCAAGAAAAATGACTGCAGAAATTCAACCATGGAATTCATGCTCTTTAATCAGACATCCTTTTCACGAAATTGTATTGCTTCATGACAATGCGAATACATTTCACTGACTCTGTCACTTCTAGACGGGATATAGGGAGTAGCTGCCAGAATCCGTGAGATAATCTCCGGCGGCACTTCAGCGGAAAACTACAAATAAAGAAAGAGAGTCTACGTTCGGTGCTTATATTCGGGTAATAAAAATTCTTATAAAAGGGAATATGTCTGGTAAAATGACAAGGTGAAGGATGTTTCGGTCTTCAAGAGATGCACATTTATTTCCTTTAAAATTTCACTGCAGTAGCTAATCTGTAAGTGGTCCAGGCCGGAAACTTTTTGATACCTCTGTATAATATGGGGACTCTCACAAACTGAGTTAGCGTATGGGTTGAATAAGGCTGAGACGAGGGCTTGAAAAAAGGAATGATGAATATCTCAAAAGAAGGGTCTCGCACCTAGCTGGCAAAATGTTGAGGGGTACGTAACTTCCCCTTATCTGCTCGGTAATTCCTACAATCCTGATCGGCTCGCTGTATGCGGATAACCATTTGCTTGGTAGCCTTCCAAATATTGAACACCACAAAATTCGTAGATACTATGTATTAGGTTGGTGCAAAAGAAATGGCGCATTTTTGGGTGTGGGTCGTGATGAGGTAAAAGTGTGTGGGAAATGTGTCGAGCGGGGTGAGAGTGCGATTGGTTCAATCAAACTCTCACCCCGCTTTTCACGATCGACTCGCACTAATTCGCGCGCGATTTCACCATAGTTGTCCATGAAATTTGAATGTGAGTGGGGACGCCGAATGATGGGGAAAAATTAACCTCGGCAGATATACAATGCCTTTGATTGGCAGAGGGCAGTGGCGGACGCAGGGGGAGGGTCGCCAAATTTTCCAAATCACTTTACAATACAAATAAAAATCTTATGTTGATTCATTTTTAATTACCAGTCTGGCCGTCCGGCTAACGCCGGGCTTCCAGACTTCTATGATGCTCGCTTCGCTCGCATACTCCGCATACGATGCAGAAAAAGCGTGGACAGATTTAGTAGATAATGTATCCCCCCCCCGAGTAAGTTCATTGACTTTTGGAAAGCTCTCGATCACGTGAGCGGTAGCCTTCCTCCACGTGGGAGAAGTAATTTCTTTTGGTTGGCCCTAGTGGCCGTTGTTAATTGGACGTAGCCGATCCAGTGGAAATGCTCTCCTGAAATAATCTATCTTTAGCTAGTTGTTGTGATAACTCAAGTGGTAAGGGTCTGCCCATGTATAGAAACAGAGTGAAGGGTGGGGTCGATTCAGATACAAATGGAATGAGGAGGGGAATACGGATTGGAATACCGTGCACCTAGGTCACATAGGTAGAAGGAATAGCCGGAACGGGTGCCAGGGCACCATTCATGAAGAATTTTACCTAGGCCGTGACGAACTTACTTTTCTGGACCCGGGCGTCCTTATCACAATGCTGGACCGTCATGCGTTTCCCCACCTTTGGGCGCCGGCGTACCCTTATCACACTGGTGCACCCGTCTCCTCCACTTCTGGGCACCGGCGTACCCTTATCACAGTGGTGAACCCGTCTCCCCCACTTCTAGGCGCCGGCGCACCCTTATCACAGTGGTGAACCCGTCTCCCCCACTTCTGGGCGCCAGCGCACCCTTATCACAGTGGTGAACCCGTCTCCCCCACTTCTGGGCGCCGGCGCACCCTTATTACAGTGATGGGCCCGTCTCCCCCACTTCTGGGCGCCGGCGCACCATTATCACAGTGATGGGCCCGTCTCCCCCACTTCTGGGCGCCGGCGCACCCTTATCACACTGGTGGACCCGTCTCCTCCACTTCTGGGCGCCGGCGTACCCTTATCACACTGGTGGACCCGTCTCCTCCACTTCTGGGCGCCGGCGCACCCTTATCACAGTGGTGGACCCGTCTCCCCCACTTCTGGGCGCCGGCGTACCCTTATCACAGTGGTGGACCCGTCTCCCCCACTTCTGGGCGCAGGCGCACCCTTATCACAGTGGTGGATCCGTCTCCCCCACTTCTGGGCGCCGGCGCACCCTTATCACAGTGGTGGATCCGTCTCCCCCACTTCTGGGCGCCGGCGCACCCTTATCACACTGGTGGACCCGTCTCCTCCACTTCTGGGCGCCGGCGCACCTTATCACAGCGATGGAACCTTCTACCCCACTTTTGAGTGCCGGCGGGGCCTTATCGCAGGCTGGACCCGTCCCCCCACTTTTGGACGCCGGCGCAGCCCTTCTGTATTGACTCCGTTGACGGACCCGTTGCACATTGTCCAACATTCTCCTCGATCTCATCCCTACCCCACTCAACCATACCGCACCCATTCCTAGGCTTTTATATGATCTCGCAATCACGATCATTGACCAATTGTAGAATTTCGTAACGGTCTGACACACATACAGTGCACGGCAATGGCGGTGGCCCATCTGCGGCCTCGAGAAGAACATAGCGCAACCGCGCCGCGCGCGCCAGGACCGGTGTCGTCTGCTGCCGGAATGCTATTTCTAGTCGCTTTCTCCCTGATTTGGTCTCAAAATCCTTAAAATCGGGCAGAAAAGCTCTAGATATAGCATAACAGCATCAGAAAACATCGCGGGCGGCGCGGTTGCGCGGCGTGCGTCCTGAGGCCGCAGATGGGCCACCGCCATTGACGTCCACTGTACATACAGACAGACATGAAAACAAACTAAGCCCGTTATTACAAGTCATGATTTTTATTATTATTTCAATATAACTTTTATTTATTATTTATTATTATAACTAATGTTTTTATTAATTTTATTCTCCATCTGGGTCCCCAAGGCGGCGGAGACCCTATTTTTCTTCCCACGCCCCCCCCCCCCCCCTCCTCCCACCCACTTTCTGCGTCCGCCACTGGCAGATGCCACTGCTAATTGTATGAGCAGGTACCTGGAGCTCAGCGATCAGAACTCGGAGAATTCTGAAGCGAAGAAGACGGAGAATGCTGTTCTCATGAAGTCATGTTGGGCGAATTTTTCCTTTCAAAATAAGGTCTACTGGGGCCGGGAAAGGAGGAAGCCATATGGCAATTATACTAGAGATTATGGTCACTAATGTACCATTTTCCTATGAAGTTATCGAAATTTGAGCTAGCTTTCGGAAGCAAAATTTACCTAGCCAAACGTGCAGAAGGCCGGAAATAATGAAGAAAATGCTGTGAAAAGTGTCCATCTACATTCTCCTAACAATGAAGCCGTTGCACAAAAGCTCAAGTGTGGAATATTTAGTAACATCCCGAGCATATACAAGGAAGGTGTTTTGGACGGTAGGGTGTCTAGGAACTTTCAATTATTTCGCGAGTGCTAGCAGCATCGGTCATCTTTTATCCCATATCACAGAAGAGCTTGCTTTACTCAACAAATCATATCTAGGTGTCGCACCTCGACTAATCAAAATTAAACGGCTTTGAAAAAAAAGCGTTCCATTCTCTTTGCACCAACCTAATACTTGTGCAATGAATTGTGCAAAAACTGCATAAGATCAGCATCTATTTATTCGCCTGCGCCCTGCGCCCAGAATGCGTAGAGAATGGTTATGCTGAATGATGAAAAGACTTCAAGTTCTTTTGTTGGTTATCAATACTAAGTGTTTCATTGAAAAAGAAAGAGGAATCTACTCGGGTGGTAGCAGAATTGTTGCCTGAATTAATTGAAAGGGTGCCACGAGGTTGTGGACATGAATATTCGGTAGGATACCAAGGAACTGCTTAGTCGCACTGAGTGAATTATCAGAAAACTCAGTAGTCTGTCGAATTACCGAGTAGGCAGAAGGGAAGTTAGGAAGCCATCAACGAGGTGCAAACAAAGTACGAGAACTCTCGCAATTACTATATGAACAGCGCTTACGGATGGGGAGTGATCGGCGCGGTCCAATTATAGAAGCGAGGCTCCAGGTGTGCTGCAAGCGTCATTAGCGTCTTCGCACTTCGCTTGCGCCTTAAAAGGTAGCACCCGCCCAAATCTTCGTGTCAGAGGTTTTGCTCTGATTTATCTGGTACGCACCGCTGGTAATTCATCCTTCAAAATTTGCCACCATCGCTTGCTGTGCAAGGTTTTCGCAGCACTTTCACTCCAGTCGAAGATTTGGCTTGGCTTAAATATCACGCCGAAGCCAAATTTCGTGCATATTTTGTATGGGATTATCATGAAATGCAGTTTGGAAGCGCAGACTGAATTGGGACAATTCGGCCATTTTTGGTCAAAGTTGAGAGTAAAAGAAATATTAGGCATGGTAAACTATTAGCCTGGAACCTCATTCCTAGCATCAACCCAGAACGGGAGCAATGTCATAGAACCTTAAAAAGTCAAACTGTTAATGACATCAAAAATGAAGTACCTCCGACTCCAAAACCCGCATCGCTGCGTGGAATATAGTAGTAACTGCAGCATCTCGAATCTGAGAATCTCCAGACCATTTAGCCGTCAAAGTGAGATCCATCTGACTGGCACTAACAATGTCCAAGTGGACTTGACCTACTTCCTGACGTTCAACAACGCACGCGTATGAACCTTCAAAACTCTTCTTACTAGGTGTCAACAGCACTTAGATGTATAACAAAAATACCAAATTTCGAGGAGAAAATCGCCCTGATAGACAGGATATTCATTGCAGGACCGATGTTACTGTTTACGAAAGATGCTGTGCACTCGAATGGGGATTGAATAGAAGGCATTTCAGTCAGCTGCTCTTCTGTACAACCTTAACTTGCACAATGTGAACTGGTAATTAATTCAAAAATACGAGCGAATTAAATGGCAAACCTATTATGGCTGCATGAGATGCTGTTTCGTTGGCCACAATATTCACTGGGAAAACAAATGAAGCGCCCTCCGCATTTGAGACAAAGTCCGGAACACTGGTGGCAAAAGTCAGTTGTTGGGCAGGACTAATAGAGAGCTGAAAATGGATTAATCACAAATATTCTAAGATGTTGCCACTTACTTCGTGTTAACTACAGCGAAGTTCTCCGACTAAAACAACGATAGAATGTAGCCGTCGCGCGACCGTTAGTGGGAATCAGTGACCACAGCGCAGCACATTTTTTCGCTAGTATTAATCTAGTTTCAGGAATTATTATATAATCAGCCGAGAAGTGTGAATAATACTAAACTAGGTCGTTCCTATGGCTTGTGCTTTCAAAATAACACAACACATATAGATTGTGGAAAAAACCTTATTCAATCTATTTATCCTAATTCAGGCGCTTGCAATTCCATTGAGTTGAGATGGCGCGAAGGGCTGTAGGAGTTGCGCGTAACCCGTTCAGATGATACGCGAGTAGGAACTATAATAGCCTGTCATGTTGCCTGAAAGCAAGCGTGGCCGACTCTGCCGTGGACCGGGACCGCAAACTCGCGCAAAACGTTTTCGAACATCTTGGACGCTGGAAATTTGCAAGGGGGTTATTTGATATGCTGAACACGAATTTCACATTCATTTTTCCGTGACGACATCTTGTGCAGCACAGCAGGTGAACTGCAGCAATTGCGTTTCTCAGAATCTTATGAAACTTCGCAAGAAAGGATTAAGGGGTTACTTGTTAATATGGTCGTTAATGTTTGAATAAAACTTGGAGATTATATTATACAAATTCCAAACTATATTGTCCATTTTCCGGAAAACTGTGTTCCCCTTTGTTTTGAGCTCTGGGGCGTAGGATGTTGGAAGTATTTTTTTAAAGTATTTTTGCGAATTGGTTTCAAGAAATTAAGCCAAGATATTGCAGCAGTTTAATCTGGATACCAACTACAATACTTTCAGATAACATCTATTGTTATTTCTATTATCTATTGTTATTTCTACCAGATTTTCCCTTGTATTTCAATTGCCTATGTTCAATCATAATTTTTTTATGAGTACGTACTTCCGAAAGGTGACATGGTGGATAGAAATGGATGTAAAATTCGTGCTTAGCCCGTCAAGTAATCCTCAGGTGCGAATTTCAGCGTCCAAGGCTGGGATTCATGAACGCATAACCAAGCGAAACTAAGCTAGCAAACCATGTTTCGTTTCCTTACGTAGTCTAACTATACGATATACGATATTCATTCATGCTACTCATCGTTGGTTTACTTGGTTATGATTTCATGAATCACAGACCAAGATTTTGAAAGTCTGCAGTCTCGATCCATGAAAGTGGGCGACGTGCCTGCGTTAGGCAGCATGACAGGCTGGCAGCAGTCGCTTGAGCTCTATGAGTCTAGAGACCTCGTTCACATTTCTACGCGCTTCCGTCCTTAACGGCGGGAGCGCATCGAAGCGTTACCGCGTCCCTGCCCTGTACTTACTGTAGGGTCCAAATGGTCACGCAGCCCCTCACCACTCCTCCCTCTACGCTCCTTCTTCTCCTCCATCCCCACCCCTGTTCGTTTATTCATTTTTCCATTACAACAGTAATTATTCCCCTGGAGAAAAAAAAGCGGAAAACAGAACTTAGGGTCCCATGCCCATGCCGCTGCAGCACCTGCGGATACGCACGCAATGCAACACGCATAAGAGGAGGCGTGGCTTGCAAATGGCTTAATAGATTGTTGGCAGAGTTCCAAAAGAATGCACAAGATGATGAATTGAACACTATAAATTGTTTAAATTTAAATAAAGCTGTTATTTAAATATTAGATAAAAATGGATCATTTTGAGAAATGAAGCATCGATCTAGGGATTATTTGACAAGCTGATTACGAATATGACATCTACTTTGTATGAAATTGCCGTTTTTGAGGTGTTTCAAGCGTATACGGCGGGTACTATATCGCTCAGAATCTTCTGGAACATGATGAGATTATTTGACATTCCCATCCCGAATTCGGTGCGTTTTGTATCGTGATGTCCTTTTACAGCTGTTAAGGCATGGGATGGGTGTGCTTTCCTTCCTAAAACTACTGGATTTGTATTTATAAAGCATTTGATGGGGGCACATTTGAGCCTTGTTCGTTTGATCCAGTATAACGTGGGAATTCTGAAACCACTAGGAAACTAGTTCACAACAACGAAGAACGAATTCTCTGAATGGAAAAGTTTGCTTCTGAAAAGGGTGGTGATGTGCCATAAATGGGATCGTAGTCCATTCGGCTGTTGCATTCATAGTTCCAGAAAATCATTATTAACAAAACAAATACGGAGTGGCGATCCGACGGCATTGTATCCATAGGTGCGATAGTCGGAGCCGAGGCTCTCCTTATCGCGGAATCCCGCGATCTTGTTCGCGATGATACAGAAGTGTTGTAGTATTTGTCTGTTATATGAATGTATTATGTGCGCGGTTATTTTTTCTTTTTTCCTTTCCTCGCTCGCTCGTTCCTCGATCAGCTTGAGAAATATGCGCGGTTATCTATCTCTGATTGATCAAGTTGAAAATATGCGCGATTCCAAACATTCTCGAGACAGTATAAAAGCTCATAGACAGCGGAGCTTCTCGGTAGCAGCAGGCTCTACGCTTGGATCATCCTTTTTTCTGTGCCAGTTGCCCTTTCCCGTGCGCGTCTTATCTCGGTATTCTGTGAGGAACGTTTGTATGCGTTACTTCCATCTTGAGTTAGCCTCTTCTGCTTCATAGTAACCTTAGTGGCATTTTTAGTAAAGTAACTTGTGTTCACGTTGTTATTGCGCCGTATTTTTATGTTTAACATGGAAATTTCTCGTTTAATTACCCAAGTTTGAGATAAAACTCGTGCGCTGGTGTGGTGTTGGACCATTCGATCCGTCCCTCTCGGTATTATTTTACTCCCTCCCTTCATTTTTACCGGTCTCCTCCCCTTCGCTTAAGTGAAGGGGGTCCGGCAGAAAACTAATTTTATTGTATTTTTTTAAAATAAAATTAGTTTTCTCCGGGTGATGGAAACGGAAATGGAAATGAGAGGAAGAAGGACGTAAGTGAGGGGAGGGCGAAGCAACAGAAGGCAATATCAGGAGGTTGGACGGAAAAATCCTTATTAGGAAGTGTTAAAAAACACTTAACGAAAGATTGTAATAAATTTGTGTGCAGTGGGAGTCGGACGGAACGAATGACTTATAGGTTACAAACTTCGCTGTTTTGAACGAACAGCAAGGGGTTGAAAGAATTAGGAATAACACGGCTTTGAGTGAAAATTTTCATAGAGTGAAGGGTGTCCTAGGATAGCTGAAACCTTGGAGATGAACAAGGCACCCTGTTTGCATAGAAAAGGTCAAAACTTGCGGAACCGTTTGCGTTTTTCGAAAGCAATACTTTTCGCAGCAGTTGCAGTTCTATGACTAACAAAAGTATTAATAGAGAGTGAATCAAAAATGGGAAAGTCCGTGGAAGAAGAGGATGAAAAACTGTATATTCTGATACCAACTGCAAATGTTCTAGTGGATATCTTATGGGAACGTGTTGAGGTGTTTGAGACCGGCGAAAATATCGAGAAACAGTTGGGTTTTCACGAATTTCTCTTCGTACACAAAACCAAATGAGATGTTCAGGACATGATAGTGAAGTAGAAGAAATTCTCTATCGACCTGTATATGATATTATGGGTAAAAATCTGTCCTGCGCTGTGCAGGAGGGGTGGAGCCAAAACCAGTACATTGGCTCCGGCCAAAAGCGAGACAGTGCAATGAGGGAGGAGGGCGCAGAGCGAGAACCGGAGCCATCCTCAAGAGGCCGGCTCCGGTACTCTTCACCTTTAGCGGGAACGACTTACAACGTCTTTCCAGAGGAAGTGACGGGTGATATAGTGTAATTTCACAAAAAAGTGGCACTATGTACCCTTCATTAATATGTCCACGTTTCAATTAAGGAAATTATAAGCGAAAAACAGGTGTTTTTGGCACTTTTCAGCATTATCGAAAGGGAAAGGGTTGCTGCTCGTGAATTATAGGGTATTGGACACGAGGAGGTAGGATATGAAGTGCTGATATTTCTCGGACCCTGCCATTCTGTAAAGAACCGCAATTTGAATGTTTTTTCTTGTTGCAATTAGTGCCGGATTTCCCTCGTCGAGGCGACGACTCATCGCGCCGCCGCCGTCAGTTCGCTGCAGATGGAAGGGGGGTATACCTGAGCTTGCCTAAATAGAACGCAAACGGCAACTGAATTTCTAACATCTACGTCTGTAATGTGACGATTATCCCCCCCCCCCCCCAGCAGCCCGGTCGTCGCAATTCTACCCCCCCCCCCCCGGTCGACGAGCACCCTTCACTTTTGGCAAGGCTAATCACAGGCTTCAGACCCCTCAGACCCCCTTCACGTTGCAGACCCCGGCTCCCGCTATCGCACCTATGATTGTATCCTTGAGGTACGCCTGCAGGCACAGTACTTAACTGCTAGGCATTTCTCACACCTCCCCTGGCGATGGATTAATAATCGATTACGTTTTAGAAAATACAAATGTAGATGGGAAACATTTTAGAGAAAAAAAAAACTTATAAAGTATCCCATGTAGTGATCAGCTAGTAAAGAATCACATGTTATTTGCTAAAAACGCTGTAATTTCTAATTTGAGGGATACATAAAGTGGAAAGTAAGGTAAGGATTGAAAATCTTGGATTTGTCCAAAATATGCAGTTTCGCCTCCACATCATTACTCTCCTCGTTTTCATTTATTTGATACTCTTATACACAGGAAACCAACAAAAGTTGAAACCGGCGAACTTAACGAAAAACTTGTGCACATTTTCTATATGCGATCTGGGGATAAAATGTGTAGAACAGAAGATCTACGGGTGACTTGCATATAAAATACTTTTAAAAACACGTACAATACGCAAAATGCCCATCACATTTACAAATTCAAAAGCTTTCTATTTCTTAGTGCTGTCGAATGAAGAAAAACACGTCATTCCGTGCAAAACTGCCGGAGTCTCCTTCTAAGCAGCAAAATTTGGGGATTTAGTACGAGGAGATAAGGAGTGATTACGGGGTTTCCGCATCATCTACTCTCTTGCAGGTCACAAATGGAGCCGTTTCTCATGCTAGGCAGTGAATGAGGAACTCTCACGAGATGTAAAAATTTCCTCCTAAGGTGTGAATTATTCAGAAAGCGCCTTGGCCCTGCTCCCCGGCTCCGCAAGAATGGGGACTCAAAAACAGTTTCTTCCGCATCTTTGCACGGAGTCACATACACCATTGTCATCAACTGGTATAAAGATTCCGGAGATCTCCTTAAGATTCTTTCACGTGGAAATCTCGAAAGCGATTCCGAGGTGGGCCAGTGCCTTTAAACATAATAGCAGTTCCAGCTAGTTCATGTCAGTCATGAATCGCCTACAACCGAATTTATAGTGCTGCCGAGTGAAGGAGATACAGGGTGGTAGGCTCCACGAGAAAATTGGATGTGACACTACACACTGTAAGCCTTCACCGCTGCAGATAAATTATTATCTCAACCCTAAACCTCTATTCGTAGCAAACAGTACAAAGTTACCTGCTTAAAAGATGAGTAAACTTCAAGAAGCAGAAACTCACTGCAGTGGTCAGCTTCTGCTCAGCTACTTTGACAGTAACATGAGCGGTTCCAGGATGCGTCAGTCTAGCAAACCCTCGCTCCACATCTAGCCATTCTATGTGATTACCATTTGACAGCCATCGAGAAGTTCCAGCTAATGGTGAAGTAAAGCATATAATATCGGATACTGTTGGCTTGCGAGTCGACTGATAGAGCATTTCCACTGCTGATAGACGAATAAACACATTTAATGATGGGTCTGCACTGTCCCAAATCTGAAAATATACATGCATGCAGCAAAACCTGAATTCGGAGCAAATACCTGTAGTTACCTTAAGCACGGTCTCGCCCGCTGATTTTAACGTGATTGTGAGTGTGCTGTTAGCATTTGAGGCCACAATCTCAGTCAGATCAAATCTTAAACGTTACATACGAAACGTTCGAGAGTATCAATGGGAGAAATGAAAACAAATACCTATGTGGCCTGTAACTGATCTTATTGTTCGATGGTGCGCTTAGTTCTCGGCCTTTCGAGTCCCGAAACACCAGTTTTAGAACTATTCTGATTCCTACAGGTAGATGCATTAGTGGAGTTGATGTGGATAGTTCCAGTTTAGTCAGAATGAGAACATCCAGCGAATGAACTGCTGAGATTGTCACGGGCACCAGTGAAGTTTCGTTGTCCGGAAGGTCCGTTCGACGAACCACAATAGCCGCTGGTCCAGCAATAGACTTCGTTTGAACAAGACCTGACTTTGTGACTGAAAGACGGTCAGCGAACTCAGATGGAACAGAGTATTCCAAGACTGACTGTGGCCTAAATACATCCAAGATTAAAGGAAATTTTGAAAACCAATTTCGTCCAACGTCTATTTTCGTTTTAACTAACCATGCTGTTTCAAGCTGAATTTCGGTGTTCTGAGTTACCCTAATAGTGGGAACCATTAGATTTGGCCGGAACATAACCAGTGGCTCTTCCACACGTATTTCTGTAGTGTCTTCAAATACTCTAGTGGAGCCAGCAAATTGTCGTTTGGCATGAGTAGATAGTTCCACACGGACCTCAACAATTTTGTAAATGAGTCCGGTGTAAAGTGTTGCCACATACCGCTACACAGTAATGTGATCGTTAATGGGGAAGGGAGGGGATCAGAAGTACTGTCAAGGATTGAAGCCGTCCCAATCAGTGCTCGTACAATTGCCTGTATATTGAATCCCTCATGGATCACCTACACATCTATAAAGTGTTGGATCACTAGTTCTTCTCTTGTGCCTTTACCAGGTGAGGAGATATTTTGGAGGGAGCGGTTGCACAACTCCTACTCCGAAAAAGGGATCACGAGGCTGGCTAATTCGCTAATTCCTCCCAGACAATAGCGGATCCAGAGCCAATACAACTCGAAGTAAATAGGCTAAAAAACTTAGAAAAAATGAAACTTACGAATTGGAAAAATTGAATTGCAAGCCTGATCCCTCATGATCCCCTTCTCATAGTAGTAGATGTACACATCCTCCCTCCAAAATATTTTCTCACCTAGTGAACCCACTAGAGGAGCGAAGGTGGTCCAACACCTTGAACATATGAAGGAGATCGGTCTACTCAGAATTGTGATCCTCAGCGCTATGTCAAGTCCTTTTGTAGGTCTTCCAAAACTCGGTTTTACCGATTTTCCTCTCCTATTCCTATTTATCGAACATATACCACCTGCACGCGGAAGGCCTTGGTATGGAAAGCCGCAGTCCCCGTCTCTCTCGAAAATGACGGTCCAGTTTTGACTTACGATGACAAGTATGCTGCTGAAGTGAGTTATGGCACCTTTGGAAATACGTTCGGCCGTTTCTTCTCAAGTTCAAGAGAACAAAACGGCTGAAGGCTACTCGTGAAAGTGGTAGGTTCTACCTCAATCATCATATAAAATTCATCTGCTGGTTAGTTGAAAAATAGTTCCGCTGCGCTTCGGGGGATGCCAATGATTTTCTGGTGATCTCTTTTATTTTTTTTTTATTTCTGTGAATGATTTGGTGATCTAATTCCAACCTTCCTTAGTGGCGGGAGGGCGCTTGGGTCATGTTGGAAAAGGGAACATGGCTATTGATATCCTGTGGACAACCAGATGTAATGCTGCATTTGCCTATGCGTAGTCAGGTATACATATGGTTGGAGAACAAGTTCGTGTGGTTTCTTCCAACAGTACAGTTTTTTCATAGTGATTTCACCATTGCTTGATTGAATGTCCTGAAACATTTAGTAGCTCTTGTTTTGCTCTTTCCCACTATCACAACTGCGTTCCATGATTACGGTTGCATGTTGCCTTCCACCATATGGATATTGGCTCTCCAAGGCGATAAGCATGACCTCCGCTACCGACTAACGTTAGATTTCAATCGAGGATGAATGTATCTCAAAGGGCTAGGAATATCAACGACTTCTATAGAGAAACCTTTACTGCTGAAAGGACATCACATAAGTGGTATGACCGCTTTAGTCAGAGTGCCTGGAAGGCAACATCGTCCCCTTCATCTTCAGTGAACCCATTTTTCTGCATATTTCCATCTGGGAGGTCGGTGCACCCTTCACCCATCACCGGATCCGTTGAGTGATGTCGTACATACCGGTACACCACCTATATATCGCTGAACCCATATTTCAGTATATTCACAGCGTCCCTGATAATCATAGGTCAATCTCATTCATTTTCATTGTGAATGTAGCTCCTCCAAGCATATGAACATATGTATCTAAAAGTGGACCAAAGCACCTGTCAATTACGACAAAAATGAAAATTTACACATATTTCGTATGTAATCGGACGCGCTGGACATTGTGATATTGTAGTTGTGCTCGTACAATAATGGCTAGTCCTCTTGCATAGACATACATATATAGAATGGCAGTTAACACTAAGAATGATTAAATGTTAGGAAGGATAGATATGTCGTCCCATCGGTTCTCCCTTCCAAAGTCCGACATGCCATCAAGTCGGTGGAGAATCCTACGGCACCGGACCCCGACCGACCAGAACACCTGGTGAACCTACTGTCAGCTCTTATCAGCACGTTGGCTAGGTTGGAAGACCAGCAAGACAGTGCTGCTATACAAGAAGGGAGATCCACAGGATATCGGCAATTATTGCCCTATCAGTTTACTGTCCATCGCCTACAAGTTCTTCACGCGAGTGATCCTCAACAGGATCAAAAGGACTCTAGATGATGGACAGCCACTGACTTCGATAGTGCCGGACTCATGTTTATTGATGGTTAGATACACGGTCTTCTTAATATTGAGGCGAAGGCCAAATAGTGCCAGCCGGCCACTCCACGCTTGCGTCTGCTGTTCAATGTCATCGTTGTCTTTGGATGCTAACCTCACGCACGTGGAATGTGAGGCTCCACCCTACGCCAGCTGGCGCAGATCAGGGACGCTGCCACTTAGGCGAAGATAAGTAGGATCAGATGGGCCGGACACGCGATTAGCCTCAACCTTTGGACAAGAGCCGTTAGCGACTAAACACCACGGAAGCAACCGCACTACAGGAAGACCACCGCCCGGATGGTCAGACTTCCTCACAAGGTCCTTGAAGGAAAAATACGATGCCTTTTGTGTCCCTCGAACGGACTGGATACAATGGACGACTCCAGCACACTAGAAAGACAAATGGATTACAGGCGTCCGCTCGGTATAATCGAAATCAGTGGGAGTCCAGATGATCGAGGTGATTCGATTTAAATCAGGTCAGGCCTATCCATGTAAGCATGAGTAACTGGTTAAGTAGTTCTCAGAAATACATATTTCTCGATGGGATTTTAATTAATAGAAGGAAAGGAAGAAATTTAGGAAGATTTAATTGACCGCTATATTACATATTAGCCTAACTCACCAGGGTCAATTTTCGTTTACATTTACACTGCTCAGTGTTAATCTGACCTCTTGACGCCTCAATAACCAGCTGTCGATCGTGCGACCCAGAAGGCAATCTGACAGTCAAGAAAATGTCCCCTCGTTTTTGGCGAGTCTCGCAACTGTCAGCTTTACCGCTTTTGTTAAAGACACGTCAGCACCAATGACCAGCGAAGCAGGCAAAGGCGAGATCAGAGTCGGAGCACATGCGGGAAATATGAGAGAAAGTACCTTCACAGTAGCTGACCCAGGGTTACATCCTTCTAACCAAACAGCGAAACGGTTATCGTCGGTCTCTGAAATTGAAGATCCGAAAGGGTGGATGACTTGCAGCACTCCTGGATGGCTAACAGTCCAAGTCACCTGAACAAATGATCAATACAACAAGATCCTATAGTTGCATAGTGTGACGTCAAAAAAAAGTTACTTTGAAAGGATGTAGTGCACCACCAAATGAAAACGGCGACTCATTTTCATCCAGTCCGCTCACTCTGACCCAAACTTGTGCTCCCCTCTCCGTGATATGCGTGCTTGCAACGGCACGGATTCCAGCCAATGAAACAACACGAAGAACTACGGTACTCTTAAAACTTTTGCAAATAAACCACATGAAACAGCAAGAATCTAGTTAAGAACCTGCGATGAATGCCCGTCACCAATATCCACTGTCCCTGTGATGGATGTGTACCCCAACTTGCTGGACGTGATCAACGCGTTCGGCTCGACAGATGCAATCTTGGAGTTGTTGAGCGCGAAGTGAATAGGGAGAGTGGGCTGAGGTCCTCCCACAACCTCTAGCTGTAACAGACAACAGTGCTTGGTCAGACAGTAATGATTATGAAAACACACATAAATAAAAGAAATGGAAACAAGAAATTTATGAGTTTTCTGGACGTATCTGTATATATAAAGTAGAATGTATGTGTGTGTAAGTATGTATGTTCCTTATAGAAATCGCGGAGGGTGAACCGATCGGGACCAAACTTTGCATGCTTATTCCTCATGGGCCAGCGGAGGTTTTAGGCTACTTCGTGGTAGGCATTATCGATTGATTTATCGATTTTATTGATTTTTCGCTACTTTTGCTTGGGGGCGGCGAGGACATGCTTAATCTGGTTTCTCAATGCGCCGAACACGAATATGATAACCGTTCTGCACGAAATATCGATTCATCGATTTTATTAATCTTTCGATATTTTTGCCCGAGAGTCGGTAGGGACAGGTCTACTGGGGTTTGTCAATGCGCTGAACACGAACATGATAACCGTTTTGCACAGAATATCGATTTATCGATTTTCTGATTTTTTGGTATAGGGAGCGGAGAGGACATGGTTACTGGGTTTCCCCAATATGCTAAACACGAATATGATAACCATTTTGCGCAGAATGTCGCATTATTGGTATAATTTTTCGCCATTTTCGTCCACGGATCGGTGAAGACGTGTCTACTGGGATTTTCCATTGCGCTATACACGAATATGACAACTATTCTCCACTGATATATCGACTCAGTAACTTCTTTTGCCCTTTCCCCGCTTTTGGAAAGGGACGGGGTAAGAGTGTGTTCACTGGACCAATCGGAAACGCTAAACCCTAAGTACGAATATGGCAACTGCTTTCCATGAATTTGACACTGAAATAACATTACCGACTTTTCGCTTACGGGTCGGTGGAAGAGGGTTACATGAGCCTGCTAATATGTTTGCCACAAAATTATAGGCATCCACAATGAATTTGTCGGCACTAGCAATTGTCCTCATTGGTGTGAAATTGCCGAGGTAGTAAAACGCCCGAGCGAAGCCGGGCATGCCGTCTAGTAGATGCTAAAGAAGGAAGCGGTGGATGAGTGGTCTAAAGCGCTGCCTTAGAGCAATGATCAATCCCCCCCCCCTAGGTCCGACAACCTGCGACGTGTATAAACTCAGCAGCACTTACTGTTGCGCCTAAGAAGGCGACTTTCACTTGCGACAATGAGAATAATTTGGATCCGGGGCGCGCCCCGAATCGTAAAAAGGGACCAGAAAGTCCCACTTTTGTTCCGAAAAGGCAAGAATACATCGAAAGCGATGCCGCGGATTAAACTCTATATACAAAGCAGCGTTAGGAAACTTGAAGCTCGGGAGTCGTCCGCGAATGCAGTTTGAGAAAAACTGTTGACAATATATGCATGAGATTGCATGCAAAAGTGTTGCGTAGTTGTCAGACGGAATAACAATGCAACATTGCACTAGATGGTATTGGAATGAGAGAAATGCATCCAAGAATAACTGAAAAACCTTTTGAAACATAAAAACAATGATATCTATGATTCTTTATTTGGAAAGATTCAAAATTGCGCTGTTGTAGAGGCAGTTGCAGTAATAAGGTTGGCACTATTCGGCTAGTTCCGCATCAAAATTTCGAAATGAAAATTTTGGCCCACACTTCGCCTAGGGCGGTTACTTGGGGTGCTGAACACGAATACCGTATCCATTTTGTACCGCAACTCCGTTTTTGTAGGGTCACGGTTGGTATACCGCGGATACGCGGACGAGTGCTCCGGTGTCGGGTGCGCGTCTCGCCACGAAACCCTTTGAATTGAACGCAATTCGTACTACCTTTGCGCCAAACCACGCGCCGCAATGGCTTTAGCGCCGGGGAAAACTCGTACCGGCGCGAACTCGGCCAGGCGTGTTCGCGACGACGTTTCCATTTTCTCTGCAGGTAAGCCATCATGTTTTGTGTTCGTTTCACATTTGTGATGTGCTTGGTCTGTATTTCACCACCCGCACCTCAGCTCTGAGTCAAGGATTTCGGGTGGAGCTGCCTGCCTTTAAGGATCATAACGTAGCCAAGATGCCCATTACGACTTTGAACGTCAGCATATTAACAGGCCGTTCATATGAACTGGCAGCAATAGAATTGTAGAAGGTGAATCAGGATCGGAATCGCATTCTTCAGAAATTCTAGCCTGGACCTCACTTTAGGGAGTTATTCGATTCGCTGATCACGAAAATCACAGATTTCCTATCCTATTCACGTCCTGTAAAGATGTGGTGAGGTCATAGTAAGTATTTTGCAACAAACTGATATATATATATATATATATTATATAGGAGGATGTATAATATATATAATATAATATAATATAATATAATATAATATAATATAATATAATATAATATAATAATTTAATATATATTTTTTTATATATGTATATATATATATAAAACAAAGCGCCGTAAGGGGGCTAGAGCGGCTAGAGATGAGCGCCGGCACTCATAGACACCGTAAACTTGCGACGCAGACTGTGGGGCGAAATGGCCGATTTTTAGGGACTCAGACACATTAGTTTCAGGACTCCCAATTACGTCACTGCTGGCTCTCCCGCATGCACGAGGTAGTGATTTCATTACCTTCGCTGGCGGTCTCGCAGCATAGGGGTGAGGGAATGTCGCAGCGGGTCGTTAGATAGCAGTTGGTTGCTGCCACCCAAACAAAGGCCGCGACTTACCTGCAATTGCCAGTCGGTGCGCGCGCTACCTACGAGCTACGAATAAAGAACTGGTGGCGGGACTGTGCGTAGTTTGAATGAATCCAGAAATTTTAATCCTTTTCTTAATTCTCACTTAATTTATTGATTCTCTGGAACTAAAATTGCAACAGCCGAATGGATGATGATTCCAGAGTGAAAAATGTGAAATGGACTAATATTTAGAAATATTCATAAGGAGTCTCGCTCACGGCACTTCACTTTTTTCGGAAGCAAACTTCTCCTTTTAGGTTTTTCGTTGTTATGAATTAGTGTTCTGGTGATTTCGAAATTGCACCGTGATAGTGGATCAAACGAGTGGATTTACCCCAAATATGCCCATGAAATCTTCTTTTACCCTTGAAATCTTCTTTTGGAATGTGTTCCACGCTTTTCGCATTCATTTTACTCATTCACTTTACTTTTTTTCGCAGGTAAGGCAAGGCCAGTGTTCGGGTGGCAGCAACCAACTGCTATCTAACGACCCGACGCCCACGCTGGGCCCTTTCTCCATCGGTGGGCCCGCATGCGTATATCTTTGATTGGTTACACAATGTCATGCCTTGATATATTGAGGCTTTTACTCTGCAGAAGCTTTCCCGAAACGACCGAATGTCGTGACTGAGGAATCGCTGCGAGAATTCTGCCGGGGCAATAGCAGCCGGCGCCACTTACGCGATCTGGTGGATGCTATTGCCCCGGCAGAATTCTCGCAGCGATTCCTCAGTCACGACATTCGGTCGTTTCGGGAAAGCTTCTGCAGAGTAAAAGCCTGAATATATCAAGGCATGACATTGTGTAACCAATCAAAGATATACGCATGCGGGCCCACCGATGGAGAAAGGGCCCAGCGCGGCCCAGTGGTGTGGGAACGCCAGGGTGCGGGTCCACCGATGGAGGAAGGGACCGTCGTGGCCCAGTGGTGTGGGGGATGCCAAGATACGGGTCCACGAGGGAGGATCCACCGTTGCTCAATAGTGTGGAGAACACCAGGATACGGCTCCGCAGATGGAGAAAGGGTCCGCCACGGCCCTACATTGAGAAAATCGCGAGAACGCTGGTCCACCGATGGAGCAAGGACCCATCGTGACCCAATGGTGTGAAGAACGTCAGGATACGGGTTCACTTTGGTCCGATAGTGTTGAGAATGCCGGAATGCGAGCCCGCCCCTGTAGAACGGATCCGGCTTGCCCTAACTGTGAGGAAGGTGCCAGAATGCCGGCGCTCAGATGGAGGAAGGGCCCACCGTGGCCCTTTGGTGTGAATAACACCAAGATACGGGTCCGCCAATATAGGATTGGTCCACTGTGACTCAGTAAAGTGGAGGATACCAGGACATAGTTCAGCCGGGTTCATTGTGACCTAACAGTGAAGATGACGCTATCGGCTTTCTTCCATCGATGGACTCGTAACCGATGGAAGAAAGCCCGCTGCGGCCCAGTAGTGTGGAAAACACTCGGATATGATTTCGCTTTGGTCCAACAGTGTGGGGAACGACAGGATACAGTTCCTTCGATGGAGAACGCGTCTGCGTTTGCCCGGTAGTGAGGAATATGCATGAATACGCCATAAGATGGAGCGGACTTCTCATACCTAATTCATACGAAGGACTTCGTGTTTGGGCCCATTTAAGGGCCACGTCTGCCAGCGCTCCACGTCATCACCCCTGATCTGCGTATCACGTTTCATCGTTATCTTCATGATATTGACCAATGATTTGGCTGTGACATGCACAGCGTGGCAGCCAGCAGTATCCGTCGCATATACATATAAATTATACGTATATATCAGTTCGTTGCAAAAATAATTGCCGTTTCGGGGTATGCTTAACTGAAATTATTTCTTCTGTCCAGTTTGAGCAAGTTCACCCCAGCTTATGTATTGTAGAGTTTCTTGTAGAGTTTCTTCTTGTAGAGTTCTTGAGTTTGTTTCATTCTTGTAGAGTTCTTGAGTTTTCATCCTCTTTCAGATGCTGCTTGAACATTCTGGCTAGCTCCTTCCTGAGGATTTTTATGAAGTCACCAACAAATAATGAGCCGAAGCGATTTTCGGGTGATTATGGTTGATGACTTCAAACTCGATCACTCTTCGTCACACGTATGCGGTAATCTTGCGTTTGTCTTGCGTCTGAACTCCAATGCAACCTTAGTCGTAGTCGCGGGATGTCGCTGGCCGATCAGACGTTTAGGGCAGCCGTGGAACCTGAACCGGATCTTACCATCCGGATGATGAGACTAGGGGTGGGAGCTCACTACACTAAAGTTTCAATACATCTGACTTCAATCAACGGTAAGAAAAGTGCGCACGTGAACACCACGCAATCTGACTGATGACCAACGTCTTACCTGGCGCGATATCTTTTCTATCCTAATTTTTTTTCGTCCCAAAACGACTGATTTCTAGACCATGTAATTACTGTGCATGAAGCTCAGTTTCTGTACGATAACAAGAAATGCGTATGGATATGGGTGGAAACGATTTCCCACTTCTAAGTTTTCCCAAGCCAGATCTTCTCTCCAGGGAGGTTGTGTCAGCAGTTTGGTGGTGCTGTAAAGGTGTGATTGACTGCACACTTCTACAGCCTAGTCAATTGTTGACAGCAGAGTCCTAGCATTGTAATTTAGAGTTGAGATCCGCAAATCTGCTGTAGATGTGGTCGGCAGTGGTGAACAAAAGCTGGTTTTCCCCTGCTCTAGGGTAGCGTTAAACCACACATTCCAAAACTCACCCGGCAAAAACTGATGCAGTGAAGCATCGAGGTTCTCACTCAATGCTCTTATTCCTCAGACCATTACCCTACCGTATTTCATTTTTCCGTGCTCCAGATAGAATTCTGCGACAGCAGCAGATAGCTGATCTAAAGCATGCTGAAATCGCCTTTCAGAAGTCTGCGAATTCTTGTGATCTCATTTTATGCTGTAGAGGAGTGAAATCCTCATCGGATTGTCGAGGAGGATCTAGCAAATTGAACGGTTGCTAAACTCATGAAAAAGGTGGTGGTTGAGCCGAGTTACAACACTTTGAACTGAAGGATTCATTTCGGCAATTAATTTCGCAACAACCTAATATATAGAGCAGCTCTTAACAGCGAGATCATGATGTTCTCTTCCAGACTATCTATACCATCATATATCCAAATCCTTGAAAAAAATTCAATACAACTCACTTGGAAAGAACTCTCTTGAATGAGGGTGATCTCCTCTGGCCGGAGCAAAAATGGCGAAAAAACCTGAATTGCATGGGGACGGGAGTATAGGATTGTCCCGGATGCTGATTTGGCAGATGCTACCAACGAGAATCCTCCAACAGAAAATGCTCGTATATGATATAACGATCCAGAGATCCTAGGAAAGTTGGGCTTCATAAATGTGAGCGCAAAATTTTCAATTCACGTACTTCGAGATGAGAACCGATCGATCACTGGACTCGATTACTGCACTGGTGTATGCACCATGTGCACGAGAAAAGGAATTACCAGCTTCGTCCACAGCATCGACGGACACCTCAGCTACGGAACCAACTTCCATCTTGAAATAAGTGCAAGACAGCTGACAAAAAAAAAGAGCCGAAAACATTTTCGCAACCAACAGAGTGCAGGCCGTAGATAACAAGCGCGTGAATGTCAGTTATCTTGACAGGAATATCAAGAGGATCACCGTTGATGCACACATCCTCAATGCGCAAAGAACCGCCTCCTTGTGATTTTGGTGTTACCTACAACAAAGGTAACAGAGAAATTCGAATATAGAAATATGAAAAACAGAAATATACCATAATGGTGTTATCTTTCATAGCAGCTGTGAAGGGAGCTCCTGGCAGTTCATGAACAGTGAAATGTCCTGATCCATGATCAAGCCTCACGACGCCAACAGCCTCAACTTCATTCCAGAGAACCTTCGAAAAGAAAAAGTAGAGCTCCTCAACAAGTGATAGTTTCTAAAAACTTACAAGTTTATGTGGCTCCGCAAATGCAGGCTTCACTACCCGGAGTTCTAGATTAGCTCTGAGGCGATTGCGAAAGCGGCTCTTTGCTGACAACTCCACAGTAATCACAGCTGATCCAGCGACTCCAAGACCACTGACGTATGCAGATGCTGAACCTTGAACAATACACAAGAGAAAACCAAACCGACCTTCCACCATAATTCTTCGGTGTATGCCTTTTTGTTCTCGACTTGAGGATTTTTTTTTTTGGTAGGAAAAATGTTTTATCTGTTGTAGTTTTATCAGGATGGTGGCCATACCTACAAAACCTAAAACACTGAACTGCATCGCAGAAAACTCTCCGGTCATCGTCACAATGGACATCAACTAATGATGTCTGCGAGTTGGTCATCGAATCCACCGTATTAAACCTATCAGACTATTCCATATGGGAAAAAGGAGCCACTTATACGAGCAGAGACTTTCAAGTATGTAATCAAAGCTCGGAACCGAGTCAAAAGGATGCAAGCGATGAGGATGGCTTTGGAGACAGAATGAAGAATTGCCGTGAAGCAAATTTTGATTACTTCGAGGACTGCTCCCTTCTTCCTTTACGTATGTGACGAGTGGTGTGTATGTATGTATGTATAGATGTATGTATGTATTTATGTATATATATATATATATATATGTATATGTATTTACATATATGTATATGTATGTGTATGTATGTAAGTATATGTATGTACATGTATGTATGTATATGTACAGTCTATTAGCTCACAGAGGGCGCCCGATCTGACTTTGTCCGCAACTACGACTTCACCATTTTTCGGCTAACTGATCTATTTTTTGCACTTTTTTGATATCCATATGGTGTGGTTCCTTCCATTCTAATGTTTCCCCACAGCCATCCGCTAAAATATCCTTCCAGACGCATTCTGCAGGCAAAGTCGTAATTGCAGACAATGTCAGATCAGGCGCCTCCTGTGAGCTAATAGACCATATGTATATGTATGTATCAGTGGCGGACGCAGAAAGTGGGCGGGAGGGGGGGGGGGCGTGGGAAGAAAAGTGGGGTCTCCGCCGTTTTGGGGACCCAGACGGAAAATAAAATTAATAATAATATTAATTATAATAATAAACAATAAATAAAAAATATATTAAAAATAATAATAAAAATAAACAATTAAAAATAAACTAACACAAGATTTTTATTTGTATTGTAAAGTAATTTCGAAAATTTGGCGACCCATTCTCGGGGGGGGGGGGGGGGCGGTTACGTACCGGTGCGGCCGCAGAATCGCGGCGGGACCTAGTGGACTCTCTCACTTAGAGCATGGTTTCTCCTCATCTATCGTCCAGGTCCCGCCGCGATTCTGCAGCTACGGAATCCGTCTATCTTTTCGAGAAGGACTATATGTATGTATATGTATGTATGTATATGTATGTATTTATGTACGTATGTATGTACATATATAGGAAACTCCAAACGTACGTAGACAAGAATCGAAATCGCGGCGCGGCTCTCATGGTCAGAGTCGCAGGCGCACACTACGCTGAGCTCCCGTGATTCTGCCCAAGAGAGCCGCGCTGCGGTCCTGACTCTTGACTGCGTCCGTTTGGAGTTCTCTGTATGTATATAGTATGTATGTATACTCATTTAATTGTGCGAGAGCGAATACAGGTCGTCCCTCAAATGACGACCATGTTAGAAAACTCGTACTCGGCGAGAATGGATGTCTATAGTTCTTTCCTCGGCGGTTTCCTATGAGTTGCGTTGACATAGTCTTTCTCGAAAATCCTTGTCTCACGCCACACCATGTGGTAATGCATAGCTGATGTGGCGTGGATGAGCTGATGGGCGATGCAGCGTGAAGGATTTTTGAGAAAGCCTGTATTTGCTTACTAGTGTTCTATTATCCGTGTGTAACGTCACGAAAGTTTCGCACTCATTGATGAAATCACCGAGCAACAAGGAAGGGTCATATTCGTTCAATCGGCCCAACCGATTCACTCCAAAAAGTCGCTGTCTACGTTCTTGTTATGGAAGCGTGCTCAAATTTCTCGTGATCCTCAATCTACGCTTTTCAATGGAAGGCGTTCGAAATTTAGGAACTCATATCTGCGGCAGCGTTCTGAGTGTTCTCTTTGTTTCAGAAAGACTACGTGAGTTATCGATCGTAGAGGTCAAAACCTATTCCTTAGCCGTCTGAGTGAAGATGATCGCGAAATACGTCTTGCACTATCCTTATCCAAATTTTCGATTCCGCTTCCCCTGATTGTCTATGGCCGTCAAGATGTCCACGAAATACGTGTTGCACATCCTTATCCAAATTTTCGATTCCGCTTCCCTTGATTGTATATGGCCGGGACGCCACGCGTGTAGCACAGAAGCCATTGTCTCTCGGACCCGGCCGCTCTAACCGTTGACCGTATTCGCGCACGCGCGTCGGGACCCTATGCGCGTCTCGCCCTTTGCCAGCCCCCATTATGCATGCGAAAGATGCGAAACCATTGAGGCAGCCCATGAAGAATGGTGATCCAACTCTAATCAAAGTGATTAGTTGAATGAATTAGTGAATCACCTCAGAAACGGAAGATCTCTTCGAATTTGAGTTGAACACCACCGTAAACAGTATGATAAACTCAAGTGGATGTTGAATACAAATGTAATAGGTTCACGTTAGCCTTGATGGACTTGCAAATACACGCTGCCCTACTTTTCTCAACTGTTTTTTCCATCTAAAAACGCATACAGTGGTTGTGCTTCATCACATCAGTCTTGACCCACTCTACGTTTGCTTCTGCTAGTTTTTTGCATGCACACCCATCGAAAATGGAAGGTTTCACCAATTTCAAGGACTGGTTGCGCAAGCAAGGACTTTGTTGGTTCGCATCTGATCTCCAAACATTTTTGTGGTGTTTATAGAGAACTATTCGTTGTGCCTCAATGATTTCGCATCTTTCGCATGCATAATAGGGGCTGGCAAAGGGCGAGACGCGCATTGGGTCCCGACACGCGTGCGCGGATACGGTCACCGGTTAGAGCGGCCGGGTCCGAGAGACAATGGCTTCTGTGTAGCACGTGTTCTTAGAGGTTTCGAAGCTGAACGTGGGGAGATGAGATGAGATGTGGTAACATCGACTCTGGGTAGGGTAACGCAAAACAAGCGGCGCCGGTGAGGTCCTCTCCTTCTAATTTGAGCAGCGCTGGAACCATATTCACTATCCTCTGATCTTGCTGCTAAAGAAGACGTGAGTGCAGCACATCCACTTCGAATACTTCCTCGACGCATTTTGAAGTTTGGTCAAACTCATGGTCAAAGAACGGCATCCTGAAAACTGTCGAGAAATTGCTAATCGCGATGAAGTCCAACACCATCAGTCTAGAATGTCAGTTGTTGTACTCACGTAACAGGAACGGTGAAGGTCAAGTGGACGGCAAAAGCACTTCATAGGCGATCGAGTAGGGGTATAAATTAGGCAAACCAAACGAAGAGCAACGCTTAACTCGTAAAGCCGGTCCACAAACTTTTCTAATGATAATATTCCAAACAAGCGGGAAGAAAAACGCTCTCCGAAAAAGAAATGCAGAAGGTAGCGACCACAGCTCAAAAGAATTCTTACTTTCATCTTCATCGATGCCGCTCACTGTTGCTACACTCTTGTTTGACGTAGTCCATTCGACCTTAACGGAAATCATCACCTACTATGCACTTGAGCAGACGGCAGTATACAACATCTACTGATCGAAAGTTTCAAGAAGAAATCGTTCATACGGCACGAAAGCGACGCTACTGTTTGAAACAAATGTTGATTGTTCTGACCAAACTTCCTAGGAAAATGTTCTTGTTTACACCGGACTTACTTTTGAGCTATTAAGTGAATGGAAAAGAAAGCCTCTTCGCAACCAAACCCCGTTCGACCGCTTGATCTTATTTGCCACTCTATTTGAATATTTAGGGAGTCCCCGGACACGACCGACTCCGCCGGATGTATTGGCGGCGTCACTGTCTCAGCGAACGGGCTCCGTGACCATTTCGACCCTACAGTTACCCTAGATTATTTTAAAGGCGGGGATGCGAGACGGCTGCGATGCTTGTGCTGCCGCCGATAGGGGCAGGAACGACATTTAGCTCGAAAAGACTTTACATGCCGTTCTGCCCTTTTAAACGTAGGAAGAAACCGCCAAATGTGATTCCTGCTCCTATCGGCGGCAGCACAAGCATCACAGCCGTCTCGCATCTCCGCCTTTTAAATAATGGCGCTGGGTCGTTAGATAGCAGTTGGTTGCTGCCACCCGAACACTGGCCGCGGTGTACCTGCAGTTGGCAGTCGGTGCGCGCGCTGTCTGCGCCCGTATAGGGCGTGGAAACGAATCCATGGGTCGAAGCTGTGTACGCGGCCTGCCGCGCAGAAAATCGCGTCGCGGCGATTTCGACGGAGTGGCGTAAGAGGCGTTTAAGTTGAGTAAAATGAACGCGACAAGCGTGGCAGAGGTCCCAAAAGCAGATTTCAAGGGTAAAATGTGTTCCAGGACTATTATAACACGATTCTCTAGTGTTTACACGTCTTATTTGTGAAATGACTGATATTCGCCTCATTTTCCGCGTATGTCTAATGTGATCGGTGTTTTCTTGGGTTGTTTTTGTCACTGTACCCAAGTTGACAGGTACAACGAATAGATTTGTGGGGGAGACAGAGTTTATAGGCTTGTCACCGGACTGAACACGAACAAATCGTAAGAGGGTGGGGAGGGGGGGGGGGAATAGCTGACAAGGGAAGTGCACGAACTTAAGCTGCGCTTTCGGAACGAGACATACATGGTTGGATGATTATCTCAAATGATGTTACAAATTATATTTGAAATTTGCTAAATGGTTAATACAAGCTCAAAATTCCATTTCCTGCCATATTGACATATATCTCCCTCGCCTTGGTATCTGGATAGCCGAGTGGATAGTGATGCTGACACATAGGATGGAGGTCGAGGGTTTGCATCCTGTCCCCCACTAAAGTTTTGCAAACTTCAATAGCTAATCTTTGACAGAGTGCGGAACTGTTCCAGAGATAAATGAGCAATGGCTACGAGTGCTGCTTTGAAAATGATGGAAAATTGCCCCATAGTGGGTGTTAAAGGCAGCAAGGGCCGAAATCCTCGACTCCGAGCTGAGGTGCGCGTGGTGAAGTACAGACTCAGCACATCACAAATGTGAAACGAAGACAAACCATGATGGCTTAGTTGCAGAGAAAATGGAAGAGCCTTCGCGAACACGCCTGGCCGTGTTCGCGCGCGGACGAGTTTTCCTCGGCGATAAAGCCATTGCGGCGCGTGGTTTGGCGCAAAGGTAGTACAAAATGCGATCAATACACAGGGTTTCGTGGCGGGATGCGCACACCTGACATAGGAAAACTCGTCCGCGCGCGAACACGGCAAGGCGTGTTCGCGACGATCGTTCCAGTTTCTCTGCAGGTAAACCATCATTGTCTGTGTTCGTTTCACATTTATGATGTGCTGAGTGTGTACTTCACCACGAGCACCTCACAATCAGCTCGGAGTCGAAGATTTCGGCTCTTGCTGCCTTTAATGCAATGTCGCTGCAAAGACCAAGTATTCTGATGTGCCAAATAATCTATTCGGTCACTCCTGATCTTTGCAGTGAATGTGCCTCCAGCGACTGCAACTGTGCTTCTTTCACTGTTTGTCCCCACTGTTCTAACTGTTACCGTTCTGAACACTTCATTGTTGGTGTTCATCGCTGCGGTTAGTAAAAAAATTCTTCTATCAGATTGCACCTGTTTTTGTTCAGGCCATAAGAGTGACCAACTGTGAAAAGAAAGCTTTCCAACCATATATGTCTCGTTCCTAAAGCGCAGCTTAAGTTCGTGCACTTCCCTTATAAGTAGAGTATTGGCTGAATTCCAGAAGGCTGCACAAGATTATGAATTAAACACTACAAATTGTTCAAATTTAAATAATTCTGTAATTTAGATTTTCGAAAAATTGACGATTTTGAGAATTAAAACATTGATCCAAGGGTTATTTGACATGATGATTACGACTGTGACATCTATTCTGTATCAAAATGCCGTTTTTGAGGTGTTTTAAGAGTATACGGCGGGTACTATACATATTCCTCAGAATATTTTGAAATTTGATGAGATAATTTGACGTTCTCGTCCGAATTCAGTCTCTTTTGCTTCGTGATGTCCTTTTTCAACTATTAAGGATTGCGATGGATGTATTTTCTTAGCCGAAACTACTGGATTTGTATTCATAAAATATTTGATGAAGGCACATTCGGGGTAAATTCACTCGTTTGATCCACTATAAGGCAATTTATACTGGATGCGTGCGACTGACGCGCGTGCGTCTATATGATGAAGAATAGGGCCCAGTCGCATCGCAGTCGCAGCTCAAACGCACGCGTTTACGTCCTCGCGGCCGCCGCGCGTTCTTTTCATTGAGGATGTACATGCCGTGTTGACCGGTCTTCATGGAAAATCTCTCCCAAATGGATGCGTGCGACTGACGCGCGACTGACGCACGCAGCAAGTATAAATTGCCCCTATCGCGGTGCAACTTCGAAACCGCCAGGACACTAATTCATAACAACGAAAAAGAATTCTCTGAAATTTGTTTGTGAAAAGGGTGGTGAACTGCCTTGAGCGAGATTCTTTATGAATATTATTAAATATCAGTTCATTTCACATTTTTCACTCTGAGATCGTCATCCATTCGGCTGTTGCAATTTTAGTTCCAGAAAATCAATACTAAGAAAACAAGTACGGAGTGGCGATCTGACGGCATTGTATCCTCAAAGGCAGTGTCCAGGCACAAAATCTGAGCTTGAGTGCTCTTCAGATTATGATAGCGGGTCGACTTCATATGCAAATGCTAAAGTTTCATCGAAAAAGTCGCAGAAATAAGCGAGATATCTGCCTTAGACCCAGTACCCAGACCCATCTCCAGTGCCCAGCCCGCCCACTCGGCGTCTGCCATCCTGTGCGTGGAATTGCTGTAATGTGGAGCTTCGTTGGAAAATATCAGACTGATTGTGGCAGCGTCTCTCTACTGTGTCTTTCCAGCTAAGCTGGCCTAGAGACCACAGAAACCCAGCACTTGGAAATTTTGCTTGGACACTGCCTTTGAGGTGCGTCTGCAGGCACAGTGCATATCTGTTAGGCATTTTTCACACTTCCTCTGTCGATGGACTAATAATCGAATACGTTTCAGGAAGTACAAATATAGATTGGAAACATTAAAAAAGACTTATAAACATCCTATGTAGTGATGAGCTAGTAAAGCATCACATGTTTTATTTGTTCCAAACCCTTAAAATTCTGATTTCGGGGATAAATTGAGAACTAAAAAAAGGATTGAAATTTTTGGATTCATTCAAATTATGCAGTTGGATTCATTCGAACTACGACAGTTTCGCCTTCAGTTCTTTATTCTCCTCGCTTTCATTTATTTGATGCCGCTGTGCACAGGAAGGGTAACTTTTTTCAAGTTGAAATCGGCGAATGTGATGAAAAACTTGTGCACATTAACTATGTGCAATCTGGAAATAAATATGTGGAACAGAAAATCTACGGGAAACTTGCATACAAGATATTTAGAAAAAACAAGAACTATACGCAAAATGCATATCACATCTACAAGTTCAAAAATGACTCCAATTGTTTCACTTCAGTGCCTCAAATTTTTCAACATCTGTGGCTCTGTCGCTTCTATGGTGAACCGCACTGCCGCACTGGTGATTTTGGGGGAATTACGCATATAAATTGCTTCGCTTTCCAAAATCAGTTCAATTGTCACGACAGGAATGTGAAATAACATCCATATGACTAGTAAAAACTGATTTTGTCTACCGTACTCCAATAATAGTACGCAACGGTGCAAAACAGACGAGATATTCGTGTTCAGCATGTCAGATAACCCCCGCGTACAAATTTTCAAATTCTAGAGAAAAAAACAGAAACACAAATAAGACGTGTAAGGGGTGAGTGAACTTGGGTACCCACAGCCGGCGGCGGTGTTGCTATTATTGCCAGATCGCGCGCTCCAAAATAGTTGCCAGCGCCACGGCTGACTCGCGCTGCGCACGGCATTGGCACCGCCCAAATTGTCGCGGTCCCGCCCATTCAGCCGCGCGCGTTTGTGAACATACATGGAAGGGGCTCGCGAAACAGGGAATTGAGTTGGAGAGGGTATCGTAAAATAATTCTGTTGAGTATGGTAGACAAAATCGGTTTTTGCATTGGATGCGGACTTTACATGGTGACCACGATAATTACCTGCCTTTGTGGGCAGAAGCTTTTAAGCTTTTGTAAGCGCAACTCTCCCAGAAGTCCCAGCGCGCCGTTGCTGTTTACTTTAGAAAGGACAGCGATGAACGTTAAAATTCTGCGGAATTTGAAATTTGTACAAGTCCGAGCCGTTTCTGGATCTGTAATCATCATGTATTATAGTAATCATTAGTACATATTTCGCGTACAGGTTGCTTTTGTCTTTTAATGATACAATTTTTGTAGGTGCGTATTTGTCAAATTATTTCAGTTATTTTAGTAACAGATCGCATATATTGTCAGTTTACCGAAAAGATAAGGTAGTGGAAATGAAATCTCTGTGTGATTCGAAAAATTTGAATATTTTTGAACCTTTCCATTATATATATGGAATATACCGCGAAATCTCCGACAGTAATTTCCGTGAGTGCTGCCTTTTAAGTGAGTAAATTTCTTTCTTAAAGATCTTGGAACCGTAATAATAAATAACTAGAGAACAAACACAAATAAAATAACTTACAGTGAAACCATTTGCAGAATCTAAATGTCTCTCGCTGTCATTTCCACAGGAACCGTATGCAGCAACGGCTAACTTCATAGACGCGCTGCTGAGAAGCAGATGCTAAAATGCACTCGTACTATATGATATGTAAGAAAAATCGCATGGAACTTATATATACTTCAGCATACCTCATTCGTTGGACATTTCGGTTGATTTCCATTGATTCTTGAAATTAAAAGTCTTCTTGGGGCAGTGCAACAGACGGTTAAATCAATTGCGGACATAGCAGGGAGGGAAAGCGACGCTGACGGATGGTTACCTACTTGTAGTCGTAAAGTCTGAAACGTAGTGTACAACCGTAAAAAAAATGGAGATATGAACCTCTGGAGAAGGAAAACTAACGGCAATTCCGCTATCGGATCCACACTTCACATCGATAACCCCGTCCAAGATGTTGGTAGTGACCAACTTATCGGCTGATGCTTCACGAAAATGTGACGAAGAATCCAACACCCATGGTCTTGGCCCTCCTTCAAAGCGTACACTGAGACTACTTCCCACAGCCAGAGCAAGGTTGTCCTTGACCATCTAAACTCCAGTAATCTTTCTGTTAAAAAAAAAAAACTATAGAAATGCGAAAACCAGTACCTTTAAAACAGGGTATACTGATAAAACAATCGTTGCTTCATGTCGTAGAAAAGAGACGGTAATTTTCGCATCTCCTGAGGAAATGGCTTTCAACACAACAGTCGAACAACCAGTGCCTTTTGTTGGCAATGTAGGAGTAGCACCTAAAAGCAATTAACAATATTTATAGTCTGTCCGAAAAGACAAGTCCGCCCACGCACGCGGGAATCAAGAGGCAGCGCGGCTGGGACGGATGCTGTTGGCTGCCACGTCGTCCACGTCACAGCCAAATCATTGGTCAATACCATGAAGATAACGATGAAACGTGATACGCAGATCGGGGATGATGACATGGAGCGCTGGCAAACGTGGCAGCTTCTCGATCCCCGCGTGCGTGAGCGGACTCGTCGTTTCGGACAGACTATACTATCATTGTCAAGGTGTTTAACTAAGCAGCCCAGCTGTGCTACATCTTACATAGAGAACTTCTGTTATTAGCGAACCTTGCACATGTTTGAACACGGTGTCATCGGATGAGTGGACAAGGAAATCAGCGGCTCGACAGTCAGTAAAGGGAATCGGTCCGCTAGGACCTGCACCCACAAGCTGCATATTTAGCAACAAGTCTGATCCTACTTCAGCTTCTTTGTGAGAATCTCCAAAGGTCAAGGATAGGACGTCCACGACGGATACCTTAGATAGATGAGATTTCAGAATCAGTTTTGAAGACAGCACATAAGAAAATAAGACAGAAAAATCTAACATTTCTTCTGTGATTGATGTATTGAAAATTTATGAGCTTGCGGTGTTGGAACGGACTGGTGGTTTCAAAAGATAACTGAGCAAAGAGAATAGAGTATCAGGCTGGGCTTCATGATAGGATAACCAAGCAAAGCAACGATGGTTAGTGAGATTGGTTATCGTATAGAGTACTTAAGTTGGCGCTATAGTCCACGTGGAGCATATTAGAACTAGTTCCAAAAAGTAAACAGTTTCTCGTTCCAAAAATTGAGGATAAAAAACAGTAATGGATTTCGTAGGAAAAAAAACCAATGTGATTCTATTTCGACTGAATGAAGCTAGGAAAGCAAAACCATCGTAGCAGTTGTAAGATGAAAACATACTAGGACTTACATGGACAACATCTTTGTGTGCAGGATTCCTTTTGTCTGACGCTGTGATCGTAGTTGTCCCTAGCGATGAGCAGCTCAACGCTCCATTTGAATCCACAACACATACAGTCGTATCCTCAGCGCTCCAATCGTATAAACCACTTCCGCCGGTTACCTAAGCCGTCTATCTCTAAGAACGGCGTGCTTCTTGCAGAGAAGCCTGCGCACGCGTCATTTTATTTGTATACCTGCCCACATGTCCGGCTGATGCCGGCTTTTCAGACTTCTTCTGGTGCTCGCTTCGCTCGCACGGACTTCTTATTTTCGACGAAAGATATTCATGAGGTTAAAAAATGTCACTTCAGTTAACTAACTCTGCGGTAAATCTACTGCTCATATGTTATGGCACCTGCTTTTACAGAAGACTGTGATTCCTCCCTACTACTTATTTTCCGTAGCGATTCATGGCTTTAATACCAATGCCCTACCTATGCCCCGCACTTCAAGATGAGTTCATTCCTGATCAGCGAAGTTGAAGTGAAGTGCGCTTCACTCGGTTTGGACAGCCACGAATTGGGTTCGGTTGCGCTGCAAGCTGGTTTTCGAAGAAACTACTCTACTATCGACCATCTTCACGCCATCAATGAACTGATGGAACGGTGCCGCGAATATCAAATCCCACTGTTCATGGCGTTTGTCGATTATGAGAAGGCCTTGGATACAGTAGAGGTGAACCTGCTATGGAACGTTTTGCAAGAACAAGGAGACACGCTCAGCTGATAGCTCTTTTGCGAGAAATATATGCGAGCTCCCGTACAATGGTCAAAATTGGCGACACGGCTATACCTATCAAGATTTGTCGAGGAGTCCGCCAAGGGGACACTATATCCCCAAAATTGTTCACTGCAGCTCTAGAACACATTTTTCGAAAGTTGATGTGGAACGAGTATGGACAATCTGTTAATGGCATACAACTGACGAATCTACGCTTTGCCGACGATGTGGTCCTCATCACGAAATCAGCGGAAGAGCTGCAAATAATGATGAACGATCTCGACGAACATTCACGAAGCTGTGGTCTAAAGATAAACGCTTCGAAAACAAAGGTTATGACAAGAGGAGGATCTACAATCACTCTCAGAGGTGTTAAATTCGAATGTGTGGACTCTTTCATATATCTCGGACAGAAGGTCTCGCTCAATCGTGATCGCTCCGGAGAAATTGAGCGGCGAATCCAAGCTGGGTGGAACAGTTTTCGACACTATGAGAATTTTTTGCTGTCCAGAACTTTCGAGATGAAGTGGAAACGGAGTCTGTTCAACATGTGTGTTTTACCGTCGATGTTATATGGAGCAGAGACATGGGTGTTGACAAAATCTGCCAGGCACAAGCTTGCAACTGCCCAGAGACGCATGGAACGATACATGGTTGGAACACGTCTTTTGGATAGAAGAACAAACGCATGGTTACGAGGAGTCACCAAAGTCAAGGATGTAGTAGCGAGTGCTACCGAACGGAAATGTGCCTATTCGTGGGAACTCGCCATGTCAGCTGATGTGAAATGGTCAAAAGAACTCACAGAATGGTGTCCACCCCTGAAACGCCCACCCGGTCGTCCGAAAACGAGATGGCGCGACGAATTCCAGAAGTTACTCGGGACATGCAATTGGCAGAATATTGCGAGATTGATTACGAAGAAACGATGGATTGATCTTGTGAGGTGCCGCATATTGTAAAATATTGATCGGCAAATAAATGTAAATGTAAATGCGCTGCAATCGAACCCAATTCATGGCAGTCCAAACCTTTTCGCAAAGGTTCAATTTTCTACGCCCTCATACGTTTTTTAGAACTCGATAGGAAATCCATTGGAAATTTGGCAAAATTCGATTTCCCATCTGAATTGGCTGCGGAAAGGCTGCGCTGCTTCCTTCTGGTAGATCTTTTGGACTGCAAGCTCAAGGTTTGCTAGTTTGGGTCGACACTGGGAGCGATGTCAGGGAGACTTATTCTTCGGGACGGGAACGGCATTGAACACAAAAGTTTTGATTCACGGTCAAGAACGGTTGCCCCAAGAACGACACAATCCACAAATCAACGATAGGGGGGAACTAAGAGAGGTGGTAAGGATGATATCGTAAGCGGTATAAATGGGTTGATCTCTAACGTCGCGTGCCCATTTCATTATGTTATTACGTTCGTAGGGGTGAGGCCGCTTGCTTTACGCATTAGCTTGTGTTCATGAAAGTTATGCCCTAAATTTTTGATATGTACGTGTCTGTCGTAGTTGGAAGACTTAAATATCACCTATCACCGCTGGTATTGTTAGTATTTGACTGTATTTTTGTAAGCTTCTGATGAGGTTACAATTCACTGAGAAGGTTAAGGTCCGATGAAGGCGTCAACTCCGAAAGCTTGCAAATAAAGCAATTGAAGAGACTTCATTTTACTATTGAAGAAATCTATTTTTATTTTTAGATTTTTAGAAATTTAATGACATAACGCCAAGTATCGATGCCAGCACGAAAAATTGTATGTCGCAGCAGGTCAGTACTCCGCTTGATCGCAATTTGTGAGTGATTCTCGCTTCTTGACCAAGGCTATCCGCCACTTGTTCAAGTGTAGTGCGTCGCATCGGATTCGACAACCACAGCTTTCCATATATATTTCTCATTCACTCACTTTCGAACTACCTGGAGGACCATAGTAAGACCACCATCACACAACCCAAGAGAATAAAATAGTGAAGAAGACTCGCAGAAAATCATTATCTAAGCGAAGCGCGACGAAGCTGCACACAAACAGACGAGTTTTACTATATAGTGATGGGGTAGGGGGCCAAAAATCGATTTCTCGGAAAACGGCAAAAGATCCCGAATTTGCACTGGAGGGCAGAATTCCAAGTAGAACGGTATGAGTTTCATGTGTGTTTGTCCTCTGGATCGTGAGATATTAGCGATCATCGACAAACACACAAACAGATGAGTTTTACTACATAGTGATAAGATTTTTGTTTTTAAAGTAATTTCAAAAATTTGGCTACCCATTTTAGGGGGAGGGGGGAGTGCCTACCCTGGCCGCTCCCGCTGCGTCCGCCACTGTCCTCTGGTACTAATTTACCAACGCCGGTGAGAGGGTGAGATGGGCTTTGCAGCGGAGCATACAATGGGCACTTCCTGGGGGTGGTATAGGAGTGGGGTGAAATGGGGTGCCGTCAGGATTGAGCGGAATTCCGGTTTCCGGAAGTCGGAAGTTCCTGAATTCTTGCCTCATGAGAGCTTCTGACTTCAAGATTTCTGGACAATTGGCAGTCGTTGGGTCATGCCAACTCTGACATGCTGTATTCATCGCTTCAAATTTCGCCAGATCTCGAACTTCCCCAAACCTCCGACTTCCGGTCTCATGCAGTACTCCCGCTCATCCCTGGGCGCCGTAATGGAATTGAGAGAACATGTCGCATGGGAGGGCCAGAACTAGGCGCTCATCAACAAAAACTTCATAGCAAACAAAACAATCACTGGCGCCGGTAAAAAAGCACTCGGCAGTTTTTACACAATACTTTTAGTATTTTCATTGTTCCATTTCGGTCCCATTGGAAGACGGAGTTGCCATTTTTCATACGCCCCCCCCCCCCCCTCCCCTGCCTTGCCACTCCTGTATCCAGCACTACTGTCACATGTTGTTCGCTTCTCGGACACACACATAAGAATACCTAGGACGATTCGTTCTGACAGTGAGGATGCCGTATAAGCGGCGCTGCTGGCACTGAAGCGTGCAGCACGGTCAGTCAAACAGTTTACATTGATCAGTACAGCGCCCTCGATGAGTTCTTTTGCTTATTTCCTTTTATGATATTCTATTTTATTCTCAGAACAACTTTAGAAGGAATCAAGCTATGAAATTCAACGGAAACGCAGGGGTTGCACGAGATACGTTCCCCATCCACGGCCAGAGCTTGTCGCGCACCGAGAGTCCTCTCGCTCTCTGCGTCTTCGATTACTAACGGGTCCCTGTACTGCCTCCACCCACCATCCCCCTGTCTATGCTCTAGCCCCTCGCGGCCGCCGCAGCGCATGTGGGGAACGTATCTCATGTAATCAAATGCAGGACTCATCGGAGATCAGTTATTTTGCCGACCGCGCCGTGTGAACTAGTGCAAAAGGAACCACTATCACGCCATCCGCATTCTCGAAACGAATCGACCGCATATGTTCTTCCTGTAGGGGTAACTGCCAGGCAACCGTACCTTCGCAATGATGAATTCTGTTACTTGCCTCCCTCCCCATCCCCCTTCGGAGTGAGAACGGCTGAGACTCAGTTAAACTCATTATACTCATGTCTGGTGCGTGTAATAAAAGAAAAAGGTGCTAGGTATTATTAGAGAAGATACCTTTAGTGGAAAAGAAATTTTTCTTCGCGCAATGTATGGAAAAACTGCTTCCGAAGGAGTAATTTGTATTGGATCCACAATCTGCACGGGCTGTTCACCGAAGACTTTTTCAGTGGTCTGTTGTTCTTTTCCGATCTAAAACAAATTATGTTTCTTTGGAACCCCTGCGCGTCGAATGAAATAAGACTTGATGGAGTCACTGTGTGGCAAAGAAGAGAACGAGAAAAAAAAAACCAACCTCATCCAGAACAGCTGTAAACCTGCTTCTTAGCACAACTTTTCCCACTTTCTTTGGTGTCACTTCAAAGTGAGTCTGGTTTTTAGATGTGCTATGGACTTCAAAATAGTCGCTCGGAATGATGCTATCGAAGCGCAAATTCTGGAAAGGAAGGGTAAAGAGAAGTAGGGAAAAGAACTTCCAACAACTCACATCACTTATGAACATCGAATTTCCTTGCGAGTCAAGAAGCAAAATACAGAGCTGGTAACGAGTCCCTGTTTCCAGCAACCAATTGTTGTTTTCAGAAACAACCCACTGGATGGTCTCTGGGTCGACCACGCTAATGGAGGTAGATGGTGGCCTGACGCCTGCCTTTGCTTTAACATCAACGTCTGGAATTTTGTCTAATTTCGAGCAACTCCATGTGAAGAAATGGTAGCAAGACGCTAACTGTGACTGAACAGATGGATGTCTGTACGCCCACGAGCCAAAGCACGGATAGAAGATGTCATTTTATCCAAAGAGCAAATGTTCTCAGAGTCAACTTTGAGGTAGTATGAAGATGACGGCATTGCAACCACTGAAATTGCTGTCTGGTAGTTGCTCAAACGGTCAAATTTCTCGAAACTAATTCAAAAAGCACTGGCTAGGGAGAATGAACCTAACCAGAAGTAGGGATATGCTACAATTAACGTAACCCACTTTCAGTGCTGCTTTGCTTGACAATGTGTACCTGGAACGGTACTACAGCATTCAGAGGTAGGAATAAGTCACGAGCGGGTAGTAGCAACAAATTTGCCACAACGGTGAGGTCCAATTTGTGTGACGGTATGTTCTAAACGGAAAGGTAACATAAATAACGGAAGAAAATATAAGACAAATTTGCATAAGAATCTTAAAACTATCTGAGTTCAGGCAAATAACATGCCCATCTACCTTAAGGTGTGCATCCACGAATTTCGCTGTCAATGTCGCAGATCCTGTCTGCACTCCTTCCACAAGAATGATATAGCCTAAACCACACTAGCATTACTACTAATCAAGTAAGCAAAGAAGTGAGAGAACACCTTTTTTCTTCGTATTTTCCAGAGCTACAATTTCAGCAGGTGCATCATAAGTAGATTGCTCGAAAGGAACTATTCGGAGTGGTCGACCCTCGCCAGTGTGAGACAACCCCCAAGCAACCGGAATCTCACTGAGTGTGGAAAAAGTGTCACCTGAGAAGACAATTTGTTCATAATTCAACAAATGTGAAGGGTTACTCATCTGGTAAAGTGAAAAAACAAATTTCTCTAAAACGTGCGCACAGGGTAATCGAAGGTGCTGATCACGATTAACACGACCATTTTAAATGTTGATATCAGTTACTCTTGTTTCTTCTCTCAAAACCAATTCTTTAGCGTGATCATTCCGGAAAATTTCACTCGCGATTTCTGAAGAAAACTTTTGCACGCAAATGCTTGCTGTACATACATATAAGCTGTATTAACCTTTCCATGAGAAGGATTTGATATGCGTGACAAGCGCTCAACCCCTGTGCACAAATCTTTTCAAAAATTCGCCTATTTTCGAGTACTAAGCCACCAATGGTACCTTTGAGGCACACAAGTGCTGGTACCCACCTTCAGCGTTCAAAGCCTCGACCAGGATTCGCGCTGGTGCCGCGTCGACAAACAGAATCTTCGTCGTTGTTTTTATACGGATCTTTGAAATCTGGTCAACAGTCACGCCACAACTCAGCATGGTTCCAGAACCTAAACGAAGCTGCACAGAGATATCTCAATTTTCTTGGGTATTAAAAGGGACTAATCATTGCTGAATCAAAACAATTTCTGCAGAAGCTCCTGACTTTGGAAGTGTGCCTGAATACACATTTTGAACTCTAGATAAAGGCACTATCCGTCAGCACAAATCAAAAGTTTTCACAAGAAACAAATCAACGGAGTTGCTAATCACAGTAACACATGTACATGATCCGTCCAAAATTGCCAACCTCCCCCCCCCCCCCTGCTTTACATTCTCTTCTCTTCTAGAGCATCTGGATGGAAACAAGGCGAGAATCCAAGGTTTCCGCGACATGTACTCTCTTGGTGGTCACATATCACATTTTCCAATCAAGTTGGAGAGTGCATGTTGAAGAGGTTTCACGAGTACGGTAGCGATTTGTTTCACTCTGTCTGGAAAACAACGCTCTGTATCGCCGTCAGTGGCGACATCGGCAGCTACGGCGACGTTCATAGTCGACGAATACCGTTGCCACGGTCGCCAACAACAGCGACTCAGGGTGTTACACTCCATTCGCAGTGCTACGGTAACCACCTACCCATGAAGAACATCACCACAGCTGTTACCAAAACCAGTATCTGTCTACCGTGTTACGAAATTTCAGAATGTGAATGAAATACATAACTCCATGCAAAAAAAAACCCAAGTCTAACTCCATGCAAATCTAGCTCACAAAATAATATCTTTGATTCGTGGGCGGAGCAAACAGTTCGTCTAGCAGCGCAACGGTGGACTGCGCCGATCTTGCTACAGGCGCTACGCGGCTCCTTTACTGACAAATTCGGAAGACGGCTTCGTGCATGTCGTTGTGATCATTAGCTTCTGGGGATCCTTTCATTGTATGCTTTTCATTCTCTACATACACAGCAACGGAATAAATGATATTGTATAATATTTGCGGAAAGTTCTATCAATGAGAATAACTGGGAGGAAACAAACGGAGAGGAGCTTCCAAAATGAGAACAAATCTCATCCGGTCGCGAAGCCTGCAAGAAGGTCAGAGGAAGGTCAGAATGGTGCGAACAAAATTTTTCAAATCGTCAATTTCAGTCGGTGGCCAGCTCCTTCAGCTTCCGCTCACCGTATCATTCTATCTGGGTGATTGCTAGATCAAATGCATGCTAGGAACGGAGTAACATTCGAAATGAAAAGTAGGGTGTTGTTGTTGTAAGACTAGTTAACATTCTCTTTTAAAGATCGGCACCATTCGGCTAGTTCTGCCCCAAAATTTCGAAGCAAAAATTTTCGCTCAAACTTCGCCTAAGGGGGAGGGGGTTATTTGAGGTGCTGAACGAGAATATCGTATTCATTTTGCATCGTAACCCCGTTTTGTGGGGTTACGGTAGGTATGGTGTGGATACGGTACCTCACAGAATCCTCTCAGATTTTGCATAGAGGGGTTGTTTTGGGCGCTGATCACGAATATCGTATCCGTTTTGCATCGTAACCTCATTTTCATAGAGATATATCGGATATTAACTTATTTCACTTATTTTATTTTATTTTATTTACTTATCGGATATTTTCGATATATCGGATATTAACTTATTTTGCATACCTGCTTCATTTTCATATCGAAGTCGGCATTTCTCCCAATTTCCTACCGTGAACCTATCGTATCTCTATGAAAATGAGGTTACGATGCAAAACGGATACGATATTCGTGATCAGCGCCTAGAACAACCGCTCTATGCAAAATTTGAGAGGATTCCGTGAGATACCGTATTCACGGTATATCTATGATAACCCTACAAAAACGGAGCTACGGTACAATATGGATAAGATCTTCGTCTTCAGCGCCTCAAACAACCCCCGTACAAGAAGTTTGGGCAAAAATTTTCCCAAAGTTTTGAGGCAAAACTACCCGAATAGTGCTATAGTCTGTCCGAAACGACGAGTCCGCCCACGCACGCGGTGATCGCTGCCACGAAGAAGCTGCCACGTTTGCCAGCACTCCACGTCATCATCTCTATTCTGCGTAACACGTCTCATCATTATCTTCATGGCATCGACCAATGATTTGGCTGTGACGTGGACGACGCGACAGCTAACAGCATACGTCCCAGCCGCGCCGCCTCTCGATCCCCACGTGCGTGGGCGGACTCGTCGTTTCGGATAGATTATATATTGGCACACAGGAACGACTCTCTGAGAACGAGAAAAAAGAAGAGAACGAGAATTGGATTGCGAGCGTTAGTTGCAGTCCAATTATAGGTGCGAGACCCCAGATATGCTTCAAGGGTCATTAGCGTCTTCCCACCTCGCTCGCGCCTTTAATTGTCCAAATCACTCGCATCGCCCATTACGACGTGTGGGCGGGCCCCAAAAAATTGACATTTGCTGCGACCTCTAAAGTACGTCGCGCGCGATGTCGCAGTTGTCACAGACCTCAGCCGGGTAAAGGTAGCGCTCGATAATTTTGCTCCCTCAGATTCTGCTGCAATCCTAGGTGCAGCACCATGGTCAGAACGAACGTAGAGATCAATTTTGTCCAAAACCGGGCTCAAGACTATTTTGTTTGGTTCCAGTAGGAAAAAATGGGCGAGCTGTGCAGAGTGGAACTGGAAGGGGGTGGGAACTGAGGAAAGTGATTGTAATCCAAAACGCTTCACTATTAGACTCATCTGCTTGATAATCGAAGCACCTCTGATTTGTGAGGATAGCCGGTCACTGAGCTATCCACTGTGAATGAAATGGCATCAAAAATGATTAGTTGTTTATGCTTTTTTCGAAGTGTTTATGTTTAGGTCCACTACCAAGGCTATAAAAGGGCCATAGAGTGAGGTTACAATCAGTTAGTCATCTGTTGGGTCTGCTGCCTGCACGGCAGTATATTCGCTACTTATCTCGTAATCGCCTCGCCTACTATATATCGTCTATCCAGGCGCTCGACTATCCGCATCGTCGCCTATCACACACGTATCGTAGCCACACAGAAGCCTGTTCAGAAGTCGTACAGTCATTCTTGCCTACGCCAGAGCGGTGGTACTGGCGACAACTTGTTCTTATATTAAAGCTTGTGTATCATACCTGGCTTGTTAGCATCGAAAGAACCAGTTGCGGGACCCACCAGGCCTAACTTGGGGGCCGAACCAGAGCTAACAAGTGCAGGTTGACATACAAGTGAAACAAGTGGAACAGGAATTGAAATCCTGTTCAGAACCATAGTGTTCCCGAGTGTTTTGAGCTCGATTTAGACGCAGCATCAGTCCAGAAAAGATGGAAAACTGCGGTACAGAGCTTGCGAGAATGGCAGCTCTCACAGTTGCCGAAAAAGAAGAGAAAAAGAGAAACCAGGTGGGAGAAGCATCAGAGGAAAGACAAGCACTCCCTTATGATGAGTGCTGGAATGTCCTATCTTCTCTCTGCCAAGCACATACATATGTGCAGGCCTAGTGAGCTTAACTATAAAACATTAAGCAGTTTAGAGATGGTTGCTCACTTGCAGGCTGAAAACGCGCAGTTGCGGAAAAACTGCTCCAAAAAGGACAGACGAACTCAGACGAGGCACCTAGTAACATGATGGAAGGTGAGCTGGAGTTCGGCAGCCATGAAGCTGAACCTACACCATCATATAACAACATATACGAGAATTTCCAGTCGATGGGAGATTGGAGCCCGCTAAACCAAGAGAAGACCCCGTCTACAATCAATGGATCACAAGGTCAGTGGGAAAGACCTGAACTTGAGACAAAAAACTTTACAAACCCTACTGCCCCAAAGCCAGATATGGAGAGTTTAACCATCAAACAGTTCTTCCGTGCTTTAGCTATGCCGGAAGTAAAACCATTTGGAAACAGAAGAGGTCAAAAGTGATGAATTCCTGAGATCGTTCAACTTAAAATTCCCGAAAGAGATATACTAACGAAGATCGTAGAGAAATCTTTGTGAGCTACCTCGAGGGAGAAGCAAAACTCCACTACAGTATACTGTCGCCAAGGATTAAAAATGGCACCCTTGACGAAGTAGTGAGAGCGCTAAAATCTAGGTTAAGACTAGAAGCCCAAGAAGAGAGGGCCCATGCCTTGAGAAAACTGAGATCATTGATCAAAAGAGAGAACCAAAGTGTGGGTGCATTTTGCCTCGAATTGGAGATCCTATCCTCGAAGGCACATCCTGAGTGCGATGAAGACACTCTAGGACTCATTCGAGCAGAGATACTCCAGGATCAGCTCCAAGACTGGCCAGAAGCTTATCACACTGCAGAAATCCTCGAAACACACCAAGGACACGAAGTGTATGAGCAGGTTAAGAACCAGAAACAATTGTCGAAGTTTAGACGAAACGACACTTTCAGGAAACCAGCTGGAATCACAAAATCATCCCATCGGTTGCAGCCACGAATTGGCGGTGATGAGCAGTACCCTAAGATCGCTGAAAATAATGACAAAGGTGAATCAAAGCCGCTGCCAGATATACGCAACAAACAAGTTAAATGCACCAACTATGGAAAAAGAGGTCACCAGCCAAATTACTCCTGAGAGCCACATTCGGACAGGTCACAAACTGCCGGAACAAAACAGATTTCGAGTGCTCGGTTGAACATTAAACGTGCTGTTGTGATTTGTGGAATTCGATTATGTAGAAATGGAAATAATATCGAGAATGTCGTTATGTGAGGGAACATCTCCAACTTTGGCAGCGCCTACCTCCAAAGGTGCTCGTTTTGAGAGAGTCTGGTTCCCCTTGTGTGTCATCCCAGCGGCGTGCATTCATTATAACACAGTCCAAATAAAGCTTTCCTCATCCTGTCAACTCATTTGAACATAGCACGGGGTTTCAAAAGATCCAAAACAACCAACTCGTTTTTTCCACATACCGATCACCACGTTCCTTCAGGGAAAACAAAGCCGTGAAGCTTTTTGGAACGGGATAACCCCAGTCATGAGATGAAGTCGACAATGCGCAAGGGTGATGCAACGGTTTAAATTCGTTTGAAGATAGAGACGAAACGAATCACAATTTCCTTTTTTTCTTTCACTTTTTCGAAGTTTTTCGTGTTTATTTATTAATGCCTTTTTAACCCCTGCACTGCATGACGGAGCCGACGCAGCGGCTCAGACACCATTAATGCACATCATGTGCTTCGAGTTCAGGCAGGTTATGCGACGCCGTCTTTGACGCGATGTCTCCTTTTGCATACCAAAATTCGTCCTTCGATTGTAGGCCTCTATATCTCATACATATTTGCAGGTGGACCCCGAAGAACTTCCCCCCATACCCAGATCCTGCGATTTCACCAGCCAGCAGCATGTAAATCTTTTAGCTGCCCCAGTCTCGCTCCAGAACGTTGTGATCCAAGTTGAAGAGCAGATTTACGTTGTAGAAGCTCATTAGTTCTTATCAAAATATTGAGCCCACTTTTTCCCCTGAAGGTAAGATTTATTCGTGTTTTTTCATAGACTGCGTCTACACTTATGCTACATTTAATGGTGATGTTATCCCGTATTTTCCATAATCACTCGTGAAACAACGTAATCTTAGGTTTTCTGGCATGCCGAATTGATTGACGTGTGTAACTTTTCTCGTGAACCTGTGATGAACTGGGTACCGGCATTTTCTGGGGTGCTTCTATACTTATGAAACGCACTGTATATTAGGTTAAGCAATAAGTTCATGCGGTTTTTCCATGGGTTCTAAAGCCTCTTTCTTCCTCTAAAAACAACAATGAAGTGCACAGTAGTTTTATCGAAAGGTTCAGAATGTCAAACAGCGTCTTCTAAATATTACAATGTCATGGAAACACCCGAGTTTTCGCTAAAACCGATCCTAACACCTAAACCTTACGAAAGTGAAGTTAAATATGGTGTGAAACGAACATGTTATTCGTGCAGAACAACATGGATCATTATTTTTGCCCAGTTTTGTCTATTTAGTCCTAAAACTCAATGTGATGAAGTAATGGGCTAGATCTGTAATAGATCGTCATCATGTCCTCGAGATGTTTCGGCAGGGTCAGTGAGATGTCTTCGGGATAATTATTGTCCCAGTTATGCAGTAGGTGGTACAGAGAATCAACAAAAGTGGCAAACTGAATGATAACAACAAGAACAGTAGCCTAGCTAACATAAGTGGTGTTACAGTACAAAGTGGCTACGATTCTCAAGTTTATCACATTCATTAACCCTTTCATCAATTAGTGAAGAAACTTCCGGGGTTTTCTGAGCAAAGGCGAGAAAGTGCCTGATCAGACTGCCACTTCCTCGCCAGAATTCATATTTTCCCTTTGTTTCTTACTGTGATCTCACTACATCTTTACGGAAAAGGTGGTCAGAATACGTCGATTTTCGTGATCAGCGCATCGAGTAACCCTCTAAAGTGAGGTACATGCTGGAATTTTTAAAGAATGCGAGTCCGATCCCGAGTCACCTTTTATAATTCTGTGTTCCAGGTCCGCTTTCCTTAATGAGGTGCACTGCGGGCTGGCTGGCCGACGAGCGCCCGGCCGCGCAAGTGTCTGAATAGATGTCGCCCGCGACAACTGGTCCGAGTTGTCCTCGGCAGCTGCCCTTACTAACCCTAGAGAACGCACTGCTAGAGCAACGGTTGTCAGTGTTGCGGAGGTGCGAGATCTTCGCACCTCATACAATTAATGCTCAACCGCAACTAACGCTCCCCACCCCGAAAATTTTCTAAAGTGAGCGTAGATGGTGGTGCGTTTTCCGCGGACACGGGAAGTACGCACCGCACCGCTCGCGCTAGAATCGGTGCTGTTTGAGCGAATCAGAGCTTTCTTGATAATTTTCCATCATATCTGATGTTAGCTATCAAGAAAACTGACTAATTATCAAGCAAACCCTATGACTTGTTGTCGCGGAAGGGATTCAAGCGCGAGCGTACGTAACGTATTAGGTGTGTGCAAAAGTTCCGGGGCAGTTGCTGATATTTCGTCGCTTGATGTTTTGCTCCTTGCGGTTTTCATATAATGCAGCTTTTTCATATGTAATGGTAGCCTGAAACGTCTGCTACCTATAACACTTTTGGCTTGGATCTAAATCACAGCGTTGCCGTATTTTAGCCATAATACTAATTTTAGGTACAGTCAGGAAATTCGTGGAATTTTGTTTTATGAATTGAAATTCGGACGATCTCCAAGGGGAGCAACCCACAGAATCAATTTTAAATTCGTGCAGGGTATCTTCTACAAAACGCCAGGGACACGTGAGCTCTGGTGAAATCCGTGAAATCCAGACGGAAATGAGAGCATGGAAAATGCTTCACGAGCTAGTCAGTAGCTTGATCTTCAAAGAATCGACCAAAAGGGCCAGGCTGAGTCAGACCCAGTGTAAGGTGTATAGCACATCACAAGTAATTACTCAAATATGTCCCGTCACTTTGAAGAAAATCGGTAAAAGAGAAAGATGAGTAAAATGATTTCGTGTGAGCTGAGCGAAGAACACCAGTGCATAGGTGCGATAGGGTGGAGCCGGGAGTCTGCGAAGTGAAGTGGGCCTGATGGGTGTGAGGCCTGTCAGAGCTGCCAAAAGTGAAGGAGTCATCGACCCCGAGGTGAGGGGGGGGGGGTAGCGGCAGCTTTCTTAGCTGGCCGTAAAAAAAGGCGACGACCGGGGGGAGGGGGTCGACAGACGTAGGTGTTGTTTAGTAATTCAGTTGCCGTTTTCTTTCATCTGTTTAGGCAAGCTCAGGTATACACTTCCATCTGCAGCGAATGACGGCGGCGGCGCGATGAGTCATCGCCTCGTTGGGGAAAATCTGACACTAATTTTAACATAAAAACACTCAAACTGCTATTATTTCCAAAATGGGAGGGTCCGAGGGATATCAGAACTCCATATCCTACCTCCTGGTGCGCACTACCCTATAATTCACCCACGGCAACCCTTTCCCTTTTAATAATACTGTGAAGTGCTGAAAAACGGCTGTTTTCCCTTATAACTTCCTTACTTGAAACGTGGACGTATTAATGAAGGGTACATAGTGACCATTTTTTGTGAAATTACACCTACATCACTCATCATTTCTTCTGAAAAGACGTTGTAAGTCGTTCCCGCTAAAGATGAAGGGTAACGGAGCCGGCCCTTAAGAACGGCTCCGGTTCTCGCTCTGCGCCCTCCTCCTTCATTGCACTGTCTCGCTTTTGGCCGGAGTCAATGTACTGGTTTTGGCTCGATCCCCTCCTGCACAGCGCAGGACAAACTTTTGTCCATCATATCATATACGGATTGATAGAGAATTCCTTCTACTTCAATATCGTGCCTGATCATCTCATTTGGTTTTGTGTTTGAAGAGAAATTCGCGACAAACCTACCGTTTCTCGCTATTTTCGTCGGTCTCAAAAACCTCAACTTGGTTCCCGTAAGGTATCATAAAATAAAGAATTTCACTAGAACATTTGCAATTGGTTTCACATTATACAGTTTTTTCTCCTCTTCTTCCCTGGACTGTCCCATTTTTGATTCATTTCCTATTAATACTCTTATTAGCCATAGAACTGAAACTGTCGCGAAAAGTATTGCTTTCGAAAGATGCAAACGGTTTTGCAAATTTTCACTTGTTCTGAGAAAACAGGGTGCCTTCTTCATCTCCTAGGTCTCAGCTATCCTAAGATACCCTTCATCCCATGGAAATTTTCACTCACAGCCGTGTTATTCCCATTTCCTTCAACCCCTTGCAATCCGTTCAATTAGTGCACTAACTCGAATTTCGTAACCTATAAGACATTCGCTCCGGCCGACTCACACAGCACGCACATTTATCATAATCCTTCATTAAATGCTTATTAACATTCCCTAATAAGGATGTTTCCCTCTAACTTCCTGATATTGCCTTCTGTAACTTCGTCTTCCCCTCATTTGCATCCTTCTTCTTCTCATTTCCCTCATCGTTTCCATTATCCCAAAAAAAAATTAATATATTTTTTCAGCGGGGCTTTGCCCCGGTCTCTTCCCCTTCGCTTAATTGAAGGGGTCTACCAGACCCCTGTCCGAAGTGAAGGGGCGAGAGCCTCGGCTCCGAATATCGCACCTATGCACCAGTGTCCCCACCTAGATAGTTAGCATATAGTTGATCTACTGATTTTCTAGCAAGCAGTTTCTTGGGCGGATTCTTTTTACTAATGCAGAGTTGGTCATGTACGTTCATAATAAAAGATCGTTTCAGGATCTAGATATCAGCGACCTACCCAAAAAGGGGACAAACCATCGCTACACCTTTAGAAAATTTTTTATCCTTTTCTGGTCAGCAGCTTGAGTAATCCGCAACGAATTTTTTTTCAAACAGGTGTACCATTATTGTTGAGTAATACGCTCTTCTGTCGAAAGTAATCATGCGAAAACTATCAAATATAAGGACAACACAGGCAAGCATATGTATGTGGTCCGCTGCTGCTGCCCGATTACGGATATCAGCATGGTACAGTGTCAACCATGTAAAATGGACCATCCGGGCTTTGAAATTCTCATGTGTTCTATATACTCTCTGGACCTGTCGCTAACAGACTGTCCCCAATTTATGTTTCTAAATGGTCTCCTCCGCTATAAAACTTCCAATGAACAGACCCTTCTCAAAAACGACGAGCATCGCTTTTCAAGTGTAAACCTGTCAAATCTAAGGCTTCTGGAAAAATCTTTATGCGCTGCGTTGGCAACACTGCACTGGTGCCAGTGCTTTTTGATTTGATCAAAACTGTTGACTCTGAGCCGACTTATGGTGTTTCAAAAAATTAGGTGAAACTGCCTCGGAAGTTTTGCACTCATCTAATAATAGCAAGTAAGTAACGTAATAGTAATGTAAGTAACGCGGTGGTACTAAGAGGAGGATGAGGTAAGAGTTGTGACCACGTGTGAGTGATAAATTTGTGGAATTTGGGGTAGGTAGTGAGGCCGTAGTAGTAGTGTATTACCAAAGAATGTATAAAATAGTAATGAAAACAAGAAATGAAAATGAGCTAATAAAAATTGTTATCAATCTTAGAAAACAATTTTTATAAGTCTGCCGACCCATCCCTCCCAATCCTTCAATATGCACCACTCAGCTTTCTATCAGTAACATTTTTAGGAGGATTTTTTGATATAAAAATACTCGTGGAATCAATTTGGAGATTAATCTTATTTTCCAAATTTCGAGATCATGAACCAAACTGCAACAGTTTGTATACACAGTCACAGTCTAACATCATTCAAGACAAAAAGACTACCATTCAAGTAAAAAATTACTAGAAAAGTTTATGTAAAATAGAAAGGGAAGATAAAACGTGATTCACGCCACCTACCCCTATCCTCTGCAAACACGACAGCACTCAACTCTCCTGAAGCTGCTTTGGCTGTTGCTCGGATCTCTGCCCTGTCTGAACACTCGGACTTCGAACCAATGGGAGTTACATCGGACTTCGAACCAATGGGAGTTACAGCAACAACGTCAGGACGAGTGGAACTCCTATGCACAAAAATCACATTTTCGAAATAGAACCCATGCTGAATGTATACAGATATAACAATCACCATTTAAAACAGCCTCCAGAAGGTTGGCTTACTTCTAGCACGTACTTCACAGGGATACTCGGATGGTACGGCAAAAGAACGCGAGGAACATTGAGTCTATACGTTAATGAGAAGTGAATTAGGGCGAATATATGCAAAATAACTCCTAGAAGAGGCATTAACCTCTCGAAATGGATGTCGGTATCTTAATGAACTGAAAATAAGAAATTATGAATTGAACAATTCCTAGAAAAACAATGCCATAAGTTGCATAACAGCAAAATAAATAACAAAATAATACAAAACAAAATATGGGGAGTCAAGTGGTGAAAAAAAAACAACTGAAATAGGAAGGTATTGGCGCATTTTTACATAAAGAGATTAGAGGGGGCTTTGGCAAGTCGTGCATGTTCAAGCTTGTTAGTTGCAGTGATTTTTAACTGCTTAACATGTTAAAAAGGGTCCTGGAAATGATGTGGGAGTACGTGGAGCACATGTCTCCGATACCAACTCCGCGATTAAATGGTCTGTAGAGAGGGGCGGTATTTACGGTTGATGCGGGTCAGATTTGACGCGGGGCGATACATAACCAATGCAGAACGAAGAGAACAGAATTCCTGGCAGGAAGCGGTTGTTCCTGGTTCTGCCGGCGCGACAGCCGAGCGAACAAACTGCGTTTTGATCTTCGCAGCATCGAGACATCGCGAAAACTTTGCGAAGTTTTAGGCCGACGCGTCAGATTTGACGCGCATCAACCACAAATAGCGCGCGTCGCGTGAATTGGCAAAAAAGAAAGCGTCTGGCGCCAGACGCGTTTTTGAGACTGGTTGTAATCACGGGAGTAGATTGTGATTGGAGCACACAAGGTGGGCCTTAGCCGTCTGGGGGTGTGGAGCGTTATATGTACCTGGAAAGGGCGGTGCCACGAAGCTCTTCGATTGACCGGTTGCATGAATTGACCAGTTCCAGACATTTATAGTCTGTCCGAAACGACGAGTCCGCCCACGCGCGCGAGGATCAAGAAGCTGCCACGTTTGCCAGCGCTCCACGTCATCATCCCTGATCTGCATATCGCGTTTCATCGTTATCTTCATGGTATTGACCTAGGATTTGGCTGGACGTGTTTGACTTGGCAGCTAAGAGCATGCATACGTCCCAGCCGGGCCGCATCTAGATCCCTGAGTGTGTGGGCGGACCCGTTGTTTCGGACAGATTATACCTCCAGTCTGTGAATGCACCAATACCGACTCCTCTCTGAATGACCTACTCAGACATTCGGGCGCGAGTCCCGCCTGACAAAATCATGACTCCCGCTCGAGTGTGAGCGAGAGTCATCAAAAACTGCGCGTTTTTGTCCCGCAACATCCCGATTTTGTCCCGCGAGCTCCGGCGGGAGACCGGATTTTGTCCCGACGATGATAGCCAGCATCATGATCCGGGAGATCGAATTTTTCCCGGAACGGAAAAGCACAAGAAAGCAAGAATGCGCGTCGAGTTTAGGAGCGCACGCACTCCATCGGCCGGCGTCGGCCGCTACTAGCGGCTGCGTGACCATTTGGACCCTACAGTAAGCCTACAGTAATTATAGGGTGGGGACGCGGGACGGCTGCGGTGCGTGCGCTGCCGCCGATAGGGCGGGAGCGCGAAGAAATGTGGACGAGCTCTCTTAGCTCATAGGCAGCAAGTAGCTGTAAATTTGCACCTAGAGGTTACTGGACGTGCTGAGCACGAATTTCACATCCATTTCGCACTATGACCTCATCTTTCGCGGCTACAATGGATAGACTGAAGTAACCATTTCTCAGGATCTTATGGAACTTTGAAAATGGGCTGTTCCCTTTGATAATCTAGAATTTTTTTTTGATTATCATAAAGCTGTCTAGAACCGATGAACTAATTAAAATAACGCAACACTTTGAAATTACTACTATAAGGGTTACATTTCCTTAGAGATTGGTAGATTTCAGTCATTAAATTAAAGCCATTGAACTCTCAGTTTTCTTCATCCGGAAAGAATATGTAGCATATTCAACCATGCTGAAAACGAATCATCTTTCGCAATTACATTTGTCTAGCCTTTGCGGTATATACATCAAAATTGTTGTTGTGTGCTTCAGTATTTCAAGGGTGAGTTTGTAGTCCTTTTAAAGAATTACCGCCGTCCCTTTTTCTCACGAAGATGGGAATGGGAATATCCCTTGGTATGATATTCAAATTTTTTTATTGATTCAACAACAACTTTTCTCAAAGTGTTAGTGCGTGTATGTGACCTCAATTACGCAGTGGTTGCCAGATTTTCCCTTAGGAACTTCCCGAAACAAGATGGCATATCCTTAGGGCGACGACAATTCCTCAGGTGTTAGCACAGGTCATACTGAGAACGGCAAAGACATCATATCCAGTCACTCCAAGGAAATTGTAATATAATAGAATATAATGCGAATGGAAAACAAGCAAAAAATGTCCTAATCCAATTAACAACGGACATTATCCGAAAGTGCATATGTATGGTATTTCAAGTAAACTTCCATCTTCTTGATTTCTTTCGTTTCTTCTTGATTTCAAAAGGAAATTTGCAATCTTTCTATGCATCCGAGCTCAAAATCAAGATATCACAGTTTTCCGAAAAATGAGCAACACAATTTAAAAAGTTGCGTAAACTTAGTTTCAAAAATTTATACAAACATTAGTAAGAGGGGCAAGATCTGGAATGTAATTTTACAGCTACACCAGTACAGTATACATACTGTTGCTTGTGGAATAAATAAAAAATCGAAGAAAAGATCCTCACAAGGAATAACACATTGACTAAATCACCCATTTTTGTAAAGTTTCATAAGATCCTAAGGAATGCAATAAATTCCACCTGGTCATACCGTACAGGATGACGTTGAGATGCATTTCGAATGCGAAATTCGTGTTCAGCACATCTAACAACCCCGAGGCGTCCATTTTCAGCGTGCGCAAGTTTGCAGTTTCGGTCCATGTCAGTGTCGGGCACGCTCGCTTTGAAGCAGCAGCTAATTGCTGCTCTCGCCTTATCTAAATTAGTGACGAGCAACTCGTACAGGTCTTCGCGCTGTCTCCGCGACTTGCCGCGTTGACCGCGACGCAACGGCCGCTCCGCAGCATACGGCTGCAAACAGTCAACCAATCGCGGCGCTGTCCCAGCCAGCCGCTGACCCCGCCCTAATTGCTACGGTCCAAAAGGTCCGTTTCCCCTACTAGCGGATTAGGACGCACTTCTGCATCCGTGCCGCATCTGCGCGCGAGCGCTCCCCACGCATCTCGCCTGGTTTCTGCACCGGGCCACGGTGGGCCAGACGAGTCCCGTAGGACTCCACTCTTCGCCGAGGCGGAAAGTTGACTGAGGTCTACCTACAAACTGATGCCCTTATATACCCCTCGCTGGAGGCGTACGTGACGATCACAATCCTGCAATATTTTCCGATCAATCCCGCAATAAAACCAAAATGATGTCTCCCGCAGGTGCACCGGATTTTGTCGCGAAAATGAAAAAGGGGCGTTTTGTCAGGCGGGACTCGCGCCCGAATGTCTGAGTATGTACAGGGAGCCCCAAATGTCCGCAGTCAAGTGGGCGTGGCCACGGCGCGGCTCCTTGATCAGACACAGGCGCTCTCTATGCTGCCTCTGACTTCTCTGACTCTGCAGCCAACCAGTGGCAGCATGCCGAGCGCCTGTGTCTCTGTCTAAAGCCGCGTCGTGGCCACGTCCCTCTTGACTGCGGACATTTGGAGCTTCTTGTATGTATAAAATAAAGGGGAAATAATACGTCAAGAAATGCAAAACTACTTGGTTTGTTATTAATGCATGATACAACTTTACTACTTGGTCGGTTGGGCAAAACAAAAGTGATCCAAAGTGATTAAAACGGTATTGATACCAAACATACCAAATAATGGCGATATTAGTCAATGAAATGAAAAGAACTCTCTTTTTGAATGCTTGCCCGTGCACTTGTGTAATTTCTCGTGAGGTGAAGCGTTCAAAGAAAATTTCTGACGCGCTATTGCACAATAATCGTAGAGCGCGAGCCGGCAGCAACAAATCCAAGCGCCGACGCTGGCTGGAGTAGCTCGCGGCCGACCTGCGGCCGTCAAAATTAGGGCCGCCTCCCGGCCGCTCGACTCTTTAGGCGCGCGAGCCGCTCCCCCCAATTGTCTGAGTGTATGTATAGCATAGCAGGACGATCTCTTCTTCTGATGTAATCAAGTGAAAGGTCTACAGCATTTGCATTGTAAGAATAAGTAGAGCTTTTATTGTTCAAGGATACATTGTAACTTTCTAGTTTCTGATTAAGGGCCCAATATGAAAAGTCAAATACCATTGGTACCACTGCTACAGTACTCATTTTTAGGCGTCGATTAATTTGTGCCGTTGTTCAGTCGATGTATTGCACCGAATTTCACGACTGTTTCGCAGAAAACGGGGATTATTGAAGATGCTGATCATGAATATGGCAACCATTCAGCATAATAATAACGCCAATGTTAACCTCATGGCACTATTTGGGTATTGCTGCCCCAAAAATCTCGAATCTCGAACTTATGGTTTAGCTATTTATACAGTAGAAGCGATACACCACAGAGTGGGGTCATTTGATTTGCTGATCACGAGTGTCAACGTTATTTGGCAACACATTCTTTTTTACACAAAGTTAACATTATTTTCGCTTGCTTACGAAAACTGCTACCAAAAATGGACGCCGTAATCGTTCAAAAAATAGTTTTACGATACAATATCTTCAACTCGGGTAAAATGGAGTTAGGAGTCGATATGACCCAAATCTTTGAAAGAAAAAAGGAACAACTAGCTGATTCCTAGCAGAAGTGGCTATTTCATGTGCTTTGTACCCGTGTTACTGGTTGCGGGCTTCCCGACTTATTGGTTGCGGGATTTTGCTGCTGTATTCGCAGTCCGGTGGTTCAGTTTTATTGCATGCTTGTATTCACATGACAATTATAAACGGACCTAGATAGCAGTCGTACCGTGCTTTTATGCAGCACGGTATCATATCACAATAACCCAGATGCGCTGAAGGGCGCATCTGTGTAAACAAGAAACAACATGGAGCCGTAACTGATATGGTCTAACAGCAGCGTAATGTGAAATCTATGAACTATGGGTTATGCGGAGCATAACACTCCGGCGCGGCCCACAACAGCAAATGTGAAGGAAATTGTACGAAGATGGTTAGGAGAAATTGTAGATCATGTTGGTGACGTTATAGCGTTGTCCGTGGTGACCATAGAAGTTGACGTCGATGTTGTGATGTGGATATCGTTGATAGTCGTTGCATTCGATTGCGAAGCTCATGAAGTTGCAGTGCGATGGTTCGGCATGGTAGTTGGTTGTGTTTGTTGGTGTTTTCTGTGTTTGCACACTTTTTTTGGAGTTTTTTGGGGACCTTTATTTGGCGGTGAACTCCGATTGTGGTATTATTTCAACCCGATTTTGTCTTTTCTATCTTCAGGACAAAATTCTTTGCCCGAACTTGTGGGCTGTTTGGCTTATTTGCCGTGACACTGTTTTTGTTCAGTGTAAACTTCCAGGTCTCAACGTTTGTGTGCGTTGAAACGGGAAGAGTATTTTTCCAGGCCTCAGTGGAGGCGGAAAATATGGCTTATTTTAGCCGATGCACCAGATGTACCCGTCTTACTGGTTGCGGGCTTCCCGACTTATTGGTTGCGGGATTTTGCTGCTGTATTCGCAGTCCGGTGGTTCAGTTTTATTGCATGCTTGTATTCACATGACAATTGTAAACGGACCTAGATAGCAGTCGTACCGTGCTTTTATGCAGCACGGTATCATATCACAATAACCCAGATGCGCTGAAGGGCGCATCTGTGTAAACAAGAAACAACATGGAGCCGTAACTGATATGGTCTAACAGCAGCGTAATGTGAAATCTATGAACTATGGGTTATGCGGAGCATAACATGCTTGCCAAGAATTCGACAACCAGTTTGCGCCCTAAAGCCTTCTTTGCAGGCTTGCGACATCATACGGATATCTGAGAACCTCTTCAAGTTTTGCATAGCAAGAGTGGGATTACTGGTTACTCGCATCATGTTATCAACGAGCACCTTAGTAAGGTGATCAAAAATCTTGCAACACTATATCCACATAATACAGCCACACTTGTGTGGCTTTTATTTGCATGCCATGAGAGAGAATTGCGGTGCATTCAGTTGCGGGAGGATGTTGGCTGTGTGTTGGATACGAGTCGCACTCCCCCTTATCCAGGTTTTCAAAAGTGAAAAGAATTTTTTTTTCGTTCAAACTGAAGTTGCAGGCTTTATTCGCTTGGAAAATCGTTCCGCTTCTACCGACACAAGGATATCTGTTAGCCTTGATTAATCGTGACATGGAAGCCAGTAAAGAATATCTTCATAGAACCGTAAAAACCAACCAGTGCCCTTTGTGGAAACGAGAGAATGGATAGGACAACCTCCCTCCCCCCCCCCCCAGAACACTTTACCTCATCGCCACCTGCTCCTTTGTACAGTTTGAACGAAAAAAAAATTCTTTTCACTTTTGGAAACCTGGATAAGGGGGAGTGCGAGAATCTGAATGCAGGCATGAAATACAGGGCTACGGTACAAAATGAATAGGATTTTCGTGATCAGCGCATGAGATAACGCCCGTAGACAGAGTCCATGCGCAAACTATGGTTTCGAGATTTTTTGAGACAGCAGTAGCTGAATAGTGCCATGAGGACAATACTGGCGTTATTATTATGCTGAGTGGTTGCCATATTCGTAATCAGCACCTTCAATAACCCCCAAATGATCGCTTTCTGCGAAACAGTCGTGAAATTCGGCGCGATATATCGACTGCACAACGGCACAATATAATCGACGCCTAGAAATGGGTACTGTAGCAGCGACCAATGGAACTTAGCTTTTCACCTTGCTTCACCGGGCGACTGAGCGCGCTCCGTCTGACACTCATGGGTCCCGCCACGCGAAGGCCACACACGCTTGTACAACCGAGCGATCGCGGCCTGTGTGCGCTGGCGCATGGTGTGTGCGCTGGCGCAAGCAGCTGTGTTCACAACATCGATTTGAATTAACTTGATAGTGTAGCATCGACCATCATGGAGAGATGAACACCTCCACGCGTCCCGACGCCAAGGATGTATGTATCCACCGGGGGTCGTTCCAACACGTAGTATTAGTTACACCACTGGTGGCTTCGTCCTCCGAAGCCTCGAGCAGGTTTGTCCTCTGACTGTGCTACATATCAACGTCAAGTCTCAACTTCAGTGATAAAATGGAAAAATTCCTCTTTGTTGAAGATCTGTCGAATTTTCGTATTTATGGGAATAATCCCAGGGGTACATTTATCTGACACGAAGCTTACCCGAAATTCGACATTATGGATGTCATTATTGGGGCAATCCGAAGTAAATTTTGGAGGGAAAAAGAGCGGAAAAATTTGTGTATTCTATCACGACTTCTTATATACAGGCGATTCAGTAATGAGACTCGTATCTAAATCTACTACCGGCTGCGAAAGGCGCGCCCCATGGACCAATGCCAATGCAGCGCCAAATTTGAAAATGTGCATCAAATTGCACATGATGAATGTGCTGACAACGGGTATACGATGTATTTCTGAACTCTGGACTCAGATTTTGTTATGAGACAAATGCAGTCTCACTCAAGAAACCTCTCAACGATAGGTTCATTGTAGAAGCACTAGTGGAGGAAGAGGAGAAACGCCTCTCAGGGAACTGTTTTAGGTACAACAATGTATCTGCGGTTAGAAATATGTTATATGGGTTTGGTTTTCACTCTGTAACAGTTAATTATGTAGAGCTTATGAAATGAATTCCATTGTCTACTTCGCTGCACAGAACTGCTTACTCAGGCAAACCCTCGCTGGTCGCGCGCACCTGTTTGAGGTCTCCGCGAGAAGCGACCCTTGTTTCGCTTCGCACGGAGCAGAAGGAAATAGTACAGTTTCGAAGACGCAGGTCGGTAAAGTCGCTCGCTTCTGCCGGAGCACAATTTCACTGGGCGCAGAGCAGACGAGGGACGATTTTCGAAGGACGCAGACGACGAAAGACGCTCGCTGGGCGCGCGCGACAACATCGCTAGGCGCGCGCGAGAACACATCTTCACCAGCAAGAAATACGAAGCAACATCTGTGGGAGTCCACCGGTCAGGGCGGCCGGCAGTTCTAGTTTTAGATGGCGTGAAGACAATATTTTTTAACTGCTAGCCTCATCCATTGAAGGGGAGGTCGCGGCGGCCATTTTTGTAAAGGTGGTCATGCACCATCAGTACATCTACATGGTGGACCCTTGTCGCTCAAAGTTAAACACCTGGCCACCATCCGGTATTAACCGGTTGTGACATCGTCGCTGGGCGCGCGCGCCGATCTCGCAAGGAGCGCACGAAAAACTCGCAAGGCGCGCGCTTCTATCTCGGTCGCTCGGCGCGCGCGACAAACTCGCTGGGCGCGCGCCCCAATATCGCTTCTGCCGGGGCCTTACCTGCTCGCCTAGCGAGATTGTCGCGCGCGCCCAGCGAGGGTTTATCTGAGTAATGTCACTCTGTCAATATGTTGCCACCAGTTCTATCCTGACCAGCGTAGTTCCCATTCCGTTCTAATTAAAAAATACCTCGAAGTTGATCTAGACAGATTTGCCCGAAAAGGAGGAATCCCCCACATGTAACGTTTAGCATTTTGCAAGAGTGCCAATTAAGTGACTTCTTAGCGGTCCCATTATCTAGAACGAAATATGCCTGCAAGCAAGAGGTTTACTGTCTTCAAGCACACGAGACGCTGAATACGCAGGATTTTGTTTGATGAAAACTGAAACCTAGATAGAACAAAGCCTGGGAGGGATATCCCAATCACAGAATGCACCCGCAATTGTAGATACCTTACAAGCAGAAGCCTATGTTCTTACTCCTTTCTGCTCAGGTATTCCATTTAGCTGAACATTAAATGCTCCCAAACTACCGTGTCGATGGAACAGAGTCAGCAAGTGAGTTAGTTCAACAATCAGATGTGGGATATAACTGTTGCGGGTATGAGAGCTGAGTTTTGCAATGGGGATGATAGTTTCGGTGTAAAATAGATGTGTAGTCGGGATTAGCACTCCTTATTTCATACCATTACTGAATTCTGTGTTTTCATTGCTGCCTATTATGATTGTTAACGGAATAAAATTAATGCGAATACCTTAATCACTAAAACTCGACTTCCCCCAGTTCTGATCACAAAATAACCTTCCGAATCCTACCAACTTCATAATGTCACAAACCTACGAATTGTAAGTCTATCTGGAAGAAGCTGTAGGAAATCTAATCAGTAGCTGCAACGAACTATTTGGAGGCCATATAGGAGCACTGCTCTTCTGAGAATCAATCCGGAGAGGCGTCTTTTTGCTGGCATTCGTGAAATATACACTGATTTTGAACACCTAACACATCCTTCCCACGAGATTTAGTGTGCATTTTCACATTTGGCGCCGCTGGCATTGGTGCATGGGGCGCGCCTTTCGCAGCCGGTTGTAGATTTAGATACGAGTCAGAAATGAGTCGGTATTGGTGCATTTTTACGTAAAGAGATTAGAGGGGCCTTTGGCAAGTCGTGCATGTTCAAGCTTGTTAGTCGCAGCGATTTTTAACTGCTCAACTTGTTAGAAAGGGTCCCGGGAATGATGTGGGAGTACGTGGAGCACATGTTTCCGATAAGTGGCATACCGACTCCCCGATGAATTGCCTGAAGCTAGCTGAAGTCAAGCAAGAACATATCATAACAAAAATTAGACGAAAACATGCCATTTGCGAAGCTAGTTTCTTGGATCATTCTATCTGTCTCGAATCTCCACGGAAGTTCTGGAACAATTCTTATCGTATAAAGTTCGGGCCGTGTGCAACTTTATTGAGTGGAAGTAATATCACTATTGAACGGCTCTCACGCTAGCTCGCCACACGTAACACAAATGATTTATTATACCAAGTAAACACGCACGATAAAGGTGAAAATGAGATGTATCACGAGATGTATCGCAGGGCAGTTGATGAAAAAGATAGGAGACTCGGCAGAATGGGTAGTCGTCGGTCAGATGGAGTAGTCGTCGGGTCCACGAGTACTGGAGGGGTTGGATAGGGCGACGGGTGAATCCTCGGTTCTGGATTCTCGATGAATCCAGAACCTCTTTATATATAGCTGGAGATTCGCGCCAATCACTCTGAATCTACCAGCTGCTGTAGTCGTCCATTGTCGACTCTGGATGCGCGTCTCGACCTTGCGGAAACATTGATGTTGAAGTCTCCAACGCGAAGGCGTCTGGACCAAACTTGTGCAGTGCATTCGGCCACTGTACCGCCCCCCCCCCCAAATACAGCGTTAGTACGGCGACTGGATGCGATTGCTGATTCATCAGATTTGAAGCTATATTAAAACCCCGCAAATGTACTGTTTTAAAAGTTCCATATTCCTGGAAGGGATTGTGCAGGAGTTTGCAAGTAATGATAATAATAAACTTGTACATACTTCCTTATGACTTCCATGTATATACAAAAGATAGGTTGCTGCAAGGCATCGTGGCTCAAAAAAAGCACACTTTCGAAAACCGCGAGAACTTCCCCGACAACCTAATACCTGGAATGGAACAGTCACAGCACAAGATTTCATATGCATCCTTCACGGACTCTTCAAAAACCAGCGTGGAAGAAGTTTACTAACGATCAGCACCGCCACTCCTTTTTACGGGGACAGTCGGAACGAAAGCCACTATATTTAACCAGGCTGGAGCCGAAGAGCTTCTGACACAAATCCAACGTAGCGGCTCCGGAATCTTACAAGAAAAAAATTGCCGAAAGTTCGTACAGGAGTGTTATTCGAGGCGCTTAAAACGAGGACTGTATCCACTCCGTATCGTAACCCTATTTTTATACAGTCACAGTGGGCTACTAACGTGCGATATTGTCATCGACAGCAACAATAACGCTCCCTTCCTGTTAGTTATCACAAGGCGAACCCCTTATTAGAAGGGCGTGATCAAACTCTGATGTTCATTGGCGATACATTTGGCAAGAGAATGTGTTTGGCAATACATTTTACGGGATAAAGTCTTACTTGGCAATATGATCACGGGAGAATGAGTGAAGAGCCTGTTTGCCGATACATTTGGCAAGAGAATCTGTTGACGGTACATTTTACGGGTGTTTGGCGATAAAAAAGGCGAGGGAATCCGTTGGCGATACATTTGAAGAGGTTTGCTTGGCAATACAAATGGCAAGGTTTGCATGACATTTTATCATCGACGAATCGATGATCCTTGTAGTATTCATGTACATCCCTGATATTGTACCTCCTGTGGAGGGGGCGGGGCTGACCCGTCTCATGCTAGAGATACTTGTTGCTAGTCAGTATGATGCTGCAAGCCGTATAAGGCACACTTTACTCACTCTCCTCGCATTGCTCATAATCTCATGTACAGTATGATGAATATATACCACTGAACCACCATATCTATCGTGCATACGGACGATATAAAGTTCAAGAGTCTAGGGCGCCACCATCTGCCACATAAGTCGCCACACATTTTACGGGTGTTCTGATAAGGCTTTCATTCCATTCTTAGCTGGAGGCTTAATCATCGGCGGTGTCGATCCGGATGGCTCAGCTGGTAAGGCAGTGGGCTCCTAAGATTGATATCATGACACGATTCCTGATGATATCGAAATTTTTGCCCGGTTGATAACCCTTTTGTTTGACGACGTGGCGATACATTCGACGAGGTTTGCGTGGCGATACATTCGACGGGGTTTGCATGGCGATACATTTTACGGGACTTCTTGTTTGGCAATATATTTGACGGGCTTCGTTTGCCTACGTAGTTGGCAAGCTCGTCTGCGAGGTTGCCAAACAAACCTCGCCAAATGTATCGTCAATGAACATCAGAGAAGTAACAAAGAAATGCATTATCTGTGATTAGTTCTCATTTCACATCAGCCCGGATACGCTTTGGAGCATTGGCAAGACTCGATTATAGTTTCTCTCATTTTTTGAATTTTTGCCGTGCTTCGACAAACTTATCATTGTACATCATAGAGGCTGAACTGTAGGTATTGCAGTACACATTACACTTCTGTACTCCTGTTCATATCGATTAATGACGAGTTTTCACTTTGATGATTGAAAATTCATTGACAAATTCTCATAATCATATGGGTAAGCAAATTAAATCATACAACTATTAGCACTGTAATATCGTTGGTAAAATTTCTGTAATATCGTTGGGAAAATTATGCAACCTTGAGGTGGAGCGAATATCTACAGACCCAGTATGCTTCTCAACAGGCTCGTAATGAATGGCGGCTGTTGTTCAACTTCTTCTTTTCTACCCATAGGCTTTGCCTATAAAATCACATTAGAGGTAGGTCAGATAGCTACAGGGAACGTCAATCAGGATTGCGACTCCCACGGACTGGTGCGCCTTACGCAGCAGGACTGAGCGCTGTGACTGTTGCCTCGCCCGCGGCGCGTAGGAGATGTGACACGCCCGTCTGCGGGAGTCGCAATCGTGATTGACGTTCCATGCACATCGGAGTGGTCAGATAATCTCGGAAGGTCAGTGAAAAACGAGAAAAAAGATAGTAAATGTCGGAGTAGAGGGAGAAATGGAAATATTAAGCGAATGTAATTATTAATACGCTGGAAGCATAAAGCCAAAAAAATCCACAAGACTCCATGAAGATGCAAGGCTTTGAAGTACATACTCAGAACCCCTGGAGCAAGTTGAGAACAAGGATTTATGAAAAACGACGAGCAAACAAGCTCAAATAAACTAGTTTTCAAGCTTTTGCAAAGAACAGCTTGCAAACTAGTATGACGTTACAACCAGCTTGGAAAAAATAGTTGCCTACTAGCTCTTCATTTCGCAACTATTCCACTAGGAAGTCAAAGCAACTATTTTACCAGCTTTCGCCAAAACCAACTATTTTACTAAGTTCTCGCTGATGCTCTCCACTTATCACGCAGAAACGAAAGAATCCTTTATATGTGGTACAGTGTGTTTTTCCGGGAGTAAAATCGCGCGCGATCTGATCCATTCCAATAGATCAAATTCCCAGTCGAAAGACCACGTGAAAGCGGAGGTTCCAGCAATTCGCACGTAGCCTTTGTACTGGGTCCGCAATTGCACCGATTTTACTCTCGGAAAAACACCTTGTAGGCAGTGGCAGACGCAACAAGTGGGCGTGAGGGGGAGGGCGTGGGAAAAAAGTGGGGTCTCTGCCGTTTTGGGGACCCAGATGGAAAATAAAATTAATAAAAGCATTAATCATAATAATAAATAAATAATAAAAATTATATTCTCTTATATAAATCATGGTAGTGCAACAAAATTTTCTAGAGCGCTGACGTAAGGGGACTAGCACGTGATCGCATGCGCTCGCCGTGAGGCTCAGTTATAGACTGTGCCTCGCGAGGAAGCGAAGCTGATGGGACATTCGGACGATGTTTCGTCATAGGTGCATAGACGTAGTGGAAGTCGGGTGCATTCGGGATTTCGCGGCGGGACCACCAGCTAGCGGTTTCGAACCCTCCAGGCGAGACAGTGTTTACAACGATTTGACAGCGTAGCAGCAATGTACGGAGCAGAGTCGCCCCTCTGCCGGAGCTTTGTTGTTGACTTCACACAACTTTGGAACAGTAGAGGATAACCATTTCGAAAAGAAGGGTGCATACCGGTGAGGATATATCGAAGGATTCACTCGGTGTCCTCACTTGGGATATGTTCCTCACGCACCTCTCTTTGTGGTCCCTTGGGGATTATGCAGCTTGAGGATCCGTCTGTTTTCAAGAAGTACAATCAAATACACCGGATGAAGAACGCATCATCATAAGCTGTTGTGACACTTTTTGAAACCAGTTGTGCAACTTGTGCAGTTGATCAAACTTTCTAAATATTTCCTAAATTTGTTCCATCACTCTCGAGATTTGCGAAGAGTGCGGCTGCAGTGATGACGGACAGATGAGCCGGGGCCCCGTAGTCCAGAAAAACATCATGATAGGTGTCCACCGATCGAGAAAGGGTTCGCCGTGGCCCAAACTGGGAAAACGGCAGGGTACGAGTCCACGGATGGGGATTGGGTCTGCTATGGCCCAATAATGGAGAAAGCGCCAGGATACGGGTCCATGGATGGGTACTGGGTCCGCAAGGGGCCGATTAGTGGGGAAAGCGCCGGGATACGAGTCCCACCGATGGATCGGGTCTGTGCTGACCCAGTAGTGGGAAGAACGCCAGGATAAGAGTCCCACCGATGGATCGGGTCTGTGCTGACCCAGTAGTGGGAAGAACGCCAGGGGTGCGATTCATTAACGCGTAACCTTTGGCTACGGCCTGGTTTGAGGCCGGTGTGGCGCTAGCTGCGATTCACGAGCGCGCGGGTTGGTCACCGGCAGGTCACCGACGGGCCAATTCCAACCTAACGTCTGAAGGTCCGGCTAGCAATTGGTTAGGCAGTTAGCTATCGGAAAATTACTTAAAATATTGCTCTATTTCGATTTAGTTGATTGCTACTAGCTCATAACCGCTTTCCTAGCCTAATGTTATTTTCTGCCAAACAATTTTTCTCTAAAACTGGCTTTTCGTGAAAAAAAAATGAAGTTTTTCACGAATAACCAATTGAAAGCACGCAGAGATCTCATAGTTAGTAAATTTAAGGCGGAAATTTTTTAAATTTTTCCAAAACTGTGAGTGAAAGTGAAAACTTTGAATAAAACTCATAATATTAAAAATGTGATGAAGTCGTTAGCAATAAAAATCCAGAAATTTGAAACTTAACTAGAAACCAGGATACTATTGTGATGATATCTAAAAAGGAAATGTATTACAGGAGGTCAGGTGTTGCGTCGAAGTAAGGTTCGAATTAAATTTCCATAAATTTACGATAATGAAGGGGTTGTAAAGTCTGAAATAGCTGTTGATGTTCACAAAATAAAGTTGGTTTTTTGAACCGTTCATTCATTCGTGCAACCGAAGGTCCAATATTCGAATAATTTGTTCACTCATTCGTTTAATAAAGTGTATTATTCGAGCAATTGAAAAAATGGAGTACTTTAGAAATTATTAATTTTTGAAATAGTCGAAAGTTCTTGGTTTTTGAATCATTGACGAATTCAAATGTATTTTAAATAATCAAATATTCCCTCCTAAAATGCACAGTAAGTGTATCAGAAGTTACGATGGCTATGTACTATTACTAAGTGTGTAATATTTAGGTACTAATTATGGAACTATAAATTTGTAATAAAATATGGAATTTTGTAATAAAATATGGAAAAATGTGTTTGTACAGAAGTATGGCGAGTCAACATGCTGTTATTGAGGGGCTGCTGGCTGGTTAACAACCTTAACCCACGTGCACGCTAATGCATCGCAGGTTGCGTCTGCCCTGTGGTTACGCTAGCCAGCTGGTTTACTAGCCAACGGCTAACGCGCTAACCTGGTCAGCGTTAATGAATCGCACCCCAGGATACAGATCCACAAATGGAGGATGGGTCTGTCCTTGCCCAACAGCGGGATAAGCACCAGGATACGGGAGCATTGATGGAGAATGGGTCCGCCATGGCCCAATAGTGGGGAAAACGCCAAGACGCACGTCTGGCGATGGAGAAGGGGCACGCTACGCGCCCATTCGTGTCTCAGTCGACCATCTCTTCTTCCTCTCTGTTGGCTGTTCATAACTGGTCCAGGCATGTAAGAAATGTGACAAAAAAGAGTAGGTATTATCAGTGCATCGAAAATTAGCTTTACATGTAGGTGCGGGATTAGGAACTTGCAGGCAAGGCTAAGATGGCGAGAAGACTCGAAGCCCGACGTTGGCGGCCAGACCCGTAGAGTATACGCAACACATAAGAAGAATTTCGTATTTGAGCTCAGCTAATGATTAGTTTTGCTTTTTTGCTGATTTTCTAAGCATTTCACACGTGTGAAGCTTTTGCACATACCTCAAGTGGCTGCGCCACCCCACTTTCTAGCATCCCGAAGTGGAAGCTAGTTAAAAATAATGTTAAAAATAAACAATTAAAAATGAACTAATTCAATATTTTTATCTGTATTGTAAAGTAATCTCGAAAATCTGGCGACCCATTCTCGAGGGGGGGGGGGCGCCCCGCTCTTCCCCCCCCCCGCGTCCGCCACTGGTGGTAGGGTATTTTAGCGGTCCTATATAAGAAAAGAAAGAAAGAACGGCAATCACATCCCTTTTACTCACAGCGAACGTAAGCTTCAAATCTTTCTCTCGATATTTCAGGATTTCTTGAAGCAGCTTTTCAAATGATTCACTTCACTCAGTCAGTTTCTAGTGAACCTGCATATATTAACAAAAAAATTTCGGATAAGAACTCCTAGAACTCTTGAGAAGGGAGCGTCTTAAGTTGTTTTCGGAAGTTACTTACTCCTATCTGTTCATAGCTCCACGTTACCGACAGTATTGTTATATTCTTTCAGCGGAGCATTGCAAATTGATCATGAGTGACTATAGATCGCTTAAAGAAGACCATTAACTCTCAACATGCTTGATTTATTTTCTCAGTATCCATTCCGAAGCATTGAATGGAAGTGTTCTGATGAAAAACTATTTTGATGAATAGACTCCACATTAAATTAGAACTCTTCTGATCAATGTGCAGCACGAACACAGCCGAACAGCGTAATGCGTCAAGTAGAAACGATAGTAGCATCTCCCCGCGGCTACTGCCGTCCTGCCCTCAATTGCTGCTGTAAAGGGGAAAGCGTGAGCAGTAGTCGAGGGCAGGATGGCAGCAACTGGAAGGAGATGCTGCTTTTGGACTTTTCTCGACGCATCACGCTGTTTGGGCTGCGTTCGCGCTGCACAGTTATCAGAAACGATCGGACATTTGGTGAAGAAACGATCTTCTTCGAATTTGCAGCCTGTTTTGGATGCTTCGGACCTTGGCTGAGTGAAGTACGACCGCGAAACGTAAACGAACTGATATAAGCGGTAGCCGAAGATCGTTGACAATAAACTACAGTCTTTCTCAAGAGTACTAGCATCACTCTTCACCGCCCATCTGCTAAGCCGCGCCGCATCACCTACGTATTATCATACGTGGTGTGACGTGGCTAAGCTGACGGGCGGTTCAGCGTGAGGCAAGAATTTTTGAGAAAGACTGTAGGAGAATCAGAGAAGCCGCGCGGATTTCATCGCTCTGGCACGAGTTGTTCTTAGATTTGTGACTGGGTCGCGCCAGACACTTTGGAGACGTTTGTGAATGCCACCAATGGAAATGTTGCGTTTTGAATGTGTGTGATCCACAGAGCGCTCTTGTTCTAACGGGTTGACTTTCAGGGAGGACAACTATTTCATCAGCTTTCCATTTTGCAACTATTTGGGAATGAGGTGGTCAGAACAAGTAACTTACTAGCTTTTCATTTTACAGCTGTTTGGCAAGGAAGAGGTCAAAACAACCATTTTACAAGCCTTTTACTTGCAACTATTTAGCAAGGAAGTGGCGAAAGATAGTATTTTATTAGCTTTCGAAAAACTATTTTCTGATGCGATCTGAAACTAGTTTCTCAAAAGCTGGTTTAATAGTTGTTGCAGAGGTTCTGTGTGCAGAACACAGTTTTGCGATGGCAAATGAAGCCGACTTGCGAAAGACGAAACTCCGTGCATCTTTGCTTGATTTTATTCTGACTAAAACACGATGCCGAAAGGTGTGCACAGTCTTTGCAGAGGGAATACCATATGAGCGCAAACCTGACGAGGGAAGTGAAGCTATTCGAGAATATGAGGGGGATAGCCTACAACCCTCTTCAGCTCATGCAAAATTGAGTCTGAACCACTTAACCCTGCACGATTTTTATTTATTACATGTGGGTGAGGGCGCTTTTTAACCTCCTCCCCCGAGCTGAGGATTTTTGAAATGACCGTACAAATAAAAATCCTGTGCCAGTTTATTTTCAATTCTCCATTTTCATTATTATTTTTTAAATAATTCTCATAAATTTTTTAATATTTCAATGAATATTTTATTTTTTTTATTAATTTTATTTTCCATCTGGTTCACCATAGCGGCGGAGACCCCACTTTTTTTTCTCACGCCTCCCTCCCTTCCTGCCCACTTCCTGCGTCCGGCACTGTTACATACATACACATACTTACAAACTTTCACTTCTACACATGTATACAGATGTAAGAACTAACTTAATCTCATAATTCCGCTAAAAATGCTGGGCACGTCACACCTCACCACATATACTTTTGTCTAATGTCTAACTATTTCTCTCGCTCTGTAGAACGGATTTTAGCCCCTTAGCCCGTGATGTAATACATGCTAGAGGCTCGTCGACTAACTTTCCTTGTATAGAACAATTTGTTTGTATTCAGATATTGTCGTTTTGAAGTTCGTTGCGAAAAAAATCTACTGCAATATAATAGGGAAACCTTCTTCTGAATAGTTTAGGACTAACCATCAAGTTCTTCACATTACTGTCATTTAGCATATCCTCAAGTTCTTTTCTACTGTCCACCTCAGTTCGAACTTGTTGAGCGATCTGCGTATCCAAATCTCTTCCATGCTGCAATCAACATCTATTTTGGACTTGCACATTGATGAATGCATATGCACATTTTTCAAAAGATTCTGATTGTTCTGAGTGGGTCTACATTGACACAGTACCTGGAGTCTCATGTTCTTTAAGTGTTCGAAATCGTCCATGAGCCGTTTTGTGCGAGCTTTAGCCTCTTCATGAACGTGCTGGTAGAGTTTTTCTAACGCCTAGAGCCACAAAGATGGTTCACTAACACTTCAGAACTTCTAGGAATGATGTTGCAAACCTCGATCGCTCGAATAGACTCGCGCGTTTCTTTCAGCAGTTTTTCTACGGAGGGATCTTCTGCGCGGAGAGCTTTTGTTTGCCTAGAAGAGAAATGTTTTCTATCAAACAACTTCTCGAAGCGCTTCGAACATTGAAGAGGCATTAACGGTGCAGGTCACTAGTGTTGAAGGTCTTTCTCTCTTTTGCCATCACGACAAACAAACCGCGAAGTTTTACTATCCAGTAGTCAGTGGCGGACGCAGAAGGTGGGCGGGAGAGGGGGGGGGGGCGTGGGGAAGAACTGGAACTGGGGTCTCCGCCACTTTGGGGACCTAAACGGAAAATAAAATTAATAAAAATATTAATTATAATAATGAACAATTAATAAAAATTATTTTAAAAGTAATAACAAGATGAAAAATCAAAAATAGACTGATAGAAGGTTTTTATTTGTACTGTAAAGTAGGGCGTCCCTCCCTCGCCCGCCAGTAGTATATTTAATATTTCAATGTGAAACTCTCTAGAGGAGTTAAGCCTTAAGACACAGTGGTATTTCGGGGGAACACGATGAAAATGACATACTTGTACAATTTATCGATCATCTTTTTGAGTTGTTTCTCAGTATAGAATTTCGGCATTGCTTGTTTCGATGCGTCCAGTCTTTTGGCTGGCACTTTTTTAACCTTCGAGTTGGAGCTTGATGACGAGAGAGTTGACAACTGAAACGGCAATTTGTGATGTTTTGATTTCTTAAACAAGAATAAGGCAAAATCATACCTAAGGCGTCACACGTAAGGAACTTATGGTAAACGCTAGACTGACAGGAACTCATAAAATTATCCCAAGTGCATGTGTGCATCGGTCACTCATCTGTATGAGAAACGATGAGCTCAGACACTCTCCAGATGCAACCAGACGCATGTGCTCGCACCTAAAGCGGATTTCAGAGTTGTGCCGCGCCGCGCTATTTGATAAAGGCTAGGGCGCGTGAACGCAGAGCGAGTTCGCGCGGCGAGTGCCGTGAGAGGGGTGGGTGGGGAGGGCTTTCAGAGATTTTGCCTCGCACGGCGAGCCTTCCGTGGCGTTCTGAGAGCTGGCTCTGCGAGTCCCGGAGTGGAATGGTCCGGGTATTCCTTACCTGCGCGGCAAATCCAGCGCAACTTCCAGAGCGAGATGTATCCCGCGCGCGGGTCACTTCAAGCGCGACGCCGTGCCGCAAATCCGAAAATGCCTGGAACCGGCTTAAGGCTTTTTACAGCGACTTTTCGTTTTTTCTTCCACTCATTTTGTATACAATCTGTTCCCGACCTTAATGAATAACTTTCTGCTAACGACAGTTGTGAGCTTCTATACGATATCATGCATGGGCACTTCCAGCATTATAGGGTGGCCGAAAATTACCTGTGCACCCCCATTTCTGCAAGACCTCCATATTTCTTCGCGTTTTTTCCTCATTTTCCTACTACTTCCTTATCTTTGGTTCCCAAGTAATAATTATCCCGCGATAGTTGCTTCCAACGTTATGAACAGTGCCAATATTCAACTGCATCGGGATTGAAGGTCTTTGGCGCATATTATGAAAACGTTGTCCCTGCACCGGATAACTGTTCAAGATACGATGAAAAGTCTCAAAAAGGTTGGAAAACTTGCCACTACTGCACCCATCCCGAGGAAGTGAAAGGTGTCCGGTGCAGAACTGACAGAAATCCGTAGTTTCCTTGCGGAAAATGGCGACAGAGGTCGGAATCGACAGCAGACCCATGAAAAATTGTGTAAGAAGAGCTGAACATATATCCTTACCATCCTCAAAAAATTTCCGGGTACTTTGAGAAGGGAGCAGGAAGAATTTGTGCAGGCAGATGCTAGAGCGATTTCATCATTCTCGCTAACATACGCTTATATTTGCTGGACTTTTCACTATAGCAAACGCCGCGTGTGACAGGGTTATGCCCAAATATGTTGAATCTATTGCTCGGGCCTACTCCAAGAGAGAACTGTAGTTAGAACAGGTCAGTCCCCATCTTTGGCACTGTGGGACGATATAATGTCCAGTGGCGAAGCTCCCCTAGTTTTTGTAGACTCCGATGCTAAAATCTGCAGTTATGTGTGCAAGGAGATAATCCTACGAGACGTTACTAAGTCGTGGAGATCTGCATTTTTTGAAAATAGAAGATATAGTCTGCGACAGGGCTCCATTCGTGCAGAAGAAACAAAAAAATGTTGAAGATTCGAGTACTGAGCACTTGTCTCAAATCGTGAGACATGGAAAATGACTTCCTTACAGCCCAAATTTAAATCCAACGGATCTTCTCGAATAATCATGAAGAGAAAAACCCGCTCTATTCGCTACAAACATTTGTATTTCCTGAAAGGAGCCCTGAAAATGGCCTGGGACGAAATCAGATGAAGAGTACTTGCGAGAATCATATGCACCATCTATGAAGACATTGAGAGCCAGCGTTTCTGCCAATGGAGGCTATTTTGACGTCTGATGAGTTTTCGAATTTTTTGAGACAATCAATCGATAAAATTTTATGGAAATTTGAGCTCTCTGCAATTAACGACATAGTTAGAGCATCAAAACTTTAGTGCACGGGTTATTTTTGGCCACTCAGTCTAGTAACCATTCTGATGGTCCAGCAGGACTCTCAGGGTTCTTTTGGGTTCACCTCGCATTCGTATATATGTTCCTCTCCACAGAGCGAGCGCAGGGCACCATTTTCGCAGATATGGACTTGTTCGTGACATCCTCCTTATTACTGAGTGCCGGCACAGCACTCAGGCTGGTCGACGCCAACGACGACTTCGTGAGCGTCGATTATGCAGGATAGAGATTGATCCGAGATCGATGTCTTTTTGGAGTAACTTCGACGGTGTGGGCATCAAAGAGTTTGCACCTGGTGTGAAGGCGGATTGCGACGTGCGCTGTATTCTTGCAGTGGAGGAAATCGCCGCACGAGCCGCAGCATCGCCGCGTCCGCAGCTGTGCACCCAGCCTGAATACTTGTCAGCGCACCAATCATCTGTGCCACTATCCGTCCGTCTGGCTCCTTCTCTTAATTCTACTCAGACATTCAAGCAGCACTAATCTCGGTGGGCGAGGCAGGTCACGCCCACCGACCGCCCCTTCCAGCACATGATCAAGTGGGTTGCCGAGAGCAGCAATGCTGAAATAGGCCTGCACTTTTGCAATCGCTATTGATATAGTGCGGCGGACGCGAAAAATCGGCCAAAAAATGGAACTACCTAATCAATAGTGCTGGAAAACAGTGGTAGTATTCTATGCCAAGAGGGAAAGACGATATCACGATACTGCCGATTTCAAATTTGAGTCGTCGTGGGCTTTTCGAAAATGTCGCGTGCGCTTGCAAGAGGCTGGTCATTTTCAAAACTCGATATTTTTTCGTTTTCTCTCGTGTTTCGTGTCGCTGTTAGTCGTGTCCTTATTCTTTTTCGTTTTTGCGTTCGTTTTTGCGTACTCCGTTCATAACATCGTAAACCAAGGATGTTCACGTAGCTTTTCTCTTAAAGGCAGCAGGAGCTGAAATCCTCGACTCCGAGTTGAGCTGTGGGTGATGAAGTACAGACTCAGCACATCATAAATGTGAAACGAACACAGACAATGATGGCTTACCTGCAGAGAAAATGGAACATTCGTCGCGAACACACCTGGCCGTGTTCGCGCGCGGACGAGTTTTCCCAGGCGCGAAAGCCATTGCGGCGCGTGGTTTGGCGCAAAGGGAAAACGAAATGCATTCAATTCACAGGGTGCCATGGCGGGACTCGGCCAAAATCACGCGCCGCAATGGCTTTCGCGCCTGGGAAAACTCGTCCGCGCACGAACACGGCCAGGCGTGTTCGCGACGAATGTTCCATTTTCTCTGCAGGTAAGCCATCATTGTCTGTGTTCGTTTCACATTTATGATGTGCTGAGTCTGTACTTCACCACCCGCAGCTCAGCTCGGAGACGAGAATTTCAGCTCCTGCTGCCTTTAAGTTTTATCTTCTGTCTTTTCTTTTATGTCTTCACCTCTCTCCTTCTTTCTTCATTTTTCTCTCCTGCAGTTTTTTTAGCATATAGATTAGTGGAGTTTTTGCGTACTACTTCCTGATCATCGTGAACCAACGATGTTCACTTTGTTTCCCTTTTGTTTGGTCTTTATTCTTTTCACTTATGCTCTCATATTTCTTCTTCTCATGCTCCCACTTCATTATTTTGTGGGATATTTCGATGAACTGTTCAGTGTAATTCCTGGGACTCCCCACAGTAGATCCGCGAGTTGAAAATAGAAATGTTTTCCTGTTGTTCTTCGTTTCTTATTGTTTGTATCATTTTTTTCGTTCGCATTCGTGACCTTACGCTTTCGGCATGATGTGCCACATGTGACACGTGCGGTCCCTCGTGCACATGTTTGTGCTCGAGCGGTTGTGCACGCGGTTCCGCGCGTTGCACCACACGTGTCAACCAATTGAGCACTTTGTCGCGAATGTGCTAAATCTTTTCTGGATTCTTGCATCTTTTCTGTTATATGTGTACATGACATCCTTTCTTCTCGTTAAAGATGCGCATAGCCTTGCGCGGCTTGGTCTCCGAAAATCTGTTGAAATACGAATGTCGCTAAATTTACTTTTGTAACTAATGCTTCCAGCGACTTCCTAGCAAGCCAGTCAGTTTGTGGAAACAGCGAATGTCTCCTGCAATTGTGCGATCTCCATTACTAATTGTAACGCGCCTTGAGTCTCATGTAGAACTTCTCCGATTGGCTTATAGTTAACCTGAGAAGGACAAAAGGCCTAGCAAGGACATCCGCAACGTCTGGATCCGTCCGCAATTGGAGGTTATTCTGAAGGGGTCTCCGGAATATTTTGTCGAGGTCCATACTCGCACACTCGGGCCGTGCGAGCGGTCTGCGATGACTATGTGAGCATCTGCAGCCCACGATGGCGGCGAGAGCTCTCACGGTTCGAGTGTCAAAGTAGAGCTGGTGCATGATTATGCGCAATTTGATCCCATCTCGCAGTTAATTTAGTTTTTATCGTTTCTGGAATGGAATCCTATCAGGCCGAACTCGTATTTTCCTCATATTGGGGAGACATAGAAAGCCCTGCTCAGCTTTTGTGGAACGGAGCCATGCCTAGGTCTGCTTTTAGCTCCGAAGCTTGGCCCATTAACCTGCGAATCGCGAGTCTACCCTTCAAGGAGAAAAACAGTCCTGAAAATAGTATCTTGGCTGCGGTCATGATAACGGTCAACTTGGATGTCCTAACCTTGTTTTTTTTCTTGTTTATTGGTTCATCGCTTTCTCTTGTTTTCACTTTTGTCATCTCGTTTTGTCGTCTTTTTTGCGGGTTTTGAGTACCATTCATTCCATCTTGCAGGGCGGATGCTTGGCAACACGTGATAAAAAAAGCTAGTCTGCTTCCGAAGCCAGTGAGTTCTCTGTTATAAGGAACGGAAAGGAACCAACCAGACTCCTAAGTTTTCAGAAACGACGACACCTCATCCTGAACACGGCTAATCTAGGAATGGTCGACGAGCAAATGGACCAACTTCCCGCTGCAGACACTTCGACTAGACCTTCAATCCGCAAGCATGAGTCGAAGCCATGTACGTTTCATTTGAATTCGACGGCTGCTCAATCTGTGTCTTTTTTGCTACACTTTCTTGATATCTGGTATTTTTACTGTAATATGAATACCACTCGTTACTCCCGCGTTACTCTAACACGGCTTTTTTGCTGTTTCCGTTACTTTCTTTTTTGCATGGGAGATGCAAGAATTTAGTGACACATAGTTGCCGTTTGCAGCAACGCCGCATTTTTTTCACTATTCTCGATTGCGAAGCTCTCTATCATGTCGAAATTGTAGATAGATTTCTCGAATATGGACCTGTTTTTGAACTTTTCTAGCCATTTTGAATGCCTGACCACTTCGTTTTTTTTAAGAATCGATGCCGGACCTCCATATATTTTGCCGATCCCGTCTCGTGATTCTGCAGCAGCTGACATCTCCTGCCTCAAAACTGGTTTCTTCCGTAATTCTTTACCTCACTGAGCACATACTCATTTTCTACTGTTGGAGTAAAATGTTATCGATTCGGCGCAACTCATCAATAAGTTTTCCGATCTTTCCTACTTTGAATACGTCTCCGTTTTGTGATCTCTACCCCCAACTACAATTGCTCTCCGGAATCTCGCCTGTCCAATTCACTTAGCCGCAAACTCTGCTACCAATTTTTGGTCTTCCGCCAAAAAAAAAAACTCTGACTATTCTTAATGATCTACACTAATATCGAGTTCAGTCGTGCCTCCATGTTTTGGAAATTATTTTGCTTACTCTTCCCGGTTCTAAGGTTTTTCTTATCTAAAATTGACTCAATTACTTTCTTCACTGACAACCTGGCTCAGCAGACATAATTCTGGACTCACTGAACGGTCTTTTTTCAATATGTGCCCTCAAATAGCCCTTACTACCGCGTCTTCTCTGACTTTAACTACTCGCCTGCCTCGCTTTACTACTACTGAGTCTCAATCAATTCTTGCCACTCACCGAATCTATACTTTTTCCTTACGTAACCATTTTATTCTGCTGTATATTTTATTCCATTTGACTGGAGCCGTTACATTTACTTTGTTTTGCACAATGCCTAGATTATGTAAGTATCGGAGCTTTCACGTAAAGTTTTTCTTTGTAAACGGTATATTACTTCTGTGTATTTAACAAAAAACACTTGGAGGTTCACGTGAAATTTCCAACACCATGTAACTGTTTTTCCTTTTATATGTTTTCATTTTTTTCTCAAATATGAAGTTTATGTTTCCGTTAGGTGTTAAAATTTCACTCGAAGCCACTCTGTTGTGACTGCTTTTCGGTTTTCAGACTTACAACTTAATTCTTACATACTCGCTGATGTAGGCTTCGAGTGAACTTTCGGCACTTTCTCAAGTTTTGTATGTAATTTGTGCGATGTTTTCTAAGCATCTAATGTAATTACGCGAAGTTTAGGCAATGTTTTCGTCAATCTTGACATCTTCGGGCAATCAGCTATCTCTGAACTTATTTTTAAATTCATAAACTTCGCGTGAGCGTCACGCTATGACCTGTCTTACACCTCCTTAGAAGTGCATATTGTGTGTTTTCTATGAGTTTTTTTAGCCATTAGGTCATATTTCCATGTTGAATACTGTTTTTTGTTGAATTGATAAATTTTGTAATTTCCTTGAGTAGACCATCGCGGTGACAAGTCGAAAGCCGCGGTTCCGCTCTGACTATTCCAGCATCGCGGACCTCAGGAGGAGCACCTAGCGAGCGATAGTATCAGTACTATGGGGCTAGAAAGGTCATTTCGGACCCAAATTTGTGGCACCTAGGGGGCTACATTTTCGGTACACCAGGGCTGAAATTAGCAGCACCTCAGGGGCCACACTATCAGGACAATCCCTCTTAAGGGCTGCAGATTTCAGCACCAGTAGGGCGAACCTCTGCAGCTCTCCAAGAAATGACATGCGAGAAGAGCCGATATTGGTCGAGATTAGAGCTGCTCGAATGTCGGAGTAAAGGCATGTTACCCGTCCCTTCCCTTCTGTACGATCTCATGATCATACACTTATTTCATTCACTCCAACTGTGGTGTAAAGAACTTTCGGTCATTGAAGGCAGTGTGTCACCTCATGATGGGTATCGGGATATCAACAGAATGCGGTTCCACTTGATGCGCTGATTCCGATGTGCTTGAAATCTGAAGAAAAGGTCAAAAACCCTACTTTGAACGCCAAATTTGATAATGGAGCGGAAGAGCTTTTTTGCTAGGAAGCTTGAAAAAGCGGAGATGAGAAGTTAAAGGGCAATTTACGTGCGTCAGACGCGCATCAATCGCAGACATCCACTTGCGAGGGTTTTTTTCATGAAGACCGGTTAACGCGGCACGCAGGTCCTCTACGATTCTGATACACATCGTGCCATATGGCTCCGTCAAGGTCTGCCAAATCACATCCCCACCCAAACAATTGTTTTCCTCTGGAATTCGCGAGGAATGTTGTATTGCGAGTTGCTTCCGCAAACGCACACAGTCACTGGTAACACTTACGTCAATAAGCTCCAGAAAGTCGCGGATGCTGTTCGAGAAAAACGGCCGAGACGCCTGTCTTGTACACCTACGCCATGATGTCGCTAGACCCAATTTAGTTGAAGAGTCCAGTTGGAAAATTGGAGAAGCTTGGCTGGGTCATGGTTCCCCACCCACCTTATTCTGCTGACGTTGCCCCTTTCGACTGAGACTTATTCTGGTCCTTCCAAGCTAAGAAAATATTCACCAATGTTGGCGATGTTGAAAGGGCGGTCAGCGATTTCTTTGGCTCCAGTTCTGGGAGAAGAAGACCACGGACCTGCCAATTAGGTGAGCAATGCAGTGACTAACTATGGTTATTATATTGTTGAGCTTCTCACAATTTAATTAGTCGAAGGTTTGCGCTCTCAGGCTGTGTGGTTAGCTTTTCTTCAGTTGTCATCCTTCCTGCTTCGATCTACTCGAAAGAAAAAAAAACAAGTAAAAAGGGCCATTTTTATCGATCAGACATCACATCGGTAATTCCTGCGCTGAATCTTTCCTATTAATGATGGAGAGCTGAAACTTGGAGGCAAAGCATAGCTGGATAGGATCCATAATAAGACTTTTTGTCGGGTTCCAGGGATGAGCAGAGCTGGCAGTACATATATACAAAAATGACTGTCCGGAATTCAGTCTCGCTTGGAGGTCTAGCAGTAGTACTACCAAAAGTAGTACCTCAATTCTCTACTACAACCACGATCCCTCCCCTCTACGACCGCCTGCCCTTTACCCACCCACCGTACGACCCCCCGTTGAATCCCTTCACCCTGCCCACTGCTGCAAATCGCGCAAAATCCAAACAAAGAGAAAAAGAAGAGACGCAAGCAGGATGAAAGGACTTTTGCCACGTTGTCGTAGCCGCGTTGTCGTACTTTTGCCGCGTGTCAAATTGGACGTTCATTGCGAGGCGAGAAGTCAGCTCGCGGCGGTTAACTTCTCGCACAGCGTCGCGCCGCACTATGCTGAAAACTGTGAAAACCCTCTAACTGATGGGGTTTCCGACGTTCCCCTGAGATCTAAAATGCACCTTGCGCTCAGTGACTCGCATGTTTGACTCAGGTGAGGATTCGAACGTGATCGTTGAGGTGATACACTGACTTCAAAACGAACCTCTCATCAGTAGTCATTGTAGACTGAGTGAATATTGCCGTGTTCGAAACCGGGTAATGCCGCAGCTCCAACAGGCTTTTGCTGCGGAATGAAGCCTCTCGTCAACTGCCAAAGAATCGCTAACCTTACGGGGTTTTTTTTATCTTTTTTTGAGACCTAAGGCGTATTTTTGGCGTATCTTCTCGCCGCTTTTTATTTATATGTCTAACTTTTTTTGTTTTTCTTTTAACTTTTTCTCTCACATATGTGAAATGGTTACCAGATTCTTGTCCACCTTAATGGGTAACCTGGAGCATGGAATCGAGGACCTACTTCTTGCATGTCTTCTTCTGCTTTCTTTTCGAAAACCGTCGACTTGACTACTGGAAGAGTACGCGAAGGACTTGTTGTAGCAAAAGCAATTTCATTTGATGGTGCTTTCTGTCTGTTTCCTTGTGATCTTGTGGCAGACTCCTTCTTCCGAACAAGTACTAGAAATTGGGGTTTGCCCTCGTTCCAAAAAAGAAGGAAGAAAAATCTCCGAAATTCCAGATTTATTTCCGTTGCTACAATAGAGAGATCTTGTCGAAGAGCTGGGTTACAATCTACAGGGGGCGTCAGAATTATTGACGCACCTAAATGAGTCTGTAGAAAAGAAAATATGCGAAAACATTCCAAAATAAGCATTTGCAGACTAAAGCCCATGCTTTGGCTATCCGAATAAATGCACTCTTGTTCACAGCAAGCTCTTTCCTTGCTAAAGCACTCACAGAGACGACGAGGGATCGCACAGCCTCTGCGCCGCAACTAACTCAGGTCGACTTTGTCCCAGATCTTGGGCAGATAAGCCTTTGGGAGCTTGATGTTTTTGTGGATTATAGCGCAGCTCCTACTCTCTAAGTTATTCATATGGGGTCATCAGTAGACTGGAATTCGGTCCACAAGGAAGCCTATTCTCCGCCAAATTGAAGTACCTCAAGTAGATTTTTGAAACTGGGCTCGTACCATTTTTGTCTTATGCACAACAGCCAAGCCTTGCCAAGTACCTATGAATTCATCTTGTGATGAGAACTAAGATAGGCAAGGAAATGTTCCCTTAGAAGATTGCTGGGATGAGAAACAAGAAAACGAAAAAATTTTCTATAGTAAAACATAGATGCCTTTCTTTGGCGAGAACACGACAAGACTTGCGAACAAGGACATGCCTTCATGTGGTGCTTGGAGAGCAAGACCTGCCCTACTTCTCATAGGAGTATCGTTTTCCTAAAGCTTACCCTGTTCATAATTTGGAAAAATAATAGACGAACTTCAGTTGCGGCGCATTGGCGATTTTCTCCACTGACATCTTCGTGGCTGCTTCTACAAGGAGAGAACGCTCTCCGAACAGGAGTGGATTTTTTGTATTGGGTAAGACATGATCTTTATTTTGGATATGCATATATAGTGCTTTTCGGGATGTTGTTCTTTTTACAGCATAACTTCAGTGCGTCAATATTCATGACGCACCCTGTACTACTGTTAGTAAAGGAATTGTACCCATAAAGGGGATGGACCGATGTAGGAACTCTGAAATCTTTGTCCGCGGTGGATCCACGGTATCCCCGAGGTGGGAGATTTGTCCTCCACCTCGAAAATGTTCAGATCCAACACGGATGTATTGCGAGTCCGCTGCGGGCATGTGCGGATCCGGTGCAGACATATGCGGTCTGAGCGAACTTATTATTGCTGACGTAGAAAAAAAGGCTGATCTAGAATAATATATCAAATGTTTTTATAAATTTTTGGTACTAAGGCCACTAGTCTTATGTATGCAACTGGCTTTAAGACGACTTTGAAGAAGTGGAAATTGGATGCAACTGCCTTTTTGAGTGAACAGTTCTACTTAATAACTTTCGAGAGGAAGAAAGCAAACAATTTATCTCGCTCTCGTAGACGTCTCAGCTTCTCCAACTTAGAGGAAACGAATCTACCTTCTAACAGTTGTCGTTTCATAAATCCCGAGCCTGGTGACGCGGGCTGATCCGGCTGTCGGATCACCCGGTGTCACTGCCTGAGGATGTCTGCTGCTTGGTGCAAATTCACCCACCAGCTAACTTGACTACACATACCTGGTGTACGCTGAGGTGCGTGCGCAGTTCCAACCACGACATCCTTCGCTGTTGTTTTGATTGGCGCTGGAGGAGCAGGTGGTAATCCTAACAAGCAAACAAAATTAAAATCTCGTTCGGAAGGAGGTTATTGATTAATTCTGTGCACTCACGCATACTCTGCGATTTCTTCTCCTTGCTGCCAATGGATAAAAGGTTTTTATTTATGTTGGCCAACTTGGCACGCAAGTCCCGATTCACATCTTTGAAGCTTTTGCCGAATTTTGAATTGGCCGCTTTCTTCTTCGAGCTTTCTTCAACCATTTCATGCCGGTTGATACATAAAATAAACCCTTCTCACCAGATATTCACCTGGTATCATACTCTATACTCAAAAGGGAAGGATGCCAGATGTCTGTGGCATTTCTGAATCAGATTTGTCTCCTCATATGAAGTTGACAATGCTGATCTTGAATACGTTCTTTACTTCTGCTCAATGTCACTGCAAAAAAAGTTATAACCTTGTCTGTGCAGTATATTCAAACGTGCAATTTCTGCATCCGCCTACCATATCCCTACAAAATAGTAGTTGTGATGCAAAATGGACACAGAATTCGCGATCGGCAGATCACTCAGACCCGTATGTGAAATTTCAGTGAAAAAAGCAAAAAATACGGTTAGATAATTGCACTTTGATCATTTACTGGTACTACCACTTACAAGAGAACGATCATTGGGTACATGGTAGTTTAGGCATCTCACAGAATCCATCCAAATTTTGCACAGAGGGGTACCTTCAGGTGCTGATCACGATTATCAACATCATTTTGCATGGCACTACCATTTTAATGTCGAAATTCAACAATTTCATTCCGTTTTCTACAGTAATTGCATTTAATTTCACCGTACACCTATAAAAATGGAGTGACGTCACGAAAGGGTTATGTATTCGTGTTAAACAATTCAAATAGCCCTATCATGGATAATTTCAGCGAAAAAAAATTCATTGAAAATCTGGGCTCATGTGAGTCCATCAGCAGTTCCACTATTTACAAGGTCGGGGTAGTGAGAATCATTCAAAATGCTTCCAAGCTTTCAGAATATCCAAATAAGTTGAAACTCTAATAAAACTGCAGAGTAGATTTTCAGAGGAAATCAGTAAGTGGAAGAAAAATGCAGAAGTCCGAGGAGAATTGAACCTGGATGGGTATCCATGAGAAACGGGACACTTACCACTGTGCCACACTTTGCCTTCCACAATCTGCAAGAAGTACTCTAACATATGAGTACCTCCTCATCACGTTCGTTTGGAAAAACTGGAATAACTTCTTATGGAGACGAGATGGACCGAGATCAAAACAGTTTTGAAATCAGCGCTTCGAAATGCACAAGGTAGTATACACCCTGCAACGGGAGGTCCTTGATTAAGTAGCCTTCTTGTAAGTGGTGGTGGTAGGAAGTGATCAAGGCGCAAATCTGTGCCCCAAACAATGCATTTTTCGCTGAGATCTTGCATACAAGATTATTATTTGGACTGCTGGTCAGAATTTCTGCACCCATTTTTTGCGGGAATACCTATTATACATTGTTAAGGTAGGTTGATGCAGAAACTGCTCATATATGCTGCGCAAACAAAGTCTTAACTTTTTCGCCAGTCGCATTGAGCGTGGTGCAAAAACATATTCAAGATCAGCACTGTCAACTTCACATAAGGAGGCATATCTCATTCCATAGATGCGATAGTTGGTGCCGAGGCTCTTCCTCCCGAGAAATAGTTGGTTTTTCACGAATTTCTCTTCGTACACGAAACCAAATGGGATGTTCAGGAGATGATAGTGAAGTAGAAGAAATTCTCTATCGACCTGTATATGATATGATGGGTAAAAATCTGTCCTGCGCTGTGCAGGAGGGGAGGAACCAAAACCAGTACATTGGCTCCGGCCAAAAGCGAGACAGTGCAATGAGGGAGGAGGGCGCAGAGCGAGAACCGGAACCATCCTCAAAAGGCCGGCTCCGGTACCTACCCTTCACCTTTAGCGGGAACGACTTACAACGTCTTTCCAGAGGAAGTGACGGGTTATAGAGGTGTAATTTCACAAAAAGTGGTCACTATGTACCCTTCATTAATATGTCCACGTTTCAATTAAGGAAATTATAAGCGAACAACAGCTGTTTTTGGCACTTTTCAGCATTATCAAAAGGAAAAGGGTTGCTGCTCGTGAATTATAGGGTACTGCACACGAGGAGGTAAGATATGAAGTGCTGATATTCCTCGGACCCTCCCATTTTGTAAAGAACCGCAATTTGAATGTTTTTTCTTGTTGCAATTAGTGCCGGATTTCCCTCGTCGAGGCGACGACTCTTTGCGCCGCCGCCGTCAGTTCGCTACAGATGGAAGGGTATACCTGAGCTCGCTAAATAGAAGGCAAACGGGAACTGAATTTCTAACACCTACGTCTGTAATGTGACGATTATCCCCCCCCCGGTGCCTTTTTGCGACAACCGACAACTCTACCCCCCTCCCCCGGTCGACGACCACCCTTCACTTTTGGCACCGCTGACAAGCTTCAGACCCCTCAGACCCCCTTCACTTCGCAGACCCCCGGCTCCCCGCTATCGCACCTATGTCTCATTCTGAAATGCCACAGACATCTGGTATCAAGATTCACATTCGTGCACTGACCGAGTGTGGCCGGTGTATTCCTCTCTCCGGCAGTAACTATTGGTGTCCCGTATTTTGGTCTATTTTGGGCTTGCCACTGCGACCCGCGATTTATTGTTGAACTCTGGTCGCCTGCTCAGGTCTATTGCTACCAGCGTTGTCGTGAAAGCAGTCATGAAGCGCGCTTCTCGTTCTTGTATTAAGGTTCAATCAGCTCCTCCTGACGGACCGCTCTCGGAGCTTCAAGGATCGATAAATGAAGTGATTGCGTCCTCACAAGTTCCGAAATGTGTGAAGAATGCTTTGAATCATCTACTGGAAGAAATAACTAAGCTCCGTAACGAGAACGATGATCTCAGAAAGGAGAGTTCCGATCTTCGTGAAAAACTTGGTATTGCTGAGAGCAAACTCGCAAACAACGCTCCGATTCCGTAGAAAAGAATTCTCTTTCTAAGCATTCCGGCACATCCGATTTACATGAGTCGAAGAGACTACGCTCGATTGTGATTAGTGGTGTTCCTGAACTGGAGTCTGCGATTATCCGTGACAAACTCCAGTACGATTTTGACAGTGTCCTCAACATTCTAGCTCATCTGAACGTTGAATGTTTTCCTGTCGCAGTGTGCCGCCTAGGTAAACAAGCGCATCGACCAAGACTTATTAAAGTTGTTCTTCCTACTCAAAAATTCCAACGTTTGGCAGTTAAGCGCGCGCATTTCTACTGAGATTCTTTCTGGAGAAGGGAATATTCCTCAGGGAATCCCTTAAAGATGCGGAGAGGAAGAGACGTAGAGATGAACGAACCCACAGATCTCTCCCCCTCTTCAAACACCACCTACTACTGGTTTCCAGAAAAACTGAATGATGTTCCTCGGACTGATTGTATATCCAACAACTCATCATACATGACGTGTTTCTATGCTAACCTAAGATCACTACCTAAAAATTCATTGCATATTGATCATATGTACAGTGATAAATTTGATATGTACTTCTTCACGGGACGTGGCTGAAATCGCATCATTCTATGTCTACTATGTTTGGTAGTTGGTTGAATAGCTATGCGGTTTTGCCGAATAGAATAGAACGCCTACATGCTCTTCCTTACTCACTGATCAGTTAGGCAACACTATCAGTGATCAGTATCAGTGGCAACGCTACCCGAATAACTGTGGGTAATTCGCATAAAGAGAGATCACTGATATTCTTGGCGATTTCAATATGCCAGACGTAGACTGGGACACAGATAATCCCTCAAACTCACTGTCATTCAGAGACATTATTAGATGTCATGGATTCACTCAGTATATCAAGGACACTACTAGAGCCTATATACCAACTTGCTATAGCAACATGCTTTATAGTGCACAAGCATACCGCTTAACTTCTTTCTGTGAATGGACGAATAATCACGGCACTATTCAACTTTACTGGCCCCAAAATCTTCGAAGATTTTTTAGCTGAAACTTTGCATAGAGGGGGGGGGGGTTGCCTGAGGTGCTGAGCACGAATATCGGACCCATTTTGCACCGTAATCCCATTTTTGCGTGGGTTACTGTACATGTACGGTAGGAAATTGAGAGAAAATGACGATTTCGGGTAGAAAACGGAGATGGCGTGCAAAATAATGGTGGCTTTCGTGACCAGCGTGAGCAGTAAAAAAACCCCACTACGCAAAATTTGAGAGGGTTCCTTGAGGTACCATATCTTCAGTAAATCTACTCAGTGAATTCTTTTGTTCTTTCCCCACTTTTGGAAAGGGACTGGGTAAGAATATATTCACTCGATCAATAGAACGCTAAACACCTAAGTACGAATATAGCAAGTGTTTTCCGTGAATCTGTCACTGAAATAACTTTACTGACTTTTCGGTTACGGGTTGCTGGAAGAGGGCTACTTGAGCCTGCTCATATGCTTACTACCAAAATTATAGGCATTCACATTGAATTTGTCGGCACTAGCATTATAGGCATTCGCATTCAATTTGTCGGGACTAGCATTTGTAACCACCAGTTTGGAATTGCTGTGGTAGCAAAACACCCGAGCGAAGCCGGGTATGCCGTTACACAAAATCATTAAAGCTCACCTTGAGGAATTTGTGGACTTCGCAGGGAAGTCATCTCAACGACTTGCATTTCCCAAAAACGTCTTTTCAACGCCAGCTGCACCAAAACAAAGACCTCTCGCAAAAGCCAGTCTCAATTCAACAATACTCTGAACCTTTCTCTATTTAGGTGAAAAAAGAGGACGACAGAGCACTGGTGTTCGGCAGAGAAATAATTGGGCAGACAGTGTACAATAACCTATGCCGCTCACCATGTATTCCATAATGCCAATGGACGCATGCCGTGCACAGTTGAGCATGAAGTGTCCAATTCTCTTCCTCACTCCCTAATAAATTGCTAGCAGAGGAGTCTGAAGCGTAGACTTGGTTGAACGGGTGTCCTATGCAAATCATCGTATAGCTACTAAATGCTTCTCCGGTTCTTACAACTAGTTGAGGTCACACGGTGAACCCAGCGGTAGATATAAAGTGTTAAGGAACACTCCCTAATCTTTTTTAATGTTTTTTTTTTCGGGACGGCGTCTGGAACAGTTTTTCGAAGAGAGCCCAACCGGGGCCGTTGATCTTATCGACGGGATAAGTCAAGACGGTGGGCAGCCGTGGCGGGCAGCCAACACTGATAGACCACTCCGCCATGTGGTCCACGAAATCTGTACATTGGGCTCTCCCAAAAACGGAGTTTCCATCACTTTTATGACCTTTGATCTTCAATTTTGAAGCAATCTTTGGCGAGGAGATCAAAGATCTGTTGATACCTCAAAGAAGAAAGACGAGGTGGGACATTTCATTCACCGCCCTCTCTTTGATTCTATTATTGTTCGTTTCCAGATCTTATTCCTTCTTATCAGTCTTGGTATCTTCTTTCTCGCAGGACGTGTATGTGTGTGTGTGTGTGCGTGAGTGCTTTCTAGAGTCTTGATCAAATCGGATGAAATCAAATCCGAATATTTACTTGAATGCTCAAATATTTGAAAATTTGAGCGTTCCGAAAAATCCGAATGTTCGAAATCTGATGATGCAGTTATATTCAAAATCTCAGTTCAATTTACTTGTTCGAAAATTTGACCATTCGAATGTTTGAGGGCCGAAAATACGAATACTTTGAATATTCTTGGCAATTTTCAACATTCACCTAAGTTCCATCTTTCTTTGTTTTAGAAATGTATCAATGAAAATCTCAGTTCAATTTACCATTTTGATCTTGATCTTTTTCGAAGATTTTGCAAGTATGTTTGTACGCATTCGCAAGCCGCCAACCTCTTAAGACTTGAAGCTGCACTTCCGCGGATTAAACTGTCCGCAATGAGGAACTTTCCGATAAAGCCCACATGATTTTCTAGACTCTCCAAAACATGTTTGAGTGAGTTTCTGACTATATAATTTTTTTTTCTTTTTTCGTTTTTCTGAAAACTAACTCAACGGCAAACTAAAAGCTTTTGCATAGCATTCTTCCCTATAGTAGGCCAATTTTCCACTACAGCTTTGTTGAAACTCTTTTCAAGTACTATACACATTTTGAGATCCTCTTATTATTTCTCGTGTCCAAGCATACTCAGAAAAATTGTTCTGCAAGTTCTATCGGTCTTACCACATGAGTGCAACATGTAAGTAAGCAGGACTAAGATTCATGAACGCATAACCAAGCAAACCCAGACTAGCAAACCAACTTTTACCGTCTGCGTCTCTTCACACTATCTAGTCAATGCGATAATAAATCAAGCTAGCCATCCTTGGTTTGCTTCGTTATCGTTTCATGAATGTCAGCCGAATGAATGAATGAATGAATGAATGAGAGGATTTGCTTGGATTCCTCACTTGGGATACGCGCTTTGCGCACCGCTCATTGAGGTCCCCTGGGGATAATGCAGTCTGAGGGTACGTCTGTTTTTAGGAAGGGCAGTACAATCTAATACACAGGATGAACGAACGAATAAAGCGTCATCATAAGCTGTTATGCCATTTTCTGAAACCAGTTGTGCAACTGATTTTCTTTCTAAATATTTCCTAACTTTCTTCCATTACTCTCGAGATTTACAAGGAGTGCGGGTGCACTGACGACGGACAGATGTCTCTGAACACCGTAGTTCAGAAGAACATCAGGATGGGTGTCCTCCGATCGAGCAAGGGTCCACCGCGGCCCAATAATGAAAAGGGCAGGATACGGGTCCATCGATGGTGGTTGGGTCCGCAGTGGCCCATTAGCGGGGGAGTGCCAGGAAACGAGTCCACGGATGGGGATTGGGTCTGCCCTGCCCCAATAGGAAAACGCCAAGATGCACGTCTGCCGGAGGAGTAGGGCACGCTACGCGCTCATTCGCGTCTCAGTCGACCACCTTTTCTTCCTCCCTGTATTTCAGGTGATTATTCGCACGACATCGGTTACACTTATTGTTCACAATTACTAAAATCGTGCGAAAGATACTCCTGTGCAGAATCGGGAGTACCTGTTCATAACGGGTCCATGGGCATGTAAGGAATGCGACAAAAAAAGTGTAGGTAGTACCATTGCATCGGAAATTAGCTTAACATGTAGGTGCTTGGTCAAGAATTTGCAAGGCTAGAATCGAGGGAAGACTACAAGCCCGACGTTGAAGAGGCGGCCAGACCCTTGGAACACACGCAATTTAAAGGGAGGATTTCGTATTTGAGCTCAGCTAATGTGTAGTTTTGCTTATTTGCTAATTTCCTAAGAATTTTGCATGTGTGAAGCTTTTGTACATACCTCAAGTGGCTGTTCCATCCCACTATCCAGCGTCCCGAAGGGGCGCTAGTCGGTTAATGAAAAGGTCATAATGAATGCACAGTGCTGCAGAAGTAGTCGCGATTTTCAACGTTTTTATTGTACTCGTGAACTGAAAGGAACAGAAGTAACCGATGCACAACAACCCATCACAGATATGAGACATGAGGCCATATAAATTAAATACACAGGTAGAAAAGCTCATTTGAAATATAGAATAGTAGGAAAATCTCTCGAGTAAATACTCTACTCTGCAAATGTGAGCAAAAATAAGCTAAAACCAATTATGTATAATACTATTTGAGTGTGTAGACGCTTTAAATAGCAAACAGTGTTCTGACATGTACTAGGTTCTCGAGCGGGAGTCGCAAGGATAGCACTATAGGGAAGTCCATCTGATGGGACACTTTGTTTTTTGAAAATACTTTGTGGTGAAATGCAAGGGAACATCAACAGTGGCAAAAAAAAAAATCCGCGGAGCTGCGGCGGTGTGATATGTATAGTCGGGTAGCCTATATAGAGACCCATGACCTAGCTTGTTCGCAATTACGGCTGCAGTACGGTGTAGGCCGGCTGATCAACTGGTTCGATGTATGGTAGGACGCTGTAGGATGTGTACGTCATCAGATTTTTCCAAGTGTCCAAGTTCCACTAGGGAAAAATCAAAGTGAAAGAAGTCACACGATACACCTACGATGATGTATTATATTTACGGAGAAAAATATGAGATCATATCGAACCAGCTTTTCAGCCGGCCGACACCACTCTGCAGTCGTAACTGCAAGCCAAGTCACAGACGCAACACTCAGGCCCCAGCACAGGCAGCAATCATTGGAATCCCACGGAGTCCAAGCCTGTGGAGTGTGTGCTCCAGTCGAACGACGCCGCGGACTGGTTCCAATGCGTTTCGCCTTGTAATAAGGATTACCTGTCCATCCTCAAACGTCCCAGTGACTGTTTCAAGGGCAATTTATAGGGATTTATACTAGCTCCGTGCATCAGAAGTACACATCAATTTTCGAAGGATTATCCATGAATACCGGTCAACGCGGCATGCACGGTCAACGCGGCATGCACATCTTTCATGAAGCACGGTCATCTCGAGACTGTAAACGAGTGCGCCTGAACTGAGTCAGCGATGCCACTGGCCCTATCCTTTATCACATAGACTCACGCGCGTCAAATGCACGCATCTAGTAAAAATTGCCCTTTGCTCTGCTCAACTTCCTAGTCTATTCCTTTTCGGATTAAAGGTGTTTTCTTCGAATTTATGCCTTTTTTGCGTCAGAATGTTGTGCCCTCACGTTCCTCAGATTATACTTCGAACAGTGAACTCGGGTCCCAGAACGAGCTCTTTCCTGGGACTCCAATTTTCAAAGTGGGTTCAACTTTTCTTTTCGTTTGCATGTTCAAAGGGGACTTCGTTTTTGATTTTCGCCTGGGGAAGACCTCGTGCCGGGGCGGCCTAGCACCACTATGCTACCCGACCGTACTGGTGGTCAATTGCGCAACGTGACATGAGTCGCATAAATTATACTTTTTGTATGAGTAGAGATTAGTTGCACACTTACTGAATTGCATATCCACGCTGACAACACTTCTGCGTCCTTCTTGGTAGTGCCAGCTGCCATACGCATTTATGTGACCAGCAGCTTCATGTGTAGTACTCGAGGTTACGTTTCAGATCTCCACATTCACCAACTCCTCTTTCTGTTCGTACTGCATCATTGGGATATCAGAGTTTGGATAAGCGTCAATCAGTGGCAATACGGATGACGTATGCAGACGTGAGTGGGCGACAAATGCCACGACATCATGCAGTCGTGCATCACACTGCGCACATTTGTATGTCAGTGGATTTGTTACTGATGGTGCAGACGCTTGACCCATTAGCGAGGCCTGAAGAAGCGCTTTAGTATTGTAAACATGAGTCACCATAAGACGCCCTACCATTGTTGCCAAATAATCCGGCATTAGTGGAAGTTGTAGAGCCAGTAATGCAGCAGAGACATGCAGAGGTGGTAGGACCGAGGTCGCTGTCGATGCGGCCGAGAAAAACGGTGGCGAAGCCATGATACCTGAACAGCTCTACGTAATGCATCGGACTGGTGTGTTGGCATGGCACCTTTAATACGGCATTCGGAGATGTATAAATCTATATATACTAGATGCGGGCCTACTACGCGCGTGCATCTATGTGATGAAAGATTGGTCCAGTGGGAGCCCGGACGCAGCTCAAACGGAGGCGAGACGCATCAGCATTTTCAGTCATGCCACAGTGACCGATCTCCATGATAAATCCTTTACGAATTTATACGTGCTTCTGATGCGCGGCTGACGCACGCATTTAATATAAATTGTTGTTATGTGCCACAAGGCTTATTATTACAAAATAGGATCGAAGTGCACTCACGGATCCCACATTCGTTTTCCGAATCGCCCGATGCCGTTCTAAACAGTGTTTCGGAAGTACGATCAATTTCAACGTCCTCTATATCTGCCTGTACACCGCTGTCTGAGGAACAATCGCTTCGGGATCTTGTTGGGCTCATGGACCCACTCGATGGTGTGCCTGCTGCTTCTGAAACACTTTTGTTCATGGGTCTTCTAGAGCAACAACAACTATTCGAAAAGGAAACGCACGGTTTCTTGTTTTGTAGATCGGAGCGACATTAAGGATTAGGTCATCTGAAGAGCAGCCCTTTGAAGTTGTGGCATGACTGAGTGCCTCACTGATGGATTCGAAGGAACTGTGGCAGCGACATTCGTATGGAGACTTGTCGTGAATAGTCCGGAGGTGATGTATCAACACGGAAAGGCCAGCCTGAAGTTATTCTCATAGCGCCTTGAAAGTTTATTGTTGAACTTCAATCTGATTCAAAAACTCTATTTTTCTGGAGCTCCAGGAACGAGCACAAAGGATTATTCGGAAACCGTCATCAGCCAACCTGTTCAAAGTAACAATGTGAGCATCTGTAAGACAACGGCGATACGCCAATGAGGAGAGGTTCGGGTCGTGCTACTTCTATACTTTCTTCGGTCCTCAATGGCGGTAGCTGAAATTAAGTGTAGTTTATGTACGCTTGTGAACATTTCAGGAATTTAGCCCCTTCCCGGAAATTGGAGCAACGAAATTCAAAATTTATGTGAAATACAGCCGTGAAGCTCCCTGCAAGCAGTATCTGCGCGGCATCGGGAAGAGTAGCGAGAATTTTTAGGGCCTGTGTTACAGCTGATAGGTTGCATCCTAGAATCTGATGTTCTCACCTACTCTTCGGTTACTTATGGAATAGTAGAAGTTCATGACGCAGTCATGGAATACTTTGAATCCTTTTGTGAAGAGACACGAGAGCGAACTCGAACGAGCGAAACTATCAGTGCTGTTCTGTGCAACCAGGAAGTCAACACCCCCATTTTCATAACAGAGATGTCGTGGCTTAAAGCCTTCTTTAACTGCACCATCTGCTCTATTCGGGTCCTGAGCTCTTTTTTCTACAGCCTCATTTCACTCAGGTATAACACCAATTCAGTGCTAGATTTCCTGCGCATGTTCATACGCTCATGGAAAGTGGCGTTATCCCTAGCGCCAGCTCCTCACACGGAAAGCCTGTGCATAGCCATGACATTCGACTCTTCTTTTTGGAATTCTGATGGTATTCTCCTTTCGGACTCCTGATAGTGTCAGGAAAATGAAGGCGTGAGCCCAAGCAACCTTACTCTGCAACTGAAGAGAACTGTTCTCTACGTTCATAGCTCCTAGAAGTTTCCTAGTCATACTATGCAATTGCAGTTTATGTTTCTCATTCGTGAGCGAACTTTAAAAGTGCAGAAATAAATAAATAAGGTGTGAAACGCGAGCATGCGCACCTGTTTTTGTCTCTCAGGCTCTTTGTCTGGCTCACAAGCATACACGCGTGGTTTGTCGTCGTCATCTCGGTTTGTGAGGTTAGTCACAGATTGGTCAAAAGCTTTTGAGCGGCTGTACTTTGATACGACACGAATCCCATGAGTTTCTGAACATTTTGCACTTCTACTACTGACGTATTTCTGGGCATGTCGTCAAGCTTTACGGAGTGAACTTACTGGCGACATGCCGAATTAGGTCCGCCTTCCACTTGCTTGTCCTGGAGCAGTATCGGCACTTGAACGGCCGCTCATTCGTATGCACACGCTTGTGTCGTATCATTTCGGAAATCCACTTGCCCACATAACCACACGTCGAGCACGTACGAGTCGACACGTCCGGGTCTTTTTCCATTTTCTATGAGAAGTATTGCAGAATGGCTTCCATTTACTGGTATTGAATGCAATCGAGTGCATTAGAGTGCATTTTCTGGCTTCTGGTGATGAATCCAGAATATTTGCAAGTGACTGCATGTATTGATTCACGACCAAAGCTATTTTGCACCAAAACCGCACAACAGGCCTATGAATGGCAACTTACTTTAGCTTCAGCTTCGTCGTCTGGTCCCTCAATGGCTTCCTGTTCGCTTAGATATCGTTTCTGGAATGGTTCGTGAGTGTCGTCGGCACGGCGAGCAACCAAACCATCCAAAGTGTTTGCTGGATTTGCTGCCTGAGATCAGACGAGTTAACTGTTGCGGCGGCGCAGGGCGGTGCCATTTTGAACTTGCGAGGCCAAGATATTAAGATCATTCGGACTACAATCATTGTAAAAAATATCAGGTTGGTGCATAATTATCAAACGTTCTTCATGCTCATTTTCACCCAGAGAATTTGGCCCTGAGATGGCTTTCTTTTTACGCATAGAAATATTTACACCTTAAAATTTAGACACCGTCAACATGGGGTCGCATGTGTGATTGAGAACATCCAGGGTAACCATGTCATCAGTCTAAAACATACCCAAAACGGGTCTTAACTCCTTTACCCTGTTTGGTCTCAGTGAACCCGGCCTCATCTAGAAACTTTCTAACAAGCTACCTAGGGTTGCATAACCAGAATTCACGTCAAAGGCAGGGGCCCACCTCATATTCGCGCCTTCGCCATTGACACATTCCAAACCTTCTCGACGGAACGACGGGGTAACGAACGGCGTTTTCGCCAATTCTGTGACTTTTGTTGTCAATTATTAGAATCAGCGTGACGAGATTGTCAAGAATCTGCTGATATCATTGACATGAAAAACGAGATGGGCCTTTGATGTCACTGACCGCTAAAGGCACCAGCCGCTCAAGTCTCAACATTTGAGATTTTTGGTTGATTTCTGGGTTTTGAGGAACCTAGAACTCAAGTCCAACACTGAGATAGTGCAAAACATGCGAGGAATCGGCGAAGTCGGGATATCGCTTCCTATGCGCATTTCGCACTCCGCTAATAACCGTGAATCTCGCCTCACAAGAGCGGTCAAATGGTCTTGCGAATGTTAGCCACACTCAGAGTTTTATCGCGCGAGTTTCCGCTGAACAGCAACTGAGGGGCGGGGCAAGTTGCTGCCGCCAATCGACCGGTAAGTTTTGCCGCGCGCGGCAAAAATAGAAGATTCCTTTCGCCTTCCGCAACATTTAGGCCACGTAAACGAGCCACTCCACCAGAATAGTCTCGGAACGACGACCAAAAATTCTCCGCGGTAGAAAAATCCTCCTCTACTTGCGTGTCGAAGAAATTGCTTGACAATAAGTCGGAGAAAAAAAAGCTCAGTCTCATCCGCCACATATTGCACACTTCTCAGTATTTGGCCATCACCCGCTTCCCTCTGTAAAGACTTTCTTTGGAATTCTCGTCTTTCATGGAAGACGCAGAAGTGTCAATCGCGGATGTAGTTTGGACTGAGAAGTTGCAGTGTCGTTACCATGGTAGATTTTATTTCACATGAAAAGCCCTCATCTCCACCTTACCACCCTAAAATTTCAGCAACTTTTCCTGGAAACAACTTCAGTGCCGGTCGATCACTTATCATGCATAGGAGAATACCGCCCTTCTGGCCTGCCGCGTTCCACCATTTACGCGGCGCGGCAGATCAGCCTTATGTAGTTGTTGTTGTTATTGGACGCTGTTTTCCACCACTTTGTTTGAGTCTTTATCTTCATACCAGAATGATGGAGTAGGAATATAAGCAGAACATCAATGCCGGCAACTCACAACAATCATAGCAGCTAGGTGATGTACCACATCGCATAAACGGTGCGTGCGGAAGGCCAGGCGGGCGGCATTCTGTGACGCAAGATTGTCGACCGACTTCTTAATAATTTAATTACTTTATCAGCCCTGTTGTATTCACTACCATCATCACTAGCCATGCCACTATTCGTGCTGCTGACACGACGAAAAAGGAAGATGGATGAAAGAGCGCCCTCTCCTAATTTATGCAGATTTATACAGACCATATAAGCATGGAGAGATTTCGTTCTGCAATCGTCGTCGAGAACTGAGTCGCCCATGTCAAAGCATACCTCGCAGGTATGCAGCGCGAGATCTCTGCGGCAAAACTTACTCAGGCGGTTACTGACACTAGAGATCGCCCAACGAGCGTCGACAAGGAGTAGGTGTCATAAACCGCTTTTGCCGCGTTCTGCTAAACTACGGCAGCAACTTTCTTCGCTTTATCTTTCCTGCATAGACACATCGGTGGGTGGCAGAACTTTGTAGAAGGCTTAAAGGCAGTGTCTCACCTCAGGATCGATTTCGAGACTTCGACTTCAGAAGATTGACGTTTCCTCACAAACGCTCTAGAAAATCCCTTCTTGGAACATTTACTTTGGAGATTTTGAGGTCCGAGCGCTGTATCAGCAACCACAAGGAGTTGCGGTATGTCGTGGCTGACATGATACCGATCGCTGACGCCTAACCGGGGCGCAACTCCTTGTGGTAGTTGTCATAGGCGGGTACCTCAAACTCTCCGAAAATAAGGAATTTGAGGAGTGTGTTTTTGTCAATTCTGTGAGGTTATACATATTTCTTTGTGACAAACATAGCCTGTAGATTCTTCTGGTCTCACTGTCTCAGAATCGTTCTAAGGTGGGATACTGCCTTTAACTGTAACTAAATATTACACTCACCTCGCCGCGCTTCCTTTTGCGTCCCTCATTGTTGGTGCAAAATGGAGTTTGCTGAAACAGTGGGCTTCAGGAGATATGGTCTTGAGTGAAGACTCTCCATTTTTCAAATTCCTTTCTAGATTTTCGCAACGATAATCAGTTGAAGACTCACATCCAGAAGACCTTCAGTAGTCGCATGCAGGCTGACAAATTTCCTTTCAAAAAGTGCGTCCTGTTCAACATGTAGAGCACCGGATAGGAATGTAGCTAAGTTAAATGATGATGTAGCTGGTGGCGGACAAACAGTACTTAGTTCGACCATTCTGGATATTCCTGGAAATGAAATAATGGGGTCTAGGTATAGCCTGTTCCACGGAGGAAGATAGTTGGGGAAACGCCGCAGAGAAGAAGAGGGCGGGAAAGTGCACAGAGATTGGAGAGGGTGCAGAGGGAAACAGACACTGTGCACGAATACTCAACTATCATCGCTGGCGAAACAGACTATAAGGGAGGACCTTTGTGTATCAGTATACCAACGAGATGAAATAGTAGGTCCATAAGCATGAAATAATTTTTGCTGCAGAAATAGTGCAACTGTTGCTCGCAAGAATTTGCCGATAATTGCAGATGGCCGCAGATGCTGTGGAAGTTCGGCACTGGTAAATGCATCGAAATTCCTTTTTAAATGGGTGAAAGGAGTAGTATTCAAAACTGTAGGGGACGTGCTGACCACCTCAACGCATCATTAAAAGAGGTGGGCAAGGTCTACACACACTACGATGGTACCATTGCTGACGGCGTCAGAGGGCGAGAATGAGCTCCAGCATACGGAGGTGGCCGGGGTCAGTGCCTGTTGGCTCCAGCCACCTGTTTGCCGAGCTCGGCGGCGCGGCGGTCATTTTTCGGAGAGACTTGGTGAAAAAAAACCGAAGGTAAATATCTACGTCGTACACTCGCACTTCCGCTTGATCGCAAACTTTTCGCGCTGTTTGCTCTCGTTCGAGGCTCTTGCAACTCCCAAGACAGTTTGGACCATAAATGTACAAGTTCGCTTCAATTTTCTTCAGCTCAGTAGAAAATCGCAAATGTGACAATAAGAGGAGACTGTGCGCAAATACAAAGAAGGCTTTCTGACTTGTTGTCTTTTAATTTTGAAGTCGAGTATATACTAATACAAAATGCAAAACCTACATATAATGGGGTCGCCGAACACTTGGAATTCTTTACGAAAAGGATAAAAATATTGTATAAGTTTATTTTTTATTGTTTGTTTTCATCATTTATTATTGAAATTAATATTCTAGTAATTTTGCGGAGTGACGTAGTTGTCACTCTTTTCCCACGGCCCTAGCTAGCAACTCCTGCGTCTGACACTAATATGTATATACTATAGTAGCCGTATTTGGGTGTCAGCAGATCATGAAAACATGACCATTGCATCACTTTTGTTATACGCTCTACCTGCAGTAGCAGCGCTTCAGTTGATGCTGTGGATGACGTGTTATTCGACACCGTTGAATAGCCTCTCAAAAACAATGTTTTTATGGTACTTCGGAACTCCTTTCTGAAACAGCTAGCAATATAACTTTCCAGAACTACCTTCTGAATGTGGTCGTATATGAAAGTCATGAATAAGTCCTGTCCCCACGTCTGATGCAGTTCTAATTCATTTTGCAGCATATATTAGCAGTACTTTTCAAGAAATTGAGACGTTCTTTTTTTGTGCAAATTTGCCGCAGTTTTATTCAGTTTTCTTCACAACGGGATTGCCGTTAATTCAACTACTGACTGCATTGAAATGCCTAGTCGACCCCAACGAATACTTCCTGTACCTCCCTTTTTTGGCACTCCCAACACTTCTGCAAAAGATTTCAAGAGTGATTCTTATTTTGGAAAAACATCCGCTCCCGGATTGAATATTAGACTGGAAAGTTCTGAAAATGACTTATTAATTTTCTCACCTGAATGATTAAAAAAAGAGGTGTTCACACTGCCTACTGTCCTCAAATAAAACAAAAATGGGTTTTCTCTCACAACAATTTTCAAGCTCACGGCTTTCAGGCGTAAAAAGAAAGTGTATGAGAACAAAAATGGAATGAATTCGCACCACAGGTGTTAGTCTTCTGTTGAAAAATCCAGCAACTGCATTAGTTCTATGCAGCCTCCAGGCCTAGAGAGCTTGTCAAACGTTGGGCGAAGCTGAAGTTTCCAGTTTTCGATTATGATATCCTACGACCACTATATCGTAGCGTCACATGGCATTTTGGAAGGTGTTCAGCATTTAACAACAAATTCAGTTTTCATGATTTACAGTGAAGTGCTGTTCTCTTACAGTGAGGTGCAATCCCACGGTTCTTGATAGGATCCAAGCCGCATCCCAGAACATGGTTCCAGTATAGTTTGCAGCTTCCAATCGGGTAAAGAAAGCTGCACGTAAGTTGCTCATACTCCCAAAAAATCACATCTTAGGATTTGGATAGGAATTAATAAGCAATTAAATAGGAACAGTTTCTTCAAATTTTGGAAAGGGTGCAAAAACTTAAGTACAATTTGCGTGGACTCATAAAATGTTGCGATTCGGGGTTCAGCCTCCTAAAAGTTTGGGTGTGGGTCGCAGGTAGAGAAAAGCTAAGATTAAGTTGCTTCAACTCCAGAGGGCTGCCATGAGATAAATGTGACATGTATGTTGGAAAGTTTTCATGTAAATTGTTCTGCCATAAAAAGATAGGTTTTTGAACGGAAAAAAAAGATAGCATGTAAGTTAGTAAAGAACTTTTCGAGTGAGGATGGGAGCTTAAATAGAAAGAGGAATCATGTAACGCGTGAAATATGGTGGATAAATTGATATGACACTGGAAAAACTGTGCTAAATGACAATCTGCTTGACTTGACAGTTTAGTTGCTACGGAATCGACATTTGTATAATTGAGGTTCGACTGCAAGTATTTGGTGGCACAAAGTGAACTTTAGTTAGTCGTTGTGAGGTATTCACAACGACTCCCATCGAATCTCATTCTGCTGAGTTATGCATTCCCGATAATAGTGCATACTATCACAAGTACACAGGCGTAGAACCTGGTACCAGAGATAAACAAACCGCCGAAAGTGTGTTTCTTTTCCAGATAGCAAAACGTTATCTGCATCAGGAGCTTTTCCAAGCAACCACGAGGTCGACCGCGAGTATGACAACCCCTATGCGGCACGAAACGACAGTTCATAACATAAGAACCATTGACGCCTTTTCTTGGCTGTCTCGAAACCAACGCGGAACTTCCATTTCACCCCGACAAACGGACACACACAAACCCTACCGCGACCCCTTCAGCCGCTCCAAGAGTGCCTCGTCACTTCCTGTTTTTTGCAATGTTTATGCTGACGCGTCATTGCGCAACGATCACTCAACCCCAACCCATAAAGGTGCACTGTTTCGCTGCCTAGGAGATTGCATAGACGTCACCCGGTAGCCTAAACAAACTGATGCGGTGGCAAAAAAAATACTGTGTCAGTTCGTGCAATGTCGCGTAAATAGACCAACATTGTTGACAAATACACCAACATCGCAAATATGTATGTACCAGTGGTGGACGCAGAAAGTGGGCGGGAAGGGGGAGGGGGCGTGGGAAAAAAGTGGGGTCTCAGCCGGTTTGGGGACCCAGACGGAAAATAAAATTAATAAAAATATTAATTATAATGATAAATATTAAATAAAAGTTGTATTAGAAATACTAATGAAAACAAACAATTAAAAATGAACCAATACAAGATTTTTATTTGTATTGCAAAGTAATTTCGAAAATTTACCGACCCATTCTCGAGGGGGGGGGGGGCGCCTCCCCCCCTGCGTCCGCCACTGGTATGTACATGTCAACATCAACAATTGTGGCACTACGACTCGACATCTCTAGAGAAGTAAATAGTAACGATGCAAGACCTTTTTTATGACTTGGACGTAGTCTACATATGTCGCGGAAGGAGCGCTATTTGTATGCAATAGAGCGCTGAAGTCACGCGATTTCTTTCCAATAAATTTGTGACTCATGCAGGGTTATCTTACTTCCTAGCTCAATATTCTCCAAAAATAGATCCCTGTAGAGGCACAAAATAGAGGCACTCTGTCCAGCAAATAAAGGCGAAGAACGTAGCTGAGAGATCCCTTCATCAGACACTCACTGTCTTCCTTCTTGTATCTGTGTTTTGGATGTATTCTGCGCTTGGATTGGTTGCACGAGATACGCTCCCCCACCACGATTAGATCCTGCCGCAAACCGCGAGTCCTCTCGCTGCCTGCGTCTCCGATCTTTAACGGGTCCATGTACTGCCTCCACCCACCCTCCCCCTGCCTATGCTCTGGTCCAGGGATGAGCGGAATTCCGGTTTCCGGAAGTCGGAAGTTCCTGAATTCTTGCCTCATGCGAGCTTCTGACTTCTAGATTTCCGGACGATTGGCAGTCGTGGGTCGCGCCAACTCAGACATGCTGTATTCTTCGCTCCAAATTTCGCCAGATTTCGAACTTCCTCCAACTTCCGGCTTCCGACTTCCGGTCTCATGCAGTACTTCCGCTCATCCCTGCTCTGGTCCCTCGTAGCCGGCGTAACGCAGCTGGAAAACGTATCTTATGTAATCGCTTAGATCCATTATATTTTGTGTCTTTCACCCAATGCCTAGATTCCTGCAGAACGCGCTTAGATCCCCCTTTCAACTCCTAATGCTCGACGTTGCATGCAATGTTCTCTTTATATCACACGCTCTCTTTGGCGGAGAGACAGGCTCCAGAGAAGCAGACAACCACAGCCAGCATGCAGAGTGCCTGTGTCTCTGCTCAAGAGGGCCGTGCCTCGATTCCGCCCCTTGTCCATGTCTGTTTGTAGTTCCCTGTATGTGTACGCTCAGGTTATCAAATGTTTTTGGTGAGTGCTGTGTGATTATAGTCAAAAACGACGATAGCTGAGTATTTGTGCCTATGGTCTGCATTTCTCACCTGCCTGCGCTATTTCTCGCCTTCTCTCTTTCTCTAATATCGTTACACCTATGTCACTCAGTTAAACACGCTAAATCACCTTGTTCTTCTTTTCCCTAATATTTTGCGCTTAGCATCACTTCCGCATGCTAATGTTCTCGTTATGTTATGTGTTTCTTTTGCGCGGATGTCCATGATGTTTCTAGTACCCCACTGTTTATCTCACTTCGCTTACGCCTACATTTCTTTTGTACGTACTTTTGGTTGATCTGGTTGTTTTATGTGACTGTGTCGCTACTTTTTTATTTGAAGTATGCATGTACAAAGTTTAACTGCCTAGATCTGAGGCTTTAGATGCTACAGTCCTTCTCGAAAAGAGAAGGATTCCGTGACTGCAAAAACGCGGTGAGAGCTGAACGATCAATACGGAGCTCCAAATGAGAGGATAGAATACTCTGAACTTTCTGCCCGCGGTGGACCCGCGGTACGAGGTCGATCCGCGGTGGATCCGCGGTTGCCCGCGATAAATCCACACATGCCCACGGTAGACAACCGGGGGTGACGTCACTTCCGCGCTATGCCCGCACGTGCCCGCGGTGTATCCGCACATGCCCGCGGTGGACCCGCAGTAACATTGCTCTCCGCGGTGGACCCGCACAAGTCACACGGTGGACCCGCACTTGCCCGCGGTGGACCCGCAGTAGAGCTGATTGCTTCATCAATGCCAACAAAACCTCCACGCACGATGCACGCATGGCCGAGTGGATACGAGAGCGGACTTGGAAACATGAGTTCGAAAAGGTACGTGGGTTCGAATCCAGTGGTGTAAGAACGCTTTCAGGATGAAATATCAGTGCCATCGTGGATTTGCCTCCTCCTCCTCACGACAGGGTCTTCGATACAGGACCATTATTTAGAAGAAAATAACCAGTCCCTTGAAAATGCATGTTCCCGCGGTGGACCCGCACATGCCCGCGGTGGAGCCGCACATGCCGCGGTGGAGCCGCAGTACATCCGCGGTGGAGCCGCACATGCCCGCGGTGGCGAACCGACGCTCCACCTCGGGCACACCGCGGATCCACCGCGGGCAGAAAGTTCAGAGTAGGTCCCGCAGAGATTCCGTGGCCGCGACGCTACGAAACTGCACGCGCAATCCGTTTGTGTTTTCGAGAAGGACTGTACCGTGTTCCGTATTACAAGCCGCACATGTTCACACTTGAGCAGCCAACAGTTCGTAATAAGTCTAGTCTGTGCATCGATTCTATTCATTGGCGTTCCTTTCAGCGAGGCTACAGGGTGCGAGCGAATTGTTGACTCATTCATTTTCCGGTGCTAGACAGGGACATTTAAAGGCAGCATTCACGGAAATACCTAGTCCCATGTGTGTTCATAGCGCGGACTTGTGCCCCGAGATGGGTCCCACCACGAAACCCTGGGAATGTTAGCATTCCACACATCCTGCGCTAAACTACATACGCACCGTACACCCAGTCGATGGCGTTAGCTGGAGCGACGAAATCCTTTTGTCCAGAGCGGTAGATGTGTCCACGGCAGTATCTTCGCAGCTAGGCGGCTTTTCGCTATGCTCAACTTACTGTTGTGATTGTTCGGCGGCCGGCTATATGATGAGCGACTCACTTCAGAAGTGAGAATTTCCATGAGTGCTTCCGGCACTACTCAACTTTACTGGCCCCAAAATTTTCAAAAACATTTTCTCACTGAAACCTCGCCTAGGGGGTTATTTGAGGTGCTGAACACGAATATCGTATCCGTTTTGTACCGTAGCCCCATTTTTGTGGGGTTTTGAAAAACTACTGCAAAATATCATTCAGTGTTGGCAGCATATGTAGGTGGAAGCGTGAGTAAAAAAGTCGTCCTGAACATTCATGTATTTGACGATTCTAACATTATTTTCCGAAAACTGCAGGAGTCTTGAGGAAGCACGGTTAATTAGTAATGATGAGACAACAGCACTACTGAAAAATGTCCGGAATGTCGAGGAGAAAGCATGAAAGAGAATTGAAACGAGAGAAAAATGAATTTTTTGAATTTTCAAAGCCTATTTTCAGGAAAATACGGGATTCACAGCAGAAGTCTACTGTGGAGACGACTGAGAACAAAGTACTGACCTTTAGGAAAAGTTTACTGTTTGGATTGCATGACAAACTCAGAATTGGGTGCCAAATTTCTGAAAAAAAAAACTAGTCGGATCGGGCGCCCTCTGTGATCTAATAGACTGTAGGGTCCGTGCCACGCCCCGTCACAAGCGCAATATTGTTCCTGTAGACCTGTAAAATAGTGGAAGAATTACTCTTTCCAAGAGTCTGCAACATTTTCTGAATGCTTCCGAGTTAAGGCCGAAACTTTTCTCCAAATTTGGACAATTTTCGAATTTAGAGCGCGTTTTTCAGGATTCATTGGAGTCCTTTTCCGGATGCGAGGTTGCCAACATATTCAGCTCACGACTCTGTGTCGACTAGTACCTGGGTGCACGATGGATCTTCGCTGGGAAGCTCGGAATGCCGACTTGTGAGAACGCTGTACAAGGACATATTTTTCTCTACATATTTGTCTCGGAGATGCCATCACGATCAGCCAAATTTCTTCCATGAAGGAGTGGGGATAACTTGAGAGGAATTGCATGGTCTAGATGGGCACCGCACTTCTCAGAGGTACTTTTCAAATGGAGTAATTCAGCCATCCAATCAGAAAATCCAATCGGATCGGCTCAAAAATCCTACCCAATGGTAACCTCTGGTGCCACTCGACCAACATCATCAAAGCTGCATTCCGAAGACTTGGCTCATAGTGTTCTTTCACGTTTAAAGGCAGCACCCACGGAAATTTTCGTATTTGAGATTTTGATCGTTTCGGAACCTTAACAGCTGTCCCAACAATCCTACGAAAGAAAAGCACGAAAAACTCAACAGTCTCTAAGATATAACGAGTTGAATGTCCAAGATCCTGGATCAGCAGGATCAGCGTGGGGTCGTTCGATCGAATTTTGGCAGCAGCGGACTGTTGCTGCCAGCTGATCAGATCAGGTGGACAGCCATATCTTTTCTTGATACCAAAAGGCTGTTTTTTACTTCTTAGCTCTCCTTTTTCGCGTTATCTATCACAGCAAATTTTTCTACTCGTCATCTGAGAACGAATCCACCTTCTTATTTACTGATATGGCCTGATTTTCGTCAGCTATTTCGATTTATTTCAATTCTATAGTGTTGGGATCATTTTAGAATACACTAGTGTTTTTGCGACATCTTGACTGGTTATGCAATCTTTTTCAAACTTTGTTTTCTTCCATCAGCTTCAGAAACACTGCAAAACGGTGCAAAAGACCGATTTTGTCAACAAAACAGCTGATAGAGGAGGCAGCGATATCGACTTTTTTGGATCGGTCCACATCGAACAAGTCGCGCAACTCGGCCCAATCTGCTCAAAAGCGATGTTCTGAGAGGTACAGAAAATGGGGATTTTGAAGGTTTCGACTGTTTTCGACATAGTAACCATGTTCAGCGCATGCGGTTACCCCATATTGTGCCAAAATCTAGAGGTCGAAGTTTTCCGTGGGTGCTGCCTTTAAGTTCCACCGAACCTACGCGGTGGCGCAGCATCGCATGCTTTCTGTTTCTATTAAATTTAGAGAGAAAATGATGTCTTTTTTCAACTTGGCATTTTTCTTTCTAAGCGTGAAAACTTGGTAAGTTAACATTTTCGGAAGACCTGATGATGACAGAATTGCAGAAAAAGAAAAACGCTCTCGTACGATTGCAAGCACTTTGTGAAAGAATAGTAATGGTGCGGGAAAAATGGCGACCGAAAGAAAGCGCATGGACCATCCAATAATCCTCTCCAAACTCTTCATTGAGAGCGTAACGGATGACTAAAAGGTGTTGCATGTTGTTTGCCCGGAAGGAAATCGCCGTAGGACCACTCTGTACACTAGCATGCCTTCTTGCGATACAAAACTAAACCAGCACAAGGCAAACGTCTCTGAACCATTTCATGTGATTAGAATATCGAGCATTCGGATGACACATTGGAGTGATGAAGGTTTCGAATATTCGAATATCGAATATATACAAAAAACGAAAATTTCGAATATTCGAATTTTCGAATGATTCGATTCGAATGATTTATTCGAATAACCGAATAATTATTCGATTCGGTTGCAAGTATAGTGTGCACTTTGATGTTTTCCTATTACTAGTTGCTTGATGTTAAAACTGGCATGTCAAACCGAAATTTAGACTTGCAGCTTAGAATATTAGCTATGAAAACTCGGTCCACGCTACGGTAATCTTCATGCGCGAACTGCCTCCAACGCTTACAGTATGTTCTCTGAAACGTGAACTGCCATCCTCGCCCCGATTGAACAAAGCGGCGCGTGTGCGTTCAATCGGGGCGCGAAGGGATCGATCAGGGCGCGAGGAGAGGCTGATCGGCTGTTGCAGCTTCGCGTCCCGATTGAACGTGCACGCGCGACTACGGTCACTTAACACCCGCACGCGCAGCGTCAGGCCGTTTTGCCTTTTTGGATCCTTCCCAAAACAGCCGTACGTGGTTTAAAAGATGCCCTAGGTCACTACAGCGTCTTATTGATCACGTTAGATCAAAGCTAAGCTATCCTTAGTGAGGGAAGAGTGAGAACAGCACTTTTCTCCTACTGTTGTACCGGGGCCTGACGCGCCGCGGGTGGTAAGTGTCCGATAATCGTGCACACGCCGCTTTGTTCAATCAGACGAGGATGGCAGTTCACGTTTCAGAGAACAGACTGTATGTAATTGGCGTAACTAAAGAACATTTCATACGCAGATATTGATTCACTGATTTTGTCAACACATTTCCAAAGGTTTACTGTGCCCACACCTTTACTCATGTTCAGCATGCTAGATAGCCACTGTGGACACCTTTCCACCATGCAGAAAAAAAAACGCGCGAAAAATCATTGAAATCAATAAATCAGTAACAATGCGGTGCAAAGCCGCCTTCAGATTCGTGATCAGCGTGGTGGGTTATCCCAGTATGCCCATTCCGATCAGGATTGAAGCTAAGCTGAGGAAAACCGACAAAATCGATCGATAAATCGACTTCAAAATCGATACTATCCGGTGAACAGTGTCCTAGGCCTTCCGCCCTATTCGGATGGTGTCCCATGTTTCCGAGCCCCCTTCTTCACCAGCTTGCTTACAGATGCATTCCTATCGTTTGGATTTGGTGCCCATGCGCGCCGTCCAGATTTTTGAAAAAAGTGTTGTAAGCATTTCTATAATTGCAGACAAACTTTCGAACGCACTCCCTAACACATTCGCGACAATGGGCTCAACCGGTTGACAGACGTGGTGTGACGCATGGATCGGCGTGCTCTGTCGGTTGAGCACAAAGGCGTGCTTAAAGGCAGCACCCGCTCGAGTTTTCGTATTTGATATTTTGATTTCGGGTTTTTGAGGGATTCAGGACTCATACCTAAAACTGAAATGGCACAAAACATGGGAGAAATCCGCGAAATGGGGATGCCGCTTTCCGTGTGCCTTTTCGTGCTCCACTGACACCCGTGAGTCTCGCTACGCAGGCGCGCTCACACGCGCTTGTGAATACTGCACTGTTGGCTGGCGCTCCGAAAACAGGGACACAGGGGCTGGGTTCGCGATCGCAATTCGGATTTCTACGCAAGTAAGTCATGATTCTTTGTGTTCGTCCCACATTTATAGTGCGCCGAAAGTGTGTGTATTCAGCTCATGCACAACCTCTGAGCAAAACTCGGTCCGCTGGTGGCAATCGCCTATAGTAATGTGTGGAGAAACATCCCGCTTATTGGTGGAAAACCGGGTGAGTTTGATTTTTACAGTCAATACTCATGGTTATCTAACCGGAATGATTGAATGTGCAAGTCAGAGGTATTTGATGGGTTAGAGCGCAGATTCAAGGAAATTGATCCACTTTAAGGCCTTGAAAACGACTTTTTGTCGGAACGTTGGCCAATAAAGGTGTTCCTATAACAAACTGTATGGCAGAAAAAACCACTGAAGATTCCCTGGAACCCCAACCAATCTCCGATGTCCTTTCTTTCAGTTTTCGAGCGCACATTTTCGTGCAAAAGATGAGCTCTTTCTCGGTTTTGGCATTTCCTAGAAGTGAAAACGGTTGACATACAGAACCCAATATTGGTGGTGTATACGAGGGAACGTTCTCCAGAAAGTCCTTCATATGCTGATAGAGAATTGGCTGTTGAATCACACCCAGCTTACGAGACGTATTAAAAGCTCAAGAGAAATCCCATTTTAATACAGGGTGACTCGGATACGATAAAAAACATGTTTCATCGTTACAGTGGGTTGTTTTGATTCGAAGTCAGAGCTCCGTCAGAAGATCGTTTCCAGACGTAGAAATTGCTCAGGAAAATAAGCCACCTTTCGCAGGAGCAAAAAAAAAGTTTAGTGCCTACTGGATTCATACAGTTCTCACACAGTCATGTAGATCTAGACTATTTTGTTTCCTCAGTATCCGAGACATATGCCTGTTCCTTGCCAAAACGTAATTTGGCCTCTTCGGAAGAGTTTTCCAAAAAAGGCGGACGAGTTGCAATGCAACCATCCGTGACCCACGATCTCCTGGTTTATTTAGTTTCGGAGACTTCGGTCAAACATGATCGATAATATTCCGAGAGGTAATTTTTTTTCAGTGTGAGCCACTAAACATGCAGTGCCGATCACTCGACGATGTCCGACAGCTAAAACACGCAGCATACCCACGCCTAGGTGGTGCGACGCGGTAGAGCAGTATCCAGGGCGCTATCCTGGATACTTTTTATGGCTCCACTGTCTTTGTTAACGTAATGACAAGATTAGGAAAAAGTGTTCTATCCAGGTGTTCATTTTGTACGGAGCAATTTACATTGGAGCTACACAAAATCGCACCTATCATCATATTTCAGAAATATTGTTGGAAACTGTTGCAGATTCTTCAGACCAGTAACTTCGCAGTAATGTTGAATGAATGGCACCACAGAACCATTCAGCACTGTGAATATTTTTCTAAGAAGATATCATATTAAGCCATTCAAATGTTTCTTCTGAACCGATAGTATGAACTTACTTGCTAGAAAGGGACATTTACTGTACAACAAAGCGGCGGGAACAGTGTTGCTAAATAAATGGACTTTCGACGAAATACGATTTGAACTCTTTTTCACTTATGTTAGAGTGCACTTTTCAATGAATTTTTTTAGCAGCCAGGATGCTGGACAGTCAATGAGCTTTTATTCAACTCTGTAGCTCTAAAATAAATGTGTTTCATCGATTTCATTTCAGATGGAGTTTGTCCATTATTGGGCTGTAAATGTTTTTCACCGACAACACCAGTGTATCCTCTATCCGAAATTTGTCGTATTGATCAGTTATGGCAGCGCTAATAACCTTCAGTTGCATTGTGTTGACCTGAAACCGTTCCGATAACGGTTCGATTACTATGCTTCTCAACTCATTCACGACCGCCCACGTTTTCGCGTGCGCGGCGCGTGGGGCCATAGCGGGTCTCAAGAGCTAGGGGGCTGCATGTTCCACGCAGTTACAGTCGAAATGCTAACAATAAAAAAGCTGGTCCCGAGAATTCTGCTCAAAATCTGTCTTCTCGACACTTGCTACTGTTATTAGATCGAACAAAAAAAAAACTGACGATTCAAATGCAGCTTGCTTGCTCTGAGGCCGAACTAAATTTGTAAAAGATACTCTGATTATGAGTGCTATGAAGAAATGTGCCGAAAATGAACACATTTCTGTGCCCTTAGCCCAACTGAAAAAAAGGTGCAAGTGTAGTAGACAAGACAAAGTGTAGAAAATGTGGCTTTTGCACTGACTGGTTCTATTCACTACTCAAGAAATGTAACCTTTATTAACACCTCATCCCCAAATTAATGAAACAATTAAGAAAAAACTAAACACAAAACTTTATACCATTTCTTCCTAAAGAAACCATCATTTAAATGGCGTTTGACGCAGTAAAAAGTGATTTATTTTCCACCACAAGTGATACGACACTGACTTTAGATGCAGCGAATTAGTACGAAAAGAAAGGCAAGAAGTTGATTCAAACAGGCGCGGTGCACCGGTGAGCCACGCGGTCGTCAATCGCTTAGACATGACGTTTAGAAGAATTTGATTAGCACGAAAAAGCAGACTTTTTATATACACGTTTTTATACTCCAAAACGTGCCTTTGGTTTCTGTAATATGGTCGGTGGTTTCTGTAATATGGTCGGCAAAGAGTTTACCACCTATCATGTGCACCAGGAATATATGGCTGTCACCCTCTCCATCTCCGGAAGCTCTAATTACGCAAGAAAAAAAAACCGCCAAACGCGACAACTGAAAAATGTCAGTCTCCGATTTCTTCGCATATCGACACAGATGAACAATATCCCTCAAACAAGAAATATGTCACAAAGTTGTTGTTTCTCGGCAGTGTGATGGCTTGAAGAGAAGTGACCGCAAACGTGAGGACACCTATGGTTTTCGTAAGGGAAAACGATAAAGTCGACTGCTACCATTATTGGAAAAGTACTCCCGAGATTTGAAAACCATGGAGATCTTCGTGTGAGGTTTCTTGGAGGGGAAGCTGATGAGCAAGAATCTCTTAACCTAGAGAATCAATAGCGCGAACTCAGTTAACCCTGATCAAAAATTGATGAGGATTGCCCACAGCGCATGGGGGCTCTGTAAAGACAACATTGAGAGTCTGTACTGAAATCGAGGGAGGAAACTTCTTGAATTTTTAGTAAAGCTATTTGTTCATGTGGTTGCATAGCTGCTACAATAAAGCAAGTAAAATAATTGTGGCCAACAAAAAAAATCGTTATGCTCCTACAACCTATTCTTCCTCCAAATTTTGCCTGCAACAGTGTTCCAGTGCAATAACAGAAGACAGGCTATAGATTGCCTTCACCGCTAATTTTATGTCCCAAAAAATAATCGTTGTCACCTACTAGTGGAGCAGATCATAAGTTCACCATTTCAGGAGCTGAATAGACAGGCATTGGACCGTTTTTGAGAGCACCGGTGAGCCGCGCGGTCGTCAATCGCTTAGACACCTACACTAGTCAAGTTTTTTTTTTCAAGAGAACTTAGCTATTCTTGGGTTTTTGTGGTTTTACCGGCGTTGTTGTGCATTGAGCCGCAACACGATTTTTGTGCACCCATATTTTTACGACACTTTCTCTGCTATGATAGGAAGTAACCCAGATCTAGTGTTAACTCTACCTTCGGCCAATGGGCCGCTTCACAATCACAGGCACAGTCTGAGGCATAATTTTTTTCTTTTTTTTATGCATAATTTTTTATGCATCACTGAGATTACCCAAGGTAAACATGTCAACACCACGCAAATCTACCCATATTTAGCGCGGCATCATCGCTTTCACCCTGTGTAACCTCTATGATGCATCCAAGCCCTGGTAGGTAAGCGAGGGCCAGTGTTGTGTTGACTTCGCGTGCTAGTACGACCTCATCACGGTGTCGGCCAACTGATCTAATTTTTACACTTTCTTCATATGTATGTGGTGTGATTCATTAAAGTTTGATGTTTCCCTACTACCATTTAGTAGAATCTCCTTCCAGACACATCCTGCGGAGTGTTTTCTTCAACGGAACTAGTGCGGTCGTAATTGCAGACACAGTTACTTCTCTGTCCCTCTCTGAGCTAAGAGACCATAACTTGTCAGTCGGAAACGCTCTTCATGAAGACGCGAGCTTTCAACTGTGACCAATCGATGATCATATTGAACCAATTTATAGTTGTGGAACGCAACTTTGCGCGCCGACTGTACTTTTTTACAGAATTTAAGGGTATTGTAGTTCTGATCTTCGATGCGGAAGCGGTTGGTATAAACTACACCTCCTACTGTACGGTGAAGTTTAGAAACTGAACAATAAAACAATAGGGGAACAGAGTGATCCGAAGATTCATTTGATATGTTGCACGGCCTACTCGATGGTTTCTGTGTATTTAGCGCCGTGGTGTGTGGCATGGTATTCATCGTATCAACCGGCGCCATCACAGCATGGTACAAGCGCGACTTCGCACTTAATGTTTGCTCTCGCGCGTCTCCAAAACTGCAGTGAACTCAGCTGTCACTGCAATGTAAACTGGTACTGCCGTCATCGAAATTTCCGCCGGCCGAGTAAATACCAGCGACAGCTGTTTGATGATTGGAAAAAATCCTGAAACTGCTCTGTGATGGTCAGCTCCCAGGCTGAGTGCGCAATATGGCCTTATTCTCCGTGAATTGGAGCAGTTGAGCCCACAAAAGCAGTAAACTCCTGATTTCAAGATGAACCTAGCAACACTGAACGATAAGTCATACGCTTTTGAGATCAAGTGCCCTACAAAGTGTCGCAAGGGTAGAACTTTGAAATATACGATAATTTATCCGATTGCTTAGAAGCAGTGGCTTCGGAGTAGTAGTCCTTCCAAAGTTGTATGTTCGGAATTTAGCAAGAAGCTCACATTCATATCCAAATCTTAACTGGAAGATGACAAAGATTCGTGGATTCACAACGTTACTCGCAATCGGTTGTACCCGAGTCATGATGGGACATATTCGGTTCTCAAAATCCAACATCGATCCGACTCAACATACATTTCTACTAGACCATCAAATAAGTTCCCGCCTTTCTTCAAGTATGTAAGGCCAGATGGTTCACTAGATCAAAGGATTCAGAGCTATACCCTTTGGTACACCCAATACACGCTAGGAGCACAAATTTATCAAACAAATTAGGGACAAAAACGACAAATGAAATGGGGACGTCCAAGGGGTCCTGGTACGGCTTCGGCGATGGAACTGGATGACGACGTCATCCTGGACTGAGTGGTCATTCTGGCAAAAAGGTCGGGGTTCCACATCCGTTCCGCGCCTTTGCGAGTGATCGTTTCCGTGATCACCAGGCCCTCTTCTCGTGAAGCCTTACAAAGCCGTCGTCTTCATCGGCGGTTTGCCTGACATCTCTCCCTGGCAGAAGACATCGTCCTCGACGTCAGGTAGATCTTTTTGAAATCAAACACGGCAGTTGTGCCCTAACTGCCCTCTTTCTAATGGCATCATAAGCTTTCCGAGCTAACACAGCACCTACGTAACTGCTGAAAAATTGGGCACTACATTCAGGTGAATCGACTCCAACAACAATTGACCGTTACATGTTACTCGCAAAAGAAACTTGATTTCCAGTCCTGGAAGGAGTCAGATCCTCGTCCAAACATTCCCACAATTTGGCCATTTCATACCAGCGTGCTGCGTTCTTCTTGATTATCATTGGCCACGCTGTGACGACTCTGCCTCCTTCCTCTATGTGTTTTGCACATGGGCATGAGTTTTCTGAACAGCTCTTCGTCCATTTTGGGGTCCAATGGCCAGATGATGACCCACGTCCTGTGGATTTTCCACTCCTCTAGAATTCCGACAACTTTCGCAACGAAGTCCCTACTCTGGTGACGACTTCTCCTTCCATACCATCCCGCTCCAGTGCTGCAGCACAGTCACCTGCGATAGAACCGATCGGACCATCCTTCCGCGCCCTAGTTCTCGCTCTTTCTTCTTCTAATTCCTCTCGAATCGCTCGCAATGCTTGTTAGTAAGATCTTTTGGAATATCTCCGTTCGATTGTAGTGTGCTGAGTGGTTTCGTGGGTACTCAAAATGAAATCCGTTCGCTCAATGCACGATGATAGGCGAATTTCAAGACGTTTCGAGGTTTCTTGTGCAGATTTCTCCGTCGCGATGAAACCTAATCTTTTTTCCCATGTCCAGATCCGCTCGTGAGAAAATACTTGCTGCAATTCATGCCTTCCATAAATTCCCGATCGGTTCCCTGGCTACTGCTCCTGGAAATTTGTATCTTTTGATGTCTCCCAGAATAGCGTTCTCGAAGCAGTCACATTTGCATAGAAGGTGACCTTTTTCAAGAGGCGTCACCAGCACAGCGCCAGTGAAACATAAACTTTTCATTGTGCTTACTCTATTTCTAGTTGGTTTACGGCCTCTGTTTCCTCTCATTGTTTTTGCGACAGTTTTCCGCTTTTTCGCTTTGGTCAGGTCTCCTCTTGAGATCTCTTACAACGTCGATCATCTGAACAATATCTACATTCAAAATTTCACATATAGTCTGTTCATTTGAAACGTACACTCCACATACCGGTCAGCGCAGCTGCTATGTTGGCATTGGAGCGAGGTGATAGGCTAGTCAGCTACTGGGATCAATGGAAATGAATGTGGTAGGCGTATCACCTCGCTCCAATGCCAACATAGCGGCTGCGCTGACCGGTACGTGGAGTGTACGTTTCAAATGAACAGACTATATGTTAGGGACCAACTCCCCATCACGTTCAATAGTCCTAATATGCTACACCCAGCCCTCATATGACTCAACCGGCCTATCTCTCAGCATCTTATGCAACTGGCCGTAACAATGGGGACGTCCAAGGCGTCCTGGTACGGCTTCGGCAATGGAACTGGGTGACGACGTCGGGGACGTACTGCCGTCAGGAGGGAAGGGTGAATCCTGAACTGAGCGGTCATTCTGGGAAAAAAATGAGGGGCCCCGCATTCGTCTCGCCTTCGCACCTGATCACTTCCGTGGTCACAAGGCCTTCTCTGGTGATCTTACAACGCGCTCCTCTTCACGGGTGGTTTGGCTGAGAGGTGTAGAAGTTTTATGACTGATGAGAGCTAGGAGATCGATAGCAACTCATAACAAGTAAAACAGTCATGTCATGAGCGTAAAATTGACGGAATTTATGACCTGAGTGAAATTTCTGAATCAACCTCGAATGGTCTTGCCAGCTGTAACATACTCTCGCAGAGGGCGCAAACGTTTCAGCTCTCATCAGTTCCTTTTTCGCCAAAGTGAAGAAGAAAAATAACTTGTGTATAGCTCTACCGGATGTGACTTCTATTTCGAATGAGTGAAGTTCAGGTTCAGATTCCGGAAAACGACTTGAAATTACTCTTCGAAAAGGTGAGGATTTCCGTGTAGAGGGAGAAGAGCGCTTCTAAAGGCAGCACACACGGAAATTCTCACTTATGAAGGTTTCGTCGCGCCAGCTAACGCTGTTAACCCGACGTGCGCGTGTGGTTTATCGCAGTCGATGATGTGGAATGCTTACTACTTATCAGGGTTTCGTGGTGGGATCTATCAGGGATCACGGAACACTCGTCCACGTCTTGGACGTACAGGAAATACCGTCACTATTTCCTGTGTTTCCCGCTTGCTTTACGCTACTTCATCATTGTCGATGAGTTCACCATTAAACTCCGATATACCGCGAAATTTCCATTAGTGCTGCTTTTATTGGCATACATAAGCACAGGCCATCACATCTCAAAATCGCGGAAGCTTTTCAGCAGGATACAATGACTTGCAGAAGGAAAGATGTTTGAAAGAGAAAATTCGATTGTCGAGAACAAAACCTTTCGTTACGCACATCCTTGCTCCCTATTCTCTGTTTCCTCTGGAATTTCCAGAATGTCCGTGTATTTAAAGTAAGGTTTTCACCGAATGCGAAAACAAAGACAAGACCAACTAATTCTAGCTCAACTCAATTAAGCATTACATTCACTTCCAGTGATTTCCATGTTATGATCGTTGATCATGTGCATGTACTAGGGTGTAAAATTATAAACGATCATGTGCATGTACTAGGGTGTAAAATTATAAACGCACGCACACTTTTTTGTCTCTATCGGAGGGTTATTGAAGACACATGAACATAGCAACAATTCAGTGCATTTCAAAGCAAATCTTTGCGCATCAGAGCTACATGAACCGATTGAAAAAGCTCAATTTTATTTTTAAAGAAATGTAAATGACTGCCATGTGAGGGCACGCAGTTCTTGCGAAAGCCGCCACTAAACAACTAATCACTAACTATTTCCTAAGTAGTATCTACCTTGAATAACAAGTTTCTTGGAACAAGTTTGGTACCGAATAGGAGAGGGCCACATTACGAAAAAAACTGCAGAAAATCGCTGCAACATAAACACAGAGCAATGCTATCCGACTCCAAACATGGTTATCCACGCATATTGACTAGAAGAAATTTCTCACGTTCATCCATCCGAAGGCGAGAGGTACTCAGCAAAAAACCAAGTAAATATGAAGGGAAGTCCTGTCTCGGTCGTCACGTAGCTAAGGTCCCCACTATCAGACCAGTACTAACTTTTGGATACGAACCTTTCCTCGCAAAGAAAAAAAAATGCAAAAACCGCGAAAGGGTGGTGGTTCACTCAAATGTTAACCCTTTATCAGAACCACATGCGCCTGTTTGTCTCACAATACAGTAGCTTCTCATAAGGACCCCATTTTCTGCGTGGGAGATGAGGAAGGGTAGATGCAACTGTACATACAAGTTTGCTTAGAGAGTTCTGCTATCGTTTTTATGAATAAACTAGCTGACGTACCCGGCTTCGCTCGGGTGTCTTACTACCATGGCTTCATCATACTGCTGAGGCCAATTATGATCACCGATAAATTCACTGAAACATTAAAATCTTCATAACTTTGGTGATCAGCATGTTAGCGAAGCCCTAGTGAGCCTTTCCCATCGACTTGTGGGCGAAAAGTTGGCAAAGCTATTTCGGTGATATGGAATCGATGTATTCGTGTAAAGTGGTTGTGATATTCATATTCAGCGTATCGAGGAACCCCAGGAGACATGTCTTCACCGCTCCATTGGGCAAAAGAGCCAAAAATCAATAAAATCGATAAATCGATATTTTCTGCAGAATGGTTGTCATATGCATGTTCGGCGTGTTGAGAAACACCAGTAGACATGTCCTTGTCCGTCCCCGAGCGAAAATGGAAAAAGTCGATAAAATCAATAAATCAATATTTTGTGCAAAATGGTTGTCATATTCCTATTCAGCGTATCGAGGAACCCCAGGGGATATGTTTTCACCGTCGCTTTCGGCGGAAGAGCCAAAAATCAATAAAATCGATAAATCGATATTTCATGCGAAATGGTTGTCATATTCCTATTCAGCGTATTGAGAAACCCCAGAAGACATGTCTTTGTCCGTCCCCGAGCGAAAATGGAAAAAATCGATAAAATCAATAAATCAATATTTTGTGCAAAATGGTTGTCATATTCCTATTCAGCGTATCGAGGAACCCCAGGGGATATGTTTTCACCGTCGCTTTCGGCGGAAGAGCCAAAAATCAATAAAATCGATAAATCGATATTTCATGCGAAATGGTTGTCATATTCCTATTCAGCGTATTGAGAAACCCCAGAAGACATGTCTTTGTCCGTCTCCGAGCGAAAATGGGAAAAATCGATGAAATCAATAAATCAATATTTCGTGGAAATGGTTGTCATATTCGTATTCAGCGTATTGAGGAACCCCAGAAGACATGTCCTCACCGACCCCTGGCCAAAAATAACGAAAAATCAATATAATCGATATAATCGATCAACTAATCGATAATCCCAGGTGCAAAGTAGCCTATAACCTCCGCCGTCCCGCGAAGTATGTTCATGCAAAATTTGGTCCGAGTCGGTTCACACTCCGCGATTTCTATTCATTACATACATACACATACATACATACAAACTTTGACTTTTATATATACAGATTTTGCTCCTTGCGAAAACGTGCATCCATAGTTTCACACTCTAATATACTGTATTTCTTTCAACGTTTGTATACTCACACGTTAACCCTTTATCAGAACCACACGATAGCATTTCTCATGGACACGACTAGAACGTTAGATGAATTACTAGATATTGTGGCAGCAACATGCATTTCAATGATTATTTGAATGAAATTAACGATAGATGAGTAGTGCTTAACAGCTCAGGAAATATCATATCAGAGCAATGCTCCCAGCAGAGGATTTGCCAACGTTCTTCGATGCTCCACCATGATGTGCATCAGTGCTAAGCAATGTTGCTTGTTTTCTTGTTGGTCTCATTTCCCTCAACAACTTCAGTTGCTGGGAGATTTCCTGGAAATAGTGGGACAATTTCGGCATGAAATGAGATTTCTGTGGTGAGGAACTCACTTCTGGTTCAAGCTCAGAACATACCTGATCATTTTTTGCTGTGAATTTCCAGAAATCTGGATTGTCGTCTTCTATCACGATCAACTCTTCCTGGAACGTTCCAAAATACTCAATGTGAAAACAAGAAGAAGAGGGGAAAAGAAATATGCAAACGGAGTCTAACCTCCGGCGTACGCGGCCTAGAGGCTTTTTCTACTTCGGCGGCCTTCAACTGCTGTTCAGAGTGATCTCCTGGCTTCATTTTATGAAACTTGTCTTGCATTACGCAGGATTCCCGATTAGAGAATCGCGGAGATGTCCACACCGCCATGCTGAGGACCTGCTTTTTTGATTGCGGATCTAACTTTGTCAGGTAGTCGGGATGAATAAGTTTCCTGAAAAAGTAAATGATGTTCCTTTCCAAAGGTCTAAAACACAAATCAAAAATTTTGAGACACCATCTAAAAAGCTCTGAAACAAAGATGCCAGTACTTGCATATCTTAGATTTTTGGTTATCGACACAAGGGGCTTGCAGACCTTTGCCGCCGCGGCAAAAGTGCCTGCGCGGTAAAACGTGCCGCCCGGCGACGAAGTACCCCATTCTTGCCGCGCGCTGCTGGGTGACGTCGCTGAGCGCTAGGTTGTTAGTGGATACGTTTATTTTCCGCCGTTGACGTTTCGACGTGATCGTCGTCTTCGGAGGCCTAAAAGTTGCTCACATTTTCTATCTGTATTCTAGACCGCCAAACATCTCTTCCAACTCTACTAGATTTCAACCTTCTCTCCAGTTTACTACTCCGAAGAGCACCCAGGGCAAAAGATTAACCTACCCGGTATCCACCGTTATTGCTGAGAAGTCCGCATCAGTTACGGCTGTCGCTACCAATGAGTGAGCGACACCTAATGTTCACATTGAATGTTATCCACAGTCACAGCTCGCATAATGATACGTGGAAGAAAATCACTTGTAACGGATAAGCACTCATTCTCTTTTTATTTTATATTTGTATTGCTGTTCATTTCTTCTCAGACTTCTCCGAGTAATCCGGAATTTTGAGATTTACTAGACAAGCTGGACACTTGGTACTATCCAAGTCACGGTCATAGACTGGATGGTGTAAGTGCATGCTCCCCGAAATGCCCAGCGAGGGTCGTCGCACTTTTCGACATTTGATGAGCGACTGATTCGAAAAAAGTGCCTGAGAACTCCTTTTCCTTTCCTCAGTCACTACACAATTAGTGTTTTACTTCCTAACACAAGTACTCACGTTTTTAACTAAATTTTGGACAGTGAATAAACATAATCACGAACATATGGCCTCACAACAATTACTCAATTATAAAACTCACACATTCTTTTTCTCATTCATGAACATATTCATAATTGAGTAGGAGCGACACCATTCTGTATGTTTCTGAAACATCACCAAAAATCTTCTCAGAAACGAATAGAAATTCGGGGATGCTTGATATAAGGGAGCTTCGCGAATGATCTCATTAGAGGGCAAAGGACAAAAGCAGGCATATCCAGTTATTGTACAAGCTCAACAAAAGTTTTTTTTTGAAAACAAGGTCTGTGCTAACCTTAACCAGATTATCTGGTACAGTGTATGTCTGATACGCCCACTCCATAATAATCGCCATCACCAACAGCATCTCGGTTCTATCTATCATGAATCCATTACATTTCTCTGAAGTAGACTCACAGTTTAGAGGCAGCGGGGATTCTGGGATTGACACTGGTGTCGACCCAAGAACGTAGATGTGCCTTTCCCTGAGGTGCCGAGTGTGTCTTTAGTTTGGGCCCTTGATAGACCGAATAGATGCCACTAGCATAATGTCGCAGAAATTAAGCGGCTGCACATCAGGTATGAGCGGATACGAGATTTTTCATGACCCGGGTAACGGTGCGGATAACGGATAACGGACAAGTGATCCAGATGCTACTTGATTGCCGCGAAAGTCTCCCGCTATTCCCAGCCTTCCTTCTCAAATTAATTTTTCTTCTTCAACACAAGTAACAATTACGCAGTATTTATGCTACCATTATTGGCAGGACTATATGGGACCATTACTGGCAGGACCTCCGGCGGTAACAGTAGGGTTTGTTGGCAGCCGCTTCTGAAGAGTGGTTTCCTTGTGATCTCATCAACCATCGAGCACTGCCTTCTGAGGAGGTAGTTCTCGTTTTGACGGTAAAATCCGAGGTTACTTTCATCTGAGTCACCCGTATTTCATTGCATGGTTTACCTAAGAAACCTGCTTCTCGTCATTGCTTACCAAGTCTGCGAGCCAAGCAAAACTCCGTCCAGAAGCCGAAAAGTTAGACATGCAACCCCCCCCCCTTGACGCTGGAGTTCCTTTACTTGCTCATGGGTGTTAGCGAGTTGTATTCAATCAGCTTCAGGAGGCGTTCGTCATCCACTTCAACTGATCAACGAAATCTTGTTTCATCTCAGACCGAAATCGACTTCGTCAAACTTGTGGAACCAAACCTTTACAGTGTATCAGGAGAGAGAGGAGAGGGCTATTGCATGACATATGCGTTTTGCCGCATCCCTTGCGTTGCTGTATTTTCTGAATTCGTAAATAGTAGCAGCTAAGTATGCTAGAAGTCAACGACAAGTTTTTTCGACCAAAATCGCATTGGAATGGTGTGACAGATTTAGTACTGCTGGCTTACTGACAAACATTTATACTCCTCTTGGATAGAAAGTTCGAGATCCATCCCGAACATTTCGGGAATGCATAAAAATAAATGCTGGGGAACTTTCGCGACAACCTAACACAGAACACAACATTCTACTCTATTACAAATGATGAAAGTGAGACGATGTGAAGATTGAGGTCACCAATTTCACCGTTGTTAATGGCCAAACATTAACCAACGTTGTTCATAATTTTACAAGCAAATAGTGGTTCTGAGGCTATTGCCTGACTTTTGCCGGACGACCTAGAAAACATGAGCAGGAATATTTCTTTTTGTGTAGGTACAAGTTTGCATTTCCTTCTCGTACCCTACTACAAAATTGTAGACCACTGTTGAAGTAAAATACGCTAGATCGAGTAATAGTTCTTAGAATGGAGGCTATCCTCTTTTATGAACGTGCGAAATGAAGCTATTTTTTTTCGGCCATACTCGCACCGTTATCCGGCGCCCAAAACAAGGATAACGGTGCTGACATTGGATAGGCCAATACTCACGGATAACGGCAAAACGGGCAACCGTATACGGACAATCCGCTCATCCCTGCTGCGCATGCGCTTTTCATAGCCGTTTCCATTTCTCAAAACTCTGATCGGATTACCTCTAGAGAATTTCCGCATCTTTTTTATGTGCGGAATCATAGGCTGTTGCAATACAGTGCGAGTTCGCTCGAGTATGGCATGGCAAGTGGGGCGAGAAGTCCTTCCACGTCTCTCGCAGCGCTGCGTTTTTGAGAGCTCGTATTGCAAAGTGCAGCATGAAAAGCCTTGGACCATTTTTTACCGTGCTGCGGATTGCGACTACCCATGTTTCAAATCGTTGCTAGAGCATCGTTAGCCGCTGCTGTCCTCTCGCACCGCAAATTGCCGCGTTGCGGTGAAAACTTTTCTTTCCGAACTGTTCATCACAAGCTACGAATGCATAGAGTACGGTTTGCTTCACGGCTTACCACCTCCATGATGTTACATATTCGCATCTTCAATAGTATTAGGTTATTGCAAAAACGATTTTCCAACCACAAACTTTAGAATATGGTTGTGAAACAAAGAGCGATGTTTTCTCAGCAATGTTGGTATGTATTTGAAAGCTTCATTCTTCCTCTTTCTCTGCTTTCATTCTCATTGAGAACTATCCACTTTTGTTGGCTTTTTTTGATAGTCAATCGAAGTGAAGTCGTTTACAAAAATTCGTCTCGAACTGTAACATGGATTCGAACTCGGTGACAAAGCAACATCTAGGAAAGAAAGCAACACATGCGGGAATGTTAAAGGCGTAGCCCAATGTTGTTCCAAATGATTCAGTTCTGGAGAAACATATCTAAGAGGTACAGACTCAAATTCAATGACGCCAATGCCGTTCTGAAGGCGCTGGTGGAAGCTACCACCAGAAGATCTTTTCTAACTCTCGAAGGAGTCTGAGTGTTCACAATCCTGCTATTTTTGGCGATGTGCAAAGAATGAGCATGGTGGAAAAGTTAGGCGATTAGATTTCTGTCGAATTATCCTATTGTGTTGCACAACAGCGAAAGACCACACTTCAGGAATGCTACAGACATTCCTGAAGAAGAAGACACAAACGGACATCGAGACTTTATTCACCTTAACCAATGGACTGTTCTCCGACAAATAACCACAAACTCATGCGGATTGATATATTCTTGAGAGGAGAAATAGTACCGCGAAAATACGTCATTTCAAAACGCTTTTGCTGATTTTGCTGGCTCAGAAAGATTTGATTCCATACCCAGTGGTACCAAAACTCATATGAAAGATGAGAGAGACGAAAGATGGGAGAGATGTGCTGATTCGAACGACTACCTAATCGATTTTAGTTTCAGCTGAGTTATGACAGTTTAGAATCAACTGTTCAAAATTCGACACCGATTTTGCAACAACCTAATATAAGCTACCTTAATTGAGACTCAGCAACTCTAGTAGTGTTGAGCACATCGGAAGACGAATTCTCTCTCTACTTGTTATGTTATGCTGGTTATGTACCATTGTTTCGACCTCGTCTCTGGAAACAGTCATCACTTCTATGTCATGACGAGCGTTCGTCACCACGTGTTTCTATGATGGCCTTCCATTCACTTGCTAGGAATCCATGACACATGGCCACCTCAAGGAATTCGTACTGCGCCGCTCAAATCAAGAGCAGCTTCTCCGCACTTAATGAATCGGTCACTTAGCTTATTTAATCCTCCTATCTCGCCTCATAACTGTGATGCCCTTCTTAGAAGTAACAAAACCACAATTTTTTCTGGGGTTCCGCTCCGAATCCCAGTACGAAGCCCCCTTTGCTTTTTGACCCTTTTACGAAGCCCAGCTTGCCCCCGGGAAGGCCTGTGCTGGGGCCTGGCAGAGGCTCACTCGCCTCAGCAGAGTTCGAAGTGATGATGTGGAGCGTAAAGGTCGGTGTACACCTATCGTTGTGACGATGCGTCAGGCTTGCCTACGTTGTTACTGTCACGTGCTGAGAAGTGACGGCAATTCACTCGCCAAATCAGCTATGCATATCAACGTGGCTGGACGTAGACTGAGAGGCAGACCGAAAACTCGATGGCTAGATAGGGTAGGGGAAGACGTACGGATACTGAAGCTCACAGATGGCGACGCTTTCACAGAAAGAATGGCGCAATCACACGGGAAACGCCAACCCCTGCTCCTGAGGACATGGCTAGGAAGAAGACTGTTGAACTCACCGGTATGCAGTTGAAAAGCATCTTTCAGTCCAATTACCTCTTTGAGGACGTAAATATATGTATAAATCATATGAATCATTGAGAATACTTCCTTCCGTCGGTTACTGATACAAATCTGAGATTCGAACCTTTCACTGTGAAATCCTCAACGTAACCCATTCTCTTAATCAAATACAAAAAATAAGGATGACCAAGAAACGTTTTTTTGTCAAATATCTTTAAATTACATGAATCCTAGAAAACTGTTTACCACTTCTCTTGTTCACCCCTAACCATTCGCAAAAGTACCGTTTTTCCTGGTTTGCATAACCTGCAAAGTTGCAGAAGCTCTTCGAACACATTGGGCGTACTTCGATTGTCCCTAAACTTTCATAACGTCACAAATACTGAGGATGTTCTTCGAGACATTTTCTCACCAGTGATAGTAGTACAATCGAACGATTCTTCTCATCTGCATAGGTGGATGTTTATCAATACCTCCTTTCGCCTTAGCTGTTTCGCTAGGTGAAAATTTTACCAAGTATTCATAACCACTCGTGTGCTGACCAAGTGACTTTATTTTTTTCAATGTGAAGGAGTATTCTTCGCCAGCGTCTGGAGCAAGAAGGCGTCGGCTTCTATGGATTAGAAGCGTATCAATGAAGAGACACCGACACTTGTATGAATATTCTTGTTTTAGCTCCGTTGGAAGATCACTGATAACGCAGTTTGGATGTTTTTCATTTCCAATCAATATGCATGTATTCTTGGACACCAATGACTTGATCCTCTCTACTACCAAACAATTGTCAAATTTTGACAAGCGACCGTTCTGCAAGCTTTTTATCTTGTGAGATAATGGGCATACAATGCGAGAAACGGCGGTTAAAAAATCCTTTCATTGCAGAATTCCTGTCTCAAATTTGTAATAAGCGCTGACAAGTGTTCGTCAATTAGACTTGCAATCCCGCGAGTATCGAGTGTTTTGATGTAGAGCGGGCTCAGATGGGGACCTTCCACCTGCGGGACTCCGTGACAGTTGTAGATTTCAGTCCTCCCTCTGAACGATATAAATGACAATTGAACGTAAGAGCGACATCGTCCGTTGTCGTTGCCGACTTCTTCGTCTTCAGGCTCACGGGGTCTCATAACGTTGCACCAACTGCAGTTTGTCAGAGAGATCACAACAGCAAACAGGTCAAAGGTACACTCAATTTTTCAAGGCACCTAAACACTTGAGAGCATGTCGAGTGATGTTCTCCGACAAAAAAAGAACTTCAACCTAAAAACCTCGGATGGAAACGTTCTTCAGCAAATGCAACTTGGGAGATAGCACTGTCTTCCTGTTGAGCGGCCTCATCAGTACGTATTGGTTCACATCGCCTCTGTTTTGACTCAAATGAACTCAAACGATTATCAGGAGATGATCGGCATCCAATTCTTGCCTTTCCTGAATCAGAGCAATGGAGCCGAATCCATTTCCCAACAGGTCAACGCAGTCATCCACATGAGTTGTTCGGGGAAGGCATGGTTTCACGATACCAACGTGAACATCATGACTTCTTTCTCCTGCTGTGTTTCCTATTCAAACCACAATGCTCAGGATCTCGCACAAGAGTTTCAATAGTGCTCGGATTCCGGCAAACTTGCTCGGCGATCCTGCGACTACAGAGAGAATCCTAGTAAAAGGTCCTCATCTGCGTCTGCTCCGCCTCAGAACACGCCGATTCTCGAACATTTACTAGTACGCGTTGCAAATATGAGACAGGAATTTATTTATTTATTTATTGTATGCACTCAAGGTGCGCCACAAAAAAAATGATTGCAATGGGTTAGAACAGCGAACATGAAACCAGATAAAACCAGAAATAAAAGAAAAAGTCCAAAAGTGGGGGAGACGGGTCGACAGCTGGGGTAAGAGTGCGCCGGCGCCCAAAAGTGGGGGAGACGGGTCCACTCCTATGATAATGGTGCGCCGGCGCCCAAAAGTGGGGAAGATGGGTCCACCGCTGTGACAAGGGTGCGCCGGCGCCCAAAACTGGGGGACGGGTCCACCGCTGTGATAAGGGTGCGCCGGCGCCCAAAAGTGGTTGGACGGGTCCAACGCTGTGGTAAGGGTGCGCCGGCGCCCAGAAGTGAGAGAGACGGGTCAACAGCTGTGATAAGGGTGCGCCGGAGCCCAAAAGTGGGGGAGACGGGTCGACAGCTGGGGTAAGGGTGCGCTGGCGCCCAGAAGTGAGAGAGATGGGTCCACCACTGTGATAAGGGTGCGCCGGAGCCCAAAAGTGGGGGAGACGGGTCGACAGCTGGAGTAAGGGTGCGCCGGCGCCCAGAAGTGAGAGAGATGGGTCCACCACTGTGATAAGGGTGCGCCGGCGCCCAAAGGTGGGAAAACGCATGACGGTCAGGCGTTGTGATAAGGGCGCCCGCGTCCAGAAAAGGAAGTTCGTCACGGCCTAGGTGAATCTCCTCATGAATGGTGCCCTGGCACCCGTTCCTGCTATTCCTTCTTCCTATATGACTAGGTGCACGTTATTTCAATCCGTCGGCCACTAGGGCCAATCAAAAGAAATTACTTCTCCCACATGGAGGAAGGCTACCGCTCACGCGATCGAGAGCTTTCCAAAAGTCGATGGACTTACTCGGGAGGATACAGGATCTACTAAATCTGTCCACCTTTTTTCTGCGTCGTATGCGGAGTATGCGAGCGAAGCGAACATCAGTAGAAATCTGGAAGTCCGGCGTTAGCCGGACGGCCAGATTGGTGGTGATATAAGGGTTTCGGACACCCAGAATTGACAGGTAGCAACGGCTTTTGTCAGAAATATGCGAGAGAGCAGATACCGTCATTTTTGGGGTACTCTGTATTTATGATATCTACTGTATATCACAAGACCGAGTAATTTTGCAGCAAAGCCACTCACTGCGCCTAGTGGAAGCATGTGTGCGTTCAAAAACGTTTCATTGTTCATAACAAGCACATTCACGTCGGCATCTGCAACAAATTACATCTACTTTACGTTGTGTCACTTCTAATTGTGTACGATTCAATAGAATTACTATTAGTGGTATTATAGCGAAGAGCTTATTTTAGCTACTAAGTAACTCACGCGCAGCGTCCTGAATCTGATAACCCCACACAAGTTCGCGGTCGTTCCAACGCCACACCAATGGATCATTGATCAATATTTCCTGAACTGCGAAGACTTTTAGGACTTAAAAGTGATTGTGGAAAAAGAATCACCTTAACTAAACTTTCAAGGACAAGTCTCGACTTTTTTCCCAGAATGTACGGTGGCTGAGGCAATACTAGCCGATGTTTCGTTTTCTTCCTCGTGACAACCAATCCCACGGCGATACAGATCAGTATCAAGACTATGAAAAATAACGCAGCAAGAAGCAACATTTTATATCTCAGTACATCTGAATGAGGTAGATTGCGAGTCAAGCTGATTTATCATTCCAATCCCAACAATACTAGAGGCAAATGTGTGAGCTAACCATCGATAAATGTTGTTGTATCTTCAAATTCTAAAACGACGTATTCCCTCCCATGTGCTGCTTCGTAATAGCGTTCTGCTTCAGCCTTTTTCATACCCAGTTGTGGATTTTCCTTTATTATTATTACTGTGGATGTGTTCACAGCGAACACATTTCTGAGACTTGGTAAGATTAACGATGTGAGCTCTTCGTTCCTTGTCACTTCTATGGCAGGTCGATGGCCTAGAGCGATTTCTTCCAACAATAATAGCAATTTGAGTCGAACTGCTAAAGTACTAACCACTGCTGCTTTCAAGAATGCCAACTTCTTCAAGATTGGGAAAATAGTGAAACTCTCCTAGGTGAGTTGTGTTAGTGATCCTTAATGAACCATTTATTCGACGTATTGAACTCAAATGCTCGGCATTATCGGGAACAGCTGAACGCTTTATGTTCTTCGCCAAGATATTGATGGTTAAAAATTCCGAAACAGTGCACTAGCCTGTCCAGTTGTGAATCACCAGATCACCATCAATCGTGTTACACCCATCAACTAGTCTTAGATATCGTTCGTCTACTTTGCCTCCTTCGCATACTGTTTCTGGAAATGTAGTCTGACAGCAATATTTTACCGGGACCAATTCCAACAGTAAGTTCAATGTCAAAGTCTACCGCAGTTTTTGTTAATGGACTGATCAATGATGAGATCTTCGAATAGCACTTTCAGTTCCATGGGATTCTTTATACACAAGTTTTCATTGTTAGAAATCTCTGAAAGGATTTAAACTGTACTGTCTCAATACGTTATTGATCTGCTGAAATGCGAGCTTCCTTGTACAGGAACACAGTCCGGCATTCTATCACTGCTCGTACATCTATGTATTAGCTTTATTACCACGAAAATTTTTTAACACCTAGAACACAGCCCCACACATCTTTTTTCCAAGCATTTGAAATATTGGGTAGAAACACTCAAAGAAGGCTTCCCCGTGGTCACCACTTCGGGGGCACATATAAATCTCATCGGCGGAGAATTACTTTGGCACGATCATTCGGTGGGGTGGTAGTAAACCTGCTGAAACTATCAGGTAACGGTGAAAGTTAACTCAGAGCTAACTCCAAGTTAACGAGGAACACCGGCATTATTGAAATAAGCTTTATGATGAACCTCGGACCAAAAGCTCTCTGGAGGACTTTTTTCGTGAAACGATGTGGTCACCGTCTGCATCTCGCGCGCCGCGCACTCTTTCGCACCGTGTCCACGGCCACAAGATCAAGAGCCGTGCTTTTGGGCACCCAACTTGCATCAAGTAATATAGTACCGCTTCAGGTGCGCACGTCATTGTTTCGGTGAGGGAAGTTCGACAACAAATCTGTATTTATAAAAGTGAAAGTTTGTATGTATGTGTGTATATATATGTGTGTATGTGTATGTGTGTGTGCGTGTGTGTGTGTGTACGTGTATGTGTACGTGTACGTGTATGTGTATGTGTATGTGTATGTGTATGTGTATGTGTATGTATGTATGTAATGAATAGAAATTGCGGAGGGTGAACCGATACGGACCAAATTTTGCATGCACATCCTACGCGGGCCGGCGGAGGTTATAGGCTACGTTGTACTCGAGGTTATCAATCGATTTATCGATTATACCGATTTTATTGATTTTTTGCTATTTTCGCTCAAGGTCGGTGGGGACATGTCTTCTGGGTTCCTCAATACGCTGAATACGAATACGACAACCATTTTGCACGAAATATCGATTTATCGATTTTATTGATTTCTGGTTTTTCTGCTCAGTGGAGCGGTGAAGACATGCCTCCCGGGGTTCCTCAGCATGCGAATGTGACAGACATTTCTCACGAAATATTGATTCATCGAATTTGTCGATTTCTGGCTCTTCTGCCTGATCGAGCGTTGAAGACATGTCTCCTGGGGTTCCCTGATACGCTGAATATGAACGTGACAACCACTTTGTACGAATACATCGATTCAGTATCACCGAAATAGCTTTGCTAACTTTTTCCGCACAAGTCGGTGGGAGAATATCACTTGGGCTTCGCTAACATGCTGATCACCTAAATTTTGGAGATTTTAATGAATTCGTCGGTGATAATAATTGACCTCAACAGTGTGATGTAGCCAGGGTAGTATAACACCCGGGCGAAGCCGGGTACGACAGCTAGTTTTTTATAAATGCAGGAAAGACAACGCTCAAGGAAGACTGTAGACTCATCACAGACAACTTCTACTTGATGAAATGCAACATATTGGCTTAAAGGCAGTGTGTTATGTTCGAGTTGTTGAGCAGATTCTGAACCTTCTGGACACGCTGATTTCAGCGGTATACATAAAATGTTGCAGAACGGTCTTTAAACCCTTTTGTTAAACGCTTTTCATAACGGGATTAGGAACAGTTTGTGCAGCCGTGTAAACGCGTGAAGCCGTTAACCTCATCGATCGGACACGTCAAGACGTGCTGGCCAACGCAGAAGCCGTGGCGGGCAGCCAGCACTCTGACGGGCCGCTCCGCCCAAGTGGTCCGTGACCTGCACCTCCAGAACTTCCTAAAACGGGGTTTTCGTTTTTTATACGTTTTCACGTAAATATTTGGAATCGGCGTGACGAGGACGTCTAGAGCATGTTGATATATACAACCCACGAAACGAGGTGACAATCTGCCTTTAAGCACAAAAGCTTATCGCTTGGGAACAACCGCGCTACTGGTTTGGCTGTTGTACTTGTTTACTGTACTTATTATGTCAAACTTGTTCGTCACAATGTGTACCGTATTCTCACTTCTCGCCATCTGTCCAAAGTGATGGATTCGCCTCATACGTCAACAACGGCTGTGTTTGAAACTGTTGTAGCTTATTGAATTAAATTCTGAAGAAGGCGCTGAGAGCCGGAAGCTCACTGAATAGAATAAAATAGTAACAACGAAGCACTCATCGTTAGTTGGTCAAAATACACCCATGTAAGCTTTATTGACACAAATATGCACGTTAAAGTAAGGTGATTCAATAATAGGACGAAACCTGGACTATACTTGCAAGTGAACTCACAGTTCAAAATCGAAGTGTTAGCCAACCGTTATGCTGAACTTCCTACCAGCATGAAACGACGTGGACACGGGGAGCGAAAGCGTGCGCAGCGCACGAGGTGCAGACAGTGACCTTGTCGTTTCGCGAAAAAGTTCTCCAGAGGGCTATTGCTCATGTTTCAAGATCATCGCTATAGCCAGTCGGACCTGCACTGACTCCTTTTCAGTGAAGACGCAATTCCGGGTATACCCAACTAATAGATGTGCCCACTGTCTCGATAACCGTGACCTTTCGCCAGAGATCATCCATGACCCAGATTTTTTAGTAGGTGATTTTGACTGCTAAGCCTCACACCTTCCCAAATTGAGCCCGACTTATTCTATGAGTATGGAAATATATTTTTGAGCTGAACGCATCACATTTATGTTGTACGGGACGAGATTCACTAGCTGCTTGGGTTATAATGGTCACGTTAGTGGTAGAGTCTTTGCCGCAAAAATATCTCAGCATACTCGACAATCGACAATCGCCAAGGACATTGACAATTTGGGCTACATCACACTGCTGAGGCCAATTGCTATCACCAATAAATCTATTAAAACATTAAAATCTCCATAATTTTGGTGATCAGCATGTTAGCAAAGCCCAAGTGACCCTTCCCCATCGACTTGTGGGCGAAAGCTATTTTGGTGACATTGAATCGATGCATTTGTACAAAATGAATGACATATTCATCTTCGGCGTGTCGAAGAACCCTAGGAGGCATGTCCTCACCGCTCCATTGGGCGGAAAAGCCAAAAGTCAATAAAATCGACATTTCATGCAAAATGGTTGTTATATACATGTTCAGCGTACTGAGAAACCCCAGTAGACATGTCTTTACCAGCCCGTAGGCAAGAATAGCGAAAAATCAATAAAATTAATAAATCAATATTTCGTGCAAAATAGTTGTGATTGTTGTTGCTCAAAGTATTGAGAAACACCAGGATACATGTCTTCCCAGCCCCATTGGGCAGAAGACCGAAAATCGATAAAATCAATAAATCAATATTTCGTTGCAAAATGGTAGCCATATTCGTGTTCAGCGGAGGGGGTAAAGAGGCTCCCAAGGCTTGCTGACAGTCATAGCCTATCTGGGAGCCTAAACCCTGCGGAGATTTTGCGTGTTTGCTGCAGCGGATAGCGGCCACGCCCATCGCCCCGCCCACATACCGAGCCCATATGCAGAGTTTGAGGGAGAAGCGGAAGTCGAGAAATTGAAGAGTGATTTCCAAGAAAGTTTAAATAAAGCCGCAATTCAAATTTTTAAAAAAGATCGACGCTTTTAAGAGATTAAACATCAAGCCAGGGCTTATTTAACATGCTGATCATGGATTTAATATCAATGTTGTATCAAAGTGCCATATCTGAAGTGTTCCAAGCCTTTACATTAGATATCACATTTTCAGAATCTGTTGAGTCTTTGTAAACTGGGGTTATTCGACGTTCTTATCTAGAATTTGGTATCTGTGTTGTATCGCGATGTCTTTCTTTAACAATTAATGCACGGGTTGCCCAGCTTGGATAAATCCAGAACTCCAAAAACTCATCACTACATAGGATGCTTTCTAGGATTTTTCTAGAATTTCCAGTTCTCCATTTATATTTGCATTTTCTCCAACGCAGTCGATCATGAGTCCATCGCCAGATGTGGTGTGAGAAAGGCCCCGCAGGTACGTGCTGTGCCTGCAGGCGTACCTCAAGGATACAATGCCGTCAGATCGCCACTCTCTTCCTGTTTTGTTAGCATTGATTTTCTGAAACTGAGAATGCAACAGTGAAATAAACTGCGGACTCTGTGCGAAAAATGTTAAATGAACTGGTATTTAGTAATATTCATTAAAAATCTCAATTACTACATAAAATTCTTGCCGCAGGAAACTTTTTACTTTTCATACATTTTTCTTGTGACAAGAGGGAGCGGAGAATCGTTTAAAAAAGTGTCTTTGTGTGCGTGGGGATATTTTTGAAAAGGTCTTTGCACACGAAGAAAGAGCTCAACACTTTTTTATAAGCAAACTTTGTCACTCAGACGATTCGTTTTTAGTTTCGAAATTTCAACTTTGCTTTATGAATATAAATCCAGTGGTTTTAGAAAAGAAATTACACCCATCCTGCTTCTCAATTGTTGGAAAAGATCATCATGATACAAAACGTATTCGAGATAAAAACGTCAAATAACCTTAGTTTACAATATTTCAAAAGACTCGTTAGAAAAAGTATACGCTTAGAACACTTCAAAAATGGCATTTTGATAGAGAACAGGTGTCAGATCCGTAATCACCATGTCAAATAACCCCTAGGTGAAGATTATACTTCCTGAAATCTGCGGTTTTCTCAAATTTAAATCACAATTTTATTTAAATCCTATTGAAACTGCATCTTTGAAAACTCCCAGTCAATTTTGTGTAGTTTATGTGCCTATTTATGTAGTTTGCGCATACTATAGTTTTACCATCGTATTGCACTATCTTTTTATCACCTAAATATCATTTAATTTCGCCAGTATCATTCACTCCAATGATTCCCTCTTCCCAAATTTTTATCTCAATCATTGCTATAACTTCATGCCGAAGAGAGCACAGACAGTAGCAGGGTGGTGAGAGAGAAGAGAGGGTAGGACGAGAGAGCTGTGGGCGTGGCCGTTGGCGGCAAGGGAGCGTATCCCTCCAGGATATGTATCCCCAAGGCGCGGGAGCCTCTTTATCCTCCGCCGTGTTCAGCGCATTGATATACCCCAGTAGACATGTCTTTACCAACACGTGGGCAAGAATAGCAAAAAATCGATAAAATCGACAATTCGATATTTCGTGCGAAATGCTTGTTATATTCGTATTCAGCGTATTGACGAACCCCAGAATACATGTCCCCACCGACCCCTGGGCAAAAATAACGAAAAATCAATAAAATCGATATAATCGATAAATCAATAGTGAACCCAGGTGCAAAGTAGCCTATGACCTCGCCGGCCCCCACAGAACCTACATGCCAAATTTGGTCCCGATCGGTTCACCCTCCGCGATTTCTATTCATTACATACATACACACACATACATACAAACTTTCACTTATATATATATATATATATATATATATATATATATATAAAGTAATGTTAGTTTGGCATGGAATCACTCTATCACTATGAATCCAAAATGAAATAATGCGAGCGAAGCGAGCACTAGGGAAAGTTTGGCAGTCCAGTGTTAGCCGGACGGGCAGATTGGTACTTTATATATTAACTCTTACGAGAACTTATGGAAATAAGGACTAAACGCAGACTCTATGAGTCTCCCTATGTCGAACTTGTTTTTTCTGGAAAATCTATATAACAATTTCGTTTTTGGATCTTCCTTTCTTTTCTCAATTTCTTTCTCTTCTAACAGGGCATCGAAAGTAGGGGTGATTCTTTTTCTCTAACGGACTTACATTGTCTGAGATACTGCCTAAACCTTTATTTGGTCATTGAAACCAAAAGGATAGGCTGTGATCATATACTGTATCCATGCTAACTCCATGTCTCTCAGTTGCGCTTTAGTATTATCACTTCCAGAAATATGATCAAGTACATCTATACTTATATTTAGTGGATTATGTCCCGTATTTTTGAAATGAGTGACCAAAAAGGCATTCAAATTTAGCTTATCAATACTTCTTTTGCGTTGGTAAACTCTGAATCTAAGTGTTTGGTTAGTTCCACATACGTACTGCAGCTGGCATGTTAGACAAGCGGGCATATGGACTAAGTTCCTGGAATCACAGTTAGCACTATCAGACTTGTTCGTCTTGATTCTGCAATTAGTCATTGAGCTCTTTGCATAGCTACTGAAATTAAATGAATCGCAAATGCTACACTCCCTCCTATTACCTTTAGCTCCTGCTCTATCATTGAAATACGATGGCTGGATAATATTGCATCGATTATCCTTTCTATCATTATTAGACGAGGACAGCATTAAACATAGACTGTTATAAGTGTTTGGATTATTTTTGAGTCTGAGGCGGTCCGGTTCTCGCCCGAGCCCTTTGCCACTCGGCTCTCATTTGCATCTCGCTCGGTCAGCAAAAGAATTCTTATTAGCAACATAAAGCTCGAGTAATTATGTCACGAATCGGACGGACAAGCATAAAAATAAAAAGTCACCATGATCACACATTCGCTCAATGTGTTTGAAGTTAACGAAGTGTTCCAAGAAATTCACATTGGTAAGTGCTGACTCAACGATAAAGACGCAGCCCGTAAATTTAATATCTGCGTCTGTTTCTATCACTTCGCTGGTGGTGTCGTTGACATATATTGTTCCGTAAACCGAAATGCATCCTGATAGCTGTTCAAGAGACCAGAGAACATTTGGCATTGTACATTCTGAAACCGTCTTCGGTTGTGCATACAAACATAACACTCGTTATTCCTAAGATTTCTATACGACACAAAATCGAACAAACCAAATACAAATACAAAATAATAATAATAATACCAATACAAACCAATAATACCAATACCAAAACAAAACAAATACTGAATAATTGAACAAACCTCCGAATTCCTGGATATCCTGATCCTTAGTCAATACCTTATAGCTGGAGATAGCTCTCGAACTAAGGACTGGATTTCCCCGAATCACAATAGTATTTGGAGCAGCAGTTGCAAGAAATTCAGAGTCAAATTTCACCAGTGTCAAATTTGGATTTTGAGTGATGAAGAGTGCTGGGGCTGCAATGGCAAACAATAAGTTTCCATACAATCAATATCTGAATTAAACGAAAATACTGGTTTACCTTCGCAGGTCGATGTCATGTTTTTAATGAAACTCAAGTCCAACGTCGTTATCGTTGAAAACTCAATAGTTATGCACATATGTAATTCGTTCGCACTGAGAATCCTATAGAATTCACTCGTTTGTAGACCTCTCGCTGGAAACACCTTTGGTTCGAGTAGAGCAAGCTTCTTCGGGTTCACGCACACGTAGGGGAAAAGTTGGCGATCAAGCATTGTAGTCACATGAATAACTTTTCCATCACAGTCTAAACATCACACTCAAAAGTTTAACTTGTCTTCCTTGATGTCCTAGGGAAGGAATTAATTGGAAAATAAAAAGGTAAAATCAGTAGATGATTACGAAGTGCATTTAGCTAGAAGATTACCCATATTTTTTTACCTGTAAGTTTTCTTGTTCATTTAGATAACGAACGGATTTATTATCTTGCGCAAGGATAGTAATCTCCTTATGATCTATCAGTTAGAAGATTTTTTAATTTCATAGAAGAAGCGGCTGCACAGTACATACATATATTGGGTTCGGCAATAAGTTCGTGCAGTTTTCTTTCAACTTCGTCCTTTTCTGGGATTTGAACAACTCGGTTGAGTATCACAAATCATTTTGTAGCTATTTTTTTACTATTTGCAAATATTATAAACGATTTCCCGAACACCTGCCATACCTTTCTTCTATGGCATCTTTTTTCAATTCGTCAAGAACAAACATATTCAACACCTACTGCACCTTTTCAGTCGTAGATCAAATACGCCTCAAGCGGCTAGGGACGTGAACGACGTTTACCGAAAGGACTTCACCGCTAACGGAAGAGCATGGAAGTCGATGTCGCTTCAAAGAGGCCAATTTTGGTTTGGAAGCTGCCCCACATTCTGAGCAAATAGTTAGTGGAACATTGGGCTGATTATCCGCTGGGTTTTGCCCTGAACGTAAAGAAAAATCTTTACGGATGCTTATTCTCAGCACGTCCAACTGATCCACTTCGTGAAATAACATACAAGTGCTCAGTTCGAGGTGACTTTTCACCTTGGGAACGCTCAACTCGCCCGGACAAACTTCACCGAAACGATTATCCGGATGCAGGAATGAAAGGTAATTCTACTCTACAGTCCTGAATAAGGGAGGTGCAAGAGGTCAGGCTTGCAAATCGGGATGGAACTTATGAAAAAAAAACTAAGCCTGAATCTTTGTTTGAGAAGCGACGTGATGGCGGAGTGAGGAAGAATTTGGCTCTGTAGTTTTTTTTTTCACATAGAAAAAAGGACATACAGTCCTTCTCAAAAATACTTGCCTCATGCTTCACCGCCCATCTGCTAAGCCGCGCCGCATCACCTATGCATTATCACACGCAGCGTGACGTGGCTACCCTGACGGGCGGTTGAACGTTAGGCAAGAAATTTCGAGAAAGACTGTACGTATGTTGGAAAAAGTTCAAAATAACTTCAAAATAACTTCACTAGGAAAATCGTGATAAGATATGTAGGGTATCATCAGGGTCAAGCGTCCGATGGGAATTTCCCTGAGGGGGTTGTGGTAAGAGTGCGCCGGCGCCCAAAAGTGGGGGAGACGGGTCCACTCCTATGATAATGGTGCGCCGGCGCCCAAAAGTGGGGGAGATGGGTCCACCGCTGTGACAAGGGTGCGCCGGCGCCCAAAACTGGGGGACGGGTCCAACGCTGTGATAAGGTCCAGCTGGCACTCAAAAGTATTGGAGTCGGGTCCAACGCTGTGATAAGGGTGCGCCGGCGTGCAAAAGTGGGGGACGGGTCCAACGCTGTGATAAGGTCCAGCTGGCACTCAAAAGTGTTGGGGTCGGGCCCAACAGTCTGAACAGGGTGCGCCGGCGTCCAAAAGGGAGAGGCGCCTGAAAATGTGACGACCGATGGAGGAGGACTCACCAATGTTCACTATTGACAAAGTGCTATAATTTGGGTCCATCTTAGCTCGATCGGTTCCCTCGCCCTTAACATCGATCGTAGAACACTAAATGTCAGACCTCAGGAGCGAGTAGTATGACATCCGTGGGGCTCCCTCTATTTCACTTCGTCTCCCGCGTTTTTCCCTTCCCATTTGTTTATGAACACGCCGCACCCTTCTCTTTTATATGTTCAAACTGGCTCTTATCATTTGACCAGTTATAACAAACAAAGAGTGGTAAACCATTTCCCGTAGTCATTAAATGTTGAATCGGTTATATGTAGTGACAAATAGCTACTTCAGCTTAGCGAAAAATAAGATTGCCTTGGGAAACGCGGTCAATCCCTTTTGATAAGTCCAGTTTTACATGAGGGAAATCAATGGGAAGGATGAGGAACGCATTACAGCACAAATATGGCATGGCTGTGAGTCTAACAAAATGAAAATCTGATGAAGTCATGCGAGCGAATAACAACAATAATAACAATAACAATAATAATAACAACAATAATAACAACAATAATAATAACAATAATAATAATAATAACAATAATAAAAACAATAATAATAACAATAATAATAATAACAATAATAATAATAACAATAATAATAACAATAATAATAATAACAATAATAATAACAATAATAATAACAATAATAATGGTAATAATAGTAATAATAATAATAATATTAATAATAATAATAATAATAATAATAATAATAATAATAATAATAATAATAATAATAATAATAATAATAATAATGCACTGTCAAACAGAGGGTCGAAGGTTTGAACCCCGTTATGAGCATCCCCCTTCTTGTTTCTTATTCCTCCTATTTTGTTAGGATAAAATTTAACCCATTGACGACAGCGCCCATTTTTGCGTGTCTGGCGCGTGGGACCAACGCCCCTTTCAAGAGTGCGGCGCCCGTGGAGTTCCACACCGTTACGATAAGACAATACGGACTAAGACAGATCATTTTGCAGAAACAATTTTAAAATCTAGTTCCAGAAGATTACAAGTATCATCGGACAAAAAAGTAGAGATCCTAAACGCTTTTGGATTCCATTAAGACAGAAAGAAGTTTGTAGAGGGTGTTTTCAGTGTTATAATTGAGTGTCCAGGGAATATACACGTTCCTAAGGCTCTAGCCTGACTAATAAGGAACCTCAGGATGTAACGAACGTGATTCTGTGTAGGAAATATGGCTTTTGCGCAGAGTAATTCCATCCACAACAAAAGAAATGTGAAGCAGTCTTCCTCGACTTCAAAATTCCACCCTTTTCATGATGTTTGTCGCAGTAACGGAGAACTCCTCCTTGAACTGCACTTGTTTGAGACCTTTTTAGGAAGGATTGTAACCATTCCATATTGAAATGCTGCAAAATACTTCGAAAATAAGGTCCAGTACTTGTCAAAAAGGGCGCGGCTCACCGGTGAGCCGCGCGGTCCCACGCGACCAAAAAAGCGCGGCTCACCGGTGAGCCACGCGGTCGTCAATGGGTTAAAAGGTTTGAAGACAATACCTATACTCATCTCAGGAGATCTAGAAACCGTGTTTTGCATGGGATAAAACCGTGTTCTGCATCGGATTGAAAGATGCAAATCCCACGAATAAGTCATGCACACTCATGCAGATCCCATGTAAATCCCATGCAGAACACGGTTTGAGAACCGGGTTTTGCATGGGTTCTGCACTGGTTTTGCATGAGGTATCGTGAGTTTTGCATAGGTTTGTGATGACCAGTTCGCGTTCGGAGCCACACCCCTCGCCCATTCCAGGACGCGACCTAAACACCTAAAGAACAAAAATACTGCGCTGTCGTCGCACACCTTGAACTAACTAACTCCTCTCTCAGCTCATTTTTGATCGGGCCAACTTCTGCTGGATGTCCGACTGCGGTGCATCGTACATTAAGCTGGTGAATGTTCCCTATGTTAAAATGCAATAATTTCATATTTCAGAGAAACCTGCAAATTTTTGGCATAATTATCGAGATCGCACTGAGTAAATTTTTATCATACATAAAGCAGTCCTGATTGTGAAAAAAAAACAATGGAAATAATGAATAAATAACCAGTTTCTTCACAAATCGATGCAAAACCCATACACACCTATGCAAATCCCGGTTTAATCCGGTGCAAAAGCCGGTTTTTTTAATCAGTAATTTTCAGCATTGCTTAAATCGATGCAAGCGTCTCCAAATCCGGTGCAAATCCCATGCAAAACCCGTTTTTTTCTCAAACCGGAACTTTCCCAGGAAATTCTCTCGTTTGAAGAAGCCTTCCAATACGCTGTCAACTCCAAGAAATGCGCCGAGGTGGCATCTTTCGTTTTTGAGAAACCATCTTCGGTTTTGAAAAAAACCGTCATTAACGGTCAAAAAATGGTCAAAAACCACCTTTTGACCATTTTTGATGTGTTTTTTTTTCAGAAACGAAGACGGTTTCTCAAAAACGAAGCATGCCATTTTGTTGGGATAATTGTTGTTAGAGTGCGCATCGACAGTCAAAATTCCAACATGATACGTCTCCTACAGCTTGAGCAACACCTGGTCATCACTGGAGCGCAGCAGAGTGCAGGGTCGGGGTGGAGTAAATGGTTAAACGACAGTGATCTTCAGCCACGATTTTGATGATCCTCCAGAAGTGCCTCTCTGAATACTGTTTGTGTCTAACATCAGTAGACGATTAGCGGTTGGCTACGCCCCGGACATGGGTGCTAACCACCCTGAATATGCAGGACGATACTAACAATAAGTCCTGGTGGTCAATTATCACCTGGTGCTGCGCCCTCGTGGGAATCCTATTTTTTGAAATCGAGAGCAATAATGAAATATATACCCTAGCACCTTCTTAAACAAAGATTCAGGCCGGATGGGTTTCATTCCGATCTGCGAGCCTGACTTCTTGCACCTCCCTTGTAGGTTGAATTCATTTTATACGGGTTCAATTCAATACTCAGAGAGAAAGTGCAAGGACTTCATACTCTTTAGAGAATTATCGTTCCTACAGTTACCTTCTGCTCTGAATCTGGCACACGATGTACTCTGTGGGAGGAGAGGAGGATATAGGTCCCCAAAATCATCGTTAGTGGTTTGAGGAGGACGGTTTCGAAGGGTGAAACGCCTGTTGTCGCATACTTACTCGATTGGGGAATAAGTTCGTGCGGTTTTTTTTCTCAACATGTTTTTTCACGATAATTTGAGCTATGCTTGACTTGGAATCATGGCTCATTTTGTAGCTCTTGATTTGCTCTTTGCAGACATTGCTATCTCGTTCCTCGATTCTAGCTTTACATTGTTTTTTTACCTCTTGGGGTGTGACTCTCCAAGTCCATGAAATTGAACCCATCTGCCACCTACTATTGTTCTACATCAATCATTCAGGTAGATCAAATGTGGCTCAATTGGCTAGATATATCAATGATGTCTATAGAGGTTTACTGCTGAAGAGTTTACTGCTGGAGGGACGAGGCACGCCGCTCTAGAGGGGGCAATTTCGGCCTCGAAGTTGCTTCTCGTTCTAGACGACCAGTTTGTGGGACATAAGGGCGACTATCCGCTGAAGTTGCTTTAGATGTAAGGAATAGTCACTACTGATGCTAACTCTCAACAATGTTTATGTTTAGCTAACGCATTCCATGAAAAACCTAAAAAAGGTCGATATGAGGTGATCGTTCGGATCGGATATACTTGACTCCTCCAATTTCACCAAAGTGACTAGCAGAATACTGGAGCTTTTTACTAGTCATTTTGGTATGGATTGTGGTGGATTTTCACTACTACCGACTCTTTAGATCCAATGCAGTCATACACTGCTTATTTTGTTCAGTCGCTTATTCGGTTCATAAACTTTATCAAAGAGTTGTGGTTGAGGATCACAAATTGAGTGGTCTCAAACAAAGCAATTTTTCGTAGAGATGGAGCTGAGAAGCTGCTCTACCTCTGGCAGCATTAATAGAAAGGGGAAGGAGCTATACAATGAATTCAGCATGGTTGACAATGTTCGTGGAAATTAATGGTTCCTATGCCTATGAAAAACCGCACGAACCTATTGTCCAACGCAATATTTAGTGCTGCTTCCCGTGATCCTCTTATCGCATCTGCTTAAATTTATGCTGAGGAAATTGCGAGCTAGCGCAAGCAATCATAAACAGTGCTTCTTCGTTTCCCAAAAAGTGCTGGTTTTTCCCTACCGCTGATAATGGATTCTTGCAGACTCTGAGAGGAAATAGATGTTTTTGTTCTACACATTTTAGAGAAGTTTTTTACACACTGAAGGCCAAGCAGGATTCTTTACTCAATGACACACAGAAACTGTATTAGTGATCAATGAGTTGGAAAAACTGCAAACTGTGTCCGTTTAAGACTATAATGTTGAGAAATTGGGAGGGAGAACATTGTTGAAGCAATCTTAGGTGGCATTGATCATCCACAAAATAGGGTGTGGAAGATCAACTCCGGCGACGTTTACTCAAGTTAACTTACAGGAGAAGTTCACCTAATCCCAAACAGGAATTCGGTGGATAATGATCGGTACTCACCCATGGAAAACTGGTGTTCCTTGCTCAATGGCTCACGGGCACGGCTTTTTACTGTAATGATGAATTTGAAAAAGCAGAGTAAAACTTGGGATGAGTTTAACTAGTTTAGTTATACACCAGGAATTGTCATGCAAGGAATTCTTCAGTTTTGTGACATCCTCGTCTTTTTATGAAGATTTGCATTCGTTCATCTAGTTTTACTAACAACCGTGCTTTTAATCAGTAGTTCAATTGAAATTTATCCAGACAGTGTTTGCGAGGCAGGAAGTTAGCGGTTCGCATCTAGCGCCACGCCGCACACGCACCATGCTGGTAGCTGTAATAACCCCTGAAAGGGACTAGCTTTGAATCAAAATGACGCTGAGTATTGACCTCAGTCCCGTCTTTGCCTCGGTGGATAAAACCCTAGGAGATTCGTTTGGCTAGCAGAGGCCAAAAAAAAAACCGGGGCCCAGTGCATAGACTGGCCAGGGTAAATGCGTAGTACGCGTTCACGTGCGGCTGCGGATGAAAAATTCGTCACGGTTCCACTAGTAGCTCCCAGCGCGCGAGCAGGAAAAAGCTAAAAGTTTCCAATACTTCTCGCAACACCCGAGCGAGAGACATCATTTTGTAGTGCAGAACTCCCGCCTAAATATCTGGGGAAAATTACAAGATCTGTGTAAACCAAATTGCTGTGGGTTTTGCATTTAAGTCGAGAAGTGAGCGCTGGAGACCTGGCTCAAGGCCGCGACCTATCAAGAACAGGAAATGAATAACTGAAGATGGAGGCGGAACACCACCTTACAGTAACTACCAATTCCCTTCCACGGTTTTGCTGTGCCGCACTATGTGATGAAGAATGGAGGTGTCGAGATCGAAAGCGAAAATGCAATTTATGCTAGATGAAAGCGTCAGTCCCGCAATGGACCCATGTTTTTACTTGCAATTCATATCTACTTCAATTTCACTGGTTTTTCATTATTTGCATATTACAGAATAATTCTACGGAAGCTAACCTTCCGACTTCTGTGCCATTGACAGCGGTCTTGATGTCACCATCAACGCTAGAGTCATCAAATGCATTGGAGATTTACTTCTGCAAACTTGTTCTCAAAGGCCAAGAATGCTTCGTGGTGCGCGCGAAGAACATACCTTTGCAACGGTGACGAATAAATGATATCGCTGCTTGGAACTTCTAGAAAATTTTGATTCGGTTGGTTATGAAAGCAGCGCCGTTTGTTTCCGAAGGTTTGAAAATTGAGATGGAATCTGAGCTTTTAAGAGCAGATCTTCCAGAGACTGCAACGGTGCGGAAAGGCACCAACAACAAAGGTGAGTCCTACTGAATACCGATTTGTAGGGCAATTCATACTAGAGCATGCATGTTTCAGATGCACTCAATATTCGCAGATGCCTGAGTGATGAATAAAAATTGTGCGCAACCCTGTGCAAACAGCCATAGTGTTGCTGCTCTACTCTGGACTTTCGTGTGCCCTCGCAACTCGTAAATCCCGCGGTGGAACCTGTGCTTGCCGAGTGTTTACCTCCGTTGGCTCACAGTATCGGCCGTCCCTTCTCCGATGTCCGGTGGCGATGCACCACAGACGAGTTTTCCAACTCGCCAGGCCGTTCTATCATTCGATTTATTTTTGACGCCTACTTGGCTGGAATAGGCTTCATTTTATCTTTCTGTTATCAGCTATGGTGTGAGTTTTACCTCACGCCACTTTTTCTATCTTTTTTAGAAAATCACGCCTCTTGTTGATGGACAAGAGTCACATGTTGGTGGGGCAGGTGTTCGATGAGGACATGGGACAAGCAAGTCGTTCTTCTTGCGGAATTCATATGTCGTAACCAAGGGTATCATAGCCAAGCATTTTTTTAGTTGAACGCTGAGTTGTCGGGGTTATTTTGATTCAGATGAACTTTGTGGCGTGGCCGCTGCCCACCTTTGGCTGGTTAGATTTACCCAGAAGATTCCGATTTCGGCAGGAAACAATAGCATTGAGTTTTCCTTCAAGCACCCTCATGCAACAACGAGAAATCGTTATCTTGATATTCCTTCTCTTAACTTTAGACGAAAGCTCTTCGACGTTTGCATGGTTCGTAACATACTACACAAATTGGTAAAGTATTGACATTTCTTTTCCTTAGTGACATATACATACGTATATCTAGAGGTAGAAATTTTAGAGTTTTTGATAGACGTCCCCGAACAGACGTAAAAGCCATGTATGATCTTCACAGTGCAAGCGGAAGCGGCACATCTCTCTCCTCTCTCTCTCTCTCTCTCTCTCTCTCTCTCTCTCTCTGAGCAAGAATGTGCCTCCTCTAAACTCTCTTGCTGCCTTGAAAAGATTTGCCATCACTAGAATCACCACCTACTATAATGATGCAGTTTCAACTTGCTAAGGCAACATTGAATGAATTGTTAACATTCGTTTCTACTCACATGTAATGAGTACTATTCTTTTTATCGTTTGTTTCAAGCACTGTAATAAATGTGTGTATGCATGTAATATCATGCCAAATGACATTGATAGCAGTGTTCACCACCTCAAAAAATCCCCTATGAACAGTTTCAGAAAATTCTGTGATACGCTACTTCTGGGATATCTTACTTCTTCTTAATTGGTAGTTCATGTGTGTGTGCACGAGGATCAACTACCAAAAACAGAAATACCTACACCACTGTGTTCAGCACGTTGAGTTATGTACGAAAATGTCGTAAATTTTGATTTTTACCTTAAATTACATGTGTTTGGGCCATGTGTTTTGGGCCAATTCAGCCATGTTCAGACATGTAAATGGCCAACAGTTGTTTTCAACACAGTTGGGAGGAATGAGATACTCAGGCAATTTCGGGGGCAAACCCCGTTGCAACCGCCGGCAAATCTCCGACGAAACGTTTGAACGAGAACCAATAGCGGATAAACAGCTTGCGGAACCACGCATGTTGCTGGCCAAACGCGCTGTCAGGCGAATCGCGGGCTGAACGCAGAGTCATTCGGGCTAAAGCACCACCGTCGAGGTACGACCCGCTTTGTGAAGAGTGTAGGGCATCGGCCCGCTTTTCGCGGCCACTGACCGCCTGCAAATATCTCCAAAAAGCGGCCTGAACGACTACATATCTCGGCTCAATAAGGAAATGGCTCGGTTGGAATGGTTGGTTGGTGATAGCAGGGACGTGAAGGCAATACCGAGACTGAAAAAATCAGTAGCATGGATGGCCTAGTGGATAAAGCAGCGGACTCTCAGTCATTCATAAAGAATGGTCAGAATGGTTCGAATCCTCTCACTAATAGAAGAAAGCTAGCACTACGAAGACATGGATGGACCTTCCAAACAGCCACCTTTTCGTATTTCTGATAAGGATTTGCATATTTGTATTGCTTTATTGCTCCGGAGGATCACTTTGGATCCATAATAGCTTCTAATCCGGAGCTCCTCCGTGCGAGACTGTGCCTAAGCAGTGACCAAGCTGCCAGGTTGTCACGATGCAGGCGTCCGACTGACAGGTAACTGTGGAGGATGTTGCCCTGTACGCTGGATTAGGAGCAGTAGCACCTGATGGCTTGCGGGCTCATGGCGGCCTGAACGCGGACAGTACTCGGGCGGATAGGAATGCAAGCTCCGTTCTCAGCGGCCCTACAGCTGCTTGAATGCGACTACTTCCCGGGCAAAAACACCCAAACGCTCGTTCCGACCCTCGCCCCCCGCTCGTTCCGAACGGGATTTGCCCCCGAAATTGTCTGAGTAGGCCTGTGATTGCAGAACCGTATAAAAGGAAAGGAACGGATAGGGTGCCATTATAACGAAGAGGAGGAACCGGGCGGTCGAGGGATGACACGAATGAGGATTGCGCCATAGTGTATGTTAGAGGTGGGCCGGCGGTGTGATAAGGATGCTCCGGCGTCCATAAGTGAGGAAACGTCTGCAGTCGGGTCCAACAGCGTGATAAGGGTGCGCCGGCGTCCAAAAGCGGGGAAAGGTAAGGAGTCGGGTCCAACGGTGTGATATGGGTGCGCCGGCGTCCAAAAGCGGGAAAATACCTGGAGTCGGGTCTAACGGCGTGATAAAGGTGTACAGGCGTTCAAAAGTGGAGGAACTTCTGGAGACAGGTTCCAACGGTGAGATAAGCGTGCACCGGTGTTCTGGTCCAATCCCAGTTTCCACTTACTCGGTCAATTTTCACTATTTACGTCCACCACAGCGAAACAAAATGCGTTACCACAAATTGTTGGAAAGGAGCTGTCCATAGTGGGTCAATGGTTCCATGAACCGGGTAAAGAATACTTCTCTGTGGAGTGTCTGCTCATCCACCTGCAGTAATCTTATCTGAGCACAATGAAAATATGCAAGCGAAGCGAGCATGAAAAGAAGCCTGAGAGTCCGGCGTTAGCCGGACGATCAGGCTGGGTTGTTCGGATTGAATGCGATTTCAATGTCCAGCGTCTTACCCTTGCAAGGTTTCAGCTCGAATTTTTTTGAAGATTCTGACCACATTCAGCCGCCTTTCTAAACCGCTACACCTGGCCGCTTTCCGTGACCATTCAACACGTTCAACATATCGAATGACCCCTACTTGCCAAATTGAAGGGAATTTTGTTAGATACCTCACCTAAAGTATACATTGCGTAACCATACAAAAGCCAAAAGACTTGTGACGGCCAAATCTGACCGGCCAAAGGTGGCTGGCCGCACCCACGATGGAATTCGGCCTCTGAAACCCACTGTCTAATTCAGGAAAATTAGACTTAGGTTACAAATTTAGTTACCACAAAGTAGAAGGCTTTTTTCAGCATTTTTCCCTTAGAAATCGAAATTCGACATTTTTGTTGTAGTTGTACATCATTATTGAGCAGACAGCAAACGTACGTAGGTTTCTCGGTTGCTTGGGATACTCTCTAGAATTGTTGTAGTTCTGATTTCCAGGCAGGACAAATCCCTCTAATAAAAGCAGCAATCTGTGCCTGCTAATTTGAGCAAGTTACTCGTAAATACATGTGCCGACCCAACCGACGCCCATGTGCTATTGTATCGCTTCTCAGACGCAGTAGCCGGAACTTGTGGAACAACCCTCCTGCAGATCGAGGGCACTTCAAATTTCATGTTGTTATTTCATGCAGAAGCACGGGGACAATAGACAGAAAGTGGAATAGAAAGTCCCAAATCGCTCCTGTAGAACTATCCCAAATTGCCGCAGAAACACCAGGTTTCCCTATGCAAATTTCGCAATTTTACCTCAGAACTCCCCTGCGTTTTCAACGAAAGTTCCCCCACAAAGGTCCCCGATTTCACCACGGAAGTTCCCCAAATCGCCCATCCATGGCGGACCCACTAAGAGTATCCCCAGACTTCGCCAGTCCAAAATGAGTAAGAATGAACTGGCGATATAAGAGATAAGAATCTTTGGAATGATACGTATTGATTGCCACGTTACATCGCCATGGATCGCTGCCAACGGAGCTCATCGCCCGCACTCTCGAAGATGTGCTCAAAATGAACTGGCGATGTGAGTGATAGCAACAGTGGAAACAATGCCTATTGGTCGCCACGCCCCATTTGCTATCATCCCTTTTACGTCTGGGGTCTCCCCATCCACTTTATGCATGTGGCGATCGCGACGACAGCCGGCTGTCATTACGGGCTATTAGAGTATCCCCAGACTTTACCAGCCACGACAGCTGGCAAAGTCTGGGGATCTCTAATAGCCCGTAGTGGCCCTTCCGTTTGCCTCATATTTGACACTCTGATGTTCATTGGCGATACATTTGGCAAGATAATGTGTTTGACAATACATTTTACGGGATGAAATCTTGCTTACAATATGATTTACGAGAGAGTGAGGGAAGAGCGTGTTTGGCGATACAAAAGGCAAGAGAATCTGTTGACGATACATTCGACGAGGTTTGCTTGGCGATACAAATGAGAAGGTTTACATGGCGATACATTTTACGGGTGTTGATGAGGCGTTCATTTCATTCTTAGTTGGAGGCTTAACCGTCGGCGGTGTCGATCCTAATGGCTCTGCTATAAAGGCAGCTGACTCCTAAGATTGGTATCATGGCACGATTCCTGATGATATCGAAATTTTGGTTGATAACCCTTTTGTTTGAAGATACAATTGGCAAGGTTTGTGTGGCGGTACATTTGACGAGACTTCTTGTTTGGCAGTACATTTGACGGGCTTCGTTTGCCTAGGTAGTTGGCAAGCTCGTCTGCGAAAATGCCAAACAAACCTCGCTAGATGTATCGTCAATGAACATCAGAGCATGCCGTGTAACAACCAAACATGGGAGAAATGGTGGGCTACCCTGCTACGAAAGTTCAGAGTACTCCTCGAGGAATATAGCGGCTTCGAACTCTGCGGTCGCAGCCACAATGGTTTTGACGCGCATCGAATAGCTGCCGATGACACCGTGACAATGCCGGCGTCACGCCATCTGCAATCGATGCAGTTGTACATTTGATGCACTCACGCGCTGAGTATAAATTGCCTTTGAGTACCTCCCGGTCAATTGCAACGTAGGAATAAAATGAGCAATACCGACTCATAACTTGTTATCATTCAAGTCATTCACGGTTTCCCTGCCACAGCAATGATGAGGGACTCTGATGTCCAATAGTGATACATTTGGCGAGGTTCGTTTGGCAACCTCGTAGACGGGTTTGCCAACTATTCAGAACCCCTCGAGCAAGTTGAAAACAAGGACTTCTCAAAAGCAAGTTGCAAACAAGCTGAAATAAACTAGTCTACAAGCTTTTGCGAAAAACAGCTTGCAAACTGGTATGACGTCATCATCAGCGTGGAAAAAATAGTTGCCGACTAGCTTTTCATTTCGCAACTATTCAACTAGGAAGTCAAAACAACTATTTTACCAGCTTTCTCCAAAAACAACTATTTTACTAGCTGATATTCTTCAGCTATCACGCAGAAATGAAAGAATCCTTCGCATGTGGTAAGGTATTTTAGCGGTTCCATATAATAAAGAGCGGCAGTTACATTACATACTCACAGCTTGTGTGAATTCCAAATCTTTCTCTCAAATTTTTAAAATTCCTCAATGGGTAGTCGAATGATTCGGGCCACTCAATCAGTGGCTAGTGAAGCTACATATAATAACAAGAATAAAAGTCTTGATGGTGAGATTTGCATCTTTCAATCTCATGCAAAACACGGTTCCTAGGATCCTGAGCTAGAACTGATGAGAAGATAACGATAGAAAGTTAAGTTTTCAGATTTTACTTACTCCTATCTATTCAGGAGTTTCAAGTTACTGACAGTATTGTTCTGTTTTGAGGGAGCTTTGCGATTATAAATAACTATAAATCGGTTGAAGATGACCATGTATGTACTACCAACAAGCTTGATTTATCTTCGCAGCACTCATTTCGAAGCATTGCAGGCAAGTGCTCTAATGAAAAACTATTCAAATCAATAGACTCTACATTAAATTAGAACTTCTCTAATAACCGTGCAGCACGAACGCAGCCCAAACAACGTTATGCGTCCAGTAAAAACCCTAGCACCATCTCCTTCCAGCCGCTGCCATCGTCCCTCCTCTCCCAGTTGCTGAGGAAAGCTTGTGCAGCAATTGAGGGCAGGATGGCAGCAACTGGGAGGAGATGCTGCTAGGGTTTTTACTCGACGCATTACGCTGCTTGCGCGGCTTTCATGCTGCACGGTTATCAGAATCCCTGTCCGGGCATCTAATGTAGAAACGATTTCCTTTCGAATTTGATGCCTGCTTAGACAATTTCGGACCTTGAGTGGGGAATGTGCGACCGCGGACCGTGGAGAGCTGATGTGAGTGGTAGCCGAAGCTCGTCCAATGACAGTAAACTGAAAATCAGAGAAGCGCACTGGATTTTATCACTCTGGCACGAGCTGATCTTAGATTTGCGACTATGTCGTGTCAAACAGCTTGGAGACGCTTGTGAATGCTACCACTAATAATGTTGTGTTTTTAATGAATGTAATCCACAAAATGTTCTAACGAGTTGATTTCGGGGAACAACTATTCCACTAAGTTTTCATTTTGCAACTACATATTTAGCAAGGAAGAGGTCAAACCAACTATTCTATAAGCTTTCATTCACAACTATTTAACAAGGAAGTGGCGAAAAATAGTATTCTACCATCTTTCGGAGAACTAGTTTCAGATGCGACCTGAAACTAGCTTCTGAAAAGCTGGTTAAATGGTTGCTGCAGAGGTTCTGAGTACCCAAACAAACGAATTCCGTGAAATGCAATGCTAAACATGAAGTCCCGTCAAATGTATTGCCAAACAAACCTCCCCAATAGCGAAGTCAAGTGCAGGAGGCCGCGGACACGTCGAAGGAGTTCCCCATAACTGTCGGCGTGTACGAAGGCTCAGCCCTTTCCCCGCTTCTTTCCATCGTTGCCAAGGATTCCATCATAAAGGACCTTCGAGACCAGCGCCGTGGAAGCTGCTGTACGACGATGACGTAATGCAAGCATCTGGAGAACTTGAACGGCAGACGCAAGCGTGGAATAACCAGCTGGCACGGTTCGGCCTTCGCCTCAATGTTAACAAGACCGAGTATTTGACCACCGACGAACACGAGTCCGGCACAATCAAAGTTAATGGGACGAATCTCCCGCAAGCCGCTACGTTCGAATACCTCGGCTCAGTGGCGGTAGCCGAGATCACTGCAGCGTCAATGCTGCGTGGTTGAAGTGGCGCTCACTGACTGGTGTGCTGTGCGATAAGGACATACCAGACCGCCTCAAGTCGAAGATCTACTGTATTATGGCATTATGGCATTATTACGTCCTGTCACACTGTATGGTGCCGAGTGCTGGCCCAACACTAAGGAAAAGGAACGCCGAATTAGCGTTACGGAGATGAGAATGCTGCGGAGGATGGCCGGCGTCACACAAGTCGACCCAATTTGCAAGCAAGACATATGACAGCGATACGGAGTTGCAGCGATAGCCGACAAGCTCCGTTGGACTTTCACGTTTTTCGTGCCCAAGGCGATAAAATCTGTAGGGTTGGCTTCGACATAGAGGTACCAGGAGAGCGGCCCAAAGGACGACCAAAGCAACAACCTACACGCTGACCTCAAGCTAGCTAGGAAGCGCACGACAGGGCACTCTGGCGTCGAAGGATCAGCAAAGCGGACTCCACCACGAAAGAAGAAAACGCTGAGGAAGAAGAAGTAAGCGACAGTGACTCCGCGGAGCTACCGTCGGTTTTCAACATCCAGTTAGCTGCATTGCACGAGCTTAATATTGGAGTAAGGCAGCTTTATCGGCAGCGCATTGGTAAGAGAAACTTTCTTCCAAAAGCAATCAGTAGTTGCATGAAGACGCTAATGCGGCTACGAAGCACAACACAAGCCCATATATGAGTAGGCTATGTTACATCTGCACGAAAAGAAATACTCAGACATTTCGAGCGTTTGGAGCGCCGGTCCACACCTTTTCTCGCGGCATGACACCTGCGGGACAAACGCAAAAGTGGGCCGAGTTGGCGCGCCTATTCCGCCATGAGTCGCGCCTCATCCTGCATTTGACCTGCATCCTGCTACGGGGATAACATGACCAAGGCAGGTCATGTTCTATTTCAACCGGTGTCTACAAAAATAGTTCAGAAATGAGTTCGCCAGGCATGTATGTGTTCGCTGCGCCAGCGCTCGACGAGCCGGACATCTACACGAGACGGATTTTCCCGTCCGCACCGCATCGGCACGCGACTGCATCCCACGCATCTTGTCTGGCCAAATGGTACACTGTTCACAGTTTCAAACGGACCTCAGTTGGCCAGACAAGTCCCGTAGGGCTCATCTAGTCTCCGCCACAGCTGGGACTAAGCTTTCTTACACTTCGGGCGCTACGTGGCAATGGAAAAAAAAACAGGGTGCAGGTTGACCTACATATCCCAGGACTTGCTGAAGGTGCGGATGGAGCAGGTTTTCCAAGTATTCCTGCTCCACCTGCGACTACCTGCCGGAAGCCTGCATCGGCCAAAAGTGGGCGTGTTCACCGCCGCTCCAAACGCTCGAATGTCTGAGTAGGAATTTATTTTATTAAATGCACACGAAGTGCTCCATAACATAGCGACGTTGATTTGAGCCGAACATTTAAAAACTAAAACAAACAAAACTCAATAAACTCAACTAGAGGTATGCGTAAAAAATTGCAAGGCACTAAAATCAAGGCGGTCAGCTTTTGATGCGTCAGAAACGCCATCACTGTGAGAGGTATCGTGTCTCACCATAAATCAGAGAGGAAATTAGGCAAACCCTTCGCATGCATGAATTTAGTCATGAAATGAAACCAGCCAGTGACAGAGGCTATCCCGCCAATAAGTGGAAAGACAAACTGCGAAAGTAACAAGCCAACGTCCCACTTTCAGGACGAAACTAGCAGGCGTTAGACCACATATGGGAATAGGTGGCCAGAATATCGCTCATCTCCAAGCCTGTCTATAGCCGGCACTCATTTTAGACCTAGTCCAACCGTTAACATCAGGTGGTTGGCACTAGGGAGATGCCACTGCATATGCGGTTGGAATATGCAGACCAGCAGCGAATTTTCGGATGTTAGATATTCCCACGCCCTAATGATTCGCAGCTGGAACTACCCGAGTAACTTAAAAGAAAAATTCAGAGAATGAGGATAGCCAGCAGCAGACTTGTAGGAGACAAACTGCTGAGCACTCGAGAATTCGTCAAGAGAGAATCCACACCAAAAATGGCAAAATGTTCGGAAACTCTTTTACTCAATATGCTGAAATTTTCGTTACAGATTCGAAATCAGTGTGGAGAAGTGCATGTGATAGTACACATTGCATCACGAATTGCCACTTCGACAAAGAAGCCTTTCCTTGTGAGTTGCAGTTTTAATTCTTAAATCCAATTTCAATAGAATTTATGCTCATATATAGTGAGCAACAGAAAAGAAGCTCTCATAGAGCTCCAACACATACTCAGGCCTGGCTCCGATGGCTCATCTTAAGACTAAGATACTTTAAAAAATTAGGTATACACTCCTCTGCCTCGCAAATAAGACAGCCAAATAAGTTGTAAGAAATTAGGAGTGCTTTGGGTGTGGTCCTTTTCCGTGCAACAAAACCGTGCTCAATAACGACTGTAACATTTGTAGCGTTATGGAACTGGCTGAGAGATGTGTGATCGTTTGAGAGGTACAACGAAAAACTTGTTCTCTCGAGCCAATTTTTCGTAACAAATAGCAGTCAATCACGTCGTCCGTTTTTTTTTTCATTCCAACTTAGTGCATGGTAATTTCCGCAATGAGTTCACAAAGAACTTTGTAGAATAGAATGGGAGTCAGGCGCTAATGATGACTATAAGAACTATTATAAAAGCATTCTCGAAGTCACAGGAAGATCGTAGAAGGTAACTATCCATGATCTATCATAAGTGATACCACCCTTCACAGAGACCTTATTAGAAACCTGCTGTGGAATGGGAAGTGAATAACAAAGTGGACAGAGATAAGAGAATGGCTAAGATCGTTGGTACAGTTCATCGCAGACCGGTGAGTTAGTGTGATGCAATAGAGGCGCTTACGGTTATGTGCAGTCATTGCTACACTCTACTCGTCACAAAACTAAAATGTGTATATAGCTGGTTCTATACATAAAACACAGCTCTTGCGACTTATTTTTTCAGAAATCTGGGCGACGCACGTGGCACGTGGACGCGAAATTCAAACGCTGTGAAGCCATTACTAGAGCATTTGTCAAGGGGTTGCACTAGATACGTTCCCCAACCACGACCAAAGCCTGCCGCGCACCGCGAGTCCTCTCGCTCTAGTCTCCGATCTCCAACCGGTCCCCGTACTGCCTCCACCCTCCACCCCGTGTCTATGCTCTAGCCCCTCCCTGCCGCCGCAACGCAGGTGGGAACCATATCGGGAGTAGAGTTTTGACCGAATCAAGTAAAATTCGAATGTTTACTCGAATGTTCGAATGTTCGAAAATTCGGAGGTTCCGAAAAATTCGGAAGTTCGAATATTCGAAAATTCGGGGGTCCCGAAAAATTCGAAAATTCGAATATTCGTAAATTTGATGGCCTTGCGATATTCGAAAATTAGAATATTCGAAAATTCGAGATCCCGGGATTATTCGAAAATTCGAACATTCGAAAATTTTAGGTCGAAAATTCGAATATTTGGAATTGTTTTGCGTCGCAACTGTTATTTCAGTTCCATTTTCACGCTGAAGAACCATTCCAATTGAAACCCCAGCCCAACTTCTCATTTCAACATCTGTTTTCCCGAAAACCTGCTCGTATCTTTGCACGCATTCGAAAGCCACCAACTGCATTTGAAAGCTTTAAAACTGCAATCCTACGAGGTATACGACATTGGCGACGAAGATCTCTCCGGTGGAATCTACGTATATACTTTTCTAGACACTTGAGAAACCAGCAATTTCAACTAAACTTCTGATTATTCAACTTTTCCTCCAGAACTATGTAAGTGAAGTAAGTGAACCGGAAACTATAATAATAAATTTTACACAGCATTCTTTCCTATATTTAGCTGATTTTCGACTACTGCTTCGTTTAAACTCTTTCTATGTACATAACCGTTAGTTATGGAATCCAAAATTCACACAAAATCTTGAGATCCTCTTAATCCTTTCTTCCCAAACATACTCCGACTTCTTGTTATAGAAGTTCTGTTGGTTTTGACATTCAACGTACAAGCATGCAGTTGGTAAACAGAAGTAATAATGAGGAAATGGGTAACACGCAGAGTTTTTTTTTAATATCGCTGACGCTTTTTTCCACTATTCTGTGTACCCGACATTATTTTTACCGCCTCAATACCTCTACATTCACTACCACGGCACGTTTTGTCAAACTACAACACATAGATATTAAAGCGAAAGCCTTTTCACGGACGACGGGTTTCATCCACTCTACGATCCTTTAATGATGGTTACAGACCTCAAGTGATATAGGCGTTATTAAGCTTAGGAGTTCCAACCAGTTGCAATTCTAAAACCGATAAGGGACCAACTCCGCAGCAGCACAAGCTCCCACTTATGAGAAGGTTGTGAGAAATTCCAAAACGGCAAATGAAACTCACTACCCGAAAAGTTTCATGCCCATTGTGATTGGCAAACATATCGCCTTGTTCGCCTACACGCATGGGTACAAAATGTTTTTACCAAATGGAATGTTATTCGAATAAATATTCGAACATTCGAATATTCGAAAGTTCGAATATTCAAAAATTCGGGGATCCCTAGAATTTCGAAAGTTCGAATATTCGGTGGGTTCAGAAAATTCGGAAGTTCGAAAAATATTTTCGAATGTAAAACTCTTAATCGGGAGGCGGCCTCTACTTGTGACTGTCAACTGCTAGGAGAGCTCAGTTGACCACCAGCTGTCATCAAGAAGGCTACGTGTGTCTCACAACGAGCGGGAAACTCGTCCACCAGAACATGAATGCTGATATGATTTACGCGTTTATTAACATGGCCTAGCCTCTAGCTGGTGCTTCTCAGCTAAAGAGGGGTAGAGCGATACTTTGGAACATAAATATTACCATGAAGTCACCATAATAAATACCTTCCTGGTATTCTTTGTTCTCTATTATCCTCAGGTAAGGATCAATGGTTACAGGAGTTATCCTATCAGTCACTTTCTTCTGTTTCATACAAACTGCGCACACTGTTCCAGTCACGCAGTACTAGTAGTGGTTCAGCGCTTGTCGAAAAGGTGGACCCTAAGGTTTGAGTTTGTCCCATAATCTATCCGAGGTAACCAGAGAAGCGCATGACAAACAAGAGAAGTGTTTTGATCAATGCAATGGTGCTTTAACCTTTTTCGAGATGGGTTGATTTGAAGCACAAAGTAAGGCCCGCCTCTACCTAGGCCGAGTTGCTCGATATCATCCAGATCCTATGGATGTGCTAGGATACTTCTCTCTAGAAATTATCGATTCCGATATTGAGTTAATGGTCAATTTTATCTAACCTCGAACCTAGAACTAATTTTTATTTATGTAACTTAAAACTAATCTTCTGTATCGTGAGTGAATCGGTGGTCGTGAGTTGTGCGCATTTGCGGCAAATGGGTGCAAATCTTTCTGTTGAGTTGAATGTTAGCGAACAGAGTACGCTAATGGAATAGTACCAAAATTTTAGAACATGTTTCAGGTACGTGACATCTTTCCAGGATGCAATATGTGAACCTGCGCAGAACTGTTCATTAGGTTTTTGCTAACCTAAAAACCGAACTGAATTCTCGGAAAACTAGTTAACTACTAATCGAGACACACTCTTAAAAGGAGCCTGCGTCTATTGGTGAACATTTCCCGCAATGGGTGTCGAGAAACCCATCATGGCTGTCGCTTCAACTGGAGCAATTTTGGCCATGATTGCCTGCCTGGTCGCCATCCCTTCGTTGTATCGAGAAATTAACGAGATTCATGACATGGTGAGGAGATCTCTCTGTTTTGAACTGATTATCATCTCACTGATACATTACGATATAACCGGGCACTTTAATTTATTCCAAAAAACGTCCTAGAAATCCAAAAAACAAAATTGTTCTCAGGACTCTCTACAACAATGCATTTTCAAAGGTTCTTGACTCCGTGGCGGTGTTTCGCAGCGACACTGACTCAGCATGGATAGAAATGATGGATGTGCAGTTGCTCGTAACGCCACCGTCGAAACGCCATGAAAACCCATTTGACTCTATCTTCCGTCAGAAAAGGCAGCAGCTACCACCATGGTGTGTTTGTGAACCGCCAAGAATAACGTGTCCGCCCGGGCCACCTGGACCACCTGGACGACCCGGACCACCTGGTTGGTGCGAAGCAAGCGATTTCACCTCATTCGAACATTGCCACATTAAAACAAACTGTTTAGGAAATCCTGGCAGACCGGGCCCTCCCGGAAGAGACGACACGACCGTATACGCTCCTATCCATTGTCCTGCTCCAGATCGCGCTTGCATCAAGTGCCCTCCTGGGCCACCAGGCCCGCCAGGACAACCTGGCCAATCAGGAAATCCTGGTATGAGTGGTCGCCCAGGCCAACCAGGACGAAAAGGTGAAAATGGCATTCCGGGACCACAGGGTCCACCAGGAAACTCCGGTCCTCCTGGACAACCTGGATCCCCTGGAAAGCCCGGATCGAAAGGCCAAGATGGCCGAAGAGGCAGGGGATCCCCCGGGAATCCGGGAGCCCCAGGTCGTCCTGGTTCACAAGGAAAACCAGGTCAGCGTGGAAAAGACGGCCTTCCCGGAAGTCCTGGACGACCAGGACCAGGTGGAAATGCTGGTTCACCTGGTCAGAAAGGAAATGACGGTCACCCCGGTTCGCCTGGAATGCGTGGACGCCCTGGTCAAGATGCAACATATTGCCCATGCCCACGTCGCAACTCGTTTGTGGTATCACGTCCTAGCTCTTACGCCGTACCACCGGATAACGAGTACAAAAAGGCGAGAAAACTTAAGAAGAAAGTGAAAAAGGCGTAACGTCGTTCTTCAATGGAAGCCTAATAAATCATTTGCACAAAATCTTTTCAAACTAATCTCCATAGCTGCGGCATGCGCCCGCCAATAATAGATTCAGATGCTGACTAAGCAGTGGCAATTCTCAATTAGTGAAAAGGAACCAGAGCACTTCTAGACTTGTACACTACTAAAAGCAATTCCACCTAATTTTTGTGCTATAGCTATTAGTAGATTCTAGATCCCGCCCACCCCCCCCCCCCTCTCTCTCCCGAAGTGCTGTATGTCGGGTCTGTAACAGCTAGCTGAACGGAATTAACGTGTGATACCTCCGGTCTTATCGTTCCCACATGCCAAAACTTCGCGAAACTTCGAACGGACAACGCTGCACTTATGATGGATAATCAGTACACACGGATCACTCAGCCCAAATGGTTGGCTCAATTTGCACTTTCGACCCTCTCAAGAACGGGGTTTTTGTCACTTTTGTGACTTTTGCTCAGTATCATTAGGATCGTTACGGCGAGAAGCTCTAGGGTCTGCTGGCATATCCGGCACACAAAGCAAGGTGGACACTGCTTTTAAGGACAAGTTATACTCAAACAACATTTAACGATGAGGGACTCCTTTCCACATCCAGAGCAATTACTCAGAACCCCTGGAACAAGTTGCAAACAAGGATTTCTTCAAAACAACTCGCAAACAAGCCCAAATAAAGTTGTTTGCAAGCTTTTGCTAGAAACAGCTTGCAAACTAATATGACGTCATCACCAACCTAGAAAAAATAGTTGCAGACTAGCTTTTCATTATGCAACTATTTTATTAGGAAGTCAAAGCAGTTATTTTACCAGCTTTCCCCAAAAACAACTATTTTACTAGCTTTGCACTGATACTCCACAACTATCACGCAAAAATGAGAGAATCCTTTGTATATGGTAAAGTATTTTAGCGGTACTATATAATGAAGAGCGGCGGTTACTCTGCTTTAATACAAATCGTGAGTTATAAGTTTTAAGACTTTGTCTCAATTTTTGAAATTCCTCAGAACAGGTGTTCAAGTAATTCACTCCACTCATTCAGTTGCTAGTGAAGCGATATATATTAGCGAAAACAAAGTTTTGGAAAAGCTATATCCTAAAACTCTCGTCAAGATTGCCCCTTAAGTTAAGTTTTGAGAATTTACTTACTCTTATCTATGCACGGGGTACAAATTACTCGCAGTATTATTCTGTTCAAGACCTTTTGAGGGAGATTTGCAAATTATGCATGGCTATAAATCGCGTGAAGAAGACCATTCCTACAAGCTTGGTTACTTTTCTAAGCATTCATTCCGAAGCAATGAAGGCAAGTTCTCTTACTAAAAAACTATTTAAATCGAAAGACTCTACACTGAATTAGAACACCTCTGATAACTGCGCAGCACGAACACAGCCCGAACGGCATAGTACGTCAAGTAGAAATCCTAGCGGCATCTCCTTGCAGCTGCTGCCATCCTCCCTCAGTTGCTGCTGTGAAAAGGAAAGCTTGAGCAGCAAGGGCAGGATGGCAGCAACTGGAAGGAGATGCTGCTAGGTTTTTCACTCGACGCATTACGCAGTTGGGCTGTGTTCGCGCTGCACAGTATCAGAGTTCCTGTTGGTGCATCTAAACTCTAATCTAATGTAGAAACGATTTCCTTTCAAGTTTCCAGCATTGACCAATTTCGGACCCTGACTGAGTGATGTACGACTGCGGAAGGTGAAGAACTGATTTGAGCGGTAGCCGAAGATCGCCCAATCACAGTAAACTATGACAACCACGGAAGCAGTCCTCTGGCACAAGTTGTTCCTACAATTAGATTTGTGGCTGGGTTGCGCCACATACTTTGGAGACGTTTATGAATGCCACCAATAAAGTTGTTGTATTCTGAATTAGTGTGATCCACAAAACGTTCCTGTTCTGAGGAGTTGACTTCGTAGAACAATTATTTGACTAGCTTTTCATTTTGCAACTATTTATCAAGAAAGTGGTCAGAACAACTAATTAACCAGCTTTTCATTTTACAACTATGTGGCAAGCAAGAGGTCAAAACAACTATTTTGCAAGCTTTTCATTTACAACTATTTAGCAAGGAAGTGGCAAAAAATTGTATTCTACCAGCTTTCGAAAAACTAGTTTCAGATGCGATCTGAAACTAGTTTCTCAAAAGCTGGATGAATAGTTGTTGCAGAGGTTCTGAGTAGTCTAGCAATAGTTAGACTCGGTCTTGTATCATCTTGCCTCGCAAGACTTCCGAGTATTAGACGCAGTTATTTGAAATGTAGCCTTCTGATGAGGACAAAGGATGGGCAACGATAAAAATGTTATTCTGCACAATTCTTTTTCCTTTAAACACTCTTTATCACATCAACACTAGGTTATGCTTTTGTATGGAGAGTTCGGCAGAGTTCTGGTACGGTTAACGATTTTCTTTTGGCTATCGACAATCTCGCTCGATGGACGGCATTGTGTGGCGCGAAGGAGGGTTCAAAACAATAAGCCCTTCATAGCTGCCTCTGCTCGTGAAGCAAGAAGTCATCGCGTAGCTCAAGCTGCCCTCCTGGAACTCTGTATCGGACAAGCTAATGAACACGAATTCATCTTTCGCCGTATTGACTTTGAGATGCTCTGACTGTTCCTTTACAGAGTCTTTAAAAGACATTGACATACTGGGCTGGGATTCATGAAAATATAACCAAGCAAACCAAAGATGGCTAGCATGATTGGTTATCTTATTGACTACATAGTGCTAAGAAACGTAGGCGGAACGTAGCCTGGGTTTGCTTGGCTATCGTCTCATGAATCCCAGCCCTGGTGTTGCACCAGGTATCACCGCGCTTCTGCAATCCGTCCATCTTTTTGAGAAGGACTGTTCACGGATTTTGGCTGCACACTGAAAATAGAGGTGCCGGTCGGCATGAAAGACCCGGGAGGGTTTTTTGGGTTTGACTTAGAGTTTGACTTGAGACGCACTGTCGCTTAACAAAACATTAATTTCTCATGAACGTTGTACATCGTGGCATTCTTCCGTCAGAAAGTTTTTCGAAGCTCTAACACCCTCTAAGCAAGAGTGCTCCGACTAGCGCATATGAGTGACCACTAGCGAATAACGATCTTTATGAGGTACCAACCACGAGAAGGAGAGGTCTATGCATCAAATATTCGGCGATCCGGACAGATAAATGTTTTGAAGGCGCCAAAAAATCGAATATTTGAATGAGCGAACATTTGAATGTTCGAATTATATAAGCGTGGTAAGAAAGTCTCCAGCCAATATTTTTGAAAGTTCCAGAAATTTTGATTACTGACACCCTTTGGCACTCAGATCTACCAGGTAGTCTCCATACTTGCTATATATATATATATATATATATATATATATATATATATATATATATATATATATATATATATATATATATACCGCGCCGCATCCGCACGCATCCGCACCGCACGTATCTCGTCTGATCGATTGTTGCACCTGCCACGGTTTTACCCGGCCCTCAGCCGGCCTGACTAGTCTCGCAGAGCTCGCCTTGCCTCCGCCGGAGCGGAGACACGACTAAGCTCTGATGTTCAACCAACGGCTTATATACCCCTCCCAGGGAGCGGGTCGCCACGTGGCAAAGAGCAGGTAGAACGCAGGACGTGAGGAGAAGAACACAGGTCAAACTACACCACTGTTAATCGGGCAGCAGCTAGCACCCTTAACACAACCGGAATCCAGGGTTTGCTGCTCGCAGCAGTCGGAATGCAGCAGTTCTTCCTCATGCAGCAATTCCTGCCTTTCATTTCTTGGGGGGTGTGGCTTCGCAGGTTCAGGTTCTGCTGCGTATGCCTTATCCAGTTATCTGAGTAGCCTGGCTGCCTTTCCTTCATTAACGATATCAATTCCATATGAGCAGCTTCGAGCCATCATCAGTTTTTCCTTCTCCGAAAAGAGTTTCTGGAAAACCTGATTTCTAGAAATGAAGGCTGGTTCCTCTAGGTTGGAGCTCCCTTGAGGGAAAGACCCGCCGACGCTGACCTCCGCCCTAAAAAGTGTCTCCTTTGCTGCTCCTTGGACCCTTGGACTCGCGAGGAATGTTGTATTACGAGCTGCTCTTGCAAAGACACTCAGTCATCTGTAACATTTACGCCAATCAGCTCCAGAAACTCGCTGGCGCTGTTCGGTAAAGGCGAGCTTCTGTACCCCTATTCCACGATGATGGTAAGCCCCACATAACTGAATAGACTCGTGAAAAATTGGAAGAGCTGGCTGGGGTACGGTTCCCCACTCTATTTTCCTGACATTGCCCCCTCCCTGTACCACTCAAATCGCAAATATTTCTAGCTCGGAAAAAATTCACCGAAGTCGAAGATGTTGAAGAGGCGTTTACTTATTTTTTTGACCACCAGTCTCCCCAGTTCTTGAAGAAGAGGATCGCTGACCTGCCCATTAGGTGGGACACTGTAGTGACTAACGATGGTGATTATATTCTTGAGTAAATTTCATTGTATGCTGAATAAAAAATAAACCAGAAAAAACATCAAACGGTCCAAAGCTTTCTTATCACCCTAATATTATATTTAACTAGGTCAACACTCTAGTACTGACATGAGCCAGTGTCATGGTATCATGCGTAACACAAGGCCCAAATTTTGTGTATGGAGTGAAAATAAGATGGAATGGTTACCAGCAATAGTAAAATGGAAGCTTACAACTTTTTTTGGTTTCCTCAATAAAAACGAAAACAATTTTGTTAGTACAACGAGGTAATAAAATTCGCCCTACTCAAAAAAAAACTTTTACTGGCCTCTTAATTACTGCTGATGATTATTTCTAAGAAGTGCTGAATGCCTTTCCTGTTCTGCGATATTTGTGACGATTCGATCACTTTGACCGGTTTCTTATCAAATCGCAAATGTCGTCGCCTTGTGGACCAGCGATCAATACTGGTCCATATACCGCCGTTACACCACATTTTTTTCTCAACGCATATGAATTTAATGACCTGCATATCACTGGCTGGAGCAGTCCACATGTGCTTAGAGGTGTTGCGGAATTATTGTATATACATATAATGTCATTCATCCTATGCGTTGCATGAACCATATAGATTCATGCGTCGGCTATGGAAAGAACCAGTTCTGGTCCTCCAATTTTTACTAACAACTATCGTTTTGCTTCTCTGCTTTCGGACGTTCCATACAAATGTTTTCGGACGTTGCCATACAAATTTCATGAGGTTTCACATTGACGAGCGTTTTTTTTTCTTTGAAGAGCAAGCTCCTGACAAGAGCGACAACGTAGCGAGCTGTGATCAAAATGGCTTTTTTATACAAAATGATATGTGAGTTGCAGTTCTTCCTGAAAAGATAGAGGATCCCGTGACTGCAGAAATGCGGTTGGACTCGAAAGATGGATGCGGAGAACGGCGGCGGTCAAGATGTACGCTGCAACGCGACCGCGTCGCACGCTTCTTAGATCCAGGTAGCCCCTTCAAAATTCGACGCAATGAATGACATCGGTGGCCGCCTCCTCTCACCTTATCGGTTCCGATAGCTCTCATCCGTCCCTCTCACGCTTAGAAAAGTTGTCCATTTCCCCGCAGAACTGCTCGTACTTTTGAAAGCTGTAGCTGCGACGCGCACATGGTTCGACCAATCACAGCCCAGCAGCCTAGCTCTTGCCACACAGCGGAGAACATGCTCCAAGTGAGAGGGTCAGGCGTGTCGCAGCGCGATTCTGCAGCCGCAATGCTATGAAACCGTACACGCAATCAGTCTATCCTTCTGACAAGGACTACATGCTACAAGGGTTCGAAGATCGTTCAAAAATTATTCAAAAAAAGTGTCCCAGTGCGATTCAGTCAGTTGAATCAGTCCATCCTTCTAACAAGGACTACACGCTGCAAGGATTCGAAAATTATTCAAAAAAATTGATCCAGCATATCTGGTGTATCCTGCATACAGTGTTTTTGTGCTTACTTTTTCTTACTTATTATTATAATATAATGGTAGTGTGTTCTCCTAAGAAAGGGGAAGTTTCTGAAAGACACATAGTCGGATTTCACAGTACTTTGATTACTTCTCCCACCGAGGTAGTCTAGTCTGTTCACTGATATGGTCCGCAAATAGCGATTGATAAGCGCTACAAGCAATGCATTGTAGTCTATCCTTAATATTTATTGCCTGTTTTGAGAATTTGTTGACTACACATACCCTTTTTAGCACGCGACACCCCACCAGTTACCCAACTTGTCAATTCAAAACTCGGTCAAACATGAAAAACAACTGCGACAGAAAGCGAGAAGGTCTGACAGGTGACCTGCAGTCCTTCTGCACAGCTGCTGCGATCCTTCCACACATCTAACGAGTGTACACGCTAGTTTCTCAGCAACATGCTCCACGTCCAACTGAGTCTCATACCACAACCCTGGAGGGCATCCCCGTGTAAAAGGGCAGTTTCGTTGAAGGGATCATCGACTTCCGATGCGCACATCATACCTCAGACTGGAAAGGTACAATTTTTGTTGGCCGCAGCAAGACTGAGCTTCACAGATGAGAATGATGTGGTAGCTCTCTCTCTCTCTCTCTCTCTCTCTCTCTCTCTCTCTCTCTCTCTCTCTCTCTCTCTCTCTCTCTCTCTCTCTCTCTCTCTCTGCTGCATTCTGCTACGGTTGCTCTGGCTTTTTGCTGTGGTCCTCCTGCTCTATTTTCTATACTGACTCATTCTGTTGCAGTCCCTCTGCGCCTTAATATTCCTGCATCTCTCGCTTCCTAATCACATAAAAAACCTCCTTCTGCTGCGGTCCTTCCAGAACTTTACCTGAGAATGTACTCTCATCTGTTATGTTGTTCTTGATGTCACGATTTTGCAATTTCTGTAGCTACATATTTACCATAATAAGATAAATGATGTGGAATAACTAAAACAAAAACATTTGCATAATTACATCAAAATAATTTGAAATCCTACTCCTTCAGACATCCTACTCGCCAGACCGATGAAAGCTAGGCATCACATTGTTGCTAATGTCCTATGTGAACTTTCCAATAACTTCAGCATGAAGATTTCACCTCACCGGAGTTGGTCGACCACTCGTAAAAAATGCATGCTGTTATTATATACATTTCTTCATGCTGATTTAGAATCCGTTTTCCTTATCTGTTGCAGAGCTCTTAGTGAAGAGCTACATAACATGGTTCCGATCCGTCTGTATCGGCGACATCCGACTTACGAGTCATATTCTACTAGAAGTATGAGCGAAAACTTTTTAAACTGGTCAAGTAGGTGAGACTGATTGGGACTTCTAAAACTTTTTCAAATATTTTTTCAGCAGAATCTATCATTGAAGCCAAATTCTGGTTTTTTTTCTAGAATTTCGGAAGTGTAAGAAAATTATTCCACAAAACTTTGACTTTCCGTAAGTGGTACAGGAGGGCGTTCATGGGATTAAGAAATCAATGGGAAGGAGAAATTGAAATGTGGTGCTGAGATTCATTGAACACCGACCAGACAGGATGACAGCAGTTAATAACATGGTTGACAATCTAAGGGATTGCATGATAAATGGTTGGGTAGAACATGAAGCGAGGTTGTAAGTCTGACCAGTCGCGATGGGTGGCGGTCAAGACGTACACCGCGACGCGACCGTACCGCACGCGTATGCTCTTCAAGCTCAAGTTGTTTCCTCAAATTCGAAGCACTAAATGACATTGATGGCCACCTTCTCACAGTTTGTGTGAGTTCCGATAAAACTCATCTGTCCCAGTCAAGCTTAGAAAAGTTGTCAATATCCACGCAGAACTGCTTGTATCCTAGAAGGCTGCAGCCGCGACGCGCACATGAATCGACCAATCACAAATCAGCAGCGTACCTCTTGTCACGCCGCCAGTCGCGATCGCCCACTCATTTATCTCAACTCTGGGCACTTAATTGCGACTCTGGGCACTTAATTCTTGAAAATATTAATTTTAATGAAGCAAATCGAAATAAAGATGGAGCCCTGCATCATTGGAATGGTGGGTGACCTCATATCCATGGGTACAATCACCTATGGTCAACAGCTGAGTATGGGTAATGTCACGTATGGGTAACCATGTTGATGTTTAAGAGGTAAAGGCTGATTTTGACACGTGAACACGTTAATCACGGATAATCTCAATGATGCAGTGGATCCTTTTCCCACCTACTGAGGAGGTCCTCCAAAGATTCTGTGTACACCTATTCAGCGCGATTTTCAGTGATGTTCCTGTATTACGTACTTTGGGATCTCTAATATTTAAATGATTGAGTATATTTGAGGACGGATTTTCCGATTATTTTAACTTTTGGATATATTTGGAAAATAATTTCTAATATTCATGGTAATAATTGAATTTCTGCTGATGATTCGCATGCGAATGGTTCACACAAATGACCAAATTTCATTCGACTCAACTTCAGGTCTACTCTGTCAGCGTTGAAGCTTTACCAGAACAATTAATCTCTTATGTGTGATGTATTCAGTGTAGATTTTAGCGATGCTCATTCTGATTCCACATCTTATCTTTGCCTGTTTTTCTATGGTATACCGAATTCTGACTGGATCTCATGGATACTATACATATTCATACATACAACTTTCGAGTATTCCGACAATTCATTCATTCGACTCCATTGAAAAATGCTTTATCCGAATGATTCATTCATTCAGCTGTTTTGAAAATGGATGTATTCGAATCATTCATTCATTCGGGTGTTGGTAAAGTGATAAGTTCAAATTGTTCATCCATTCGACTCTGCAAACCATTGGTTATCAACAAAGCCTGCCGGGTTATGATGTAATAGAATGCGATGATCTTTCATGGCGATGTTGTTCTTTGGTGCTATCATAACTGCCTCAAAAATTACTTGTGGCCCCTTGTGTGCCTACAAGATTACCACCTGCAGACATGGGTAAGGACGATTGCTAATGTGGACTCGATTACTGATGCAGTCTCGCAGCATACATAGGTAAAAGAGATGTGAATATGTAGTTGATGAAAGAATGAAATCATATATGTAAGTGAGAATGATATACAATTACAATATGTAAACACGTGTGTGTGTATGTGTGTGCGTGTGCGTGTGTGTATGTGTGTGCGTGTGCGTGTGCGTGTGCGTGAGCGTGTGCGTGTGCGTGTGCGTGTGCGCGTGCGTGTGCGTGTGCGTGTGCGTGTGCGTGTGCGTGTGCGTGTGCGTGTGCGTGTGCGTGTGCGTGTGCGTGTGCGTGTGCGTGTGCGTGTGCGTGTGCGTGTGCGTGTGCGTGTGCGTGTGCGTGCGTATGTATGTATGTATGTATGTATGTATGTATGTATGTATGTATGTATGTATGTATGTATGTATGTATGTATGTATGTATGTATGTATGTATGTATGTGTGTATGTCCCGAATGAAATAGCAGAGGATTAACCGATCGGGACCAAACTTTGAGCACATGCGCTGAACACGAAAATTACAACCATTTTGACCGAAACATCGATTTATCGATTTTAATGGTTTTTCGGCATTCTTGCTCACGAGTCGGCAAAACGTGTCCTCTGGAATTTTTCGAAACGCTAGACGTAGATATGGCAGGCATTTTAGAAAAATTTACCAGTCAAACAATTTTACTTCATTCTTAATAGAAGAGGCAGGGTGAAGAAGGATCACTTAAAGGCAGGGGCCCAATGGTTGAGCTAACAGTAGATTCTGCATCTTCTCTACATGCTGATTCCAACGGTATACATAAATTGCTTCAAAATGTTCTCCAAACCCGTCTTCCAGGACGGGGTCTGTAACAGCTTGCTAAGCCGAGTTGACGTGTGAAGTCGTTCATCTTATCGATTGGACAGGACAAGATTCGTTGGCCAACGTAGCAGGCGTGGCGGAGAGCCAGCACAGCTTGGAGCGATCCGCTTCCGGGCTCCAAAAATGCGACCAGTTCGACCTCTTCAAAAATGGGGCTTTCGTCGCTTTTCACCCTGTTGACGTACATTGCTGGGATAAACATGAGAAGAAGGGCTAGTTGTAAGATATGTTAAAGGCAGGGGTCCACCTCATTTTCATAGTTCAGCTAACATCAGATTCTGCATCTACTCTGCGCGATGGTTCCAACGGTATACATAAATTGTCTCAGAATGGTCTATAAACCCGTCTTCCAGGACGGGGTCTGTAACAGTTTGCCAACCCGAGCTGACATGTGAAGCCGTTGATCTTGTCGATTGGACACGCCAAGACTCGTTGACCGACGCGGCAGCCGTGGCAGGCAGCCAGCACAGCTTGGAGCGATCCGCCTCCGGGCTCCAAATTTTTATTCAGTTCGAGCCTTTCAAAAATGGGGATTTCGTCGCTTCTGTACCTGTTGATGTACATCCCAGGGATCAGCATGATGAGAAGGTCTAGGATATGTTGGTAAATCCAACAGGCAGAACAAGATTCGTTGGCCGAGAACGAGATGGCCCTCTGCCTTTAATACTCCCAGTAGGCAGCACGAGGTGGGCCTCTGCCTCTAAGCTGATTACCAAGTGATGAACATTTTGAAAAGATTCTTTTTGTTCAACAAATTTTGGCATCAGCTTTGAATGACTGACCATCCCCTCCTACGAGGGATCCTAGCAGATTTGCTGCGAGGCTACGTGGCGTCCCCGGGGATCCCGGGTCGCGAATAGGGGGTTTACCAAGGACCAAAAGAGCCATGCGCTTGCCTTGCGACGCTGTTAGATCTAAGGGATGGACTCCTTAGTTCGATAGTGCTGGATTCGATTCATACGGCCGAAATATGAGTGTGAACATACACTCACGCGCGTGGGTGTGTGCAGGTGCTTTGTGTGGGCTGTATCCTGCAGTTCGAATTTAGCTAAAAGCTCGCACTCTAACGACTGGGAAGCGCATGAGAGGCGAGTAGGGGCCGCCTCTAACAAATAAGTCCCTTGTCCACGGGGGGAATCCTTCTCCCTGTCAATCGAATGCCGGCAAGAGGACGTAGTGACAGGTCGGCCGACGAACAGCTCATGTCACATCACATGGATCATGACGCCAAATGGATTTGAGGAGAAAGCTATGGCGTACGCAGGAATTGACGCCCACTCGCGGGTCCCGGTGAGTGTGGACAATAATATGCGAGTGTCCACGATGATTGACGATTGGCGGCCTCGAGGGGGCAAGCAAGCGAGTCGTTCAGGATCATAGCGTAGCCAAAACGCGTATTGCGACTTCGAACGTTGGCACGTTGACAGGTCACCCATATGAACTAGCAGTGCCGACGAATCGACCTGTGCGCTGTGCAGGAGGTAAGATGGTCCGGAAGCAAGTCCAAGGACATCGGATGCTGCTACAAGATCGTCTAAAACGGCAGTCCAAGTAGAAGGAACGGCGTCGACGACATCGTCTCTGAAAGGTTCAGGGGGTCGATAGACGTAGAGCGTTTTGACAACCGTCTTATGAAGATTCTTATCATCATGTTAGAGCATCCACTTTTTCTCGGCATACGCCCCGCACTCTAGGTGCACGGATCGGGTCAAGGATGACTTCTGGGCACTGATTGATGAGAAGACCGCAGCAGTGCAACCAGAAGACATGGTCATCATTGCGGGAGACAAGGGCATCTCAGACCGCCTGAAGTCGAAGACCTACCGGACAGTGGTACGCCCGCTCGCTATGGTGCCGAATGTTGGCCCGTCACCAAGGAAATGGAGCGCCGAATCAGCGCCAGGGAAATGAGAATGCTGCGGTGGATGGATGGCATTGCGCAACTGGATCGTTTTTGCAACCAGGACATACGGCAACGATTTGGAGTTGCTGCGATAGCCGGCAAGCTCCGTGAGGCGCGTCTGCGATGGTTCGGTCACGTTCTCTGCGCCGATGGGGATAAAGTCTGTAGGATTGGCTCCAATCTAGACGTTCCAGGAAAGCGACCGAAAAGACGACCGAAACAAAGATGGCTTGACACTCTTCACGCCAACCTCAAGCTGGCTAGGATCCATCCCGACCAGGCACACGACAGGTCAATATGGCGTCAGAGGATCACCAAAGCGGACCCCGCTGCGAAACGGGAAAAACGCTAGGAAAAAGAAGCTTTGAACGGCCGGGAGGAACAGAAGAGGAATAGCTTCGAATGTTTCAAACTTCCTGATTTTCGAATCATTCAAAAGTTCGAATATTTGAGAAGAAGTTGGATATTCCAATGTATTTTACAATAGATTCACATTTAAAAGCTTCAGATAATAATGCCCATACCTCTAGACTTGTTGTCCTCTTTCATCTCCTTTTTTCTACCACGTCACTTCTAATTCTAATGAACAGCCGCTGGAATCATCTTCTCAATTCAATTTGTTCCAGAATGGGCAACCCTCTCATTCAACCAGGGGATAACCCGGACATCACTAAGGAGAGACATGCTGGAACATTTGATGTGCGAAAAATGGCGAGCTTTCTTTATGGCGGTGATGACAAACTACGGGTGGGTGAAACACTAAATGCGCGTGATGCCGCAAAGTAGTTGAGCGCTGTGGTTGTCGGTATAGGTGTTTTGCTTATGTTTTCCACCGTCTTTTCCAATGTGTTTGTTCCCATTTCGGAAACGATGGAAGCCAAAACATCACCGGTTATCAAACCACTCAGGTGCTCCCCGCGCCGCTTAGATGCTGTGGTGCGGCAGAGTAGATGGGCGCCGTATTCTGTGGTGCAAAAGTGATTGTCTGGCTCTGCATAGTCCCATTCACACCAATCCACTCCTAATTTCTTTGCAGACGTTTCTCAGGTATCGTGGCCAAAGCTGATGCGGGAGCGGATGCGGCGTTGCCGCATATGAAAAACAGAACGCCAACAATCCGACGAGCATGTAACGAACTTTGGATGCAGCAGTGAGTGCCTGCTCCCGACCTGCAACCCAACGCATCCGCTCTTTCATCGGCTCGCACTAGTGACACACGATGATAAGTGGGAAATGCCTGCTAATGTGGATTGGAATGAACGTGAGCACATGTGGTCGTACCGGGTGAGATCAGATGTTCAGAGGAGGGCCGAAATTCTCGCATTCGTCAAATCGAAGCCGGAACTGCATGATCCGATCCCGGTAGAATTCATGACTCGTGAGGAACGAATTGACAACGCTGCCAGGAAGGTTTGTTCTATCTGTACTTCAGAAACCACCTAAATCTTTAACCAGATGCAATGACAAATGTTTAGATTGTTGCAATGACCGATAACCTCGAGCAAATTGACGCGTCCGATTTTTTCGGGGAAGGAATGTATTTCCAATCGTGAGTTCAGATACTATTTGGTCGGCGGAAAAGTCCTGTTCTAGATTTTCTCTTTTTTTATTTAACCTTGTCTTATAAGCTGTTTAATCAAACGAATCACAATATCGTTAGCCGGGGCAGCGGACTATTAGGCTGATGCAAAAATAATGCGCAATTTTCGTTGCATCACTTCCGGTCCAGGAAATTTCAGGTTTTTTAAAATGAGAATTTGTACATTTTTCCTAACAAATTCCACGGCTTCTGCAAAAGTCGCATCTGCTCCGGAAGAAGTCCATGTTTTGTTGAATCCTTACTTCTGATACGGAAGATGCCAAAGCAGAATTTTTGCCAGACTTACTTCTGCGTAAGAAAACTTGGTGCAGGAATCGTAATCGCAGCAGGAACCGCTCGGAACCCCATCACAGTTTCGCCCAATGAAGTTTGAGCGAATGCTTACCGCAGAGCAGCTTCTGAATTTTTCGAGTGGTGTGTCTTGCTTCAAAAGTGATGAAGGTCGCATAGATCTTTGTGAAGTTGGCGACCCCAAACGGATGGCAACAATTGAGGAGGAAATTTTGTTACTTCAATTACGAATTCAGAAAACAATTTAAAAATCCAGGGATTCGAGATTGGTAAAGCTCTGAAGCCCTTCTTACCTTCCGAACAGTACTGTACTGGACTACAATGTCGGATTATTCGAATTTTCCATTCATTCGAGGTATTCGATATTCGGAAGCAAAAATATTCGATTTCGAATAAATGCAAAATGCGAATGTTCCCCAGCTAATGGCCGATTTGGTGCCGTATGAGAGAGAAGAAGAGCTTTGGGGCTTTCTCATTATTGACTACCTGGACGTTTAAATTGTTTCCTGAATTGGTAGTTGAAGTAACAAAATTATTCGATTTTTATTCGGTCCAATGTATAGTATGTAGTTGTTGTTCGGTCATCCCTTCACTCGGTAAGAATGGGAGGATGAAAAAGCTTGATGAGTCCAAATTCTCGGTCGCTTACTGATACTATAGACGCTCTACAGTAACATAAAGTGCTTTACTAAATAGCTGGATAAGGAAAAATCACCAAAACGCTGTCAGAAATCGAAACAATGCCAAATGTAGGTTACGTTGAATTGATTGATGTGGTCTGCTGCGAAAAGTCACTACCGTTCATTGATCTTTCTCAGCTGAGAAGTACGTAATTCTTAGATGTATTGAATCAATAAATGAAATTAATCGGAAATTTCGTTCTGTCAGCCCAGCGTTGCTCAAAAGATTAAATCCTATACTTTCATGCAGGACCGTCCAGCCAATTTCGCACAGCAGGCTTACTAGCTCTGCCTCATTCATGCAGCGTAATCAACAAGTCTCTTGATCGCCGACTACCTCTTCTTCGTGCATCTAGACGACTTAATCCGGAAGAATTTCTTCTGAGACTGAAAGATTACCAAGACTGCCATCCGGAAGTCCGTCGATCCCAGAAGGCCCTATTCGAAATGCGAGGTGCTACGAAAACCTCTACATTACTGCTTAAGATTTCCAAATTACAACGCTTCTAAGATCTTTTTTGAAAAACCTGATTTTCAAGCGAGTTATGGCGCTGTGAAGCAAAGGCTTGAGAATGAGCGGTATCTTTGCCTAAACCTTTTTTTGCGCATGGCAGCGATTTCCTTCTTCCTGAACAACGGCTTTTGGGAGTTCATGAATTCAACAACTCCAACTTTAACACCACTAATTTTGAAAAGTTGTTTTTTTTTGTAAGGAAGCTCCTAGTGGGCTAAGAAAACGGTACGTTAGAGAGGGCAAGAGCAGAAGAACAGGCAGGATGGAGGGGATGGATATCGTGAGGATGGATGTCGTGTTCAACTCCGCTAGCTTGTTGTAGGCCTTTTCATCAAGAAGGATGGATTCCTGATTCGCTTGAGTCAGTTTTTGGTACTGACATGAGCAGTTGGTAGCAAGACTATCCTGCCTCGCGGGAGCATTCGAGCAGTGAACTCCAGAGGATTTTTTGAAGATAGTGTACTCCATTGCGTTATTGATATTGCTGGCCCTAGAGCTCTCTAAGGGATCAAACTTCTCCAAATTTGAGTTTTGAAAAATTTCGGTATTTTTAAAGAGCAGCTCTGTTGAGGTACTCAGAAACCACCAGGAACACTAACTAGGAGGTTATCGTCAGGATTTCTTCTAATTGGGTGATATTTTAAAAGCTCTGTTGGAATCCTAGCGTTCTTCATCGATGGATGCGCCTGCAAACCCGAGGGCGAAGTTGCTAGACCGCAATGAAATGATGGAGTCACGTTGCGGATCATGCAATGTTCGAATATCTCGCCATTCTCCTGTATTCGAGACTCATCGCTGTCCGTAGAGATTCAAGAAATACCCCTCCTCGTCTGTAGAATGCGCAGAAAGAGCGAGCTGAGCAGCTCATATGAATCCAAATTTGGAGTGCTCAAAAAAGAGAAATTCTTTAAGAGCACCCACCCTTTCACGAAAAACGTGTTTTTCGACACTTTTATGGCACAATGTCTAATTTTGAGTACATCTCGCTGTTTGTGGCAGAACGCTATAGTGACCCATGCAAAAATTTGGGAAATCAGAGCTTTTGAAATTTTCTCAACTTCTGTTTTTTCGTCTATATCTCCTTTCAAAGAAGAGCGTGGAGTTTCAAATTTTTATGGGAGTTGTAGATACACATCGAGACAGGAATGCGTTGTAAATTCCTTATTCCATCGACTTCTTGTTCTTTTAAGAAAAGTTCTTGCCGCAGAAGTAGAAATCTGTACTTTTGGATCATTCGCAAAGTCTCATAAAGTGATATCTATCGTTAAGATCTGAATCCAATTTGATTTTTAGCGGCGGAACCAGCCGTATCTGCTGGAAAATATGCATTCACTGAGCATTGGTTCACATTTGCGAAGGCTATGTAAGAGTTCAACACTGTTTCTCTATGAATGTTTCTGTCACCCTGGCTTTCTCTGCCAGCTCTGTTTAAAAGAGAGAGAGATGCTGCTGACGGTTCTATAAGTTTAGTTGAAGATGTTAAGTTTCATTACAGTTCATTGCTCCCTTAGAATTCCGAGATATTTCGGCTTGTTACAATACATCGAATTGTGCACATCACGGAAAATAAGTTTTGGAATTTTTTCCTTCTCGGGGAGGAAGATTGGTTGAGGATCCCATGTGTGCTAAAGATACTCCATGGTTCCTAGAAAATTGCTGTGTACACGTGGGTTCATACCCTGTAAAGTGATTTCAAAAATTTAGCGACCCATTCTCGGGGTGGCGGGGCAGGCCCCCCCCCGAAAATGGATCGCCAAATTTTCGAAATTACTCTACAATACAAATAAGAATCTTGTATTGGTTTATTTTAATTGTTTATTTTTATTATTATTTTTAATATAATTTTTATTTATTATTTATTATTATAATTAATATTTTTATCAATTTTATTTTCCATCTGGGTCCACAAAACGGCTGAGACCCCACTTTTTTCCCACGCCCCCCTCCCGCCCACTTTCTGCGTCCGCCACTGATTGATATACATATACATATTTGTTCATTTATTCATTTATGCATTTATTTATTTATATGCGAAATGTTCTCAAATAACCCCCTGGCGCTCCCCTGTTCTTTTTTTTGAATAAGAGCAATTTTTCAAAAATTTTGGACATTATGTTCCCACCAACCTAATAAATCGTTATAATGCATACCAGTTCCTCACCACTGACTGTTTTCAGTTTGATCATGGGCCGCGACTTACATCCAATGTCACTTCATTTTGTGATGTTCATTCCAACGATTCAAGGACAGACAGACGATGAACAGCTAGACGAGTGGCTGTCGCTGGCAATTGCAAGGGGCATCATTGGCACTTATGCTCAGACTGAACTTGGACATGGTGTGTCTGCGATGTATCAGTGCTTTGATGGGAGATTTCGCAGATAGTTCGGACCTAAATTTGTTCGTGCTACAACTTCCAGGTACCAATTTGAAGAATCTTGAAACGACTGCCACCTATGATCCCAAGACAGAAGAGTTCATCATCAACTCACCTACTATCACATCAGCAAAGTAAGTGTAGTAGTAGCCGTAAAAGCGTAAAACCGTAAAACCATGCAGAAAATACGGACTTTAATTAATTATTCAACTGCAGATGGTGGCCCGGTGGCTTGGGAAAATCCTCAAATTATGCAATCGTCGTTGCACAACTCTATACGCTCGGAATTTGCAGAGGCCCACACCCATTCATAGTCCAGTTGAGAGACCTAGAAACTCATAAACCACTGAAAGGTATTCTTATTTATACTTAACATATTCCACAGAACTTCGCAGACTTGAAATTTTGTCGCTAGAGCCCTTAACATCTGGATAGAGACTACTCATGTTGCAATCTGTTTTTTTTTCCTCAAGGAGTACGTGTCGGCGACATCGGACCCAAATTTGGATTCAATTCGAGCGACAATGGCTTCCTGCTCTTTGACAACTACAGAATCCCACGTAACCACATGCTAATGCGACATTCAAAAGTAAATTTTTGTTGACATACACTTCGACTTTTTGTTGACACACACTTTGACTTGTTGAGTTCCCCAATCTAAATTTCTTACAGGTGTTGAAAGATGGCACTTTCATAGCACCGAAGCATTCCAAACTAAGCTATGGCACTATGGTATTCGTTAGATCAATAATGATCAAAGATCAGGCTACAGAACTGGCTGCTGCTGCCTGTATTGCTATTCGCTACTCAGCTATTCGAAGACAAGGAGAAATCAAGCAAGGGTTGGGAGCCATAGGGAAAATTGCCCCAGTTCGTCATGAAAACCGAACTTCGGCACAAGTTATCTGGTCACTTGTCTTTCTGACACTTTGATTCCACCGCAGATCTGGTGAAGTACAAATCCTTGACTATCAAACACAACAATTCCGTCTCCTGCCACAGCTCGCAAGAAGTTTTGCCTTCATGTTTGCCGCATACGAGATTCGAGATTTGTACATGAAGGTTGGTCGGTTTTTTCTATTGTAGGATTGTAAATGAATGAAAGAAACTCTACAGGTAACCGAGCAACTAGCTGATGGAAACACTGAGCTACTACCAGAAATTCATGCATTATCTTCCGGGCTAAAGTCAGTGGTATCTTGGGAGGCAGCACAGGTAAAAAAAGCAGTTACATGCTGACATATACTTCTATGCGTAAAGTCCTTACGCGCAATCGGCGGAAAATTTTAGAGCTCGCTCAGCATGGGGCGCGTGCGCGGCGCGGCCCTCTTCTAGCGGCGGTCCCCCGTCGTTCGCCAGATTCTTGGCCAGGTGTTTTTCCTTCATTTTTTTCTTCGATTGGAGTTTGTCTTAAGGTTGAGACCTGTGGCTGACCGATGTCGACCGGACGGCCCCGCTTGCCTCATAAGAACAATGAAAACGAGCATTTGGGGCATGCATGGGGAAAACGTGCGAAATATGAGGCATGCGGGGCCGTCCGGTCGATATCGGTCAGCCGCAGGCCTCACAGCTTCAGATAAACTGCAGCTAAAGAAGAAATGAAAGAAAAACACTCACCTGGGCCAAGGATCTGACGAACGGTTGGGGACCGTTGCCACAAGAGGGCCGCGCCGCACATGCGCCGCATGCCTGGTGCGTTTTCCGCCGATTGCGCATAAGGACTTCACAGATACATGGACGATTTACTGATTATGCATAATACTTCGGACAGGACCATTTAGCAATAACAAATGAAGTCTACCAAAAATACTATTGGCGGAAACCAAAACACGAATCTAATTACAAATGAAACCATTTGGATTTGGAAATTAATGTAAAGAACAGCATGGTGATCACAGAAATGTGTATTGAACTGATTCTTTTGGCTTTCCTATAGGAACGTTCCCCCACTTTTCCACGAACTTCTCAAATGGAGTTTTAAAAAAGCTACGAGTTAAACCGAAGTTTTACAAATAGCTCCTAATTATTCTAATAGGCAAGCCTTTATAGACTGAAACGAACTAAATATAGTTATGAACTACAACGAATTTGTGATTGGAGGTCCATGCTTACATTGTTTCCCCGAGAATAATTACAATTTACATAAACTCAATAAACATATCCCTTGAATTGAAGAATTGTAAAAGAAATACTCTCTTCAAGGTAACATAACAAAATTAAATATCTACGAGACGGTGTACCCGGATCCGCTCAGGTGTTTCACTACCCGGGCTGTCGCACACTGGGGTGACGACAATTGCTATTGCTGATAAATTCACTAACGATGCCCATAGGTGATTAGCATATTAGTAAGGCGAAGTGACCCTACTGAGTCGGCAAAATTATTTCGATGACGATTCCATTGAAAAATAGTTGCCATATTCGTATTCATTAGATGTCAGATGTTAAGCGTGTTGATCTATATAGTAAGCACATTCTTACCAGTCGCATTCCGGAAGTGGGAAACGAATGGGAAAAGTCACTGAATTGATTTTTTTAATGATTGTCATATTCGTAATCAGCGTACTGAGGAACCCCAGTAGACATGTCTTCAACCCCCCCCCCCCACCCTCCCGTGGGCGAGAATAGCGAAAATTCTTTTTGCAAAGTCCTTGATAAAATCAAAAAAGTCTTTATTTGAGCAAACATATGAATATTTCAACCAATAATGGATATCTAATGCGTATAATGGTAAAAAAGGCAAACGAAACGACTCTATTTATCGAAATATTGATGTGTTCGCCCAGATAAAGTTTTTTTTTCTTTGCAAAAAGAATCCCTTGGACAGGCATCAAACCTGGGAGCAACCACAAACGCAACGTGCTCATACACTCAGGGTCCACCGGGTTGCCTTGAAGCAGCTAAAAGTGCAGAAAATTCGTAGCTCCCAGAAACATCTCGTTTTGCCTCAGGATATGGCTCTTCTAAATGGACCTCTTTCAGAGCACATATTCATAACTTTCTTCTAGGCCTGATAGAAGCGGTTATAAGATCGTGGCTAACCTTTCCGCAAAAGAGGTGTAGTCCCGATTGACAAACGATGGAGACTAGAGGTGCATCAATTGCACTTTTTGGAAGTACACGCAATGTTTTTCATTAGATTTTCTTCGAGGATCAGTAGCTCTTCTCACTAGCGAACTACAGCGCTCTCAACATCGAGGTTTTCACGAGGCACAACGAATGTTTGTATTTTGGACAAGGGTAATATAGAGACTAGTAGGCCTGCAGCAGCGGCACTTGCAGAGCTTCAAAAGAGTTGTTTTCAACATGTTATTATGCCTCAAGTTCGCTAGGTCTGCTGCAGTAGCGTGCTCTACCAGCAACTTCATCAAAAATTGATAGTCTTCGAAATTGTGTATAGTTTGCTCAGTTCTGCGCCTATATGCTTGATTTTGGAAGTTTTTGCCACAGTTTAGCCGAATTAATCAAATTCGAGCTTGAGATCCAGTTCATCGCAAGTGTTTCCGCCACTTCTGATCCGATCCATTACGCAGCATTAATCGATATATCGATTACTTGAAGGAAACCATTAGACCAGAACTTTACCTCGACATTCAGTAGCTCCTCCTCCAGGTCTCCTCGAGACAAATCTGATGGTGACCGAAACGCTTTGATTGAGGCAGTTCTAAGGAAATTGTAAATAGGAACGGTGAGCGACGGTGACTCCGCGCAGCGATTTCGTTTTTTCACATTCCGTGAGCAGGTTTGTATGTCTCCATTGTGGACCGCAAGCGACGCCCACCTTCACCGACGAGAAGAAGCCTACGAATGAATGGGCTATAATCCCCAGTATCATAATGTACATGAAGGAAATTATGACGATTCCGGTGCTACCCAGTAGGGTTGTTTCGCAGAAACCCCATTATTTGAGACTTCATTTGGGATTTGTAGCAGTTTTCACTGGAAGGAATTTTTTTTCTGTTTTCGTGGAAGAGAGCGTGAAAATCCCCAAACAGTGTAAGGATATGCCGAATAATTATTTGCTCCGATGGACTACCAAACACTGTGAAAACAGCCATTTTTTTTCTTCAGCTGGATGGAGCGTCTGCCCATCAAAACAAAAGCCACCCATAACCGCGGGCTTGCCTACGTACCTGACCCTACCATTGAATCCGAACGGTCGGTCCTTTCTCCTGATTGGAATGTCATAGAGTTCCCGGGCTAGGAGATAGTGGAAGAGATGGCTTGTGAAGAAGAAAGGTCAGCGTTCAATCTTTGAGGATGTCATTAGAGAAAGCTCGGAAGAACGTACCGCAAAATCACGGATAGTCCGCATTGATGAAGTACTCCAAGCGGCTGAAGTGTTCTTGGGACCGAATAAAAATCGAATACTTTTGTTATATTAATTAACAATTTAGGAAACGATTCAAAAACCCAAATATTCAAGAGTGAGAAAGTCCTTAAGCTCTTCTTCTTACTCGTACAGCAATACATACATTAGCATCTAATATTGGAACATTGGAATTTTCAATTTTTTCGAAATATTCGATATTCGAAAGCAAAAGTATTCGGTTTCGAATAACTGAAATTTCGGGTGTATCATCGTGAGGGAAAACGAGGCGGAGACTTCCCGCCCATTACGATCAACTCGTCCTCGGTCGCATTCAAATTTTGCATGGTCAAGTATAGCGGAATCGCGCGCGAAGGGAACAAGACAACCGATCTGGGCGGGAGCAGGATTTGAACGAACCAATCGCAGAACCGTATCACGCCCCGTTTTCCCTCACGATAATACATACCCGAAATTTCGAATGTTCCAACATCGGAGATCAATATAGTGTTTTACGAAAGAGGAGAAGAGCTTTAGGGCTCTCTCATTTTCAAACACCTAGATGTTCAATTCGTTTCGTATATTGGTAATTAAAGAAACAAAATTGTTCGATTTTTGTTCGGTCCCAAGTACAGTCTGAGGTCTGTGATCCACGTCAAAGGAGAAGACATCGAGTGAGACCAACCTTTTCCCTATAAGATAGCAAACAACTGTTTCGCTACAAGATAGCAAATAATTCCCGGAGGGGTCGTCCGCGATTGCACTTTTATATTTTTATATAGGTACGATATTTATGCGCCAATCTGTAAAAAAGTGGTTTTCTGTTTCTGTTAGTACTATTTTTTCCAGGGTATTGAGCAGTGTCGGTTGGCTTGCGGCGGCCACGGATACTCGCTAGCATCTGCCTTTCCGGAAATTTACGCCTACTCGGTTGGTGGCTGCACGTATGAGGGCGAAAATATAGTAATGCTGCTTCAAGTTGCCAGGTGGGTACGATGATAACACTCTACTCGACTTCGACCTTTGAGAGCTGACTGCAGGTTCCTAATGAAAGCTGCTGAGGAGGTCCGAGGCGGGAAAGCACGATTGGCGACAATTTGCGACTATATTGCCAAACCTGATTCGGTTCGCTCTTGTATGTCGAGATTTGACACTTATTCCGACGAACATATTGTGCACGACTTTGAGCATGTCGCCAGAAACCAGGTGTGGACACAATTCTAAGAACCTGACTGGTTATCGCTTCACGGCACTAATTCGGGAAGAGTGAACACACTGCTGCTTATAGGTGTTCCGGGCTTATGACATACTGAAACGACACCAACAAGACTCGTCACCCGAAGAAGGGTGGAACCGCGCATCTGTGGAACTATGCAAGGCTTCGAGGGTAAGCATAAATCAGTCGCCGTTCCAGAGCACAGAATATGAACTGGATAGGGGAGAACAAGAATTGAAAGTTGCGAATGCAGCAAAAGAACTTTTGATAAGTTACTACTGCAGTTCATTCTTTTGGCTAACTGAAACTAAAACCAGAAAACAAGAAATGTTGTTCATGCCTCTTGGACATTTTGTTTTCCGTGTTTTAGATGCATGTCCGTCTCTATCTCGTACGCAATTTCCTGGAAAAGGTGGCAACAGCCCCAGAAACATCGCTTAGAGAGCCATTGACGAATCTCACAAGACTTTATGTCTTTGATTTGATAACCGCTTGTCAAGGAGAGTTTATGAAGGTAAGAAATAGATTAGTCCAGATTGTTTTTGCTACGTATTTTATCCTTGTAGTTTTTTTCTTTCCTAAGCTTCTTTTTTCCCATGATTCAGGGAGGTTTCATGTCGGAAACGCAAGCAGATGCAGTAAGAGAGGGAATATATCGATGTTTGGAACGGCTTCGACCGAATGCCGTCTCTTTAGTTGACAGTTGGGATTTCGACGATGCCGAGCTACACTCAGTCAGTGAAAAAATTGTCAATAATGCAGCAGATATTATGTTAGCAATTATATCCTAAAGGTGCTTGGGCGTCGTGATGGCAATGTCTACCCAGCACTTCTCGAATGGGCTCAAAAAAGTCAGCTGAACAGAACTGAGGTGAGGAAGTTGTTGCATCGTGTCTAGATCTAAACCCTCCAAGTTTGTCTCGCGGACGAATGCAAATGACAATAACAAAAATCAGAAAAGTTGGGGAATGAAAATGAGCTAACGATATGTGAGAAACTTGGGTATATGGTCTATTTCACTGAGAAGGATAGTTGGGGATACACTAGCGAGAAAAAACGTGGGGAAGTACGCACGGGTATCCAGGCCTGTGCCGCTAGCAAAAATGGGGTCTTCGCCGCTTTGGGGACCCAGATGGGAAATAAAATTTATTTAAAATATATATATCAGTGGTGGACGCAGAAAGTGGGCGGGAGGTGGGGGGGGGGGGGCGTGGGAAAAAAGTGGGCGAGAAATCCACAAAAACATGCTGCTGCCTTCCATGCGCGTGATCCTTTACGTCAGTGGGTCCCGCAGCGAGCATACCAGCTGCGTTCGTGCACAAATGAGCGAGTCTAAGTGAATTTGCTCGAGCGGGCACTGAAGCACTGAAACGTCAACACTGACACTAGCGCCTACGGTCTACGGCAATACTTCTGCGGGTAGGTGACAATTCTTAGTGCTTTTTATTCAGTGTTATGATTCCCTAACGACCTTCTAAAGTTTATCCGAAACGACGAGTCCCCTCAGCCGGCGGGAAACGTCATGGTGGCGCGCCTCCGGCGCGGCCGTCTTGGGAGCGTATGTCAAATTGATCAGCTCTTAAGATCAACTCCGCCACGCTCAATCGGCAAAAGGTAGGTTTTCTTTGTTTTTATCCAATGTTGTAGTTTTTTTGAATATATCAGCACATATCAGGCCGTTGCCCGTTTGAGGATGCTTTGAACGTTTCTTTTTTACTTGAATGTGTTTTTTCGTCGTTTTTCTCTGGGTGGCCATAGTAGAATCCAAAAAAAACACATTCAAATAGAAAGGAAACGTTCAAAACGGCCTCAACAAGCAACGGCTGATATGATGATATATTCGAGAAAGAAACCACAACAATGAATAGAAACAAAGAAAAACCCACCTTTTTGCCGACTGAGAGTGGCGGCGTTGATCTCCAACAGCTGATCAACTTGACGTACGCTGCCAAGACGGCCGCGCCGCAGGCGCGCCGCCACGATGTTTGCCGCCGGCTGAGGAGACTCGTCGTTTCGGATAGGCTGTACACGGTAAACAATTTGCATACTTCAGAAGTGAAAATTTCCGTGACTGCTGCATTTATGTTGAAAAATAATTTATGTTGCAGGTGCTGCCGACATTTGATAAGTACCTCGGGCCGATGATGAAAGAAGGGCGATCAAAGCTTTAGACTGCGAATCATTTATGAGTGAAAAAGCAATAAACAAATAAATATTTATTTAGCCCTTATCATTGCTCACATTGTGACCCTTCATATAAAAGTTAGAGATAGAATAGAACCCTAGAGATATCTAGGCTGGTTTGGACTGGCAAGAAGAATGTATTACGTATGTGAAAAGTTTCGGGACAGTTGGTGATAATTCACTGTTTAACATAACTTTGCTCCTTGTGGTTGCGACATCATGCAACAGTTTTCATTTGTGCTGTTAGCCTGAAACGTCTGTTACATACACCACTTTTGGCTCGGATTTTAGTCACAACATTGCTGTGTTTCGGGTACAAGACCAATGCTATGCGCTGTGAGTTAAATCGCGGAATTTTGCATAGAGTTGAAATCCAAACGGACTCATACCACAGTAAGGCGTTTGTGGAGGGCATCGTTTCCAAAATTCCAGAGGCCCACGGGCTTTTAAGAATTCTAAGCGGATATGAGAGCTTAAAAAATGCTCTACATGCTTGTCAGCAGTGTGACCTTCAACAAGGCATCCGGAAAGAGCAGGTTGAGTCAGACCCAGTGGAAAATGGGCAGGGCACTAAGGAGGAATTAGCCAACCATCACCCGTCACTTGAAGAAAATCGGTATAAATGGGAAAATAAGTAGCGTTCTGCATTTTGCGTGAGATGAATCAAGAACACCAACGTCCACATTTACACGTCTGTCGATAATCGACCTACAGGTATCTCAACAACTCATTTCTTCGAAGGGTTGGGGGGGGCCGTCGTATGGCGCGATTCTTCGGGTGGCACTATGGTCATGCTGAATCTGGGGAGCTACTACCACCCGAATACGGTCACGCGTCGCGGTTTGCCTAGATCTGCCAGAAGCAACTCGTCCATCCAACCATCATCCGACCGTGGAGAAGAATGTTGAACTAGTGGTACTATTAGTTTTTAGAATATACGGATGAACGAAGGTTTCGAACATCAAGCTTATCCGAATATAGTCTGTTCAAGGGGGAAGACAGTTGGGTAAAAGCCGCAGAGAAGAAGAGGGCGGGAAAGTGCGCAGAGATTGGAGAGAGTGCAGAGAAAAACAGACACTGTGCACAAATACTCGACTATCATCGCTGGCGAAACAGACTACACCCAAGTGAATGTACTGTCGAAACAAAGAAATTTTTACAGAAGCCTACTCTGTTCGGACCTGTTACTCTAGATCTAGTGGATAATTGAATTACCCAAACTTGCGAACTTGCGGCTTTCTGAAGTTCTTGTGATGTATAGTGGCGCTAGGAATGACCCCTATTAAATAATCTCCATGTTCTCTCTTCATAGAGCCTGGGCATTATATAGCAATATTACTTATGCTTCTGTGCCTCACGTCATTACATAGAGGCATCTGCAAGTCTATACGCTCTCTTCTACTTCAGGATGATGGCGGAGAGGTAGACGAGCTGTTCTGTCAAGCTGATCCAGCCAAACCTCGACGCGTGACCGTAATCGGGTGGTAGTAACGCGCCTCAGACTCAGCCTGTGTATAGCGCCATCGGAAGAATCGTGCCATACGACCTACACCCGAAGGGTTGTTACTGTTGATAGAAATTGGGTCATGTTCGACAATAGGAGGAGGTTCTCCCAGGATCTTCGCTCCAGCGACCAACTCAAAAAATGGGCAAACCATTAGTACACCCTTGAGAAATTTTTTTCCACTTTTTTGGTCAGAAACTTGGGTCGTCTACAACGATTTTTTTTCAGACGGATGCATGTTACTCGCCAAATACTATGCTCTTTTGTACAAGGTAGTCAAGAGAAACTCTCAAATTCAAGGCCAACACAAGCGAACTTACGTGGTTCGCTAAGGAATAACACGTACCAGCCTGTTGCAGTGGCAACCATATCAAGAACTGCCCATTTTTTGATTCGAAATTTCAACCCACCCTTCATTACTCCATCCATGGACCTAACCGCAACGGACCTTTATGAGCTTCCACGCCTCTACATCTGCTGTAAAGCTTTTAATCAACAGACCCTTCTCGAGAACGATGTACACTACTAACTTGTCAAATTTTAAGCTTCTGAAAGAACCTTTTCTCTACCATGTTAACATGCATGACATGCAACATTACGCAGATGACAATGCTTTTCGATTTGAATAAAACTGCTGACACTGAGCTTAGTTATGGCGGTTTAAAAAATTAGGCACAAGTGCCCCGGAACTTTTGCACGCATCTAATACATACAAAAAATTTCATTGTTAGCGACCATTGAGATCTGTGGGGCTTGCGCAACTATTAGGTTGTTGCGAAATTAATTGCCGAAATGGACCCTTCATTCAAAGTGTTGTAACTCGGCTCAAAAACCACCTTCTTCATGGGTTTAGCAATCTTCGACTTGGTAGATCCTCCCCGACAATTTAGTGAGGATTTCACTCCTCTACGGCGTAAAATGAGATCACAAGAATTCGTAAACTTTTGAAAGGCGATTTCAGCATGCTCTAGATCAACAATCCGCTGCTGTCGCAGGATTCTATCTGGAGCAAGGAAAAATGAAATACAGTAGCACAATAGTCTGAGGAATAAGTGCATTGAATGAGAACCTCAATGCTTCACTACACCAGTTTTTGCCGGGTGATTTTGCAATGTGTGGTTTAACGCTACCTTGGAGCAGGGGAAAACCAGCATTTGTTCACCACTGCCGACCACATCTATAGCAGATTTACAGACCTCAACTTGAAATTACAATAATAGGACTCTACTCTCAACGTTGGACTAGATTGTAGAAAGGTGCAGTCAATCACACTTACAGCACCACCAAACTCCTGACGTAACCTCCCTGGAGAGAAGATCTGGCTTGGGAAATTTAAGAAAAGTGAAATCGTTTCCACCCATACCAATTCACATTTCTTGTTATTGTACAGAAACAGAGCTTCGTGCGCAGTAGTCACATGGTCTAGAAATCAGTCGTTTTGGGACGGAAAAACTGAGTTGGAAAAGCGTCACATCAGGTAAGACGCTGGTAATCAGTCAGATCGTGTGTTGTTCACGCCCGCACTTTTTTTTTACCCTGTTGATTGAAGTCAGATATATTGAAACTGTAGTGTAGTGAGCTTCCACCCCTGCTCTCATTATCCAGATGGTAAGATCCGGTTTAGGTTCCACGGCTGTCCTGAAATCCTGGTCGTCTAGCGACATCCCAAGACCACGACCATGGTTGCATTGGAATTTCAAATCGTAAAAAGAGAACTTTGCGAACCCCAACTCCACTGTCCTTTTGGAAGGCGATTCCAAGCGAAAACAAACGCACGATTACCGCATACCTCCGACGAAGAGTGATCGAGTTTGAAGTCATCAACCATAATCACCCGAAAATCGCTTCGGCTCATTATTTGTTGGTGACTTCATAAAAATCCTCAGGAAGGAGCTAGCCAGAATATTCAAGCAGCATTTGAAAGAGGAGGAAAACCTCTACAAGAGGGCTACATAAGCAGGGCTTAAGTTGCTCAAATTGGACAGAAGAAATAATTTTAGTTAAGCATACCCCAAAACGGCAATTATTTTCGCAACAACCTGATATTTTGGTTGTTTCACGATATCTCGAAGAAGTGAGCATTCGTGCTGATTCTTTAGTCTAGCACGGTCTGGGCGGAGTTGATCGTGGGAAGGTTTACTCCATTGCTTTTCGTGACAGAATTGACAGAAACCGGTTTTCATAGAGAAGCCATATCACGATGTGCTCCTTTATCAGGAGTCATGGCTGCACACAGTGAGTTATCTCGAAACAAGACTGGGCCTCTAACCGCACCACAAAATCTATTTCGCCCTTCTATGATCCTAAACTTTCCTAACTCGTGAGGTGAAGGTATGCGGTCCTCCTACACCCCGATCACTCCGCTGATTCACGTTGATGGAAGCCATTTAGAGGCCAACGAGTCTGCTTCTGGCTATAAATTTGTCCAGCCCCTCAAGGCAGCATTTAAATGGGCACGAAACCAACTTATTGTTGCTAACTGTAGCCTTGCTTCATAAGCGACTAAGAGCATGCATCAAGGCAGAAGGGCATAACTTCAAGCAGCTTCCTATTTAATAATAGATGATAGAAGGCTCCGCCGAAGGCGACTCCCCGGAACGCAGGTGAAAAAAATTGTCACCAACTTTGTGCTCTTCAGAAAAATATTATTATAATAAAATACTACAGGGTACACAACGAAATCCATCGAGAGTCGTACATTCCACTTACTAAATCTATTAACAAGCATTGGTTTTAGCCGAGACGCGGTGGTCTGAAACCCTCTCAAAATCTAAAGACGGTTTTGCATAAATGAAATATAATTTTAACACACCACTTTTTAAATATTGCATATGTAACTTCCACAATACGATGACACAACTGTGAATAAATCGTCTTCCTTTCTGTACTACACAACCAGCTCATTTCCATTTCGTGAGGAAAAAAATTGAAAAAATCATTGTCAGACGTTTCGCTTAATAATCATTAGACGAAGCAACAGTTCAGGGCTTAACTCAAAGTAAGCCATCTTCAGCCTGTAGAACCGTTCGCTGCGGTGAGCTTGCAGTTGCTGTTTGAGCTGTTCCATTTCCTTGTTGAGTAGCATGCTCGTACGAAGGTGGAGCCTCCAGAACGTTCACAGAATTTGTAGCAGTGGAGCTATTCTGCACGTTAAGATCGCCTGGACCAAATACGATGATGATGCCAGGATGTTGTAATTTCTAAAAGAGGAAAAAAAGCTAAAGACAACCAACAAAATGAGATCAGTCAGTAATAACAATTTCACGTACGCTTTTCTCAGCCACGCGCAGTTCCAAATCGTGGATCTGACGCTTTTCAAGATAATTTCTGCACCTGAATATGTTGACAGATAGGTAACAACCAATGAAATAATTCTACGAATACATTGAAGTCAACGCGATCAAGCGGTTGAGCATAAAAAATGCGTCAATTTTATGGAGCAGAGGTAAAACACTAAGGAGGTAAGGTTTTCTTTAAAAGACTGAGGAGATAATGTTTTCTTTCAATAGGCTTTACCTAACACGAAACGCGCATCATTTATGCCCCGATAAGGCTGATTTGCATCGTTTGTTGCCGAGGTAGGAATCACGTCTGATCACATCACCTTAAGAACGAAGAAAGCATTCCTGGCGTGACATTGTAAAAATTTGAACGAAGTCAACGCAACGTATGAAGAGGACGCGTTCCATAGGGGTATATTACTCAATTAGAGGAAATTTCCGGAACGCATTCACACGGCAAACTTGGGACTCCAGCCAACGGGTAAACTAGGAAAAAAACCAGATCAATGCTTTTGTTAATGTTGTCCTATTGAGTAACATTTTCAGCGAAAGTTAATGAGTGCATGCGCTTGAGTACACAGAAGAAGCCCATCTCACTACGGAATGCGCACAAAACCCCGCTTTTCTACCTTCATTGATAGCTACATTCTAATGTCGATATTTCACGGGAAAATGTGAGATTACGCTAGTTTTTGAACGCTTTTCGACGCTAATGTCCACAGACACTGTTCTCCGAGTAACTTAACAAAATTCAATACGCTAGTTTTTGAACGCTTTTCGACGCTAATGTCCACAGACACTCTTCTCCGAGTAACTTAACAAAATTCAACTTTTTAATGAGTGCGCTTAAAGAAGAAGCTCGTCATGACGGAATCCAATTACTGAGGATAACTATGAACAGGGTCAAGCATGACTATGGGAAAACCGACCCTCAATATGACCCCCCTATTCCCTCGTCCAACCCCCACCTTTTCACGACCCCCCCTATTCCCTCGTCCAACTCCCAACTTTTCACGACCCCCGCCCCCCCCCCCTTCCCCCCCCCCTTCTGCCCCCGCATATTTTCTTTGTACACTGAGCAGTTTCAAGGAAGAAAACACAAACGAAACACATTAAAAGCCCAAAATTGGAACTGAAACAATCCTGAAGTTGATATTCATCCTTTCTAATCCGATCGGACCAGACAGCGAGCAAGAACGATCACTTCATGACATGTCAAAACAGGATTGATTGGCAGCGCATGCGTGAAGTCGGTTGCAGCGCTGGCATTTGAGCGCTCACGGGTTCGATTCCCGGCTCCTCCAAGAAATTTTTGCACGGGTCGGAACTGCTTCAGAAATTAGTGTGGAGTAGAGAGGATGGAAAGATTTGAAAATGAAGTAAGGGAAGCGGAATCGATCGATTACACATGCGAGAATTCGCCTACAAGGGACGCCAGTTTGTGAAAAACTAGGGTCACTTACACCTCGTAGTGAGGTTCTCTGACTCAAAATCAGCAAGTGCTTTTCTACGTGTCCATAGAGGACGATCTGCTCTATCTTTAGCCAGAGTTTTTGGGAGCTCGATGGGAAACCGATGGGAAATTTGGCGAATTTCCCTTCGATTTCCCACCTAAATTGCGGAAAAACGAGCAAACTTCGTGGAGACAGATTCTGTACTCAAATGGGAAATTTCCTCAACTAAAACTCATAGAAGAAAAGTTTTCGTGATATCTGCAAATTGCTTCTCAGTGATCTCGCAAACAAATTTACTCCATTTTCCCTATCTGTTCAAATTGCGAGATTTTCCCTTCTTCAACTCCCATCAAGAGAGTTTGCCTTTTACCGAAGTTTCACTACCTTCACGTAATAGAACTCCAAGTAATGATTCTTCATTCCCATTATCGCACCCCAATAATCGCTCCTGCTTGCGTGAGTTAGATGGGAAATTTCCCCTCGGAGACCCGAAAATTTGAAACATTTCCCATCGAGCTCCCAAAAGCATATGAAGTTCTAGAAAATTGAAACTGGCAAAAGATAGAGCTGATCGTCTTTTGCGGACATGTAGAAAAGCATTTGCTGATTTCGAGTCAGAGAACTTCAGCACGAAATCTAAGTCACCCACTTTTCCACATTCTGACGGGCCCAGCAGGCGAGTCCTCGCATGTGCAATCGATTGATCTGGCTACACACACCCTATTTTCCAACATTTCCACCCTCTTTACTCCACACTTGATTCTGAAGTGATTCCTACCAAAGCAAAAATCTATTGAAAGCGCCGGGAATCGAAACCGCGGGTGCACCGAAGCCGTTTTCTCTCATACGTAACCAACCAGTCCTGCTTTAACTCGATATGACGTGATCGTTCTTGGGCGGAACGTCATTTGTCATGTCATAAAACAATCTGAATTTACATTCAATGGTCAAGCCACCCCCCTACGTACCCCACCCACACCTCTCTATTGCACCCCCCCCCCTTCCCAGCCCCTTCCCATACGACCCCCTCATGGGAAATTCTCATCAGACGCTTGACCCTGACTATGAACCAGCCGTTTATCTTCTACACAAGAGGTACGGCAACGACCACAACTAATTAGACCTTTATAATCGTGGTTGGAAAACATAAGTGCAGATAACTCGGGAAGGAAGCTATTAGAAATAACAATCTCGAGCGCAGCGCAGGTGGGAAAATTGATCGACTGTGTGCCCAACCAGGTGAGCGCAATGAATGTTTCATCAAACGTGTGTTTCAGGTAGTAGTACACACGAATACGTGCTGTCATTAAGGTGTGGAATCATAAGGAAATATTTTTTCGAAAATACCTTATTACAGAAGTAAGCATTACGGCCTGTATCCCCATGGCGACCACAAACATGGCTGTAACCAGCAAATAGCCCTGAAGTCAGAAAAAATAAGGAACTGCAAAACAATAATACTAAAAAAGGAACCCTTACAGAAGAACTCTGTGGTGGCATGGTCTTCAAATAGCTCAATACAACAATATGATTCCTGTAATGAATAAAACTTCTTAAAGTTGAATCTCATTCCATTTTTGCATTTAAGGTTGTTGAAATATTAGACTCTCCAGAAGCCACTTACTACCAGGGTATACCTCGTGGTTCGCTGCGGTCTCGTTTTTAGTCTCATATTTTAACCTACTGACAACCACACGTCTTTTCGCGCATCTGACCAGAGCGCCAACCAACGCTCGGCGACCGCATGTTCCCATGCGGTTACAATCAGTTTACTAAAACTAAAGTGGATAGTACCACAAAACTAATCTGTGATCTGTTTCCTGAAAAAGGTTACTCTTATCGGATAGAAAAGCAGGGGATCAAGCCGCAACTTGCCTGCTCTGAGGCTGAATTAATTCCTACTCTTATCGGATAGAAAAGCAGGGGATCAAGCCGCAACTTGCCTGCTCTGAGGCTGAATTAATTCCTTGAAGGATTCTGATAAAAGATACTTCGAGGGTTTTTAAGAACTTTTAAGAAGAGCACAGTCCCTGTCTAGAAGATAAACGGATTGCGCGCCGTTCGAATATCACCGCGTTTCTACATCTTCGGAATTCGTCTACCTTTTCGAGAAGGACTGTATACCGAGTGTGTACACGTTTCTTCACCTCTATCCTAACGAATAAAGGAGCAAAAGATCTAGTTCACCTGTTTTAGTGTAGAAAATGCTGCTTTTGTGTGAAATGTTTCCATTCAGTACATAGAAAAGGCTACCTCTCATACCTCATCTGCAAAATGATCATCTTTCACATGGTGTTTGTTGTGATTAAAAGATACTTTGCCTTATACTGCAGTTGATAAAACACTGGAATCATTGCGCCCACTTCACGTGGAAAAAGTGGAATATAGCACAAAGGCAAACTGTTAAAAGGAAGGACACAGCTCACTTCTGAGCCGCATGGTCGTCAATATGTTAAGGAGGGTGTTATGACAGGGTCTTCAATAGATACGAGGTTTTCATCATGCCACATTTCGAAATTTGTACAATGAATTTTCCTAACCTGACACCGAATTTTCTTTGCTTTCGACTGTTACCTTGAATACTGACTGAAAAAAAAAACAGGGAAGAGTTCAGCAAAACAATTCAAATGTGCAAAACATAAATAAGCACGAACAAAATCACTCGCAAAGGGATAACTGTGGGTACATCATCCTTATGCAGTGGATCGATATGTGACATCGCACACTCTGGATGAAAGCGCCGCATTTCCTGCAAGCATTTACTTCATGACGAATCCACTGTAGAGCCGCCCAGAGAGTTTTGCCGGCAAGCGGCAAGAAACGGGCTAATTGTTCCCCGGCGAGTTGCTGCACGCGGTAAAAATGGTACTGGGTGTTCCTTGTCGCTGCTCACTGTGCGAGCTGAAACGACACACTATGAAATAACCCCCTCAGCGCGTTTCGAAACCGCGAGCCCGCGCAGCATAGCACCCCGGTACCGTGTAACCTAGTCGACTCCTTTATTGGCAAAATTTGAGTGGGATTTAACAATTCCAAGAATATGGGTGCGATCATCAGTTTTTGGAGTGACCATATCATAGTGATCAGTGGCGTCTGGAGATCAAGATAAACGGAATTGTTCGGACGTAAAGAAAGTAAAGGTTTAAATATACTCACACCACAAATATAAAGAAAACAGCTTCAACCAAGAGCGTCATAGTGTACACTATTATGAAGGGGACGAGGTATCGCGGCTGCCCAAGTTTTATTCCTCGGACAACATGCCAATGAATAGACATCCCAACAAGTAGGAATAATAGAAGACCAACCAAAATTAGCACGAGTTAGAGCAAACAAAAGTTGGAGTGTTTACTAAAAACAGCTAAAGCAGTGACAACTCACTTAATGCCCCGATATCCACACCTTTTTCATGGTGATACCAATCAAATTCAAAGAAAATGGACAGGAATATGAAGATCACCAGCGAAAGACCAACTCCTGCTGATATCTAAAACATCTTCTTACAACCGTCAATTTTTAAATCCTCCGATATGATCTCACCACTGCGGCTCTCTGCGCGTGTGTGCCAAACGCCATGAACTCCGGACTATCCTCGCGAAAAGGAGCGACATGAATTGCTGTGGGAGGAGGACGATCGTCCAGTTCATCTCCTAGGTCATGTACCAGGAAATTCATTTTACTTATAATAAGAGAAAGACGCAATGAACCTACCATATAAGTTTGGTTTTCCTCAAAAACAACAAGAAAGATATCATGTTGTCAATTTAATTAGTTTGTTTTCCCTCCAATGTCAATGATGGGGAATGATGCAGTAAGATAGGGAAAAGACAATTACTAGCCTAATATGTGTTGCAAATTCTTACCTGGTAATCCAAACCTCGAATAAGACACAACATTGTGGTCGGCTCTACTTTTGATCCAATTAAGGACCCTATTCATGACCTAAACTACACGTTCAGAAAGGAAGTAAGGAAAGCTAGGGTACAAGCACAAATTACGGTATGATAACCGTAAGTCAGCTTCAGAGACCAAAAAAAAACACTGGCAGTAACTTCATTCAAACACACAATTCTCCTTGTCCGATACTGCGCCTTAAATGACCTAATCTAATTATCACAGTTTTCAATTTCTTAGAACATTAATAAAATTTACAGTCGTTCACACACGTTAGAGGCAGCGCTCACGGAAGTTCTCACTTCTGAGATTAGTGGTGCCCATTGCAATTGGTTCCAGTAATCATAATAGTGAATACAAAGTCGTCACTCACGCGCGTAAATATTGAAGCTAGAACATGGCTCCAGGACCTTGATATGGGACAGCGGATATACGACCCGTTAGCTAATAGAGATACGGTCATTTACACAAGCGCGGATGGCGTTCATGTACCGGAACCCACGAACGTTAAAAAAAAAACGAAAAAAGCACGTCGCCCCTGCAGAGTTCTCGCGTGCTTCCGGCCTCACCATTTGATGTGAGTTGTACACCCCTCAAAACAGTGAGATCCAGCAAATCTCAAACATGAAGACTTCCGTGTATGCAGCTTTTGATAACAATGTCGACGCTTAGCCATTTGTAATATTAGAAAAGCCACTTTCACCATGTTCGAGCAAGAAATTTTCTTTGATAAAACACTCCTCACATTCGATGAACCCATATAACACATGGAAGAATCTAACATCTTCAACTACTTGAAAGAGATGAGGCAACATCCACGAAACACAAGAATTTGACCCTAGTGGGTGTTACTTATGTTCAAAGACAATACGTACCTGAATACGATAGTAATAACACCTACTACAACGCTAAGATGAAGCTATTCGATGCCTGACGTTGGCAGGTGAGAAGTATTAAGAAAAATACACATGTCTAATCATTCAGTAATTGTTGCATTGCTTGCTTGGCAGCTTTCAGAGCTTTACGTTCCAATGTTAATCCTATTACTCCTTGCCATACACAAAACGCTAACACGACAGTTAGCGCGAACCTGGAAGAGAAAGAATAGTTATGAAAGAGAGCATGAGTAAAACAAACACAATGTGTTTCACCAAGAAACACAGTTGTGAAGGTATCTGAGGAAAAGAGAACGCAAGCAATTGTGACCTATTTGGAAGGCAGGAAAGAAATACAGATTATAGCCACAGACACACATTTTCATCTTTTAGTGATTTATGATTATTTATTTATAATCATTTTTTACAGACTGTCATCCGCGAAGTGCAGCTTGACTAATTTTTTTAATGAAATCTTGAGATAATAATTTCTCTGCTTGTATCGGATGAACCGCCTTCTTTGGCGGCTTTTTGCTAATCTGGATATTTATTCTACCGCTCTTCCTTTTAGTTCAATAGTAACATAGTCTGAGCCAACACGATTCGCTCCTTCTCAAGGTGTTGTGGAAAATCACGCAGCCCTTTTAAGATTAAGATCCCTTTCTCTTTTGGTCTCTACTGGTACTCAAAGAGAAAAGGTCATACAGAGGACGTATCGGGCTCCCCTACAGATAGCGATAGCACCGCTCGCTTTCCCGCGAAACGCCCTTAACGAAGTTGTTTTAATGAGACCCCACTTTTAGTACATTAACACTGAAACAGTCTCGCACAAGATTCTTCTGCCTGACGGCATGTGGCTACTTCACATAGTTTAAATGCAACGCAAATGAAGTTGCGTGAGAAAAGTTACTTCCGAAAAGCTGAGGAGATAAGAGATGAGACAATTACGTTCAGCTGGACTCCAAAAGGTTTGCAATTTTAGCATCGCAATGGCAGGCATGCAATACTTCTGTTTTTGAGTGTTCACTCTCAATGATTTGCGGAATACTCTTTCCATTACGGTGGGAAACCTTCCCTAATCTTCCTCTTCCTCTTTTCCTGAGAATCTCTACCTTTTTCACCGATAATTCTATCCTAAAACAAACAAAAAATCGGCACTCATTCAACCCTCTCAGATGATGAGCCACCTGGCGACATACAGACACTATTTCGCGAAATGGCCTAGCGCTTTGTTGTATAAGTGGGCATGATCTTAGTAATGAAACAAGCTCATGGCTTGGAAACCGAGAAAACTGTGAGATTATCTCAACGCCACAGCGGGGATGTTGCAAGCCGGAGCAGTTTCGCCATCTCCAGTGTTGAACAAGGCTCACATGCATTTTGTCAGCCAAGCAAGCCTAACCAGCCCGCCGCTGCATGCCATGTTGGTGAACTATAGGCACCACTGGACATTGACAACATACCCCCTCCCCTCACCATTCTAAGCTGACAAAAAAAAGAGAAAAATAAATAAAAGAGAAAAATTTCAAATAAAGTGCATGAGCACTCACCTAAAAACCGATAGAAGAATTGACATAAACGGAAGCATCGGATCAAGCAATAATGAGAGCGCAATAACTACGAACAGCAGCACAGCCCCACATACGAACCATGTGCGGTCACCACGAGCTCGTCGCTGTCCCCCAGACACGATTCCAATTGCTTCAATCAGCAGCGGTCGGTTTGGTTCCCACTCGCAAGATTGCTGCAAAAAAATTGTTATGAACCGTTCATATGACATATTCCCTAAGTATTCCCTTCTTAAGAAAAAAAGCCCAATCATGGAGAACAGCTTGGTTTCAGGGCTGGTGGGTCTACAAAGACAACCATGTCAGCCATATAAGAATGGAGGACGGTACTCGACCAGAGGAATACTAGCGTTGTTTAGTACAGCTCTGCGAAACTTTAAGGCACCATTCAATGAACCCATTTACGAACCTGTGAAGTTTGATTTAGTGCATTCAATAATAATCAAATGGATAAAGAATCATCAAGAAGATCATGTCAAGTTGAAGTCTGTGGTTGTTTTTCGCAAACATGTCCGGTGACGAATAGCGTGTCATAAGGATGAGCCTTATCACCTACCCTTATATTATATGCACATATGAGATTTCTAGCTTAATCGATCACCAAAATATCTGGCGCAAAATACATATTAGCGGATGACATACAAAAGGCAGCTATCACAGCCTCTTCCGAATGCGAAGATAGTTGAGTATCCGTGCGTACTGCCTATTTTTTTAGTCAGCCTCTACCCCTTGTTTACCCTCTCCCTATTGTAACGCCGTAGCAAAGAAAGCAAAAAAAAACGCTTCGCTTGGGCTTCAATCCGGTCGGTTAACATTCTAACCCATACAAAGCCACAAATCGTACCGCCGTGTGATATATCTTCGAGTTCAACTTCGGTGGGATCTTCGTACCGGACATAACCCCTGTTACCTGCCTCCATTTAACCAATGCAGCGTTTGCTCGATGCTCAACTTCAACTATAATGCTACCGTTAGCTGAGATGCGACCACGGTGCCGTGATAGGAGTGCCTCCCATTTTACTTTGAGATGTTACAAAAGCTAATGGCCACATACTCCCGATCTGTTAGATTATTTGAGTTGCTACTGAATTGTCTTAGTGTGACTGTAGAGATATCATTACTTTGAATTCCGCTATTGTGGAGGGGGAGGTACTGAATATGGCGTGCAAGAACTTATGGCGCACAGTGTACTAGTATAGTGTACATTGCAGTCAGGGTGGTGAGGGAAAGAGCGTGGGAGAAGTGGTTTGCTGCATGGTCGTCCGCCAAACTATGGCAGCAAGAAAACTTTCGAATGAGACGTGTAAACAAATGACCTGACGCTGTTCCTTTTCTATTATGAAGTGGGCCTGCAGTCCTACGTGATCCGAATAGTTAATATTTTCATCAGGGATCTGAACACATATTTACTACTCTTCATGTCAATAACAAATGTATGCACACACCTTATTCATCGCAATTTCGCATTTCTTCAGTGTAATTGACATTCTACCATTCTTGAACAAGATGTAATCAATCCTTTTGCTTTCATCCTGAAAAAAAAAATAGAAAAATGCTGTTCAGATTTTTTTCCATGCAAAGATCACACTCACATGTTCTTTAAACCTCTGACTAGAGTAACAGTTATCAGGACGATCACATGTTCCACCACGATCAACGCCACGACACTGACTGAAGGATCTCGTCGAAACATTGTCACTGGGAGTCGAAGGGTTTGCGAGCCGCCACGCATCCAGAAGACGAGCTTGGGAAAGTATCAGTCTGAAAACCTACAACTCACTGCTTTGTAAAAGTAGCGAAATGATACTAGTGACATTAATCGAAACCTGCGAGATCGAATTAAATGAAGTAGACCTTCTCAAATCTGTATTTTAAAAAAAGTGAAAGTTTGTAACTAGTCTGCTACCTCAGAGAGTAGAAAAATCTTGAATTAGTTCATTTTTAATTGTTTGTTTTTATTACTTTTAAGTAATTTTTGCAAATTATTTACTATTAAAATTAATATCTTTATCAAATTTGTTTTCCATACGGGTCCTCAGAGCGGCGGAGAGCCCACTTTTTCCCATGCCCCGTCCCTCCGAGGCGCAGAAAGTGGGTGGGAGGGGGGGGGGGGCAAAGGAAAAAAGTGAAGTCTTTGAGGTCTCAGCCGCTTTGGGGACCCAAATGGAAAATATATATATAATAAAAATATTAATTTTGCTAATGATCAATTTTAAGAAAATTATTTGAAAAAAAAATAAACATTTGAATATAAACTAACACAAGGTTTTTATTTGTATTGTAAAGTAATCTCAAAAATTTGGCGACCAATTCTCGGGAGGGGGGGGGGGGTAGTGGAGTCGTTTTGACAGGGAAACGGTCAAGAGGTACCCGACCTAATGAGGCGGAGGCGCTACGGCTGCCAGGAACTGCCCAGATCAGCGCTGCTGAGTTGGTAACAGCGCCAGCAGACTCGTCCGCCCTGTTCCCCACAAGCCCCGCCTAATATGCCGTGGCTGCGAAATTTTCCTTATGGAAGTATGATGATGACTAATTCTTTTTGAATGTCTACAAATGAAGGAAATTAAATCATTTCTTATGAATTGTGGATGATTTCGGTATACTTATTTCAAACTTTTCCTCACAACTTTCCATATGACAAAGCAAATGATGACTAAATTGAAGTTCATAGACTAAAGTGAAGTTCAGATGATGAACCTTCGTCTTTTTTTTTCTTTCAGGTTGAGTTCACCTAGTGGTAAGATACTTTATAGTCAATCAATGTGGCATCTAGTCCATGCCAGGGTGCGAGAATTGACTCGCAGACATGCAGTTACCCCGCAGACATGCCTCTGGGACAGCACTGCCTAGGATCGCCACTAAGTTACATCTCATCTGGTATTGATTACTTGGAATTACAATGAGATAAAAAGCGATAAATCGCGTAGTGATCCATACAATACTGTGGCGGATGCTGAAAAAAAAAAACATCTATAAGTGTATACTTTCACTTAAAGGCAGTGCCTAGGCAAAATTTCGATTCTTGAACTCTGCCATCCCTTTTTTTCCAAAAATTTGGGCACCAGCTTTTTTGGATCGGCTTAGGGTACTAATACTGAAGATTCTGCCTGGACACTGCTTTTAAATTTACGAAAATTTCGACATTACTGATGACGCCTGGGAGCTGGTTCAAAAAAAATTCCGTGATAAACGCAAAATTTTACGCGTTCCCTCATGAGCGTGAAATTTCGCAATTTCGGTCAGCAGGATCACTGACAACATCATTTTCTAAACTATTGACCTTCAGGATGAAATATCTAATCCCTTTCCTTCGATTTCGTTCGCTTCCATTGTCTCCGACTTGTTCGTCGCATAGCCAGCGTCGCGCGCGACATTGGCTATGTGGGTGGAGCTTGGGGTGGTCCGCGCTGGGGCGGCAACGGGCTGCCAGTAGCCTGATACGGCCATCTGGCAGTAATTGGCTCGGGTACCTCTTGGCAGTGACCCGTTTTGACAGTGTATTGTCCGCGACAGCGCCCCTCCTAGTGTGGGAGCACGCAGCGCGGCCGATCAAACAGTTGACCCATGATTGATCTGGAATCTTTGAAGAGTTTTATCGCCGGTTTCCTCCTATATTGTTCTTTCTTAACTCTTAGAACAATTGAAGAAGGGAACAGACGATAAAACTCGTCAAAGAAGCCGGATCGATCGTGGATCAACTGTTTGACCGACCGCGCCGCGTGCTCCAATGCCAGGAGGGCCGCTGTCGCGGAAAATGCACTGTCAAAACGACTCCACTATACATAAACACATATGGTCGCTCAGTGAGTGCACCAGGGTGGACTTTGCCTGCAATTGCGACCGCAGTGGCATTGAATCCAAGATCGTCTGGTCGAAAAAAAAACTGCGGTCGCGCGATATTCTATATAGTCTGCCCGAAACAACAAGTCCGCCCATGCAAGTGGGGATCGAGAGGCGGCGCGGCTGGGACGTATGCTGTTAGCAGCCAAGTCGCCCAAGTCACAGCCAAATCATTGGTCGATACCGTAAAGATAACGATGAAACGTAATACGCAGATCAAGATGATGTAGAACGCTGGCAAATTTGGCAGTTTCTCGATCCCCGCGTGTGCGGCCGCCTCTGGAACCCCGACGGCATAGGCGGCCTTGTCGTTTCGGATAGACGCTACAGCTGCTGCTGCGTTGACCGTCCTTCATGAAAATCTTTCGAAAATGAAAGTATGCATCATCTTCTCAAGATGGTAATGCCATGAAAAGGAGAACCTTTGCTACTGAAGCCGTTGATAATTTTATTTTAAAATTTAGGGGCAAGTGAGACAACAACATACAATAATTGCAGAGCAAGAAAACCACAAAAAAAACCTGAATCCAAGATCATCTGGTTCCATGTTAAAGTCGCCGGTGACTATAACAACATCGGCTCCATGAGCTGTGTGGCGTATGAACTGGCTTAGTTCGAATGACTGAGATGTCCTTAAAAAAGACAATTAACACCAAAAATGAAGCAATACTTGCGGAAGGCAAAGACTCAGACAGGTAGACACAGCTACTAATAACATGTGTTTACGCATGTCGTTTTGGTCTTTATCAAAAGCAATGACAATTATGGATTGGTGTACAAGTTCGCAATATGCACATTGAAGGCAGCACTCACGGAAATTCTCACTTTTGAAAGGGATCGCTTGGCGAGTAGCCGGCCGCTGGGCAATCACAGCAGCAAATTGAACACACTGAATAGCCACCTACCTGCGAAGATACTGCTGCGGACGCATATGCCGACGTGGACAAAAAGGCTTCATCGTGCTATCGCTATTGACGGGGTGTGCGCATGTGGTCTAGCGCATCTGAAGTGTTGTGTATGGAATGCATACCACTTCTCAAGGCTTCGCGGACCTATCAGGGAACATTACTCCTCGCTTTGGACGCACAGGAAACAAGTCATCACTTCTTGTGGTTCTCACGTGCTTCACGCTACCTCATCATTGCCGAAGAGTTCACCGTCCCAAAAAACCCCGATATACCGTGAGATCTCCAACACAGAAATTTCCGTGAGTGCTGCCTAGGAGTGGCAAGCACCAGTGGCAGACGCAGTTCTCCACTCCGATGAAGGGTCCTCAAATCCTCGAAATTTGTGAAATATTCAGAAGCTTTGCATGAATTTGTGTTTCTGTTTATTTTCTTTTGTATTTTCAAATGTTTACTATCGCCTGTTTAATATTGAAATTAATAAGTTGGCTCATCTGCGGCCTTGAGAAGATGTCACGCAACCACCGCGCACCGTAACCGATGCTTCCGCTGCTGTTATGCTATTTCTGGCAGCTTTTCCACCCGATTTTAAGGATTTTCGACCAGATTGGAAAAAAATAGCCTTGAAATAGCATTCCGGCTGCAGATGACACCGATTCCGACGCGCGTGGCGCAGTAGCGCTGCGTCCTTCTCGAGGCCGCGGATGGGCCACCGCCATTGCCGTCCACTGTATATGCACGGCTAATCACTGGCTAAGACGATTAATCATGAGAATCTTGAGCAATAAACGAGGACCTTTTTATGCAAAAAAAAACTTCCAGAACATCAGCAACACCCACCGATGCGGGAGATAGAGGTCATTCTCTCGATCGTATTCAGCATGAAGATGAGTAGCATAAAAATTCACGCGAATTTCGCCCACTTCAAGCTCAACCAGTCCAACGACCTAGGAAGACAAATATTGGCAAAATAGAGAGGTGCAATGTATAGTGGATTCGTTTTGACAGTGCGCTTGCGCTCTTATTTTAGAACTACAAGAAAAATTGCAAGCAGGAATTGAATGCAATAGGATATATTATTGTTTTGTCGAAAACATAATTTAATACTCCGGCTATCTTTCCTCCACACCTCATTTGTATTACATTTCATCACAATTTCCCTCCCAGACAAAATTTCGGAATTTCCGCGGAGCTTGTTCGGAAATTCCGCGGGTGACCAGACGGAAGTTTTGAATAAGCTCCGCGGAAGTTCTGAATTCGCGAAGTTCCGAAATCGAACAAGAGTGACGCAATTCGCTCATTATGGAGTCAATCATAATTCGAGTAATAAGGTAAAATCGGCCAACAAGGAATGATGAACACCTCCACGTGTGCTGATACCAAAAGCCATGGCATCTTGAATCCCACCACAGATCGTTCCACCACGTAGCACTAATTGCACCTCAAGTGGCCTTGTTTTCTGAACATGAGTCTCAACCAGGTTTGCCCTCTGACTGTGCTTCGCATCTGCATCAGGTTTCAACTTCAATGATAATATGGAAGAATTACTCTTTAGTAAAAACCTCTCAAATCTTCGTATTTATGGGAATAATCCCAGGCGTACATTTATCTGCAACGAGCTTTACCCGAAATTCGATATTACAGATGTCATTCCGAAGTAAATTTCGAAGAAAAAAAGCGGAAAAATTTTCTTATCCCACCACGTCTTCTTCTATGGCTAGCTGGAGTCAAGCAAGCGCAAACCACTATAAAAATTGGACGAAAAGATGCCATTTGATATTTTAGTCCCTTGGATCATTCTATCTGTCTCGAAGCTCCGCGAAAGTTCCGAGAAGTGTCAAGCTTCGCGGAAGTTCCGAAGCTAAATACTTTTTTCTCTACATCTTCATTCGGAAATTGCGCGGAACTTCCGAGAAAATCGACGCGTGACGTCATATTTCCGCGGAAGTTTCGAAAATCGGGCTCCAATAATAAATCAGGCTCCGCGGAAGTTCCGAAAGTTTGTCTGGGCTTGAACTGATTGAATACGATGTCATCGTCATTCTGGGTATGACCCACGCTGATGGTATCACCTAGGGACATGTCGCCCTCCTAAGGACATGTCATCTTGTTCCATAAAGTTCATAAGGGAAAATAGGCCAACCTTCGCGAAACTGAGTTCATACAAGCAGTTAAACTTTGGATACATTGGCTACTGCATTAATAAAGATTACCAATAAAGAATCGAGGATATTCCCGTCCTCACGGGAAAAACAGATGGCGATAATTCCGAAAAAAAAGCTAATGGGCACTCGAAATACCGAATGACGCGACTACTACACTCTCAAAATGAAATGTCAGAATTGATTACTTGAAGTTAGAATTCACGGAAATCCGTTTGTCGAAAATTTCGCGGTTTATAGGTGTTCATAGGGATTGTGAACTCATCGACAATGATGAAGTAGTGTAAAACAAATGAGAACTACAGGAAATGATGTAAAGCGCGGACACAATATGAAAAGTTCAGTTCTATTGGTGCCTTTTTTCATCTTGTAGCGCGGGTGGATGAGTATTTCATGATAGGTCCCGTCACGAAACCCTGATGAATGCTACGCGCTCCACTTCACAAACTGCGCTAAACCACGCGCACACACCCGGTGGCATTAGCTGCGTTACAGAACTATAAGAGGTGACCCGTGACCGGATTCGCATTCTTTAGAAATTCTAGCCTGGCCCTTACTTGAGGGGATTATTCGATGCCCTGATCACAAAAATCGCGCTAATTTCCTATGCTAATCACGTTTTTGAAAAGATGCGGTAGATCACAGTAAGAAACAAAGAAAAAGTATGAATTCGGGCAAGGAAAAAGCAGTCTGACCAGGCACTTTCCCGCCGCTTTTCTGCCCGGAAAATCCTGGAAATTTCCCCAGTAGTTGATGAAAGGGTTATGAAGGTGATAAACATGAGTATCGTATCCACTTTGTACTGTAGCACCACTTACGCTAGCCAGGGAAATGGAAGAGTGCATTTTATTTCATTCTCCTACATTATTCCCATCGTAAACATAGGAAAACGGCGTTAGAAAACAAGTGCGATTTTCGTGATCAGGGCATCGAATAACCCGTTTAAGTTATGTCCAGCCTAGAATTTCTAAAGAACGCGAATCCGGTCACCAGCGAATTTTAATAATCATGTAGCTGAGTTTCGCACGTGTGTGCGATCATAGCACTCACGGCGATTCAAGCGCGTGGCCGCGTTCTTCTCAAAACCACGAAAAACGTGGTGTGGGTGACAGTGAGGAGAAAAGACGTAGGTGATGCTCCTGTGATTGGTTCTCTCTTTGTTTGTAACAATTAAATCGCGCCTCCCCTCCCTCGTTTCGCCTCATACTGACCCATACGTCGGAAAAACACAGTTTTATTGACGCTCACTGTATCCGTACCATGCAGGCATTCACAGAAGCCACTATCTCCCTGACTGACATTATTAAAACCCATCGTATGCGCGCACATTGCGGGAATCCAACTGGCCCGGATCCCTCTTTTCGCGGAGACAATGGTTTCTTTTCACTAGTATTCTATTATTCTACCCGTTTATTCTTCGACCACTCATTAGTATTCAAATTCTAGGCACTGTACGACTAGATCTGCCTCAAAAATATCAAAGTCACTGTTCTCTACAATTCTTTGGCTAAGGGAGTTGGTTATTTGATGCGCAGATAACGAAAATATACTCATTTTGAACCGCAACCCCCTATTTGTAGGGTTGCGATAGCTATACGGTAGAAAGGAGACCTCACAAAATTCTTTGAAATATTAGGTCTATTTGACCTCTTTGCAACAGCGACCCTACTGTGACTTTGCAAAATGGCCTCTTTACAAAATGATTATGATTTTCGTGATCTGTGCATCGAATAACTCTCACAAACAAAGTTTAGGCAAGATTATTGATCTTGGTATTTCTGCGACGGAACTAGGCAAACAGTGTGTAGTTCTTAAATATTAGTGAGTGGTAGAAGAAAATAGAGGTACAATAGTAGATTGTAGCGGAAAGAACTCACTTTCTCCACGCCAGGAAGGAACCCTGCCAGCCGAGTTCCAGCAACGCCCGCGCATACGGTGGATTTTAATAATGTCAGTCAGGGAGACAGCGGCTTCTGGCATTCACTGAAAGAAGTGAACCCTATAGAGTTACACCTAAACTCTCACAAGTTACCTTGCCTCCAAACCAATCGCCACGATGTATATGATGAGCAAAACCGTTCAAAGAATACCTTAAAACAAATATTTATTCGTAATAGCCAAATAAACGCAGTATACGTTACCTATGTGTGAGTGTAGATACTATAGGATGACGGCTAAACACGCAAACACCACTTCCTGTGAAACCAGAATGAAAATAGTGATGGAATCGAAACGAGCCTGACAAGCGGTCTACCATATCCAGATAATCTGTCTCACTCCATACTTCCTAAAAAGCGAGGAACTCCGGTATGGAGACGCGTTTCTGGGGCTGGTATGATTAGGGCGGCGGATTGCCGCTAGAGCACGAAAGATGTAAATTGCCGTACGGGGGTTACTGTATGTGCTGATTACATTGATAGGCATTATTACACCCATTTATCTACATTTACCTAACAGTGCACCTTTTGTAATCAGATAAAGTCAGCCAAAACGAATCCTGGGTTCATGATCAGCACTGGAAGTCGTTTTCCTCATACGGAACTGCAAAGGATTCTGCCAGATAGGACAATTGCAACACATCTAAGTTCGGAGCTGGGCATTCACAATAACATTGCTATTGTGAAACCTGCCAACAGCCGTACAATTAGTAAACTCTTTGTAATATCGAAGTCACTCGTGTTTCAAATTGCTGGGAATTTCAGGCCATATAAGCAAACCAATCCATTTCAGTCAATGTCAGATGAAGAAATTCTTTAAATAGGTCTTGTATGTTCCATGAGGGTTGTGCATTCCTACGATTCCTACTCCTGGTATGTGGGATTTTGCCAATTTTTTAGTCTGCTTATTGAGATATCAATCAGTGAGGAACTCATTACGATATTTTCATAGCTTTGCTGTTTCTGGCAGAGAAGAGTGGGCGAACGGCAAAAAAAAAAAACAGGTTTGTTTACCTGTCGAGAGTTGGTACCCTAATGCATAGATATTTTGAGGTATGGTTTCGTGAGAAATATATTTCCCTGGCAAAAATTAACATCTTTGGTATAAGCTTCCTTCTTGTCCACGCTAACACTGCTAAATGCGTGGTGATAAATACAGAGTGGATATAGATAACTCGCGGAATCATCCGAAAATTCCTCAGGGGAAAAGAGGCTACTACGTATCCAACGCCTTGTTTTACGTAACTCTGGCTTTGTCTAATTAGAGTAGGTGTACTGTGACATAAATGTTGGTTATTGGGTCTAATAATGTGAACGATTGCAATCAGCACATGAAATCACTGAAGAATGCAGTTGCATCATTCGTGACCCAGCGACAACCCGCTGCTCCAATCACAATCAGCCCCAGAAACGCATCTCCATACCGCAGTTCGGAAAAAAAAGTACATATATATATATATATATATATATATATATATATATATATATGTGCATATGTATGTATATATACAGGGTGCGTCAGAATTATTGACGCACCTAAAATGAATCTGTAGAAAAGACAATATGCAAAAACATTCCAAATAAGCATATGCAGAATAAAGCCCATGTCTTGGCGATCCGAATAAATACACTCTTGTTCACAGCAAGCTCTTTCCTTGCTGAAGCACTCACAGAGACGACGAGGGATCGCACAGCCTCTGCGCCGCAACTAACTCAGGTCTACTTTGTCCTATATCTTGAATATATAAGCATTTGGGAGCTTGATGTTTCTGTGGATGATAGCGCAGCTCTTGCTCTCTAAGACTTCCGTATGGGGTCATCCGTGGACTGGAACTCGGTTCACAAGGAAGCCTATTCTCTGCTAAATTGAAGTCCCTCAAGTAAATTTCTGAAACTGGGCCCGTACCACTTTTGTCTCTTGCACAGCAGCCAAGTCCTGCCAAAGTACCTATGAATTCACCTTGTGATGAGAACTGAGATGAGCGAGAAAATGTGCCCTTAGAAGGTTGCTTGAATGAGAAACAAGGAAAGGAAAAATTTTTCTATAGTAAAACATAGATGCCTTTCTTTGGCGGGAACACGACAAGACTTGCGAACAAGGATATGCTTTCATGTGATACTTGGAGAGTAAGACCTGCCCCTTTTCCCATAGGAGTATCGTTTTCCTATAGCTTACCCACTTTATAATATGGAGGAATAATGGACGAACTTCAGTTGCGGCGCATCGGCGATATTCTCTGCTGCTATCTTCATGGCTGCTTTTACAAGGAGAGAGCGCTCTCCTAACAGGAGTGGATTTTTTGTGTTCGCCAGGACATGACCCTCATTTTGGATATGCATATATAGTGGTTTTCAGGATGCTGTTCTTTTTACAGCACAACTTCAGTGCGTCAATAATTATGACGCACCCTGTAGCCCCCCCCCCGAGAATGGGTCGCCAAATTTTCGAAATTACTTTACAATACAAATAAAAATCTTGTGTTAGTTTATTTTTAATTGTTTATTTTTATTATTATTTTTAATATATTTTTTATTTATTGTTTATTATTATAATTAATATTATTATTAATTTTATTTTCCGTCTGGGTCCCCAAAACGGCGGAGACCCCACTTTTCTTCCCACTCCCCCCCTCCCGCCCACTTTCTGCGTCCGCCACTGATATATATATATATGTATGAAACACACCTGTAATCCCACGATGTCGAATTCTTCATCAAGGATAGCCTCTGCCAACTTTTTCAATCGAAATTTCCTATCCTTACTGCCAATCGGCCAAGGCTGAGGAAGACACCAGACATTCAGTGTCAGCACACGCAATTCCATACCAGATGATGACCCTAGAAACGAAGTAATTGCAAGCACAAACAGGAGTGGACGATGACAGAGTCGCAAGCGTGAATAGAAACGGTATAGCGGGAAGGTTTGGTGTGTGATGGCGTTTTCGAAACGCACAACAGTGAAAACGCATCGTTGCGCCGCGTCGCCAGGCCGACTTTTGATTTCAGAGCGCGGCAATCACCGTATGGTTGGGACATTTGCTCACTGTTGCACATATTTCGCTCTTCGAAGCACCGTTCGGCTTTGTTTATGAGATTTTTGCTTTGTGAAGCCCCCGAAGCACCTTCGTAATAATCGAAAGAGTCCCCAAGGAGGACAACATGTGCTTCCTCTTTCATTCATCTATAATCTTAGTATCCTTACCTAACCATCATGTGGATAAGCCATCTCATTGTTTCAAATTTCCATACTTCCATTGAGATTTCAAGCACAAGCAAAGCATCCTGGTAATGACGCATCGTCGCTGCGCGCCGCGTTACGACGATGCGTTTCACTGTTGTGCGTTTCGAAAATACCGTGTGTGATACCTCAAAACAAATGTAAAAAAGAAACAAAAAGACGATAACGTGTCGAACTGAGCTGCTCGAAAGATCCAAGTTCAGATCCTGCCTTCCCTCAGAATTTTGCAAATGAGAAAAAATTGGACGAACCAGTTGAAGGATCCCTTTCAGCTGAAGATGGAAGACCACGATGTAAATCTTCGTAGGCGACACCATTTTCAGCGGGGATCACCTCTGGATTCATCTGGAGTGTGAGGCAGTTGAGCTTCAGAACTGGTAGCAGATAAGGTTAAAGGAAGCACAAAAGCCGAATAATGAGCACATCACACAAATCGAGCCTTTGACATTATCTCCAACTGAAAAACAAATGCCATGCTTAGAAACCCACATAAACTGAACTTCTCAAAAACACAGACCGATTGTGTGCGCGGTTTCGTAGCATAGTGACCGCAGAAGCGCGGCGAGATCAGAATGAATGATGAGATCTCTGTTAGAGTATGGTCCGAGTGAGAGGATCGGGTAGATCCCGCCCACCTGCCTACTGTTTTGAGAAACTCAGACATTCGTATGTTTGGAGCGCTGGTGAACCCGCCCACTTTTAGCCGATGCAGGCTTCGGCAGGTAGTCGAGGGTGGAGGAAGAACACTTGCTGAAGTTGCGGATGGAGCAGGAAAACCTGCTGGCAGCGTGCATGAGGCAGAGTATATGCAGGTTGACCTGCACCCTGTTCGTTTTTTCTTCACTGCCACGTGACAACCGAAGTGTGTACAGTGGACGGCAATGGTGGTGGCCCATTTGCGGCCTCGAGAAGGACGTCGCGCAACCGCGCCGCGTGTGCCGTAACCGATGTTTTCTGCTGCTGTTATGCTATTTCTAGCAGCTTTTCTACCCGATTTCAAGCATTTTTGACCAAATCGGGAAGAAAAAAGCTTAGAAATAGCATTCCGACAGCACACGACACCGATCCCAGCGCGCGCGATGCGGTTGCGCGGCGTCCTTCTTGAGGCCGCAGATGGGCCACCTTCATTGCCGTCCACTGTATAAGCCAGCAGACGGCTGTGAAAGCTTAGAAGAGCAGGTTTCAAAGAAATAACTTGCAACTCCGCAAAGACTTCTGTTTTCAGAATGACGTTGTAGTAGTGGTACGCAATACTGTTACGGGTCACGAGATTCATCTGAGCAACTCCTAAGATTTGTTCGCAGTAGTAATAATAGCGACCATCATGAGAGCAAATGATGAGAAAGAAAGATTCTTTTTGAGGCCATAATTTGGATGAAAGAATTTTGGAATTAGGAAAATGGACATTACTCAGAGTTGCAATAACAAGTATAGAATAATTGGTGAAGAAAATCTCAGTTAAAAGTGAAACAATATCGCCTTCGAGGACTCCCTACGTTGATCTACCCAACAGGCAACCACTCGTATCAAGCCCAATCCTAACAAAGATTTCTTGGGATTGATAAGAATTTTATGCTAATTAATATTCTAATTAATAAAGTTCAGTCAGGTAAGCAGGGTGCACTACCGCAGTTTCTAGGCGTAACAATGGATGTGTGTTGTGTGTGACTGCACTGACGACCCTCAACAAGGCGTCTACGATACATTGGCACGCATGATCGTACAGTCCTGTAGATCAAGAGGGAAGGATCTCCGCGACGCTTAGAATCCTCCACGTCGTTATCTCCAGCAAGCAGATCATGGGTCGACATATTAGAGATGACTGAAGACAACGTTCGGCCGTGATACACAGTTATGTCTAACATGTTAATCAATGATCTTCTTGTAAGAGGTAATGACGTGGGAGAACACAAGCGTTGCAGAGACCCCTCTGTCTCAATCTACAGAACTATACACCCACTGAAGTTCTGGGTGGGAATGTAATGTTTTTTTAAATAATTTCAGCCAAAATGTCATTTTTTTGTCCCTAGGTGGTCTTTTTTACCAGTTTTAAACTGTCTCACCAATAGGATATCTGTGTGATTTCGAAAATTCGTGAAGTAAGAAATATACTTCTACAGACTTTCACTAAAGAAGTCAAACTTTGGAGCTGCCGGCGCGTGAAGCAGCGGAAACTTCGCAACGACTTCGGTTATCCAAGCGATAATCTTAATACTTCCAATAAACCATGGAAATTCTTGAATAACATAGCCTGCGTGCTCCGAATAGTTGACACACGAGTGAATGCAGCCGAAAATCTCTTTTTTTCGTATCTTCGTCAAATCAAGTGCTCCTGGTGTGAACACACACACGACATACACTCAGTTTTACACCTGGAAACTACGGTAGTGCACCATGCCTGCCGCGCTGAACTTTTCATCTTGTCTCAGGGAGAACCTTCGGAGGACTTTGTCTGCAATCGCGACTGCAGTGAGGTCGAGTAGTTCCACAGGAGAAAGCAGCGAAACATCAAATTAGAAGGAATAGCAGCACATATATGTTATTTACAAAAAGAAGTGTAAAAATAGATAGAACTAGCCAATCGGAAGGCCGATACCAGCGCGGTCGTAATTACTGTGGTGACCTAGGCGGTTGAGTGGCGCCCTTCGAGGTAAAAGGTGGTTCAGCTTATTAAACGTTCTGTACAGTCTATTAGCTCACAGAGGGCGCCCGATCCGACTTTGTCCTCAACTACGACCTCATCATTTTTCGGCAAACGGATCTATTTTCTGCACTTTTTTGATATGCATGTGGTGTGATTCCTTCCGTTCTGATGTTTCCTTACTGCCATTTGCTAAAATATCCTTCCAAACGCATTCTGCGGGCAAAGTCGTATGTGCAGACAAAGTCGGATCAGGCGCCTTCTGTGAGCTAATAGACCATACATACAGTGCCGTAGATCCGCCTCGTCCTCAAGGCGCACCGCCTGAGATCACACGTGGCGTCCTGTTGGCAGCACTCCCGCAGCCAACCGGCTGAGTATCGATCGCCAGCAGGACGCCACCTGATGTGATCTCAGGCGGTGCGCCTTGAGGACGAGACGGATCTACGGCACTCTATGTGAAGTTAGGCGCGAACTACGCTAGTAAAGAGTGGCGAGTAACCTAAAGCACATTTCCACTTGAGAAGGAAAAAAACAGTACAAACCTTTAAAAAAAAAAACAGATGAGAAAGCCCGATCTACGAGTTCAATAGGTTGGGCAACCACTATTGGCTCCGATCCGACATCGGACTCCGACGAGGATCGGTGTGCATCATTTGCCATCCGAACAGATCGGACTCTGACGCACAATACACTCTGGCACTATTCCTCTTGTTCTGCCCCAAAATGGTTATTTGACATGCTGATCACGAATATCACATTGATTTTGCACGGTAACCCCATTTGGGTAGGGTTACGGTAGGGTAAGGGTAAGTATGGTATCTCACAAAAACACCTGAATTTTTGTCCACGGGGGTTTTTTCACATGCTGAGCACGAATATCATGCTCATTTTGCACCGTGACCCCATTTGGGTAGGGTTACGGTGGGGTAAGGGTAAGTATACCTACCGTAACCCTACCCAAATGGGGTTGCCGTGCAAAATCAATGTGATATTCGTGATCAGCATGTCAAAAAACCCCTGTGGACAAAAATCCAGGTGTTCTTGTGAGATACCATACTTACCCTTACCCTACCGTAACCCTACCCAAATGGGGTTACCGTGCAAAATCAATGTGATATTCGTGATCAGCATATCAAATAACCCCCCTCGACGAAGTTTTAGGGAGATGTTTGATTTAGAGATTTTGGGGCAGAACAAGTGGAATGGTGCCTGCATACAGGATGTTTTTCCGGGAGCAGGCCCCGGCACGAGCCTGTATTAGGGTCGTAGCCAAAACGAAGCTCCCTTTGAAAAATGCAGATTTTACGAAGTCCCCACTGAAAATAACAATAGATAGAAGGGAATGACCGCATCCAATGATAGCAATTCTACAAGCATTAAAGCAGTTAGTAGCAATTAAAGGACGATAACCCATTGTGAAACCACGAAACATAACTGCAATAACTAGTGTAAACCGACAAAACATAACTATAATTCATTACTAAGAGCAATCAATGAATGGACCATTTCACACTGCGGCAGAAATTGTACTGACGGAGTCAGGAAACGATAAGGTCGACATTGGTCGCCAAAAGCCGAACAGAACAACAAACTAGTCGAGAATAAAGGAATAAAAACTCTGGAAAAAAGTGGAGACCAAACTAATGACAGTAGCCTTCGTAGAAAAAAGGACCGAGGCTTTCAAAGGGGCTTTCAAATGATTTCAGTTCCCGCGCAGGCTCGATTGGGTCGGCGTTCCGCTTTGGAGCGCGGCTAAACGGCTTGCGATAGTGCCTTGGAGCGAGTGGGCAAATACTCACAAAATAGGAGATGATAAGTGATAGTATGTGAGGTGTATGATAGCACATGCCTACAAGTATAGGGGGCATGGTAGGAGGTTGGAAACTTATGTGTTTGAATAGGGAAATTATGCCCCCGACAGGCTCAGCTTGTACCCCGGCCTGTCTGAAACAGGCTGGCCCTTTTACCGAGCATACAATTCCTGGATTCACATAAGTTTTGTGATCTGATAGCATACATTTATTTTGAGTGCTATGACGCTTCTTCACACCAAATTTGGTGTCAATCCGTTAAGCCTCGAGTTAACGGAAGAGCCTTGCAATCACTCAGACTCAGAATGTGAGCGTATACTTTTCTAGTTCACATAAGTTTAGATTGTCTCTCCCAAAATCTTCTAGTGTTCCCGTAGTTCTTATCTCACTGAAGATTCCAGCTCAATCCATGCAGATTCCGCGGCGCAGGAGTCGTTTAAGTCCTCGGGATTATGGGAACCTGTACATGATCTGCTCCAATCGAACTTTTCAACATCGATCGCCGCAATTGCTCTGCTAAAGCTACGAGCAGTTATTTTGCGAGCCTTTTTCGTCTTTCATCGCCTTTATCAACGCATTTCTTTTCTTTGGACCAACGAACACCTCAAAGTTTTTCTGGGGCTCGGCCCCGAACCCGTACGAAGCCTCTTTTGCCTTTCGACTCTTTTACGAAGCCCAGCTTGCCCATCGACAAGCTGCGCTGGGGCCTGTCCGGGAGTAAAGATCGGTGCAATTGCGGACCCAGTACAAAGGCTACGTGCGAATTGCTAGAACCTCCGCTCTCACGTGGTCTTTCGACTGAGAATTTGATCTATTGGAATGGATCAGATCGCGCGCGATGTTTACTCCCGGAAAAACACACTGTATATAGGTGATGCGGCGCGGCCCAGCAGATGGGCGGCGAAGCGTGAGGCAAGTACTTTTGAGAAGAACAGCAGATTGGAGCTACACAGTACATAAATGCTTCGTGTTGTTCGAAAATATCGGAGAGATTCATGTGAGCAACATGTTTTCCGCCTTACTGGCAGAAATAAGAACTTTGAAAACATTTCTCAAGAGCAGACTTTCAAGTTCAACTTAAAAAGCAGGCAATTTTGGAAAACAAAGGCATCACGCCAGGCCCTGGCAGGAGGTCTTCTCCGAGCCAAAATCAAAACGAAGCTCCCTTTGAAAAACCGAAATTTTACAAAGCCCCCCTCCTTGAACATGTAGACGAAAGAAAACTTTAACCCACTTTGAAAATCAGAGTTCCAGGGAACAGCTCGTGCTTGGGCACAAGTTCATTGTTCAAAGTATAATCTTAGGAACGTAAAGGCACAACATTCTGAAGCAGAGAAATTAAAAAGGCATGAATTCGAAGAAAAAACCTTTAGGCCTGGGGCATACATCACAGCGACGCTGTCGCTGCGCGCTGCGACCGTTCACCACCACAAGTTTACCCACAGTGGCTCTCATGCCAGCACGGTATTCCATGCAAGCTGTGTGATAAGATATGAGAACTCGTAACATTTGGTTCTCATCATTTCCAATCATTTTCTTCACCGCGACGGTGTCGCTGTGAAGTACGCCATGCATGGGCCTTAGTCCTAAAAGGAATGGACTAACAATAAGAAGTTAAGAGATAAGCCGTTTAGACAACTTTGCCTGGCTGGCTCATTCACATTTGTTATGCTCGATTCATACAGGGAATGTCAATAGCGAACACTACTCCCGCGGGCTGGAGCGTGGCACCAACTACGTGGCGCTGCCGGATGCTGTGGATTTCCAGTGCTGCCTCGCCGGGTATTGCGGCGCTCCAGGCAGCGGGAATAGTGATCGTGACGCTCCCTGTAGTAATCCTTCATCCGTTCACTGACTGCCGACTTGAGCGGTTGAACATGTTCTCCGAAATGAAGCCACCTTGAAGCGATCACTTGGGCCCATGTAAAAAAACCACAATTTTTCATTTGGGTCTCCGCCCTGGACCGCAGTACGGAGCCCCTTTGCTTTTTCCCCCTTTTACAAAGCCCAGGTTGCCCTCGGAAAGATCTGAGCTGGGGCCTGACGCCTGATCGTCAAGCGACATCCCACGACCACGGCAATGGTTGCGTTTAAGTTTAAAATCGTAGGAATAAAAGTGCGCCAACCCATAGCTCACTGTCCATTGGGGAGGCATCCCAAGGTAAAACAAATACAAGATTAGTAGACACTTCTGTTTTAGAGTGGTTGAGCTTGAAGTAATTACTACGATCACCCGAGAGTCGCGTCGACTCATCGTTACTCATCATCGCGGCTCTACAAAAAGGTAGTGAAAAGAGCTAGGCAGTATATCCAACCGGCTTTTGAAAGACGAGGAAAAACCCTTTCAGAAGGTCACAGAAGTTGGCTTGAAAGTGTGTAAATTCCACAGAAGAGAGAAGTTTATTTGTGCATACCTCAAAACGGCAATTAATTTCACACTAACCTGAGATTTGGAAGGTCGGGGCCTCTGTATCGAGATATTACTCCTCTGGGCACTATTCCACTTTCACGGACCCAAAAATTTCAGCCTTGCATAGGGAGATTTTTTGGGGTGCTGAACACGAATATCGTATCCAATTTGTACCGTAACCCCGTTCTCGCAGATTTACGGTGGGTGTACCGTAGGCACGTTGTTCCACAGAATCCTCTCAATTTTGCATAGAGGGGTTGTATTAGGCTCTGGTCACGATTATCAATGTTATTTTCCGTGCCACTTTCACGTTCTTTCTGAAATTGGTATTTTCTCTACATTTCCTACTGTTTACTTACCATATCCCCACAAAAATGAGGTTGCATTACAAAATGGCTACGATATTCGTGATCGGTACCCCAAATAACCCCCGTAGACAAAATTTGAGAGGATTACGTGAGATACAGTGTCCACAGTACTCCTACCGTAACCCTACAAAAACGGGGTTACGGCACAAAATGGACACGATATTCGTGTTCAGCACCTCAAATAGCCCTCTGTGCACGACTTCGGCTGAGATATTTTCTAAAATTTTTGGATCCGTGAAAGTGGAATAGTGCCCTCCTTTCTCCTGTCCAAGACTTCTGTGTCAACTCGTTTACTATCTTGGACACTGATACGGAAGATGCGTGCAATATGTGTCAATGTAACTAATATCTACAAATGATATTATATTCTTGAGTCTATGGAGGTAACGAGAGGCTGTTCTAGCGCAAAATACCTGTTAATGAATTAAGCATTTATAACCATTGTATTGCATTTCAAGCGTAATTAGGCAGATAAATTAATCATAAAAATGCTGGTAAAAGATCATCAGATTGTCATTGTCACTCCTTCCGGTATCTTCGTAGTACTCTAGATAGTTCCTTTTGGCTCAGGAAGGGCCGTTTGTAGTCCTGCATCTGTACACGAAGGCGGTTGCGCAGTCTTCTTGATGGATGGTGTAAAAGAAACTGCTCTCGACCGGTTGTACGTTTTTCGCTGAAAAAGAAACCACACTAAATAGTTCGTCGTTGTGTGGTGGTACGAACTGGTGCAAATTATGTGAGAGCTTAGTCGTGTCTCCGCTTCGGCGGAGATAAAGCAAGCCCTGCAAGAGTTGCCAGGCCTGCTGAGGTCCGGTAGAACCGAGGTCCAGCGCAACAATCGGTCAGAAGGGGTGCGCGCTGCGGAAGTGTGTGTGGGTATTATGTGGGTGTAGAAGTGCGCCGCGGAACCACTGCGTCCATCAAGCGAAGACACGACTAAGCGTCCATCATCACCAAAATTGAGCTGCCAGCTTAGGTTTGAGGCATGCAAACCACATTTTCGCCCCCGATTCACGGCCTTTGAGGAGAAAGATGGCACTCTTCGCAGCTCGTAGGGCGACAAAATGAATTTTGACCTCGCGGTGTCACGGCTGCTGAAGCGACGAAATATCTCTCTAACTGCGTGCAGTTAAAGGCAGCACTCACGGAAATTCTCACTTCTAAAGGAAGTCGCCTGCCGTGCAACCGGCCGCTGGACAATCGCAGCAGTAAGTTGAGCATAGTGAAAAGCCACCTACCTGCGAAGAGCGAAGATACTGCCGTGAAACATCTGCCGACCTGGACAAAAAGGGTTTCGTCGCTCCAGCTAACGCCATCGACTTGCTGTGCCCATGTGGTTTAGCGCAGGATGGTGTAATGCGTACGATTTTTAGGATTTCATGGCGGGACCGATGCACTCTTCCGCGCTATGGACGCACATGAAATACCGCCATCACTTTCTGTGTTCTCCGCTTATTTGACGCTTCTTCATCGTTGTCGATGAGTTCATCGTCTCTAGAAACCCCAATATTCCGCGAAATGTTCAACTCAGAAGTTTCCGTGAGTGCTGCCTTTAAAACATCAAAACCATCGGTAGAGCTCACCCACTGAGGAGTAATCATGTTCAATAAATGTTGGTAGAAAGGGCCATGGAGGGTTTTCCCTATACACTTGCTCTACTGAGGATTCTCGCTGCTGGTTTTTGAGTTCTTTTTGCGCATTGAAAATCAGGGTGGAATGTGAATTAATCAGCAGAAGTGAACGGTTATAGCTTTCCTACGATTAACTAATATTCTCGTAAAAATTTAAATTTCTAATCGCCGATCTCGTACACGTTGAGGACGAGAAACAAAAGGTTACTGTCTTCTTGCTCACTGTAAACTTGGAAAACCGCACATAGTAGGTGTTCATAATTGTGGGTTCCAGCATAAACAACTCCTTCAAATCGTCTCCATGCACTCGTGTAACTTGTTTCTTCCGTCCTTTTATTGAAAGTGCGCGTATTGATAGCTCTGAAATTTCGCCGCGCGATTAGCCAACCATCCCTGTGACGAAATACCGTCAAAAAAGAAAACCATCACCGTTCAAGTTCACCATGCTCCGCACCGTATTACCAAATATCACTTCCTTAGTGTAACATGAACTATCCCTCGCAGCTAAGACTGTTGTTTCTTCCAACGGATCAAGCACAATTCTAGGAAGTTTTCCTTTGAAGCGTTATACATAGCAAAACAGTAGAATCGAAAGTTTTTTTAAATTGCACAAGTTGATATCAATCGTGCGTACGGAAATGTTGGAGTCGTAGATCTCTTGATGTAGTCCTTACTTTTGCATAGTTGGTAAGCGGATGTACTTGCGATTGAGCTATTTTCAATACTTGATTGAAAAATGTGTATTAACTCACTCAATATCTGGCATTGGTACCAATTTCAATCGATTTTCCAAGACATCTATTAGTACAGCCGCATTCATCACAAGTTCGTCATCGGTATCATCCTAGAATACAAGGTTGTCTCGGAAAATGACGAAAAAGGACGTGACCTGGATCTGACATTTGATCGTAGATACATTTTGTTCATGTTATCTCCCTTCCGAAGAAAGCTACAACAAGCTTTGAAAGCGCCGATTCGGTGTTGGACGCATTCACTGCCGAAGGTACTTAGGAGTTATTGGAATGGTGTTGCGTCGGGGCACCACAATCAGTAACAAGCTCATCGATCCGTGAACTGCTCACACAACGCTCACTTTCATGAGGAGAGTATGCATAGTTACTGCAAATAAGTGCAGTGGCACTGACTAGTTGCTGGGAGAATATGAAGATCGCTGCTAAAGTCGAATTTAAACAGTCTAGCAATTTCAAAGATGTATCGTCGCATGAGGCTTAGGTACGCTGTCGCGGATGTGTATCATCGTGAGGGGAATTGTCGCGTTTACGGACATCTAGTACCCACCCTGTCGTGACTCCTCGCCACGACTTCCTATCAAAGGACGCCTTCGACCAACGTCAACTGGTCCCGCAACGAAGTCCGCGGTGCGCGCTCACTCTCAGCCGTATTCAGTCGCGGAGTACGCCGCTGATTGGCCACGCCCACTGCCCGGAAATGGTATAAATACGGCCCGTTCCGTCACACGCGGTTCAGTTCGCCTCACTTCGCTTCAACTTCATCCGCGTTCGTCACTCCGCCGTTCCATCCGCTCCGACGTCCTATCCGGAGCTTGCCGTGGTCCATGGTTCGATGTCGCCGTCCTGCTGTTCGAAGATGAAGGGATCCACGATAGTCAAGTCGACGCTCCAGAAGATCCTGGCGAGCCGCTGTCAAGATCCTGCCAGTCGCCGCGCGTGTCCAACAGGCCGGTTTATGACTTGACCCAATTACATCTTGTGGTTTAGTCTTGTTATTGTATTGATGTGATTTTCTGATGGGGAATATGAAAGTGGCTATTTACTTGGTGTAATGATGTGAAGAAGGAGGAATATGTGAAGATCATCAGTGTCTGGTAATATCTAGTTGATAGACTCTAGTTATGTGCTGGGCGTTGGGATCATCGCGGTCAGGGTTTCAAGCAGTCTATGCTCGCGCTCGCTTGTCGCTCGCTTAGGGTAGTAGGCCTCTCACACTTTGCCCGCTGGCTTGCGAGCCCACTGTTTCTCGGCGCCGCGGTACTACCCTTCAGTAGCCTTGTGGGTTCAGGTAAAACCCTCTTTTGTCGTGTCCGGTTCGGGTGCTACCACCGACGCCCGGACCGGGCGCGACAAAAATGGTGCATCGGCCACGGTATCCTGAGAGCAACTGCTCAGGATGCCGCAACGAGCCCGTCATCACCGCCGCCGCACTGTAGTCACTCGCTTGCCTAGGTAAGTGCGATGCGCTTCCATTTTACCATGTACATAGGGTCGCACGCGCATTTTAAAGGGGTAGCCGCTTAGGTAAGAACCAATGTGCAAGGATCGCGACTGGGGTCTCGTCTCCCACCGTAAGAGGCCGAACCGGTGTTACGGGCAGCTGGATGGCGGGTGGCAGACGTCATCGAACTACCCGTACAATCCTCAAAGCGAGGTTGCACCGGAGCCTGGTACCCCGCGCTGGCTAGCAGACGCAATCCCCTTATGCGCCAGGCGCTTACTCACTCTGCGGGGGTAGATCGAGTTGGGTACGTCCCATGGCCTTTAGCCGCAGGGTTGGCTTGGAAGGACCCATAAGCCGCTGGACGCTCGAGGATCAATTGTCCTGGGGTAAGCGCACGCGCTAGACCGTCGAAACCGTCGGAGGTTCTTACATTCGCTAGGCTACTTCTTTAATTTCCGCATGTTCCCCTACCTCACCCCCTTACCTTGTTTGCCCGCACATCACCCTACCCTTGCGTTTAGCTTGCGTTCATTGCCGCTCACCGCTTAGTCAGTAAGTTAATTCCCAGCTCCTTGCCTTTTTCTGGGTCGTATCAATTCTTAGTAAGGACATATTCCGGGATACTCCTTTTTAGATGGCCGTTCGTAATAGTCACCCGATTTTGGTCGTGCAGCGTCGTGGCCAAGGCGTTCGCACGGCTACGAACATTCAATTTCAGATTTCTTCTTGCAGATAGTATCGATACGATACAGCGTTCCATATCCGACATGTCGAAGTTCGGTTCGGTCAAGTCGAAAATCACCATCGCCATCAACGATCTCAACCGTGCACTGGCCAGGATCGACCCGAGCTATCTACGACCATTTAGCTCGGAAGGTTCACTTCGCTCGCAGAGCCGCAAACTTTCGAAGCGTAACGGAGGGATGACTCGCGCTAAAAACTCCATCAGATCCGCGCTAGAAGTTCTCGATAGGCGCTACGAAGCCGCGCAGCTCTTCATTAGTAAGCAGGACGATCAGGGCACGCTCGCACTCGAACTAGACCGCCACTGGGAAGATCTTAAGGGCGCAGAATTGCAGAGCAACGCGCTTAACATCATAGGCCAGCTAGACGCACAGATAGATCTAGAGCTTCAGCTCGAAAACGATATTCGCGAAAAGCTTGCCGCAGTCGTTGTCTCCAATAATCAGCCCTTTGATCGCACGTCCTCACAAGACACGCTGCTTTCAGAAGCAGACGCAGCCGCTCGCAATAACGTCTATCCGCGTTCTCCTTCTGCCGCAGCTAACAGTTTAGCTCAGGTCGCTAGCCCGCAAGCTAATCAAGCCGTCCAACTGCGCAAAGTAGATCTGCCTACATTTGACGGGGATCAAGGTCAATTCTATGACTTTTGGGCCAAATTCAAGACCATGGTCCACAATAACCCCGCGCTTACAACCGCCAATAAGTTCATGCATCTCGTAAGCAGTCTTAAAGGCGATGCTGCGCTAGTTGTGGAGAGCTTTGACATAACTGAGCCTGGGAACTACGAGCTAGCAATTAAGGCTTTACTTAGGCGTTACGATAGGCCCGAATTCACTCATCAACATTTTTTACAGAAGCTGGAACATCTTCCGCCGTCGTCCGCCTCAGCCAGTTCTCAACGAGCCACACTATGTCGCATTCAAGCTTGCGTCCTGCAGCTGAACCGCTTCGAGGACACGTCGCAGTCGCTAGCGCTCAAGAACTGGATCCGCAAGAAGTTTCCCATCTCCACCCAAACGGAAGTCTTGAAGATGGAATCCGCAGGTACGCGTTGGAGTTTAGATCAACTTCTTTCGGGTCTTGATAAGTTCATCGAACAACTGGAGAAGATAGCTGACTCGACTCTTCCATCGTTCTCGCCCAGTATAGATGGTTCGGCTAATTATTCGCTTTCCGCTGATGACGACGCCAATGGTAGACCGACGACACCACTGGCACCTTACGACCCAGAAGTCTGCTGTTTCTGTGCTTCTTCGGATCATAGTTCTGCCAACTGTCGTCACTTTCTGCCTCCTTCAACTAGGCGTTTAGTCGTCGATCGCCATCAGTTGTGCTACAAGTGTCTTCTTCTAGGTCATGTTGCAGCTAACTGTTCGGCATCCAACTGTACTCGCTGTGGTAAACCTCACCATCATCTTCTCTGTTTGCGTTATCCGTCTCGGCGTAGTTCACCTAGTCGTCGTCGTTCTCCTAGCGATAGCCGTCGTCCGGAAGACAGCCATCGTTCGTTGTGCAGTTGTTGCTCATCTAGGAATACGCCTCATGGCAATCACCAACATCAAGGTTCCTCTTCTCGCAACTACTCACGTTCACCAGAGCGACGTCACTCACGCGACAGGGAAAGCGATCGTTCCACGCGTTACAGTTCACCCCATTCGCATTGTCCGCCACATTCTTCTCCGCATCGTCCATCTCGTTCTTCCATTCGTGGTTACCGTCGTTCATCGCCATATCCGTCTCGTTCGCCACCTACTGTTCGCTTCAGCGACTCCTCGTCGCCTTCTCGCAGAAGTCGACAGGATTCGCTCTCGCCGGGCAGAAACCGTTCGTCCATCAATGCAGTCTCTACAGACTTGGAGTACAAAGCGGCCGTAGAGTGCTACCAGTCTGTCAAAGAGGCTTCGGCACATCCTCAGCTCTCGTCACCGGATCATCAGCCCATGCTGATGATAGTCCGAGCCTATGCGCGCAATTCGCGCACAGGGTCTTGGGAACCAGTCTCCATCCTCCTCGATTCCGGTGCTCAGACAAGTTTCATCACTAGTGCCACGGTTTCTCGCCTTTCACTTGTTCCGCATAACACTCGCACATTGACAACGGTCAGTTTTGGAGGTCACAAAGTGACTGAAGAGACAGGTCTCGTCGATGTCGAGTTGTTCGATCACTCGGACGAATCCTTCGCAGTCACGCTCAACGTCAAGGGAGTCGTTGCAGCTCCTCGCAAAGCTCAGCAACTTCATCCTGAAGACTTGGACACTCTCCGCTCCCATCGCATAGATCCGGACTCGTTGCTCGTCACTCAAACCGTCGAACCAGATATTCTTCTTGGCATTGACTACTACTGGGAAGTCCTGTACAGGGAACCACCAGTAGTACTTCCATCAGGTCTCGTCTTGGCTCGCACACGTTTCGGTCCAACGGTCTCCGGTCTGTCCTTTTTTCGTTAATGCGGCACAAGTGGTTGACCACTTGTCCCCAGAACGCTCCGTCGACTCCGTCTCTCGCCTTTGGGATCTGGATCTACTCGGTATCACCGACGATCCAGACCCGTCTGTCGACAAGGATGAAGATGCCCGTGTTTTGAGACACTTTCAAAACACGGCAGAGGAAGTTGGAGGTTATTTATACGTCCAGTTTCCCTGGAAATCTTCGCATCCGCGCCTCGCCGACAACAAACTCCTCGCTTATAGACGTCTCGAAAGTCAATATCGTTCGCTTGGCTCCAAGCCGCAACTTTGGAAGGACTACGCTGCTACCTTCGATGACTACCTAAAGCAGGGAATCATCGAGGAGGTCGAAGAATTCCAATTCGACGACCATCGTGTCTACTATATTCCACATCAGGCAGTTATCAAGGCCACGTCGTCCACCACCAAGCTTCGTGTTGTCTTCGATGCATCGTCGCACTACCGCAATGCACCTAGCCTCAACGACTGTTTGCATTCTGGTCCTGCCATCTTACCAGACCTAATTGGCATACTGCTTCGTTCTAGGCTAGCTCCACTTCTCTTGGTCTCGGATGTCGAGAAAGCATTCTTGCAGATTCGCTTACAACGAAGTCAGCGAGATGCTACTCGCTTCCTTTGGCTTAGGGATCCGTCACTTCCGCCATCGTCGCACAATCTTCGCATCTTCCGTTTCACTCGTGTGCCCTTCGGCATCACCGCTTCTCCGTTCCTTCTAGCCGCATCCATCTTGTACTACTTGGATCGCGATCCTGCTTCTTCCTTGAAAAAGGAAATCAAGCAGAACACTTATGTCGACAACGTTCTTCTGAGTGCAAACACACCGGAAGAGGCTGTCGCTAAGTATCGCGAGTCAAAGTCGTTCTTCGAGTCGATGCACATGAATCTTCGCGAATTCTTGTGCAACTCGGCTGTTGTCAACTCCGCTATTTCGCCATCCGACCGCATCAGGAATGCAAGCTCTGTCAAGCTTCTTGGTATACCGTGGAAACCGGACCTCGACACTCTTGTTATTCCTTTAAAAATTGTCCATCAGCCAGTCAGTACAAAGCGCACGGCTCTCCGTGCACTGTCCTCCACATTCGATCCGCTAGGACTTCTTGTACCGTTTCTGGCTCCGTTCAAGGTCTTTATACAGGATACCTGGAAGAAAAAGTACCAATGGGATGATCCTTTCGATGAGGAAGATCTTCTCCGTTGGAAACTGCTCATTCAGGACCTGGAAAACCCGCTTCCGTCCATTCCGCGTTGTGTCATTCCGTCGGATCCATCTTGCAGGTTGGAACTCGCAGTCTTCGGAGACGCTTCTCAACGTCTCTATGCTTGCTGTGTCTATCTAATTTGCCGTTCTTCGGTTGGCACAACTTCGCATCTTCTCATGGCAAAGTCACGACTTGGAGAAGTCCAGCCGTTGACAATGCCACGTATGGAACTTCTCGCTGCACTTATCAGTGCTCGTCTTCTCCGCTTCGTCCATTCGCAACTCCATCGTCCAATCGCAGCAGTTCATTTCTTTTTGGATTCACAAATAGCTCTGCATTGGATTCACTCTTCTCGTCCGCTTAAACGCTTTGTCAATAACAGGGTCGTAGAAATTCGTTCCATCGTCTCGGCTCTACAATCGTTAGGCACTCACGTGAAGTTCTACTATGTGCAATCGGAACAGAATCCGGCCGATTGCGCCTCACGTGGACTGTCTACGAAATTCGCTCGTGACCACATCTGGTGGTGTGGACCTTCGTTCCTCCTGTTACCATCCTCGGATTGGCCAAATGCAGACTGCGAATTCAATCTTCCTCCGGACGTGAGTCCAGAGGTTGAAGATGAATTCCAGGTGCACAATGCTGTTCAGGTCTACTCCTACCAGTCTCCGCTTAGGTTCCAGGCTACTAATCGTTATCTTAAGCTCGTTCGTTCCACGGCCTACGTCCTTAAGTTTATTAGTGCCTTATTCCTTCACACTCACCGCCGTCCTTCTTCGCTTAATCTTTCGCATTCATTCCCCACTAAGCTCATTTCGGCTACGGAGTTCATGATCGCAGAAGCTTTGCTTATAACAGAGCATTATCGCGAGAGTGAACATCAGCTGAAAGAACTCCCCCTTCATCGCTTCAACGTCCACCGGTCAGCAGATGGTCTCCTTCGTTGTCCCAATCGTCTAGAACATGCTGAGGCCTCTAATATGTCTGCTGCACCAATTCTTCTCGTACCCGCTCATCCGTTAACTACCGCTGTAGTCATGCATCACCACTTGGAAAAATTCCATTGCGGTGTACATGCTACTATCGCTTCACTTCGTCGCACCTTCTTCATACCGTCTATCAGGAGCACAGTCGTAAAGATCTTACGCAACTGCATAGTCTGTAAGAAGGCTAATTGTCTTCCGTACCGCTATCCAGATATGCCTAGCCTGCCTCCGGAGCGAGTCAAACGATCCAGGCCGTTCCAAAAGGTGGGACTTGACTATCTTGGTCCGCTTCACTATAGAGACGCATTCAACACCAAAGCCAAGGTATGGGTGTGTCTCTTCACTTGTATGGCTACTCGTGCAGTCCATCTAGAAGTAGTCCTCAATAATTCCACGCAGGAATTTCTTCTCGCTTTTCGCCGGTTCATTGCTCGCCGAGGAACTCCAGACTACATCCTCAGCGACAATGCCACCACGTTCGTCTCGGCTAGCGACGTCATGAACGACGTCATTTTTACGTCATCGTCAGTCGAGAAACTGACCAACGAGTTGGCCAATCGTAAGATCGTCTGGAACTTCATAACTCCTCTTTCCCCTTGGAAAGGAGGTTTTTATGAACGACTCGTTGGTCTCTTCAAGTCCGCTTTCCGCAAATCCGTCGGTCGCACTCTTCTTCCGCTTCAGCAGTTTCAGACTCTCGTCTGCGAAATTGAGGCAGTTCTCAACTCTCGCCCTCTGTTGTCCATTCGGGATACCTGTACTGCTCCGCTTATTCTGAAGCCCGTAGACTTCATCTCGCCAGAAGTTGGACTCCAGATTCCGCCGCTCGAGCAATCGGCGCCAAGTTTTTCTAGCCATCGTCTTGCTGATTGGTACAAAGCAACCGTCTCCGTCCTCAATCAGTTTTGGGATACTTGGTATAAGGATTACTTGTCCGCCATTGCAGACCGCCATCAAAAACGTATCCGTCAAGGTAGATCTACTCCGGTCATTCCTCAAGTTACGGACATCGTTCTTGTCGCCGATAAAAATGTCCCACGAGGCCAATGGCCTTTGGGTGTAATAACTGCCTTACGGTACGATTCAAATAAGATACCCCGCTCAGCGACCGTTCGGATGTCCAACGGCCGCGAGCTTTCCAGATCGCTTAACCACCTTTATCCGCTCGAGATCACAGCATTTGAAGATCAAACAGAATCTGTGGAACGTGAGAAACGTCTTCCGACACGTGTGCAACCTTCTCGTGCCGCGAAACGCACTCGTTCCTACAGTCGATAATATAGAAATTTAATATATTATCTGTTACTGTTTCCTAAATGTTGTTTTCTCTTCCTTATTTTTACCTTTTGCTCTTTCTTCGCTTTTGTTTTTTCCTTTTTCTTTCTCCGCATACCGTTTGCATTTAGACCAAAATGACATCTGTCTTGTGCAAACCGGACGAAAAATCCGTCCACAACTCCGCCAGGTTGGACATTAGTCCAACCACCCGTTTGTACATATTTGTATATACTTGGTCTTTTATGAAGTGAACCTTAAGTTCCTTCACCTGCATACTTCGTTGTATGACCCAACTCATCTGGGACTAGGGGCTAAATCAACACCATTCCCCCAGCGCTGAGAGATCGCTGTACATCCTTGTTCGCATAGTCATTGTGTTCATCTTTCGCTTCTGGGACTCGAGCCCCTCGACATTTTCGTGAGGCAAAACTTCTCTCCCTCACACCTTTCGCATTCCCTCGGCGTAAAAACACGCTCCGTAGGTAATTCTCTCTCGTTCCATCACTTCATCGAGGTACCTACATGTCGAGCCGCTGAGTCAATGTCGAGCCGCAGTTTCAACGTCAACACCTGCCAAGCTCCAGTCTCCACCATGTCGAGCCGCTGATCAAGATGCTGAATCTGCAGTCAAGTCCGATGTCAAGCCGTCGCAATCCTATGTCGAACTCCACGTGTATGGTCGCCGAAGTCGCTATGGTCCGCAATAGTTCATGGTCATGGAACGCGTCACAATCATCGACGCTTGCAACGATCTATGCCTCCTACTCATGAAGATAAAATGCCACTTCCCCACGTAGGTAACTTGTCAAAAAACAAGCACGCCCTCACCTTTGCGAAAGCATCAATATCAGTTTCGCATCCCGCAGAAAACGACATCTTTACATCTTAGGCCCCAAGTAGGTAAGCTGCGCTATAGTTAGGATATTTAACACGTAGGTGTTGTATATTTCTAACTCGTAAGTAACGGACACGCAAAGCGCAAAGAAGAAAGAAGACGTCGCCGTCGTTCGAAGTCGTCAGTCGCAACGCCGTCGTCCACACTCCGGCGTCGCTTCGTCTTCTCGCGCCCGGAGTGTCGTGACTCCTCGCCACGACTTCCTATCAAAGGACGCCTTCGACCAACGTCAACTGGTCCCGCAACGAAGTCCGCGGTGCGCGCTCACTCTCAGCCGTATTCAGTCGCGGAGTACGCCGCTGATTGGCCACGCCCACTGCCCGGAAATGGTATAAATACGGCCCGTTCCGTCACACGCGGTTCAGTTCGCCTCACTTCGCTTCAACTTCATCCGCGTTCGTCACTCCGCCGTTCCATCCGCTCCGACGTCCTATCCGGAGCTTGCCGTGGTCCATGGTTCGATGTCGCCGTCCTGCTGTTCGAAGATGAAGGGATCCACGATAGTCAAGTCGACGCTCCAGAAGATCCTGGCGAGCCGCTGTCAAGATCCTGCCAGTCGCCGCGCGTGTCCAACAGGCCGGTTTATGACTTGACCCAATTACATCTTGTGGTTTAGTCTTGTTATTGTATTGATGTGATTTTCTGATGGGGAATATGAAAGTGGCTATTTACTTGGTGTAATGATGTGAAGAAGGAGGAATATGTGAAGATCATCAGTGTCTGGTAATATCTAGTTGATAGACTCTAGTTATGTGCTGGGCGTTGGGATCATCGCGGTCAGGGTTTCAAGCAGTCTATGCTCGCGCTCGCTTGTCGCTCGCTTAGGGTAGTAGGCCTCTCACACTTTGCCCGCTGGCTTGCGAGCCCACTGTTTCTCGGCGCCGCGGTACTACCCTTCAGTAGCCTTGTGGGTTCAGGTAAAACCCTCTTTTGTCGTGTCCGGTTCGGGTGCTACCACCGACGCCCGGACCGGGCGCGACACACCCAGTCGCATTCCCGACCAATCGCGGCAGGCTAGTAGAGTGGTCCTTCCCAGCATTATCTGTATGTAGTAGCTTCGGAAGTTAATCCACTTGCTCATTGCAAAGGTTGCACGCCTCGAAAGAATTGCAGACGAGTTCTTTGTATACTCTGATGTAAAAGACTTTCTTTTTCTGATCCATTTGTTGAAAGACTACCTGACCTAGTCGATACCGAAATACCGCAGTAGAAGGTGTGCAGACCTCTTTAACCAGAACTCCTTCTGATGTAGTTCTTCTGGGTCCTTTGACACAGACGATCCCTTTGGAAGATTCTCTGAATAGAGCCCCGGGATCGAATGTATTTTATTCATCCTTTAGTCATAGTACTGTCTGCTGCTTGCATTTATCGGCCACGTCCCCGATCAGGTCGGGTATTAGATGTCTCGCAACCGAATTGTAGCGTTACCAGGCTGCCATGATTGGCGCCTTGATTGAATGGGCCAATCACAGTGGCCTGGTTACGCCCCACTTCCCTTCATGGTGATACACATCTCGCTGTCGCTGCAGAACTTCAAAATTCTCGGTTCCCCCCTTCAGAAGCGCGTGGGAGTTTTGTTGAGTTTGGTACACGTTAACGCTCAATAACTGCTGCTGTCGGCAGAACAGGTGATCTGGTGTTGCGAAGTTGCCAGGTCAAGGCGTACTCTCTGTCTGTTGTCCTACTTAATTTTCAGAGTAACTGTGAAAACATTCGAGATAACTCGAGTAAGGTTACTCACAGGAGCTATGTTTGTGGCCCAAAAAGGCTGCCCATCCATTAGTATCACACCATTGTTATCATTGTTTCCGCGTATAATAGGTAAACCAGAGTGCGGTAGAGTAGTGTCGGTTGGCCGAAGAGCCAACTCCATTGAAGACTTCTCTACACCGTCGAACATGTTAGCCTCGGGCAACAACCAAGCGGAGTCTATTCTAGGGACGAATTCTTCTGTTTTCAGTGGCTTCGTGCGCTTCTTCTTGCTTTTCTTGCCTGGCTGTGGGCGAGGGAATGGATCTTCATCAACACTCCTTGGTTTCTAAAAAGAAATGAAAGAAAGCACAGAATGGGAGAACATGAAACGAATACTTTGGTCATTCTTATCAAAGTGATGGGTGTTTTTTATCCGGAACAAGCACAACTCTATCGTGTCACAACTGTTCTTTGATATTGGCTAATGTTCGGTATTTCCTAACTCTGTTCTACGAACATGAGTGTCTCATTGAATAGAAGCAGATATATTGGTATTGTATACCCATGCTCTACTTCTACACGTATGGTCTATGGTAACATAAATTCTGAAATAAACCAAATAAACTAATATTTCGCGCAATATGTGATATAAATATTTTTCGGGTGGCGTGATCCTCTACATCCTTCAAAGCAAACATTAACACTCGAATCTTTCTGTCGAATACTAGAATAAAACTGCTAATTAAATAAATATTAGAATAACACTATCAACGTCCCAAGAACATCATCAGGAGCGGGAAGGATGGAACTGCTGTGGAACCTCGTTGGGGATTGGACGAAGCGTTCGATAGAGATGTGAAGAAATCAACCGAAATCTTAGCACGTAAGGCTAGATATCCATTATGCCGGTGTGATAAAAGAAGTCAACAACAAACAATAAACAATATTGGAATAATTGAATTTTGGCAAATTTGGAAATAATTTCAGTGTGTTGGATTAATAGTAATCCCGAACAAAAATATCGAGAGATCAATAACATCGATAAAATCGATGAGCCAATCGATAATTTTGGCTGAAAAGTGATCTTCAGCCTCGGCCGCTGGCGGATCTACATGGAAAATTTGGTCAGGATCGGTTCATCCTCCGCCATTTTCATTCCAAAGTTCTTTTTGTACACCTATCGTCCTCTCTTCTCATTACATGACCAGCTAATCTATGTTTAGCCTTCGACACACACACACACACACACACACACACACACACACACACACACACACACACACACACACACACACACACACACACACACACACATATATATATATACATACACACATACACACACATACACACACATACACACACCCATTATAGTTTTATAGTTCAGGCATACAGTACCGTCCAAAATTATATAGCCTTTTGGAGTGTCCGCCGTTCCCCTCATAACTTCATTTACAGTAAAGCTCTAAAAATCATACTAAGTGAAGAATTGTGCTTCTGAGGAACATTTTTTTGCAAAACCACGTTTCAGGGATGAGCAAATAATTTTTGTCCAAATCGCATCCATGCGCGTTTACAAGCACAATCACACTAAGTAGGTTTACGCAACAGCCCAGAAAATTAGCGAAGGCTTCACGAATGGTGTTGTTTTCAGAAAGCTGAAAATGAGAAGATGATGGTGGAATTGGACGAAATTGTAATCATATTAGAATAGTTCTTAGAAAATCCTGGAATAGTCGTATGACGTACCGTTTTTGTCCTACTCATGTTCCGAGTTCGAATAATGGATTTTTAGTGCAGTGTAACAACTTTTTCACAAAAATGGGGAAGGTGGCGGGGTCCGTTTTCAGGAAAATACCTGAGGATACAATTAGGAGAGACTCGATGCATCATCGAAAATTTTAAAATTGTTGAGTTATGCGTATGCTATCTGATAGATTAGGTCATCCTGATTTCGAATATCTGCTCCATTTTGAAAATGGTCAAGATTGAAGGGAGTTATGGAGAAGCGACAAAAAAAAACGCGAAATCGCAGACATCGCGCAGTTTCATCAAGCGACACCATATTGTAGTTACAGAAATTACTGCACCCGAGCATTTGAGAGGAAACCGCGCTGTTTCGAGAGGTTTTTGCTGGAAATGGTAAATTTCGCAGCTGTTATTCCACACTCTGTTTATTACCGATCAGTTCGAATGACGTCATTGAGCGCTCATCAGCTGACGTTGATGAACGTGGGAAAGTTGCCTCTGACCCGCCAAGACCATCGTTTTCGAAATCCTGGAAAGTACATGTAAACCTTGCATGTCTTCGTGCCTTCCATCCCAGAGCTTTACTGCTCCTTTTTTTGAACACAATATTCGATCCTACTACGCGAGTACTCAATTTTCCTACCAACTACTCAAGCCCCATAATTTTCGTGCGACACCTTCCCAACTTGTCATCTAGTCCGCGTAGGGATATTTTTAGCGGTCAATTTGTTTCCTGGATGAATCTCCTGTCTAACCATCTATTTTCTAGCACGCATCCTGTGTTCGAGAGACTACATCCTTTTCTTGAATATTGGTTTTGCCACGCTACCATATGATACTCCGTACTTCATGCCGTTTCCTTGGAAAAGTAGTGGACAAACAGCAAAAAAATCCCACCTAGTCTTTATTCTGAACATCGTTCAACATTATAATTTTGTTCTTTGAGTCATTTCTATGACTGCAGCATTTGTCGAAGCCGTAATTCGTGGTAGTTTTAACGCTCGCCCTGAATTCCACTTGGAATCGCCACGCGGTATTGTTACAGAGAGACTTGAAATCAACGTAGTTTATTACAAATACGGAATAATGACAATAGTAATTTATTACCAATTTATTGGTTCCTGAAAATATGACAGTAAAAATATCTCTGATCATATGATATTGTCATTGTAACGCAGCTACATGATTTGTCCTGAGAGACAAAAATAACCATAGAGATGCAAGGACAAGGATTCACGTGATGCACTATTTATATGAATATGTAATCATCGCACAGATTCTCACGAGGATAAGGACTTCTTCGGGTTAATGTCCTTCTCAGTTTCGTTTCACGTCTGTGTGCTGCAGCGTATTCACGAACGTCCCCAGAAGGTCTCCTAATCCCGCCCACGCAAATTGTGCGAGTTTCTAGAGCAAAATGGGGTCCTCTACCTTACCTGTAATCATTGATTGAGACGATTTCGTCCAGTAAAATACATCCATTTTTACCTGGAAAACTCGTACAACTCATACAAGGGCGGTCTTACCTTTCCCAGAATGTTCATCAATTCGGGCACGGGAGTGTCTGATGGGCGTGGCCTTGCCGGAAAACGATTACGACCCTTACAACTATGCAAAAATGACAACTTTTGCGGGAGCGGACCAAATTTGGGATTTTCCTCTGTTCAGTAAAATCTGAGAATTCTAGTTTGTTTACTGTAGTAGATAAAGTTATTTGAAATATTTGATTTGCTTTGGGAGAAATTAGTTGAAAAATACATTTTAAAATGGATATTTGTACAAGCTCCTTGAAATTTCGTGGGTTTTCTGCTCTGCAGCTCTATTTTGCTTGTTTTCTGCACTTTGTCCTAATCCCTAATTTATTGCGGCGCAGTTTCACGCTAATAAGTGCTGGGTAAATGCCAAGACAAGTTTTACCTCACAAATTTTGGTTAACTCTAGCCATTCACACGGATTTTTAGCTAATCAAGGATAATGCTCTGAAATAAGTTTCAAGGGGCATTGCTTAGCTTATTCGTTTGTATGTATTGTTTATGAAAAGAATTTTGATGATCTCTGATGACTTATTCATTACCCGATAGCCTTGGTGGACCTCAGACCGTGTTTTCTCGCATATGCCTTTGTCAGCTGCTGATTTTCTCTTGTCATGACCTTCATGACCTTCGATCATGATGACTCACATAGAAAGCTCACTCCTTGCTCCTCCCACCAGCTAGGGATAAAAGAGGACTGCTAGTTGGCCTCCGGAATCATCGTATTGTATAATAAATATTATAAAGGATGGCGTATTAGAACTATCATGAAACATTGAGAGTGATGCATGCAAACATCTGCCTTAATTTTGTCCTTTTCCTTACTACTATGTCCTTCCGTGAACTATCACGTCTATTTTTTAAGAGAAGAAAATAATCTCTCTAGGGTTTTCATGCTGTTCACTTCGTCAATGTCAATAAAGCCAGTAGCAATGTATTAATCTGCCCTCATCTGGCTTCCCAAATGATGATATTAGAGCATGTTTATGCCCCGCGTAGCCAGTGTGAAGTGTATACGAAATATAATAGCTTGTTTATCCTAATGAGTTCTTCGAAACTCTGGAATTTCTTAGGGGGGATTTTTTATTCTCTAGATTTTTCTATTCCGCTCTGTGAAAGTTTTGTACACTTTCCTTTATCTTGTCCATATTCATGCATATTCCCGTGAGGGGCCTACGACACTTTGAATCCTCAATCTTCCCTTCTTCCAGCCTCTCTGCTGTTACGCAATTCAAACTGGAAGCCAGAAAGTGCTCTGATCAATCACAGCTGACCCCACCGTCACATATGCAGGAGACGAAGAGCCTTTTGATATTGTTGGATATCTGTCTCGCTGTAGTTTTTCAATTTGACTCACTGGCGTCAGCCATATCACCTTGGAATGCCCGGAATGAACCACTAAGCACCATAGCGACGCTATAAAAATGGATAGAATTTATTTGGAAACCAGCTTCTTAAATAAATTTCAATTCAAATTTTACGCTTTTAGATCGCTAATATTCATTTTTTCGTCTGCAATACTTGAGTAGACTATGGCAGATCATTTTCAGAGGTTTTCACGTCCTCAAGTCTTTTCCTCATTTATTTCTCTCTATCTCTTTCTCTTCACTGAACAGAAACAATAAATTATCCTACTGTTTGAACGTGACGGCAACATTAATCTCTTCACCCCTCCATTATTATTTTTCTTCCTCTGTGATTAATCCCATCCTTGACATGAAATCCCTAGGCTCTAAGGACGCGAATCAAAGCCAGCATCCAAGGAAAAGAAAAAACCTCTTCTCAGAGTTTTCCTCTTCTTTATAACTTTGAATTTTACCTTAGGATTCTATGCTAAAACTGTGAAGCATCCTAAATTGCTCTGTTGTCCAAGTAGCAATTTGTAAAAAAAAATCATAATATATCATAATGGAGCAATAGTCAAGGGATATCCCCCACAGTTGGTACAGCTGCCACATCAGTTCGTGTGAGAAGTTTTCCGGGATGGGTAGTGCTTCGAGCTTCTAAGAAAAAAAAAGGCACAGAAGCCCATTGACGAGCGATCACGCACGCAAAGACGAGAAAATGTCAGTGAAGTGATGTTCCGGGACAAACAACGCTAAAATTAGCACTGTGACTATGGGCAGATGAAAAAACATCAACACTGCTAAAGAAATCTACTTTACCATAAATAGCCTTGAAAGCGAAAAGCATATTAGCCTCGTTTTTTAGAGGAAGTGGACTTCTTAAATCTAATTTTGGGACATTTGCCATAAGCGCATTCACTCCGGCCAGGAACTATGCTGTAGAGAGGATCAAACGACCAGGGTTCCACGACCAGTCTATTGCTTGGGCCTAACCATACCCAGAGTCACAGTCCTGTGCTCAGTATTGAGTAAAGCTATCCAAAAATAGCTTCAATAACACCCATGGCGAAGGGAGAAGTGCTGAACGAAGTACATAATGTTCGTGTAATTTTTGAACATGATAGTGATCCCGCGAATAGATATTGTCTGGAGACCTGTGCGACATCTCCTTCTTCGATTCCCATCAGATTCCATTTCAGCAAAGAACATTGTATCCCTACTAAAGTCAAACAATTTAGGAAATTGTCAAAAATGTTCATCAGTTTTTCCGAAATTTCCTATACACTTCAGCAGAATGTGTTGTTCTGTTTACGCACTACTGTCGCTACTTACGTATCATCTACCGCGATCTCAGTGATCCAGATGTGTTACTCTAGTAATATCTGTGCTTGTCATCTGATTGTGTTGTGTATATGCTCGGTTATCGACGTAGGATAAAAGACGCGAAAAGTTTCTGTGATTGTGTAAAAGCTCGGGAACCCTCAGAGCTCTCCATTGTGAATAAAAAGTATCCTAAAAAAACCTCATCTGTCGCAGTGCGAGCTCATCACCTCAGAATCACCCACTAATGGATTGGAGAATCTTGCCTGATGATATATAACCTCGCTAAAACATTAGTCTCAACATTAAAAACTCTCAAATCTCAAAGAAGCTTCATTAGGAACCTTCACCTCCTACTTAGCGTTGTCAGAAACTCTCTATCCTGGGACTTAGCCTCATTATCGCCCTAGCTCGCGATTCACTTGCCGCCTTCAAAAACCAGCTTTTTTTCTTCTTCTGAGTTATTCATGCGCTAGTTTACTAATAAGTATGTGTGTTTATTTGTTTATTTTCTTATTGGCTCACTTGTTTAATCTGCTCATCTATCAGTCTGAAGTATAATAGAGCACCGTGTTATCCCTTGAACAGAATGTACAGAGAATAATTTGGCGAGGTCCGGTTTCTGGAACTCATACTCGAGAGTACGAAGCCACAAAAAAACACTAGTTCTACTAAATATGACTGACATCGTTGCACTATCAGAAGAAATGGGACCAAGGACGCTACGATTTCCCCCTTTTCTTTCGACCCTTAGGTGTTCAAACACCAACTGCGCCACTAGCCACTGCGCCAGTGTTGCTGAAATTGCATTCGTTATTTATTTATTTATTTATTTATTTATTTATTTATGAACCGTTGCCATTTATTTATTTCATTACATGGTACACTCATGTGAAAATAATCTACAAACACAGTACAGTACAAACAAATAAGTCTCAGATAAGTCTCAGATTATTTCATACAATTTTTTTAATTTTAGAGAAAAAGAGACCTCTGATTACTCTTGTTTGAGGAATCCTTCTACTTGTTTCCTAAACGATGACAGTTTTCTGGAAGAAAAAATTTCCCTATTAAAGGAGATGAGCTTCGTAGCACGGACTGAAACCATCAGGGTATGGGCGTGAGTTTATTGCGAAAAGATTCTCCCTCTCTCTTTCTCTCTCTCTCTCTCCCTCTCTTTCTCTCTCCCTTTCTCTCTCTCTTCCTCTCTCTCTCTTTCTCTCTCTCTTTCTCTCTCTATGTGTGCGTGTTAATGTTGCTGCTAGGCCAATATGTGTATAAGTCTGCCACAATTATTCAGCCATTTTTTATTTACTTAATTGTACTACTTAACATTTCCAACCGACTTGGTTATATATTTCTCTACACATTTCGCATATTATTATTGTTGCCATTATAACATAAATCAGGTTTAAATACCAAACTAGAGCTGGTGTAATCGCAGCGTGGCTAATCGTGAGGGAATCTTCCCGGCTGGGATTCATGGTCTCATAGCTGGGAAAATAATAGGGATAGCAAATCAATCCTGAGAGTTTGCATATACGTAATGAATCCCAATCCAGATTTTCTTTGATTTTGAAGAAAGAAATTGAACGACGACTCAAAAGCTGCTCCGTTATACAGGGAATACCACAGGTAAAGCTGTTCCTGTTCATCTGGTGTACATTTCATGCTGCACCTACACAGTGCTTGGAGACATGTCTCGGAAAAATTCCTCATTAGTTCGAGAAGATCCCTGCAGTACCAAAAATCGCAAGAGTTCCTTGCACTTCGTCACATCAGCAGATGGAAAACGTCTCTGAGCTCTTCCCTTAATTAGAATTCTGGATGTCAAACACAAATAGCACAGGCAAAACCGCGCCTCCTAGCATTCCTTGCCCTCGCTTTCCTCGGATGAGGTCGTTTCATGCAGTGGGTCAATTTTTTTCTCCAAACGTTTGAGTAAATCAAAATTCGATGGGATTCTGGACGTTTATTGTTTCCTTAATCCGGGAAAAAGCAGGTTTATTTGGTTTTGACGCTATTAGGACATGTATTATTATTAAAAATGACAGAATAATGTAATATATATATATACGCACCTAAATAGGTAAAACATAAGGCACATGTAACAAAAATAAAATAAGTACATACCGCTGCTTGCCAGTGGAGGGCACAGTGGGAGGGGCGAAAACTCTCAACTCTGAAAGACCGGTCTCTTTTTGCAGTTTTTCCTCACTAGAACAATTATTAGAAAGTGCTTGCTCTGTAGGCTTCCATACGTTGTCTCAACTACTCGTAAAAAAATCCATATATTGATTTTCTGCAATAAAAATCCTACATTGGCTTTCTAGAACCGTCTTTTGTTTATCGATTGTCCACTAATGCGGAGACTTCGCCATTTACTCGTTATTGGCGCAGACTTCCTTCTCTACATTATACGCATTCCAGACTTATATCCGTCCTATTTATTAGTGGGCGTGGCCTAAAATTACGAAGTGAACAACGCAGAGGCGGCGGCAACGACGACGACGATGTGGTCAGTGGTTCGACTCCGTTCACAACGTTCGACGCGTCGCATGAAGAAAACCCAGAGCGAACGACAACGAAATCTCGAGAGGTACGGTAGCTAAACAGTACTGTTTACAGTGTTACTGTATCTACATGTAACCGAATATACCGAATATACCTACTCATTTATTTTTACCCACTTGCTACTCCGGTTTGTTACATTGTATCCAGCTTTGCATCTGGTTTGTATAATGTGTTTGAAACAGGGTTTTATTGCAGAAAAAACCTGGGATTGCGTGGAAACATATGGTTTCCTCAATCATTGATTCTATTTGCTGGTCATGTGCCATCTCCAGTTGATTTTTAACCATGTTAGGGTATTATAGATTGGGCTAACCTTTCCTACCGGTTAACCCAGAGTACGCCTACAGAACTCCTCAAAATGCGAGGAATTTCAAATTTTGTGGGTGGCGGTCAAGACGTACGCCGCAACGCGACCGCACCGCATGCGTATGCGTCTCAAGTTCAGCCTGAATCCTTCAAATTCAACGCACTGAATGACATCGGTGGCTACCTCCTCACACATTTTATTGGCTGCGGTAGCATTTACGTCCTACTCAAGCTTAGAAAACTTGTTCGTTTCCCCGCAGAACCGCTGGAACCTTCGGCGGCAGCAGCCGCGGCGCGTGCATGAATCAACCAATCACAGCTCAGCAGCGTACCTCTTGTCACGCAGCCAAATTTTATTACGAAGAATTCCGAAGAATTTTCTCAACCTGCGATTTTTTGAGATATCTGGAATAATCTATCGGGAATTTTCCTTGGCATAAGACATGGTCTCCTTCATTATCGATTTTATCGATTAATATTAGTCGATAAGAAGTTATTGATTAAAACGCTATTCTTTATGGAATTCAATTCTCAAAGACACGAGCAATACGTATTTTCTGCTGAATGTATTGAATATAATCCTATCTAAAAACTAAGCATATTGTATCTCATGGCTCGCTGGCTCCTACTCCAACCCATTTTATTACCCGGCCAACCCTCGATTCAGCTCCTTGAATGAAAGAGCACCTAATGGCTGTTTCCTTACATCAAACATTGACATTCCGGAAATGCACGATTTTTGCAATAAAATGCTAATTTTTTTGGAGAAGCCAACAAAAAACATGGTGGCATGTTAAAGATGCGAATCGATTAGTTTTTCTACTCGCAGCTCTAGTATGGCTCTTTGGCAAACCCAACATTTCCCTCGATGCTAGTCTTAGAACCATCTTTTCCTATAGTGCTATCTGAGAGATAGTGGAAAAAGACTTCTGACCCAATCGGCCCTCGTTTATGAACCGGTTAAGTCACCAATAGTTTCTGTTCCTTGGCGTCCTCCACGCCTTATTCTCGAACATCATTACCATAGCCTCCACATTGAGGAGTTGTTTTTTCATAAATTTCTAATAGCCAATGCCTTCCCATTTTGTTTTCCCATTTTCTTTTCAGAAATTTTCCTACGCTTTAGAGCACCCTCAAGTGACCGTGGAATCAAATTGTAACAGTTGTCCACCTCTGCAATCGGTGTGACGTCACAACGCGACGCGTTTTTCAGCCGCGGATTCCTCATCCATAATATTATTATAGCACGTGCCATGAGTTTGCACGGGACAACATTGATCACTTATCGATTTTTTAGATATATGCACTTATAACAGCCAGATTTAGTGCTTGTCCGCGACTGCGTACTTTACACTGATACGAGGCCAGGCCCCAGGCCCCAGCACGAGCCTTCTGTAGGGTCGGAACAAAAACGAAGCCTGCTTTGAAAAACCCAAATTTAACGAAGTCCCCCTTGGATAACGAGACATTGAGGAGAATTCAAATTGACGCGTTTTTCCCATATATCTAAGGATACTAGTATAAAGTTCTCTCAAAATACGTCGACAAGCGCATAAAAGTGTGCAGGACAAAAACGACGTTAGTTATAGAAAATATTTCTAAAGAAAAAAGTACAGAAACCAATACAGAGTTTACAGAAAACTCTCATAAAAGTTGGTGGTAATAAATCTAGGAGGGAGAAGTGAGAATTCTGAATTCCTCTACAAGCAATGCCACCACTGATGACATAAGTGGGAGGCAGAACAACAGCTTTTGAATGAGTATCAAGGAAAAAGACGACATAATACATCAAAGATCCACTGGAAGACGTGCAGAAACACGCTGGGCTGATTTGAATGGGGATGCTGCACTGATTTGAATGCAAATGAAACGCGAGCTGTCTTATTGTCCGTCGGCGCATCGTAGGGTATAAAAAAGTTTACCTTTTTTGGGCTATATCTCTGCTAAAAGGGTATGATATGGGACATACTAAGGTGCGTATGAAAGCACGAGATTAGAGGTATAGGTGTTTGAAAAATACACCGAAATTATTGTGCTTGAATAGAAAATCTATGCTTCTGAAGTGCCACGAAAGGCTCAGCCCTTCGCGGCTGCGGGTCCAGCCCTTCGTGCGAAGGGCTGGACCACTTAATGAGCATACAATTTTTTCATTCACATAGGTTTGGGGAACCATTTCAAACACTTATTGTGCACGCTGAGACACACTTTTGCCCAAAATTTGAAGTGAATCCGTGAAGTCTGGACTTAGTTACCTAACACAGCTTTTTTACTTTGCAAGTGTTTGAAATGTCTTCTCCAAGAACTCCAAGTATTCCCTTTGTTCTTATTTCACCGAAGATTCCAAATCAATCCGTGCAGTTTCAGCAGCGCAGCAGTGCCTCGTTTCCTCCGGATAGTGGGAACCTATGAGTGATCTGCTCCAATCGAACTTTTTCGTCCTCACTCGCCGTTATTGCGCAGCCGGAAGTACCAGGAGTCGTTTCCTCGAGCTTTTTTCCTCCTCGCTTATCAACGCATTGCACATCTTGGGACCACAAAAACCCAATTTTTTTCGGGGCTCAGATTGGGACCCTGTACGGAGCCCCCTTTGATTTTTGCCCTCTTCACGAAGCCCAGCTTGCCTCCGGGACAGCCGTGCTGGGGCCTGTACGATGCTCTTCCCTTAGAAGTCCGCAATTGCACGATTTCCTTTCATCTCGATTCTAAGCATACTATAATATGATGTTGCGACAACACTGGAGCTACTTACATATCTGTGCTTTGGCATTTCACTAAAAAAAACCTCTCATCGCGAATTTCCCTTCGTGGCCCAGCGGTGGGGGAGGGGTCAAGAGAATTTGTACGGCTGGTGACCATTGGGTTTTTTTTAAATTTCGACTGGTTCACCTCAAATTCCACAGAAATTTCCTCGCATCTGCATGTGCCATATCCGAATTTGCATTACCCATTCTACTCGGTTTTCCTCTGCTTCTCTGCCGTCTTCTCAGTGGACGCGCAATTTTTCAACCTATCGCAGTACGATGTTCATTAGAGAGCTGTTTTTCATGACTTGTTTGCCTCCTATCCGTTTGAGCGTCAATTTTCTATAGATATCACTAATTATTTTTCTATAGCTGGGCTGTGTGACGGCATTACAAGTATGAAAGCGGTAAAGTAGGATGGTACCTCTAATTCAGAAAAAAAGGACTGAAAATCAATAAAATCGTTGTTTGATGGTGTAGAATTTTGTGAAAGGACGCCTCTTATGTAGGGTAAAAGGAGAGAAATAGTAATTTCAGCAAAAAAAATCCTAATCCTAATCTTAGGGGAGCATTTATGGATGAATGAATTAATTAATCATACAAGTGCAACAAAAAATACGGTGGGGTTACGGTACTCGGTAGTTTCTCAGAGTTTTGAAGAGTAAAGAGTTCTATTGCCCAAGCTTCTACCTGTATTCCCGGCTGACCCAAAGACCCCATAGGAAGTAGTGAAATCATCGGAAATCTAGACGTCTCATGGGGATAATCCTGTCGCTGGATGTGCAGCTCATGGCGATATGTATTAAAATATCCTCTAGACATGGTGGCTGTAGACAGATAATCCTTGCTTTTCAGGAAGTTCAAATCATCACAAATTATTTCCCGGTGAACTTCCCGGAAAGCAAGGATTCTCTGTCTACTACCCCATAACATTCTCTGTCTACTAGCTCATAACAAAATTGCATATTACAATCTTTCCCAAGATTCCTGTGGAAGCCCATAAAAGCCACCCTGAAGGTCTTTGACTATAACTACACACATAGCGAAGGATGTCTATGACTCAGTGTCCTTCACTATTCGAAAAGCTAAGGCTCGAATTTCTGAAAGGTTAATTAATTTACATTGTTTTTGACTTGATTTTCGCGGATGTTCTTCCTGTGGGCGGAGCTTCGGGTTGCACGCTGAGGAAATAAGGAAAAAAATTGAGATCAAGCATAGCCTTAGGGAAAAAACGTGGTAGACTTGTTTCACATAGTTTTCCACATTCATTTTCGTATTTCTGGTATTACTGTCTATTTTATTAATCATAGTGTTCATAATTTTTTTTTTTCATTTTGTCATATTTATTGTCTGCACCTCACTTTAATTTTTTCTTCTCCAACATTTGATTGGGAACATTGTTCAGAACTTTTGCACTGAACGCACCCCTGGCCACGCCCCTTTTTCCACCACGACATCTTTGACCACCCCTGAATCCAGCTTATACCCACCTTTTCATTCATTTTGTTCATAGGTTCCTCTCTAATGGGGAATCTTTTTTCTACAATTCTCAATAATTCTTTGTGAACGAAGCTTAATTCTTAGCTCAAAAACCTGTAAAGAGTGTAGGTCCCAACCGGAAGGTTTTACTGCTGTATTTCAGGCAATTTGGACCACGTGCTCCTACGTCGAACAAAATTCTTAGGTCATTGTATTGGGCTTTGCGAGGATGTCAGTACTGGTTGTGTTTCTACGACGACGGTAGGTCAAATCTTATCGTATTTTAATTGATAATATTGATTTTGGTTGTGAATTAAGTCATTTAGAACCCTTATGTGGATGATACTTTCCATGTTAGGGGATTTTGACATATATTACTGAGACATTGTACGGGTAAGCTCCGCCCATTTCCAGAAGTCGAAATAGACGTCGAGGATCTCCTTTCTAACCCGTTCAACACGCAACCTCCATCACTAGATCGACTACAGGAATTGACGGGTTTCGACAAGAAATGGCTTATGTTTATGTATCGGAATTTTAAACAGGTAAACTCGTCCACTTCTTTAAAGCTGTACGAGTTTTCATGCAGCCATTTATCAGAGGTGTTCTAATGGTCGGATGTCAAGTTGTCAATGGCGATCAATATTCCGGATGCTGTTCCCACACGCGGCTGATTGCCAATTTGCCGATCGGTTATATAAGGCCATCTCGGATATCCGTGGACATTCCCACATAACTTTTGAGGTATGAGATTATTCGGCACGCCTTAGGGGTAAGCTCCGCCCACTTGTCAATGTTTTGGGAAACACCCTGTTACATAGCGCCTTTTTTATACCTTTTCAGTAGCAAGTAACATCTGCCGTTAAATTGAAGGGATGAGTACAACTCGTCCATTTTTCTAGGAAGGTAAAACATACTCGAGTGCAAAGTCAGAGTGCGAGAATGTGGGCGGAGCCCCCAGCAACATCTATTCAGCGTAAATTTCTTCCCCAAAGAATACGTTGTTGTTTCTTCAGGAGCAGAAAGATGCATGCGCTGCGCCGCTGCTCAAGTTTGCTATAGCGCGGGCTTACCCCACAAAATATGTTTTCCCTTCAAGACCTAATTCCCCTTCAGGACCTCGTCGTTTGTCTGTGGGAATTGACTGAAGGCGCACGATGTTCGGAATATCATTTGCCTTCACATCCTGATGTTTCTATTAAGGCCGCTTTCGTGTTTGCAATGATGTCACCTGACTCAAAGGTATGTATAGATTATCGATTGACTGGCTACTTATTATTGATCGCGGTAACAACATTCACCTATGGTATCAGATGTTCGAACTAATTAAAGATCAGAAGAGCAACAAAGAAATTGAATTGAATCGACAGAGACGTAGAGGACTCTAAAATTCATGAGTGATTTTTCAATACAACACCTTTCATTCCATAAGAATCTGTGCCAGTTATCCGGACAACTGTTCCTAATCACACGCATCTACAGGGACGAGTAAGCGCTGCTGCATTTCACGAATACGTTCGAAGCATATTCACGCTGTGCGGTTCCAGTCAGGACGTGGACGCCTCAGCTGCACTTGGCTTACCGCCAGGAACTATAAACCGAAGGGTTAGTTTGAGCTGTACCTATGTATCGATTTTATTGATTGATTTTAACTGCACGAATTTCCAGATGACAGTATCCGAACTGCGCCCTTTGGCTCCACATATCAAGCGATTTGCAGTGGATCGATTCCACGTTAGTTTTTTGTTCCAACCACTTTCAAGTCGGTTGTCGCTTAGGCTCGCTTACCGTATAGGCTCGCTTGCTAACGCATTACTTTTGGATGCGGAGAAAGGCTTCAAAAGATATCGATCTGACATACTGATCATATACAAAATTTTCTACACTTTTTTGACCTCACATGTATGTCTGTGCCTTTATGTTCCCTTCCGATCAATAAATCAATAACTGATCAGTACTCGTTCAGTCACTAGACACCGACCACGATGGCTTCATCACGGTACTGGATATCGAACGTGAATTCACGAAGTGCCGAAGTTTCGTGCTGATGAGTCGACGAGACATCGAGGAATCCACGAAAAACTCTGAACCACCGACTAGTGATGACAAACCAGCATAGGCCACCTTGTTCTAGGCATACTCATGGATCAATACATATCTTTTGTGTGTAAATTGTTGAACTGATCTCTTTGAAATAATATATTCTGGATGTTCTCGTTTTCTCATGTCCTGTCTTGGAGCACTGATCTCCAACTGAAGTGTGGCAGTACTATCCGAAGCCAAAAATTCATGAGCCTTACGCGCCGGATAAATGAAAAACAACAGTGCGACCAAAGCCACGCCCATCTTTGCCACCAGCTCACACTATCGTTTTATAATGATGCACTTATTAACATACGTGAGTAGAAAGTAGTGATAGATAGAAACATCGCTGTGTGAGTCTACAGGCCGATAGGCAGCGAACCCGAAGTAGATCGTACATGTGGGCGTGGTTTGCATCCCACTTCGCTCTGGTTGCGTTGTCTGGTCTGTTTAGAAAAGATTCTGTAAAACCACCTAGTTTTAGAGCAATCAAGTCCATTTTTTGTTCCGAGATTGAAATTTTCCTGTGAAGGACTCAGTACTTCAGCACTTCATGTGACAGTTGTCCAATTCATTCATGTTCATACCAGTACTGGATGGCATCGCTCCATCTTGGAACCGTTTCTGAGATTTTCATGTGAGAAGCATCTCAAGCATCTCCAGAAACTGCTGATCACAATGGTATATGTAATTCCGTGCAAAGCCGCCGAAAAATCCGGTTCTGAAGCCGCAGTTCTCGAGGAGACTGTGGGCGGAGCCGAGGGGCGGGCCCAAGGCAGTGTCTGAATAACTCACTTGCGGGAGCACACCTTCTGGAGAAATTTGTAAATCTCGAACTTCTCATCCACTCCCTATCGGAATAGAAACTGCGGTTCATGCGCGATGAGCAAAAGAATACATGAGGCGAAAACCCTGTAATTTCACGCTGGCCCCGCCCACAATCTCCTCAATAATTGAGTCTTGAAAACGGGTTTTCTCGGCAGTTTTCACGGAATCACATATACCATTTTGATCAGCAGCTATTGAGGATTCTTGTCTCACGAAAATCTCAGAAACGTTTGTGAGGTGGGGCGGTGCTCTTATCTAAGGAAACATGTGTTTGTTTGCACAGTAACGTTGGCCCTTAAAGTCTCTAAGACCCCTAGCGCCCCTAAATCCATCAAATGTTTGCCGACAATCCACAACAGTATTGTTGTCGATGATTAACCTCTTCATACCTCATTACGGTGGTGTGTCGGCATGTGATCAGACACATACACGCGCATTGACTTCGTCGATCGGCGGTCATCGGCCAATTACCAGCCACCTGCACTTTGATTGGCCACCGGCACGTCTTTTCGTGCGCATAACATTGCGTCATCGGCGGCTTTATGCGTTACGTACGCGCGCTCACGCACGCGCTCCGGTGATAATTGCGTTTTCGGGAGCCGCCACGATTTGTGCTGACCTTTGACGTACATATGTAAGCCGACAACGATGATCATGGCTATGATGGATGAGCTTGACAGTGTCCTTGGACGAGATGTACTTGTTAGACAGGTTAGGTTAAAAGTGCGGCTGCAGACTCACTGTTTTATTTGACGCCTAATCGCGGAACTATAGCTTTTCGTGAAGGGAATTGACAAGCACTGACAGGTATTGACAGGAACTCTCCCCGTCAAGCGTTTCAACTTTTCGTCGGACCAATCAGAGCGTTGTTTACAGTACCCTGTACTGTTTGTGGGGATAGTGAGAATGGTTTTTCATAGAAAATCTTAATCGTAACGATCCTAGCAAAACTCCTGGCACCCCGCCAAGTCCGCAATTCAAATGACGCAAACGCTGCCAACACGGATAATTGCGGTAATTGCTGGCTGATAAAACGACGAGCCAACACATGGACGACGTCGCTACCGTAACACGACGACAGATGTGACGGCTTTCATGGCTACAGACACTTTAAAAGATAGCTCGCTTTTCGCGGCGTGGCATGATCTACCCAAGAGCGCAATAGTGGCGCCGGAGCGTGATATTGACAGCTGGTTGGGAATACTTGTTTGGATCCAACTTTGTGCCAGCTGAAGCTTCTTGTACCCGAAAAATTGCTTTGGTGCACTAAATTCTAGGGGTAGCCCATTGCATGAAAACTAGGCCTAGTAATCGTTACGTTAATTTAATTTTAATCGTTAATCTTCCCTAGAATGAAACAGGTGTAGCCAAGTAATTTGAAGAATTTGGATGTGGTTCAAGGTGGCTATATTTTTGCTGTGGTGACACGTTTACCCTGAGTAATCTCAGTGATCCGTGAACCGGAATATACCTAACTATAGAAATGAGTTTAAATAGTTATTTTACACCAACTTCAGACAACTGTTAACGGCTTAAGAGATTATGAATTCCGTCAAATCGTTAGTGAAACTGTTGTTACAAATTCTTTCAGGCATGTTTGAACTCAGGCCGTTTATTCCCGCTATTTCTGCATCCTAATTGTCAATATTAATCGAATGTGGTTACTGGTAAATAAAAACCATTAACCATTAACAGTAAATGTCTGAAAAATAACGTCAATAGCAGTGTCTGGCTCTCAGTGCGGTCTATAGAACTTTAAACATCATTACACTTTGGTTATGATATTCATTCTGAACTCCCAGTTAAAATTGACCCACGGTCAGAACATCGGCATTGGAGCGCGTTAGTTGTTCCAAGAGCAAGGGTTCTCATTGGTTGTTTTGAAGTGATTTCTTAAGTTTTTAGTGGATTTTTCACCAACTGCTACAGAGAAACGAATGTAGGTTCGAAACTAAACTTTTCTGGGTAATGAAGCTGTTAAATAATCAAAAATCATATCTATAAAGTACCTATGTCTCAAAAAAAAGCTAGTACAAAATCCATTCCTATCTCACGGAGTATTTAGTAACAAATCAGTGTATAACAAAATACTTTCATTTGAATTATAAATATGTTATTATACTAATTACATTCGAATGAACAGATTCTCGAAGTATCCATGGCAAAAATACAGATTCTCGAAGTATCCATGGCAAAAATATGTCTAATGATAATCATACACCCTCCCCCCCCCCCACCCCCTTCAGTTCAGTAATCCCCTCCCCGCGCCTTTTTCACACCTTGTCATTTAATTTACGGTAAATCTTCAGAGAAATGGCTTCTCCGAGTAAATTACCGTCGGCACGCGTCAAAACACACAAGTCGGCTTCGTTTCACGAAGTTTGCGCCCTTTAATTGCGCCAGCGTCGGCGCTTCTGATCCCTGCAGCCGAGATTACTGCACGGAACTCGCAATTTTTCACTACAGAATTGTGCAATTAGCCGTGACTTGTGCCAGTTGACCGTCGTTGCCCCACGTTAGACCCCTCTGAGATGCTTTGAGTTTGCGTATCTACAGCGGCGATCTCTGCCGATACGGATCCTCATTCGTTTTCGGCACACACGCGACACATCGTAAAAATGCGATGAGTGAGGTTCTTAATGCGTATCTTTGTGCGCGTTTTTTGCGGACCACGCGCATTTTTTACGTCTAGTTTTTGTCGACAAATAACTTCGAGGCGGAGAACGATTTCGCGAACTTGTTTGAACTTGTTTGAACGTCGTAAAAATTCGAATGAGCTGGTGAGACTGAATAGGAGGCGGGCGGGGTCAAACTACAAGGTTTTTTTTTGTTGAGGCATCTGAACTGTAAAGTTATTGTGAAGTTACTGTGGAGTAAATAAAAGGCATTCAGCATCTCATATTACATATAATACGTTAGTTGTATTTTATAAGAAGCACTGCACTATAAGTGCACTATAACTGTAGTTGCAGCTAGGCCACGCCCACACACCTTTCAGCGAACTGTGAATAGCAGTTTCACTTTGAGTGATAGTTGCTTGGTTTCGTCTGTTCCACTAAATACTTGCTTACTATTTGAGCGAATGTTCGAACACGTCAGGCAGAGCCGAAAATCGAATATTCGAATTATTCGACAAAGAATTATGTGGAGTATCCACAGGTAAGGACACAGAAAATGCACATTCTGTTGCCCTTGTGTTCGGCTAGCAGCGCTTCTCTGCGTCTCTTTCTCTAATCTGATAAATGTACATTTTCTAATACTTTAGAAAGTTTAAGCACATTGGAAATATTCATTCAACATCGGAAGACCACAATTTTATAAGATCAAAGATCAAAAGATACCCATAGAGTGCACAAATTAGGATTATGAGGAATAGCAAAAGTGAGTATTGATCGATATCGATTGATCACTTCTCAGGCGTCTGCTTCGCGCCGTTTTCGCCAAGGATTTCCATAAGACAAGCGATATACTGCTGGGCCATTTGTAGAGTTTCGTATTTTGACAGGCGACGACCGGAGTCCATTTCGGGTAGTACGGTGCGTAGCTGGAATGGGATACGGTAATTTTATATCTGTGCAATTGGGACAAACCATAAAAAATCGATAAAATGTCGCTTGGAAGTAAGCCTACTAGAGAAATAACTGTAAGAAAAGAGAGAATTAATTTTTAAAATTTTGTCTTTCGTCGATTCCCTCCCCCTATCTGCGTCTCTAACATTGAAGAGAATCAGAGAAGCAGAGTAGGCGTGCAAAATACAACAGGTGCGCGAAATGTGCATATCTAACGTCGACATTAAATCATTCATTAGCGTGTCTTCAACTAGTCGTCCTTGAGTGGCGCCTTAGCAGCAGCAACAGCAGCAGCTTTGATACGGTATCGCGTGCAGGGTCGATTCAAAAATCAGTGACAGTTGACCGTAAAATGATTGATTGGCTAGGTGCCAGACGTTGGTGAATTTCGCAAATAATTTACCGTATTTCACGGTTGGACGCTCAAGGCGCTAAGGAAGGTCCTGCTCATTCTTGAGGCGAGTCAACAGGTTTCTAAATCCAGGATTATATAGGTTAGGATTGTCACTACTCAAAAAAAAAAACTCGCAACATTTCAATTTTTCTAGTGATCTCAAGGTGTTAGCGTCCTGAATCAGGCATCCAACAGCTGCGTATATCTCTACATAGCTTAAGTTTGCCCCAATTCCGCAAAGTTTGAATCTTTGGATAGGAACAGAGCACACAAGCAATTTTATAAGTATTGCTCGCGAAATGAAACTATAATATTACTGAATTGATCTTTTTATTCGTTAGGTGACGACTTCTTGTTCAAAATCGCAGCTAAATTGCGTAAAAAATCACCATGGTTTTAGTCACATCAAGTAATAAAGAATTCGCAGAATTTTTAAGCTAATCGGTTACTTTTTCGCTAGATTTTTTCGCTGAATAAGCAAAGGCAAACGGTCATAGACTACAATGCCTCTAAATAGCAACAATATTAACCCATCTCAAGCCCGGTATGCTTGGATATTTCATGTTAGAATAGGCAGAAGTAGGACCAATTGGAATATTGCGGGTTTGTGATTGAAAAGTGGGTCTCCTCATACAATGTGTTGCAGAAATATGTATAAGATCACCCCGAATTCTCAGCTTTTCTGCACTTCTTGGGTGGTCTGCTGGCTCCATGGCTGCTACTATCAGATTTTTTTTCATTAATTTAACTATACTTGAGCATTTTCACGGACGAATATGATTCCCAAGAAAAAAATGGATTCTGCATGTAATCTCATGGCAGGAACAGTAAGAGTAGAAAATTAGGAATTTCGATGTCATCATTTACTCCTTACAGTGTATAATGTACCTGTCATATGTAGTTATGCATATTGTACTTGTCATTATTCTAATACTGAACAATGAGACTCCAATTTCATCGTAATGCTAATACTGATCTTAGTGGGATATTACACCTACTTCTCATACATACATTGACTTACTGATCATACTAGGGTATATACTAGGGTGAATCTTTTGTCTGTGTCGTTAATTCTTCCGCGTTGGAAAAATTCATGAGAGAGTGGCACAGCTTTACAGCTTTCCCTCATTTCTATTATTTGTCAAAAGAAACGTATGCCGCATGATTTCCTCATTTTTTTCTCGAATACATAAACTCACTAAGTGAGAAGATTCGCAACGACCGTCCCCAAATCACGCGGTTAACGCTTACCCAGCCTTTGCAAAACAATCTACAAGGGTGACGAAGATATGAAGAAACTCACAGTACGTAAGTTGAAAAAAGGTTAGAAAAAGGAAAAAAAATCAGTGGAGATTCTTTTTCCACGAAAAAGTCCTCAATATGTTATTTATAGAACCGAACACCTAGTTTTTTTTTCACTATGCTTGATCTCCTGCCGACAGTTTTTCACACAAAAAAGGTAAAATTTGTAAAAATTTTTGGTCTGGGTGATGTTATGCCATATACGTAACATACAGGTTGGTTTGTGGAGCCCTCTACACATATTACAACTTACGGTAGAGCACTTGTGATCATTACAGCATTCTTCACCTTTATTCTCTCCAGTTCTTTTTTCTTCTTATCAGCTGGGAGGGCAACGATTTTCGCAGGGTTTGTGATTTACTACATGGTCCCAACGTTTCAAACATGTAAATGTTTTAAACCCTTTGACCATGCTCTCTATTTTCCGCCTCCCATGACTCAAGTTATAGGTACTTTCATTAAGCATGTAAAGAAGTGAATAAATAAATAGATAAATGTCTGCAGTGAAAAATAGACGTCTTCTCTAAATTATAACCTGCAATTCATTTCCCCTTATACAAAGCTCATAACTGAGTATCAAATTAATCCAAGTGATCCTGAAAGTCCATTGCAAACGTCGTGGCCACTAAAAGTAATGGGTGGGCGGGCCGATCGTTAGTGAAACTGATGCGTAATGATACTCTTTATAACCCTTCTAACTTGAAGTTTCTACTGCATGAAATAGAAAGACTGTTCAAATCGCTAGTATTTCGGTAGGTGGAGAATTTTCGTGGCCAACGCAAAATACAGCACTTCTGCTGTCCCGCCACGTCTCTTATTTACTAGTAAAAAAACAAGTAAATAACAAACCTTATCGTAAGCCACGTTCAGCACATTCATTCGACGACGTTCTCGCTCATTCGCCGCGCTTCGTCGCAACCTCAGCAGCTGTGGCGGTGGCGGTTGGTATCGTCGCGATTTTGAAATCGTCCTTAAAAGCAAGACCTACTATTGGGTAGCGCTACGAAACCCTTTGAAATACTTACTTGGTAGCCTGAGTGAACTGTGGCGGGCTATTGTTAGCAGAGTTTTGTGCTTGAATAGGAAATGTATGCGGCAGGGGGAGGGAGCAGCCGGGTGAATGCAGCTCGAGAGCCTGCAGTGGGAAGTATGGGTAATCCCAGGAGGTCATGTTGTTGTCTGGTGGAGGATCAACACAACTGTGGAATGATGATGAGGCTAGCGAGAAGGTATCATCTGCAGGCCACGCCCACGCACATACGCCGGGTACGGTAGCGGGCTGGAGCCGTTTTTGGGAGAAGGGGCGGGGCTTAAAAAATAGGGGGATTCGCTGGGATTCCACAGATCCCATTGGAATAGTTAGGTCAATTTGGTAATAAATCAGAGAAATCAATCAGAATCTAACAGATCTTAAAGGACTAGTCACTTGTGATTACTGGGGGACTAAGGGTATTACTGTAATGAAACTAGTACTGTAACGAAGGGCATCATGGCAGTGTCATGGGCAAAAATCGAGTACGTATATTGAGATGTTTCATTACATTGTTATTTTTCTTTTTCCTACTGCACATAATAGTATAAATCAATGTAAATACCACTTATTTTGGTGTGGCACTCTCTCGGATACCGTAATAACAAAAAGCCAGGTCCTTCAATTCTTCCGCAAGCTCTACACCTTCATTTCCATATTTACATTCAGAATATAAAACTGGACAACTGCCACATATGTACTACAAACTTCAATTACACCAAGAGTCTCGTCTTAAATTTTCGACAAATAAATTGGAGCGGCTCTTCAAAACAAGCTCGATTTAATTTAGCTGTGTGCCTGCCTAGTTTTGAAGAATTTTTTTGCCACTATGGAAAAAAAATCGTAGCGACCAGCGTAACATCATAAATCTCTGCGAGCTTATCTATAGATCGCCACGCGCCTGTCCGCCACGCGAATGCTGTAAGCGAAATGGTATCGAACACCATCTCTTATCGAATAGGTGTGCTACATGCGTTGACCCATGGTTAAGGTTTGCCCCATGGCAAATTTACTACTCATCACCACGGTGAATTATTGTTGAGTACCATATGGCACCGTCAAAGTGTTTCACATTTTGTGAAAAATTCCATGGATGTTGTCCATAAAAAAGGAAACGATTTCGATGCATCACGCATCAGCTACCTCCTGATTCTGTCCTTACATTTCGACTCTGGAATGGGTCAGAATTTTGGTTTTGGGGCATGTTTTCATGCATAATGCTCGTCTATGTAGCCCTGGATGAAATCAAAGTCAGTACGAGCTTTGAGGCATAATCATCTGACTTTGTTCCATTTTCTGTAGCGAATCATGCAACAATCGAATAGTCGCCTCTTACTCGACCGAGTCGAGTCGGACTGGTTTCCGAATAAATCATTTTCTCGAAACATCGAATTTTCACATAATCGCGAGAGCCTACCTAGTCCAGATATCGAACATTCGAAAAAGCTCAGATTTCGACTATTCGAAAAGAGGTCGAGCCAAATACTTCTGGATTAATGACAGGTTTGCCTCCTTCCCCATCCCGCCTTTCATGTGCACAAAAAATAGATTTTGAGCATGTTCACTCTTTGGAGGTTTGCAAAAAATCCTTGTCTGATCGTCTGGTTTCTGATCTTTGGCCTGAAAAAAATTATTTGGAACCAGATTTTCCCCTTCGACGTTCTAATTACCAGATAACTGCCAGTGAGTGCAAGCAAATACATTGAAAAATTACTAACACAAGCTAACGTGTAACTACAAGTAGCTAATCGGCTTGGTTAGCAAGGGTATACTAACTTGTTGTTGTAGTTGACTTGTTTAACCTGTTCAGACAGAGCTAGACCAGTTGATGTGGTTTCTTTTGTACGTAATTGCACGAAGTGTGCGCGAGTACCGCAGTAGCATGTTAGATCCCCGGAAGAATTTCAACTGAAGGCCAAGTTACACACTGAAGTGGGCTGTAATTGAAAAGTGTCATGTTTTTGAAATCTTGAAATCGCCTATAAGGTCGTGACGAAATTGTGCAATTTTCCGTGAGCCCGTAGCAACACATTTCTGTAATTACCGTAATAATTTTGTGATTTCTCATTATCAAGGCAAAAATTATAGTCTTATCAGCATTCAATGCTTACTTTTCCAAATATTTCAACTTTAAATCAAACCTTTATAACTTGATTATCGAAATTTCTTGGCACTATGCCAACAGCGAAATTTTCACCCATTTTCACCCCGTAAATTACCTAATAGCTGGTGGTACAGTAATTACTAGATTAGATAACGCGGTGAATGATCGATTACAGTGCGGTTTTTACAGGTAATAGCTGGGCGCCCCGTGGCTGAAACGCATTAGATGATGTAACGGTGTCGTCAGTTGACGCTCATTATGACACGTTGTTAATTAGCCCATCGAAGGTGAATTTGTATATGTGATGGTCCTGTGTGGAAAACAAGACATGTGCGGTGTAAGAATATATTATGAATGTAATATTACACATGTTTTCTTTCTTTATTCAGACACTCTCAGCCATATGGTTGTCGGAGGAAACTTGCTGCTTGGCCACGCCCACTTTTCGACACGTTTGGAATCGTGATGAGCGGTTGATAGAGACGCAATATCTTGTTGCACTGATTCATGCAGCTCTGTTCACGAAATTTGAAATTCTTTAAAAAACTCTGAATTAGCTGAACACATAAATAAAAAGATAGATTAATAAATAGTCGACTGTGTACTTAGAAGTCTATAACTTTCACACTCATGAAGTCCTTGGATTTCATCATGGATCGAGCCCAGCACAGAATCGCACACTCGGGTAGCTGCGCGATCTCTGCTCTTGGGTGAGAATAGTGACTATGAGCAAGTGCATCGAGAACTCTCGAGCGGCTTATTTGCCCACACGTGCGTCCAACTCGCATTACGCAATATTTTCAAGGAGTCTTGACAGTTCATCATAGACGATTGCCTCATGAAACTTTGTGAGAAAGACCGCTTTCGTCCTGGAGAAAACTGTAACACAAATTTCTGACCTGTAGCCAAACGAATTGATGCAGCAGTAGGTCCGCCAACTGCCAAAAACAAAGACAACCATCTGGGATGTGACTACACACTACAAAACAGCAATTAGGGATTGTAGAGATATCCATGGAATACACATCTACAACACCGTACAGATCATCATATCATCATGAACCATAACGTTGTCACTGCACGAATTTTCCAACTTTTCTCAGGTTCTACGAGAGTCTCTTCACGACTTCATAATTCAACACCTAATCTGCTCCGCTGGACGCTTTGATAAAGAGGAGGCATCGATCTTTGATCCAGCACGAATCACGCCCTATGAGAACTTTATCATCACCGCTCAGTGTACTTAAGACGCCTGATCTGTTTGTTGAAACGTTTTTCATCGCATCGCATCATGCCACGTTTCCAGGGAAAAGTCGCCATCGTCACTGGTATCACATACTTATCATTACTTCCTGTGTCTTGGATACTTATTGATTAGTGCTGTCGCCGTTAAGGTTCGTCTTCTGGAATTGGCGCCGCCACAGCAGTGCTTTTCGCTAAGGAAGGTGCTAAAGTGACGATCACTGGAAGAAAGGAAGATGGTCTCCAGGTAGATGCCATCATAACTGTGCACCGCTTGCATTTTCGATTATTTATTATTGATTTTTAGGCCACTAAAAAGGCTATGCTTGAAGCTGGCGCGAAAGAGGATGACATCAATGTCGTAGCAGCAGATGTGACTGATTCACATGGTAGAGAGCAGATTGTCTCGAGCACCGTCCAGAAATTCGGACAGATCGACATTTTGGTCAGTTGTCCTTTTTGTTTTCGAGTCTGGAGGCATACAAATACAAGAAAAGGAGTGTTTGTCAGGAATCCCACCTTCCTACGACAGAAAGTCCAGGAAAAAAACTGATTTTCCAGAGAAATAGTCGGAATTCCTAACGAGGCTCAGGGTTTCCACAGTGAATCATTTTTAAATGGATGAATAATTGAATGAAAAGAAATTGCTGAAATCGTTGAACGCTCGTGTGATCACTGTTTCCATCAAATTACCCGTGCTCGCATAAGGGAACCGTCATTCGCATGGAATTTGCATGAAATATGCGCTGTTTCCGAAGCAAAACAAGAAGATAATCTTCCAGTTTTAGAAGTGAAAATATGTACAAGCCAAAGCGTACTCGACTTTTTCCGAATTTTCGTACCCATGGGTTCATTTTTTTCCTGTATCCCATAACAAATTGGTACTATCAGTTGTGGATGAACGGAGGCACACAAAACTTTTTTCTACTCTTTTTTCTTCCAGAAGAAAAATTTCTTCAACATCACATTCGAATTATTTATGGATTTGAATCCCTCGTTTTCTCCAAAGTTCTCTTACCCATGTATCAAAACTATCCATTCCCTTCCAGGTCAACAATGCTGGTGGTGCATTCCGTAGCGAAAATGGCTCGCTGAAAATGGATGCAGGAATAGATGTGCTTGAAAAAACTCTGCAACTGAACTTGTACAGGTGAGGTATCTCTGGAAATAAAGACCGATCAATACTCCAAAAAAAACGCCCTTTTTTAGTGTGGTTGAGATGATCCAGCTGGCTCGTCCACACCTTGTGAAATCCAAAGGCGAGGTCATAAACATCTCAAGCATTGCCGGTCAACCTGTAGCGGTTAGTTCATCCACGCTGTTTTTGTGCAATTGCAGACTTTTGTGCAACTGAGAAGTGGCGAAATGTTTACTTTTGCAGTTTGCAAGAACCGCCTTCTATGCTATGTCAAAAGCAGCTTTGGACCAATTTACAAGGGCGGCAGCAATTGATCTCATAGCTGAAGGAGTTCGTGTAAACAGTGTCAGGTAAAGTTACGGCATAGCAAATTAACCAATAGTATCACTCGTGGGCGGGGCTTTGGGCACGTGACCAATCACAGCAGAATGAGTGCATCTGAGCCAATTAATGAAGCTTTTTCAGCCCAGGAGCAGTTGTCACAAGATTCGGTCAGAATATGGGTTTCACCGATGAGCTAGCTGAGAAAGTAGGCACTTTCGACGTTATGAGCCTTGGGGGATTTTTCCAACTCTTTAAACTTTTTTTCTCATAGATGTACCAATTCTACGCCACGAATCGAGCTGCACTACCAGCCGGTAAAGTCGGAGAACCGTCAGACATCGCAAATGTGATCGCTTTCCTCGCCGATCGCAGCCAGTCATCCTACATCGTCGGCCAGACGATCATCGCCGACGGTGGCACGACGCTGGTGCTCGCTTCGAATGCCACTGATTTCCTTGGTCTGACATCCAAACAGTAGCCTTTCTCTTCTGAATACAAGAATTTTTCCCGCAATTCTTTACACGAATACTCTACACGTCATCCATGCCGTATCTTTGTCTAACGAATCTGACTGAGCGACAATCTCCACCCGTTTTTAAGGAGAGTCACTCAAAAAGTCTAAAAATGGCAGTGAAAACGGAACAAATCGCATCTGGTCAACAGTTTATTTTTTGAGCTAAATTTTTTAATATCCTTCATCTAATCTCTTCTTGGCTTATGATTCTCTTGCTGATCTGATTTTTCCTACACAGAAAGACATATACATAGCTTCAAGGACACCAAGGAATACAGTGCTTTCATAACTTCTCAGGAATTGTGGGGGTTGACTGCAGGTGGAAATGGGCCCACCCCACTTGTACCTGTACACGTTTCTCCGATCCACTAACCACTCGTCATAGATCGATATATCGATTACTTGGAGAAGATAAACAGAAAGTGATGACTTCGCAGAGCGACCGTTGGTTTTCCACATTCCATAAGCACCATTGTAGAAAGAAAGAGGTAATTCCATGAATTTCTTATTCCTTTTGTTTTCTCCTCAGATAAAGAATTTCTTTACAATTTCGTAATTCGACACTCAATATGTCCGTCAAGTTCTGATAGAGAGGACGCATCGATCATTCGACCTTTGATCCAGCCCAAATCACGACTTTTGAGAAGCTCGCAACTATGATCCAGCATAAATCACGACTTTTGAGAAGCTCGCTACTGCTCAGTGTACTTACTCTGATAAGTGTGCAGCCCGAACGCACCGGAACGGCGTAATGATTCGGGTAGAAACCCTAGCAGCAACGGTTCCCAGTTGCTGCCATCCTCCCCTCGATTGCCGCCATCCGTCAGCAATTGCTTCTAAAAGGACGAAAGCTTGAGCAGCAATCGAGGGTATGTATCAATTTACTCTGATAACTGTGCAGCACGAACACAGCCTGAACCGCAACAGTAAGTTGAACACCTTGAATGGCCGCCTATCTGCGAAGATACTGCCGTGAACACATCCGCCGCCTTGGACATTAGGGTTCCGTCGCGCCAACTAACGCCAGGGAGTGTGCATGTGGTTCAGCGGAGGCTTGTTTATGAAATTCGTAGTATTTGCAGGGCTCCGTGGCGGGACCGTTCACAGAACACTCGTCCGCGCCGTGTAGAAAACCGCTGTTCCCAGTCCTTTCTTAGACAGAGCAGCTTCAGTTTAAGTCAATTAATAAGGGTCTAAAGTAAGTTAGGGCACCTTCTGATCCAAATTCGACTGCTTCGCCAGGTTAAAAAGGCAAAGCTTCCTAAGCTTTCATTCATAGACGCGTATTTGAGCGAAACCACGTTGGCTAACCATTTTTAGCGTCTTGGGCTTCCCAGCATTACGTTATCTATATCATAGCCAACACAATGCCCTGCACGGAACAATATGTCCACTCTGAACAACAACTCTGTGAAATGAGGACACCGGGGCAGTGATTGCCGCGGCAAATTTGAAAAAAAAAATGGTTGCAATCAGCTTAGCGGCAGCAAAGGAGAGAAGTAAATTCTCGGCAATCTTCAGCGGACTGTCGAACTCCTGTTCTTGTGCAAGCCTGTAATCTCCTACAGAAACGCTTCCTTCATGCCCCATTTTCGTTAGGAAACCTCTGCACTCCTCAACATTAATTCTAAAACTTCCTTGAGAATCCATCAATGCTTCAACCATGGATTTTTTTCTTGCGAAACGAGAACATATGGCATTGACTCAATCGGAACAACTTGAGACCGTTAATGTAGACGTTTGCGCAGATTGCGCAGCCGTCAGAGAGCATAATCGTTTGTTTAGTTTCCGCAATGGTCAGAGACCATCGCAACATCATTACCCGCCGGTCGACTGGTTTACGCTGAACCTTTGAGAAGATTACCAATTAACTAACATGCAGTAGGGTCACCACTGGGTGAGAGAACCGATGCTTCATCAACTCTTCATTTATTCGTTTATTTATTTATTTATGCACTCATAGGTGCACCATCAAAAGCCAATGAAGAGCAAAGAATACTTAATTATGTGAGACTATGAGAAACTGTGAACAATTTGGATATTTTGAAAGTGAACACAGTACCAATAAAGAAAAAATCCCAACAAGGACCAAATGTCTCCTCGGTCCCGCCGGTGGAGGGAGGAGCAGAAAATTCAGGTTCCAACTCAGTTGTAACTCAAAAAAAACATCCAACAGCTTTCCGTCCGCTAGTATGCAGAAGTGGGGAGCTCTGGTTACCAACAGTCGGGTCCGGCAGCCGCTGCAAATGGGCGCCAGCGGGCGCCGGCCGCCGCCACCCTCCGGCGCCCCGGTATTAATGAGCTATAAATCACTCGAGCTTGGGAGAAAGCGAAGAAAAATACAATTTGAGTCCATAGTAGACATAGTGCAGTGGATATGCCAAGGCTATAAAGCTGGGGACCATTTTCACAACTTTCACATTTTTGCATTTTTGTGATTTTCATGGGGAAAGATTTCTGAATACACAATGAGCGAAGCCAACTCTTCCATTTTCTGCTATAGTACACTGCTTCGCGAATACAAAAATGGCCGTTATGCTTCTATAGATGGACACAGTACTTCAGTTATCCCATCTGAATAATAAAGCTCATCCAATTCGGGATCCTATCCTCAGAAATAATTGAAATCCGTATAAATTGTTCCATATCCATTGCGAAGTAGTTCTACCGCTGTTATTTATCTTTCGTGGAGCAGTCTTTTATGGCGGAGTTACTCTCTCCTAGTTTCCCTCAATTTTTGAAAAGTTTATCTTCGAAAGAGTTTTCCACTATTACTTACACTTGCACCTATCGTAGTTTATCTTCGAAATTTATGCAAAACGTTGCCGGATGCCTTCCTGGACTACCCGAAGGAGATCACGGGGGACGTTCCAAGCAGTGAACCCCAAACACTGCGATACTTAACCCTGGATCTCCAACGGAGTGGAACCAGCGATAGGGACAGATTGCAATCTGCCGCTCAAACCACTGAGCCATCCGGGCTACTTTTTATGTTGGAATTTGTTAGATAACTGCAGTAGCCGTAGGCAGCATACTACATGTATTTGCAGAACGGGTGCACAGGGCAGGATTCGATCCCCTGACCACCACAACGTCGATCATTCGCTCAACCCACTGAGCTACGCGCACACGCGATGCAACATACAAATAGTGTCCAATCTTACTTACACTTACACTTATCGTAGTTTATCTTAGAAATTCAGGTGAAAAGGGAGTTGGGTGGGGCCACTCCTGTGAAGCCTAAGCCTAAGCCTTAAACCCAATCTCAAGCATAGGGTTAGGCTTATCTACCCTGTCTACTATGGACTAAAATTGTATTTTTCTTCGCTTTCTCCCAAGCTCGAGTGATTTATAGCTCATTAATACCGGGGCGGAGAGGGTGGCGGCGACCGGCGCCCGCCGGCGCCCATTTGCAGTGGCTGCCGGACCGGACTGAAGTATAGGAGTAAATTTACTCTTTGGTCAAGGAAATCCTCACGTTTCGCAATTCGGCGCCAATCTGCCAGAATCTGTATATATAAAAGTCAAAGTTTGTATGTATGTGTGTGTGTATGTATGTAATTAATAGAAATCGCGGAGGGCGAACCGATTGGGACCAAATTTTGCATGTAGGTTCTTTGGAGGCCGGCGGAGGTTATAGGCTACTTTGCACCTGGGATTATCGATTGATTTATCGATTATATCGATTTTATTGATTTTTCGTTATTTTTGCCCAAGGGTCGGTGGGGACATGTCTTCTGGGGTTCCTCAATACGCTGAGTACGAATATGACATCCAATTTGCACGAAATATTGATTTATTGATTTTTTCCCATTTTCGCTCGGGGGCGGACAAAGACATGTCTTCTGGGGTTTCTCAATACGCTCAATACGAATATGACAACCACTTTGCACGAAATATTGATTTATCGATTTTATCGATTTTTTCCCATTTTCGCTCGGGGACGGACAAGGACATTTCTACTGGAGTTTCTCCATACGCTGAGCACGCGTATGACAACCATTTTACACGAAATATCGATCCATCGATTTTATTGATTTTCGGTTCTTCTGCCCAATGAAGCGGTGAGGACATGTCTCCTGGGGTTTCTCAATACACTGAGTACGAATACAACAACCATTTTGCACGAAATATTGATTTATTGATCTTATCGATTTTTCTCATTTCCGCTCGGAGGCGGACAAAGAAATGTCTTATGGGGTTCCTCAATACGCTGAATACAAATATGACAACCATTTTGCAGGAAATATCAATTTATCGATTTTGTTGATTTTTGGCTCTTCCGCCCAGTGGAGCGGCGAAGACATCTCTCCTGGGGTTCCTCGATACGCTGAGTATGAATATGACAACTAATTTGTACGAATACATCGATTTAATGTCACCGAAATAGCTTTGCTAACTTTTCGCCCACAAGCCGATGGGAAAGGGTCACCTGAGCTTCGTTACCATGCTGATCACCAAAATTATGGAGATTTTAATGAATTTATCGGTGATAATAATTGGCCTCAGCAGTGTGAGGTAGCCAAAGTAGTAAAAGTAAAACCCCCGAGCGAAGCCGGGTACTGCAGCTAGTACTCCATAAAAAATACGGCGCGATCTTTGTTCCGGCACAGGTCCCACCCTTCACGAACATTATCATCATTGTATAGAGTGTACATAAGACGCCAGCTCCGTTTGTTCAAACGGTTTTTCGTCGCCTCACACTATGGCACGTTTCCAAGGAAAAGTGGTCATCGTTACTAATAACAATTACCTGTCATTTCACCTCATCTCTTCACTACACGTCGATAAACATTGCCACTTTTCAGGTTCTTCATCCGGAATTGGAGCCGCCACGGCTGTACTTTTTGCTAAAGAAGGTGCTAAAGTAACAATCACTGGCAGAAACCAGGATGGGCTTCAGGTGAGCGCTGTTATAACCGTGAATTTTCTACTTTTTCAGCAATTGAATTCTTTTTAGGCCACTAAAAAGGCTATGCTCGAAGCGGGAGGGAAAGAAGACGACGTCAACGTCGTAGTCGCAGATGTGACGGATGCCCTTGGCAGGGAGCAGATTGTCTCAAGCACTGTCCAGAAATTCGGACAGATCGACATTTTGGTCAGTTCTCGTTTTCTTTTCTTTTCCTTTTTTTTTTGTTAGTGTTAGGTCGGTAGCTGTCTGCACCTGTACTATGAGTCTCACCTAGGTCAATAACGCGGGTGCCGCGTTCCGTAGCGAAAGCGGCTCGATGGGACTGGACGCAAGTACGGATGTTCTCGAGAAAACAATGCAGTTGAATCTATACAGGTGGTGTATTTCTTTAAAAAAATAAGCAGTAATCAATATTTTGAAAAAAAATGCTCATTTCAGTGTTGTTGAAATGATCCAACTTGCCCGCCCACATCTTGTGAAATCAAAGGGTGAAATCGTAAACGTTTCAAGCATGGCCGGTCAGCCAGTAGCGGTAAGTCCACAAACAAGATTTTTGTGCAATTGCGGACGTGCGCGGCAAAGTGAAGATTTGGCAAGTTTCCAATATATGACTTGCAGTTTTCGAATCTTCCCTACTATGCTGCGACAAAAGCAGCTTTGGACCAAGTGTCGAGAGCAATAGCGATTGAACTCATAGCGGAAGGAGTTCGTGTGAACACTGTCAGGTATCGTCATCACATTACAAATCAACCAATAACAGCTGTCGTGGGCGTGGCGTAGGGTGACAGGCCAATCACAGTTGAGAAAGCGGCAAATAATACTGGTTTCGTTTTAGCCCTGGAGCAGTTGTCACGAGATTCGGGCAAAATATGGGCTTGACCGATGAGTTGACGGAAAAGGTGAGTTTCTCACAATTTATGGCCATCCATAAATTTTACCACTCAACTCATAGTATAACTATATTATATGTAGCATTATATAAGTCATAGGGCCTAAAAGGTTAGGCAGATGCTGTACCCTACGTTTTGTATAGACCCTACAACGCCATCGCTCGTAAGTACAGAGTTAATGCCTATCGATTGTGGGCGGCGCATCACCGACGGCGCTGTCTCGAGCCGTGACTAATCGATATCGATCGAGGCAGCTACGGCGCGTCGCGTAGAGCGCTGTTTTTCACGTAAACTATAACTGCAGCATCAGATAGGAGCAAATCAAAGGAGAGTATTGCACTTTCGATGGAAACCCGGCAAAATTTATCCACTGCTAAACTCTCCTAACTATACATCGAACTTTTTCCTTTCCAGCTGTATACATACTACGCTAGCAACCGAGGTGTACTGCCGTGTGGAAAAGTCGCTGAACCGTCGGATATCGCGAGCATTATCGCCTTCCTCGCTGATAGGAGTCAGTCATCCTACATCGTCGGCCAAACGATCGTCGCCGACGGCGGCTCAGTGCTTATGCTCGCCGCATGTGCCGACAACACTATCAACGGCCAGTTCAAGTAGTACTATGTTTATTGTAGCGCTCATTCCTGAATATTATGGTGTCATAAAGTTTTTTGCACACATTTCCTTACTCCTATACTTACAAAAATACTGAAACGTGTCATTCATCCAAATTGAGGGCAGCTCGTGCCACGTTCCGGATCATGTGTGTTGTTTCTCATTCGTTTGAAAACGCGAGCAGGGGCGTTAGTGGGTCCCACCACCTGAGTACCTTATGCGCTTGTGTAAGGAGCAGGGCCTACGTTAGGTGGCGCGTCGTTAGGCCGCTCCTCCATATCAGCAGAATGCGACCTCCGCAACAATATCTCCACAGGTAGGTGACAATTCCTTGTGTTCAACTCAGTGTTGATTTGCAAGCAAGGAAATGAACATGATCTACCTTAAAGGAGAAAATCTCAGTAAGTCCCGCCTTCAAACAAACTATTCAGAAATGTTTGAAAGTATTAATATAAACACTGAACCAACCCCTCTCCGACAACAGTTTGCTATTAGTTCATTTGCTGAGTGCAAAACCTACCGCAGTGTACACTAGCAAAAAGAGGATTATCGATTGATATAAAAAGGCGCGTTCCGAACGCAGCCGACAAATAAACGGTGAGCAGCGCTCTATTCTCCCAATTTTCTTCATGTTTCTTCTAATGAGCGAATAGGACATTGTATGCGAATACCTAAGTACTTCTTGTTAGCTTTGCTCCTTCCTTTTTGGAAGCGATATATAACAAGGTTCTACATGCGAATATTATGTAGGTTGCCTATAATAGATTTTAGCAGTGCAGTCCCGCCCGCACTCGCTGCGTCATATGTGTAGCGTGGTGTCCTGCTTGCCTGCGCATCCACTCATTTCATTGATATCAGCATTCTCATTCTTGTCCGGTCCCAATGCTAGCTGTCCTAACCTGTCTGAACAGGTGACGAAGTGCTTGTGAGCCGTCCTAGTTGGATGAACTCGCCTGTATACAGAGTACTGCAAGCAGGCGCAGACAGGGGTCAGGACCGCGGCGCGGGTCTCTTGGGCAGAGTCACGGGAGCTCAGCAAAGTGTGCGCCTGCGTCTCTGCCCAAGAGAGCCGCGCCGCGGTCTCGTCTCTTGTCTACGTACGTTTGGAGTTTCCTATATGTGATAGACGAACTGAACGTGTTTACATTCGCAATGCTATTCTCGTGCATAGCCCAGAATGTCCTAAAGAAAAAGAGACACGTACGTATCTACGAGAAAATGCTATCAAAGAACCAAAATTCATAAATTCTCAGCCTATTGTTAATTGCGAAGTCACTATTGGGCCGCCACTGGGTCCTAGTACGATATCATACAGTTGGCATCAATGGGAGGGGGGAGGGGGCGATTTTCGCGGTCTCGGAAAACCGCGCCGCTCACCGATGGAATGGTCGCCGCTGTGGCAAATTAAGGTTTCTTGATAGTTGTTCATAACACTTGATGTCAACCATCAACGAAACTAACTAACTATCAAGGAAACGCTAAAGTTTGTTGCCCCAAAAATATTCTAGCGACAGCAGCGCGGTCGCGCCGCGAAAAACGCACAGCAATTGATGCTCACCGCCCGGGACCGCACCGCAGCCGCACCGCATCGCTAGTGAAGATACCTGGGACAGGAGCTGATAAACACTTAAATCTCCTACCTTTTTTAAACGACAGTGGACGTGTCAAAGGCAAAGCTAACACGGTGAAAAGAAGTCTGTACATCAAAACTTTGCATTCGACAAGCCTCGTCTCTGCTTCTTGTCGTCGAAGTTCACATTGGAGCCCATCCACGACATGCTTTTGAAGGTGGTCGCACAAGGAGCTGTCTTGAGACAGTTTTGCAAAGGTTGTTCTTTGGTTGTTCGTATCTCTGCTTGACGCAGTAAACAAGTGAGAGTGCAAGATGACAAATGCATTGTTTTTTCGATGACACGTGGAACAGTGTATAGAGACCTAGCTTTTAGTGATTTTGCCTCATTCCAGCTGTCAATATGGCACGTTTCGACGGGAAGGTTGTCATTGTCACAGGTAAGGCCTAGCGTAAGCCTAAGCCTAAGCTAAGCCCAAGCCTTTTTCTATGCTTATGCATGGGTAAGCCTAAGCGTAAGGCTTAGGCTTAGCCTTCACAGGAGTGCCCGTCCCCCCCCCCCCCCCAACTCCATTTTCACCGTTTCCTCTAAGTTTTCCGTCGTTTTTGTCCTTGTTTTAATTCCGGAAAATCAGTACCCGCAACGTTCAACAATCAGCACCCAGCTAGTCTACCGCGCCGCGTAGGTGGTGCGGCGCAGCAGACCAGATGGGCGGTATTCTGTGATGCAAGAGCGACTGACAGGCACTATGCGTTCTGTTAAATGATGAAACGGACCACGTACGGTGATTAGTGTCATGTTTTTCTTCACTCCGGTCAATTTTTTCTGTTAAGGCTCATCCTCCGGCATCGGCGCCGGGACAGCCGTGTTGTTCGCAAGGGAAGGTGCAAAAGTGACGATTACAGGAAGAAAGCAGGACGGCCTTGAGGTGATTCTCAGAAATTATTTCACTGATTCCATTTGGCAGTCAGTGGTCAATGATGAGCCAGCACGATGACTTCGGGATTTTTTTTAAAGAAAAGCTGTACTGTCCGAAAGATGGTGTGGGACTCAGATATGTATTTTTCTAGCCAAAGTCAACCTGTGTGGTCATATAGAGTGACCTTCACCTCTACACTGGAATCGTCTCATAATTATTCCTTGGTTGCTTCCAGGCTACCAAACGTTGCATTCTTGATGCCGGTGGCAAGGAAGATAATATAAACGTCGTTGTCGCCGATGTAACCGACGCCACTGGAAGGGAGAAAGTCGTCTCAAGCACAGTTCAAAAATGGGGACAGATCGATATTTTGGTTAGTTCTCACTTTTTTGCATAGATCAACCTTTTCTCTGTATGCACTTACCTGTTATGGCCTGTTATGGTCGATTATTATCACGTGAGTTTTGGTTAGTTCCTCCAGGAAATTTTAGGGGGTGTGAACACCTGCTGCTGATAGTGAGAAGTAAATGAGGATAGCATTGTGATTATGTTATTGACTGTAACAGTTAAAAGGAAATCCTTCCTCTTTGATTAAGGTGAGGAGGTGTGCTTTACTTTTGTCTTATTGCTAGGTTAACAACGCTGGTGGTATGCTACGCGATGACAAGGGAAGCGGTGGTGTCACAGCCAGTGTCGATGTTCTGGAGAAGACAATGGATTTGAATGTTTACAGGTAGTTCACGATTCAGCGTTCGTTTTATGTTACTCAGACTCTTAGAAAGCGAGCCTTTCTTTTGATGCATGTGCCGCTTTACTCTGTTTTTAATAGGGAAACATCCTTTAGATCTCGGTACACCCACCTTTCATAGTAGTAATCTGGTTTTCTTTTCCAATTTGCTTTTGTAGTGTTCTTAGCAGCAATTTAGTGTGGTTCAAATGGTTCAACTTGCCCGACCACACCTGGCAAAGACAAAGGGAGAGGTTGTCAACGTGTCTAGCATTGCTGGGCAACCGAAGGGTGTTGGTATTTCCTTTTTTTTATTCGTTTTCTTTCTTTCCGCTTTCTATCTATTTCTCCTTACGCAGGTCTGATTTCAGTCACCAAAGTTTATGTACTACGCCATGGCGAAAGCTGCTCTGGACCAGATGACACGTTCACTTGCGTTAGAGTTAATTCCTGAAGGAGTTCGCGTAAATAGTGTAAGGTAGGGGTCATCTTATGCGTTGCGCTCAACCTTAGTGCTAATTAGTTCCTAGTCCCGGAGCAGTTGTGACGAGATTCTGCCAAAATTCAGGATTATCTGATGCGGATGCAGCCAAGGTATGATCTCTTTGATTCTGAAGCCTAAAAAAGCGAAACAATTGAGTGGAATGTTCCAGTTCTACGAAAGATTTGCGAGTTCACCGGATTCGCTGCCAATTCGTGAAATAGGGCAGCCGGAAGATATTGCGAACATAATCGCATTCTTGGCGGATCGCAGAGTATCGCGATACATCATCGGACAGACAATCGTAGCCGACGGCGGCTCGATGCTTGTGACAGCTTCGAACGCATCCGTTTTTAAGGAGGAGAAGTAGTTTCGTTCGATGTTCTTATCTTCTCTCCATTTGACTCACCAGTTATGGAGTTTGGAAGTAATTTGGAAATTTATGTACTACTTATGTTTTTCTAACACATTCGCGACAGCCTTTGCTTTAAGAGCATGCCACTTTTGACAAACAACAATGAGATTTCGAGTAACCATCCATAGCCAGTTGTGTGAAATTTCCAGTTCGCGTTCGCAGACGGTTGTGCATGTTGTTCGCCGCGAATGTGTTAAGCGGATTTCTGTCGATGATTGAGTAAACTGGTATGGTGTGTTTTACTTATGAGCTTGTTAGGTTTCAGCTGTGTCTGCAAAATAAACTATTCACTGTTTCTTTTCAGCACTGTTTCGCATCAAAACTTTCTCTTCAGCATGGTTTCGCATCAAAACATCGGGGTTATGGATTATTTGGGGTCAGCATCGAACGTGTTCAAGATAGGGGAGCAAAATCGCACCGTGGCGCGCACAGTCTATACAGTCTGTTATAGTCTGTCCGAAACGACGAGTCCGCCCACGCATGCGGGGATCGAGAAGCCGCCACGTTTGCCAACGCTCCACGTCATCATCCTTGATCTGCGTATCACGTTCCATCGTTATCTTCATTGTATTGACCAATGATTTGGCTGTGACGTGGACGACGTGGCAGCCAACAGCATCCGTCCTAGCCGCGACGCTTCTCGATCCCCGCGTGTGTGGGCGGACTCGTCGTTTCGGACAGACTATACCAGACGCATACTTCGGACAACGTTGTAATTGCAGACAAAGTCCACCTTGGTGCACTTCCTTGGATATTTTGTTGTTTTAATCCAATGTTGCGGTTTCCTTTTTTTGTATGTATCAAGCCGTTAAATCCGATTCTCTTCTGGATTCAGATGGAACTTTGCCATTTGCAAACAGATGCCTGTTTTCAGCAACATCCGTGCAGAACTTGTCCTTTTACAAGCGCCGGAAGCAGCTACATACTACTGCTACGTAGTTTTTCAATTGTGATTTTCAAAACAAATTTTAATGCTTATCTTAGTTCAGCCAGAGCTAATAGAAATAGTAAAACAAAAATTCTTCCGCTCAATTTTCTTTCCTTGCTCTTATCTGCAAACGAGTGGTGGTTATCCGATTAAATCTCGGATCCCAGCTACGAGGTCCCCTTTGCTCACCTCATCTTTTATGAATTCCCGCTTGCCTTTAGTCAAGTCTGGTCTTAGCGGGATATTACAGAGAACTCCAAACGGACGCAGACAAGGGTCAGGACCGCGGCGCGGTTCTCTTGGGCAGAGTCACGGGAGCTCAGCATAGTGTGCGCCTGCGTCTCTGCCAAAGAGAGCCGCGCCGCGGTCTCGACTGTTGTCTACGTACGTTTGGAGTTTCCTATATATGCTTGTGCCGGGACCCAACCGCACTCGCATCTCATCCCTAGTGAAGCTAATCGTGACAGAGGCTGATAAACACTGAAATCCTCTACTTTTTCAAAGACGATGGACGTGTCAAAAGCAAAGCTAACACGGTGATAAGAAGCCTATACATCAAACCTTTGCGATCGATAAAGCTCGTTCCTGTTCCTCGTCGTCGATTTTCTGATTGGAGCCCATTAGGGCAATTTATACTGGATGCGTGCGACTGACGCGCGTGCGTCTATATGATGAAGAATAGGGCCCAGTCGCGTAGCTGTCGCATCGCAGTCGCAGCTCAAACGCACGCGTTTACGGCCTGGCGGCGGCCGCGCGTTCTTTTCATTGAGGATGTATATGCCGTGTTGACCGGTCTTCATCGAAAATTCCTTGCAAATGGATGCGTGCGACTGATGCGCGACTGACGCACGCAGCTAGTATAAATTGCCCTATTCACAACATGCTTCTGAAGCTGGTAGCACAACGAGCTGTCTTGCGACAGTTTCGCAAAGGTTGTTCTTTGGTTGTTCATAGCTCTGCTAGACGCAGTAAAAAAGAGAGTGCATGATGTCAAATGCATTGTTTTTCGATGACACATTGTGGAACAGTGTATAGAGATCGAGCTTCTATTGATTCTGCTTCACTCCAGCTGTCAACATGGCACGTTTCGACGGGAAGGTCGTCATTGTCACAGGTATGTAAGACTTCAAATATACTATGGGACATTGATTATTTTTAGTTTTGCAAGTAGGAGATTGCATCCTGGATTACGTGCATTGTTTCGCTGAGTGGAGAGTTGGAGAGAAATTAGAGAAAAAAAGCACGAATGGAAGCATCCGATGATCAACGGGCAACGAAGCAAAACGCGCGCTTGCTGTTTAGTGCGAAAATTGCAATTTTTGTGCAAGTGTGCTGCCCTCATAGTTTTTTTGTGAAGTTCGTGATAGATGCCTAATAAGAAGAAATTCTGACCATTGCCTGACTCAGAGATGGTTTTTTAAAGTTCGTTCCTACCAAATATTCAAATGCCATTCTGAATTCTATGTGTGTACATAAATTAATGCCTACTGCGCTTTCAATGTTTTTCGCTTCCTTTTTTAGTCTTAGTCGCTAATGCGGTGTCCATCAATGATTCTTGCATCACAAAATGCCGCCTGCTTGGTCTGCCGCGCTGCACCATCCCCGCAACGCGGCAAGTTAACTGGGTGTTGCCGCTATCGATGGTTTCCTTGTGTTTTCTGCCGTTTTCGTTATCTTTGTTTTCATTTCGGGAAAAAATTAGCCAGATATCATCCAGCAACAACATCAACCACTTGAGCTGCCGCGTTGCTTTTGTGGTGGGGCGCGGCAAACCAGCTTGTTGATGTTGCTGATGGCTGATGTTGATGCAAGAGCGATTGACCGGCACTATACGTTCTGTTAAATGATTTAACGGAACACATACGGTGATCAGCGTCATGTTTTTCTTTTCTCCTTTCAATTCCTTCCTGTTAAGGCTCATCATCCGGCATCGGCGCTAGGACAGCCGTGTTGTTTGCGAAGGAAGGTGCAAAGGTGACGATTACAGGAAGAAAACAGGACAGTCTTGAAGTGAGTTCCAGAATTATTCTTCGGCTCCATTTTTGTCAGAATTCTAGAGTTATTAATGAGCTGACGGGGTAACTTTGAATTTTTGTCGTGAAAAAAGCTGTGCTCACCGAAAAGATGATATAGATTTCCAATCAGCACTTTTCGAGCTAGGGTCAGGCGGAGTGATGACATAAAGTGGTTAAAAATGAGGCTGAGAAGAGCTGTCCCCCATCCAACTCACCGCCGGCAAGAGTACCACCTACCCATTCTCTTTTTTAATCACGAATTTCTACCCCTGCCATAACAGTCATCACGTTTGATTCCAATTATGTCTTCTTGACGATGACCTCTAACCATTTCTGCTAATCTTCCTGTCTTTATCTCTGATAGTTCGATCTTTGAACCCGTTTGTTACTTTACATACTACTCTTACACTGAAGTAGAGTTTTCTGACAATGCGATCTTTTACGCCGTTACAACAATCCCACTTTACACTTCTACATTGAAATGACTAGCAAATAATTGCTTTGTTGTTTCTAGGCTACAAAACGTTGCATTCTTGATGCCGGTGGCAAGGAAGATAATGTAAACGTCGTTGTCGCAGATGTAACCGACGCCACTGGAAGGGAGAAAGTCGTCTCAAGCACAGTTCAGAAATGGGGACACGTCGATATTTTGGTTAGTTTTTTGTATATATCAACCTTTTTTCTGTATGTACTTATCTGTTATGGTCGACTGCTATCAAGTGGAGTTTTGGATGAATAATTCCTCCAGGAAATTTTTCCACTACGAGTTTTCCGCTGCAGAGGGGGTGTGAACACCTGCTGCTGACAGTTAGGAGTAAATGTGGATGGCATTGTTATTATGTTACTGACTGTAACAGTTAAAAGGCATCCCTCCCTCTCTGATCAAGTTGAAGAGATGTGCTTTACTTTTGGCTTATTGCTAGGTTAACAACGCTGGTGGTATGGTACGCGATGACAAGGGATGCGGTGGTGTCACAGCCAGTGTCGATGTTTTGGAGAAGACAATGGATTTGAATGTTTACAGGTAATTCACGATTCAGCGTTCGTTTTATGTTACTCAGACTCCTAGAAAGCGAGCCTTTTTTTATGCATGTGCCGCTTCACTCTGTTTTTAATAGGGGAACATCCTTTAGATCTTAGTTATGCACACACCCTTCATAGTAGTAATCTAGTTTTCTTCTCCAATTTGCTTCTGTAGTGTTCTTAGCAGCAATTTAGTGTGGTTCAAATGGTTCAACTTGCTCGACCGCACCTGGCAAAAACAAAGGGAGAGGTTGTCAATGTGTCTAGCATCGCTGGCCAACCAAAGGGTGTTGGTATTCCCTATCTTTTCTTATTCGTTTTCTTTCTGCTTTCTATTTCTCCTTATGCAGGTCTGATTTCAGTCACCAAAGTTTATGTACTATGCCATGGCGAAAGCTGCTCTAGACCAGATGACACGTTCACTTGCGTTAGAGTTAATTCCTGAAGGAGTTCGCGTAAATAGTGTAAGGTAGGGGTCATCTTGTGCGTTGCGCTCAACCTTAACGCTAATTAGTTCCTAGTCCCGGAGCAGTTGTGACGAGATTCTGTCAAAATTCAGGATTATCTGATGCGGATGCAGCGAAGGTATGATCTTTTTGATTCTAAAGTCTAAAAAAAGCGAAATAATTGAGTGGAATGTTCCAGTTCTATGAAAGATTTGCGAGTTCAGCGGATTCGCTGCCAATTCGTGAAATAGGCCAGCCGGAAGATATTGCGAACATAATCGCATTCTTGGCGGATCGCAGAGTATCGCGATACATCATCGGACAGACAATCGTAGCCGACGGCGGCTCTATGCTTGTGACAGCTTCGAACGCATCTGTTTTCAAGGAGGAAAAGTAGTTTCGTTCGATGTTCTTATCTTCTCTCCATTTGACTCACCAGTTATGGAGTTTGGAAGTAATTTGGAAATTTATGTACTACTTACGTTTTTCTAACACATTCGCGACAGCCTTTGCTTTAAGAGCATGCCACTTTTGACAAACAACAGTGGGATTTCGAGTAACCATCCATAGCCAGTTGTGTGAAATTTCCAGTTCGCGTTCGCAGACGGTTGTGCATGTTGTTCGCCGCGAATGTGTTAAGCGGATTTCTATCGATGATTGAGTAAACTGGTATGGTGTGTCTTACCTATGAGCTTGTTAGGTTTCAGCTATGACTGCAAAATAAACTATTCACTGTTTCTCTTCAGCACTGTTTCGCATCAAAACTTTCTCTTCAGCGTGGTTTCACATGAAAACATCGGGGTTATGGATTATTTGGGGTCAGCATCGAACGTGTTCAGAAAAGGGGAGCAAAATCGCACCGTGGCGCGCAAAGTCTATACAGTCTGTCATAGTCTATCCGAAACGACGAGTCCACCCACGCACGCGAGGATCCAGAAGCTGCCACGTTTGCCAACGCTCCACGTCATCATCCTTGATCTGCGTATCGTTATCTTCGTGGTATTGACCAATGATCTGGCTGTGACATGGACGACGTGGCAACCAACAGCATCCGTCCCAGCCGCGCCACCCTCGATCCCCGCGTGCGTGGGCGGACTCGTCGTTTCGGACACACTATACGTACTACTGCTACGTAGTTTTTCAACTGTAATTTTCAAAACAAATTTTAATGCTACTCTTAGTTCAGCCAGAGCTAATAGAAATAGTAAAACAAAAATTCTTCCGCTCAATTTTCTTCCCTTGCTCTTATCTGCAAAGGAGTGGTGGTTATCCGATTAAATATCGGATCCCAGCTACGAGGTCCCCTTTGCTCACCTCATCTTTTATGAATTCCCGCTTGCCTTTAGTCAAGTTCCTGCCGAAGTCTGGTCCTAGCAGGATATTATAGGCTCGTGCCGGGACCCAACCGCAGACGCACCCGCTTCCCTAGTGAAGATAGTCGCGACAGGAGCTGATAAACACTCAGGGCAAAATGGAGTTGGGGGGGGGGCACTTGGTATAAGTCGATAATAATAGTATGACCTGTCCTGCACGTTCAGACTTGTTGGCTGACACGTCTAGAACGCTCTGACTTGTTAGCTTCTTAACGTACAGTAGTTACCTGAAATGCAAACAAGTCAGAACGTGTAGAACAGGTCATATTATCGACTTGCAGCAAGTGCCCCCCCCCCCCCCCCAACTCCATTTTACCCAACACTCAAACCCCCTACTATTTCCAAACGACAATGGACGTGTCAAAGGCAAAGTTAACACGGTGATAAGAAGTCTGTACGTCAAATCTTCACGATCGATAAAGCTTGTTCCTTTTCCTCATCGTCGAAGCTCCCACTGGTGCCCATTCACAACATGCTTCTGAAGCTGGTAGCACAACGAGCCGTCTTGAGACAGTTCTGCAAAGGTTGTTCTTTGGTTGTTCGTAGCTCTGCTAGACGCAGTAAACAAAAGAGAGTGCAAGATGACAAATGCATTGTTTTTCGATGACACATTGTGGAACAATGTATAGAGACCGAACTTTTATTGATTTTGCTTCACTTCAGCTGTCAACATGGCACGTTTCGACGGGAAGGTAGTCATTGTCACAGGTAAGACTTCAAATATACTATGGGACATTGATTATTTTTAGTTTTGCAAGTAGGAGTTGCATTCCGGATTACGTGACTTGTTTCACTGAATGGAGAGTTGCAGAGAAATTAGAGAAAAAAAGCACGAATGGAAGCATGCGATGATCAACGGGCAACGAAGCAAGACGCGTGCTTGCTGTTTAGTGCGAAAATTGCAACTTTTGCGCAAGTGTGCTGACTTCATAGTTTTTTTTGTGAAATTCGTGATAGACGCCTAATAAGAAGAAATTCTGTCCATTTACTGACTCAGAAATGGTTTTTTAAGTTCGTTCCTACCAAATATTCAAATGCCATTCTGAAGTCTATGTGTATACATAAATTAATGCCCACTGCGCTTTCAATGTTTTTCGCTTCCTTTTTCAGTCTTCTTAGTCGTTCATGCGGTGTCCATCAATGATTCTTGCATCACAAAATGCCGCCTGCTTGGTCTGCCGCGCTGCACCACCCCCGCAACGCGGCAGGTTAACTGTATGTTGCGCTATGGATGTTTTCCTTGTATTTTCTGCCGTTTTTCTTTATCTTCGTTTTCATTTCGGGAAAACATTAGCCAAACATCATCCAGCAGCAATATCAACCACTTGAGCTGCCGCGTTGCTTTGGTGCTGGGGCGCGGCAGATTAGGTGGTTGATGTTGCTGCTGGCTGATGTTGATGCAAGAGCGATTGACCGGCACTATACGTTCTGTTAAATGATTTAACGGAACACATACGGTGATTAGCGTCATGTTTTTCTTTTCTCCTTTCAATTCCTTCCTGTTAAGGCTCATCATCCGGCATCGGCGCTGGGACAGCCGTGTTGTTTGCAAAGGAAGGTGCAAAGGTGACGATTACAGGAAGAAAGCAGGACGGTCTTGATGTGAGTTCCAGAAATTATTCTCCGGTTCCATTTTTGTCAGAATTCTAGAGTTGGTAATGAACTGACGGGGTAACTTTGGATTCTTTGTCAAAAAAACCTGTGCTCACCGAAAAGATGGTATGGAGTTCCACTCAGCACTTTTCGAGCCAGGGTCAGGCGGAGGGGTGACGTAAAGTGGGTAAAAATGAGGCTGAGAAGAGCTGTCCCCCATCCAACTCACCGCCGGCAAGAGTACCACCTATATACCCAATCTCTTTTTTAATAACGAATTTCTACCCCTGCCATAATAGTCATCACGTTTGATTCCAGTTGTGTCTTCTTGGCGATGAACTCTAATCATTTATGCTAATCTTCCTGTCTTCACCTATATATGATAGTTCGATCTTTGAACGCTTCTACTACTTTACATACTATTGTTACACTGAAGGTTTCTCTGTGGTGCAATCCTTTACATCGTTACAACAATCCGACTTTACACTTCTACATTGAAATGATTAGCAAATAATTGCTTGGTTGCTTCTAGGCTACAAAACGTTGCATTATTGATGCCGGTGGCAAGGAAGATAATATAAACGTCGTTGTCGCCGATGTAACCGACGCCACCGGAAGGGAGAAAGTCGTCTCAAGCACAGTTCAGAAGTGGGGACAGATAGATATTTTGGTTGGTTCTCACCTTTCTTGTTTGTATCCACTTGTTTTGTTTTTTTTTATTTGAATTTTAAAAAAATCCTCAGTGAAATTTCTTTACAATGTGTTTTCTTCTGCAGAGGGAGTGCGCAGACCTGCCGCTGATAGTGAGGATCAAATGAGGCTGTCACTACGTTAAAACTATTGCCAGCTACAATTAAACGACATTCTTTCATTTGCTCAAAAGAATGTAGTCTAAACCCATCTCTAAGGTTAACAACGCGGGTGGTATGCTACGTGATGACAAAGGATGTGGTGGTGTCACAGCTAGTGTCGATGTTTTGGAGAAGACAATGGATTTGAATGTTTACAGGTAATTTACCGTTCACTGTTCGCTTGACGTTCCCTAGCACTCTGATTAATTCCTTTTTCGCTAAGTTTTCCTAAATGGACTTCAGTGGAAGGTTGCGATCTATGAGAGGGAGTTATAGCGAATTTCCATTGCTTATTTCCGCGCCATCTGCATGTGTACGCTTGACGGTCTCGGGTAGCATTCGCCATAGGATTCATCACGGTGCCGCTAGTCATTCATCACTGGTTCGTAAAGGATATCGATGCTGAGGGGATGCTATGAGTAAGCGGCACCAAGTATGCCGCAATTTCTGCTACTGTCCGTGAGGAAAGACAAGCCTTTCATTCGGTGCACGTGGCGCTTTAATCTGTTTTTAATAAGAAAACACTTTCGATCTCAGTTGTGCACCCACCTCTCATAGTAATAATCTGCTTCTCTTTTCCAGTTTGATTTTGTAGTGTTCTTAGCAGCGTTTCACATAGAAATGTGCATTCTTGCATTTAGTGTGGTTCAAATGGTTCAACTTGCTCGACCGCACCTGGCAAAGACAAAGGGAGAGGTTGTCAATGTGTCTAGCATCGCTGGGCAACCAAAGGGTGTTGGTATTCCCTATTTTTTCTTATTCGTTTTCTTTCTGCTTTCTATTTCTCCTTATGCAGGTCTGATTTTAGTCACCAAAGTTTATGTACTACGCCATGGCGAAAGCTGCTCTGGACCAAATGACACGTTCCCTAGCGTTAGAATTAATCCCCGAAGGAGTTCGAGTAAACAGTGTGAGGTAATGTTCGTTTTTATAAGTTTAGGTTAGCATTATTGTTCATTAATTTTCAGTCCCGGAGCAGTTGTGACAAGGTTCTGTCAAAGTTCAGGATTATCTGATGCTGATGCAGCGAAGGTAGGATATTCTTGATTTTAGGAACTCGAAAAAGCGCATCAATTTGGTGAAATGTTCCAGTTCTACGAAAGATTTGCGAGTTCACCAGATTCGTTGCCAATTCGTGAGATAGGCCAGCCGGAAGATATTGCGAACATTATTGCATTCTTGGCGGATCGCAGAGTATCGCGATACATCATCGGACAGACAATCGTAGCTGACGGCGGCTCGATGCTTGTGATTGCTGCAAATGCGCCCACTCTCATGGAAGAAAAATAGTTCTGTTGTATGTTCTTATCGTCTCTCCATTTGACTCATTACTACAGAGTTTTCTATTATTTTTGAAATTTAACATACTCCTCATGTTTAACACCTTCACGACAGCCTTGGCTTCGAGAGCGTGCCACTTATGAAAAGCAACAGTGGGCTCTCGATTAATAATGCATAGTCAGTTCTGCAGAAGTTACCAGATCGGTTTGCAGCCGGTTGTTCATTTCGTCGCTGTGTTGAGCAGAATTTCGACAATAATAATGTAAACTGACGCGTTTGTCGTATTTATGAGCCTGTTAGGTTCTAACAGTATCTACGAAATAAAACCATTCACTTTTTCGTTTCAGCACTGCATGGCATCAAATCATTAGGGTTGAGATCAAATGTGTCCAGAATAGGGATGAGGAGGACAGCACAGTGGCGCGCATGGTCTACTTATAGACTTCGTCGGTGCAGACCTGGATTTAGCTGTGCGTGCGCGTTGAGGCTGAATTGTGATGGTCAAACTCGGCCATCGGTTGGTTGTGTCCATCGGATTTCAGTGTAAAGAAATGTCTTTGGCTAAGGTTTGTCATACATCACTATTTCTCTCGTTCTCTCTTTCTCTAATATCTTCACCACAATTCTTCGGTGAAACACACCATACCTCGTATTCGGCCTTATATTTGCCTGAAGTAAGAGGCGCAAGACCGGTTTTCTCTGGCATTTCTGCGAAGAAATCGTGTGCACCACTGTGATCAACACCTCCTGACATTTCTTATGAAGTTCTCAGAAACGAAAATGAGTTAGAACACAGCGTCAGAGCACAACTCCAGAAAGTACCACCAAGTTTTTAGCCTTTTACGGTGGTTTTTAGCCAAGGGTAAAAATCTGTGTCACGTCACGTTTCAATTTTTTGTGGATACCGACCACAACTCCATCTGTGCAACGTAAAAAAACCGAGAAAGGGTGATGCCATCCTCTCCGGTCCGATCTACCACAAAACGGTTGTTCGTCGATGTACCTGTGGCGAACGTAACAAACACGTGAGAGTGCATAATAACAAACAATTTGGGCCTTATTTTGCGACAGCGTATAAAAGCAACCCCCGCGCAAGTCTCTCTCCTACTGCCCCCATTTTCCCAATACTGTCAAAATGGCACGTTTCAATGGAAAGATCGTGATTGTCACAGGTAAAGCTTCGAATATTCATTGGAGTTAATTCCTATTTGAGTACATACTGGTATACGAGTCACATTCTTCTGTTAAGGTTCATCCTCTGGAATCGGGGCGGAAACAGCAGTGTTGTTCGCAAAAGAAGGTGCAAAAGTGACGATTACAGGAAGAAAAAAGGATGGTCTTGAGGTAATAGTTTATCCTTGTGCTTTTTCTTCTTCTTTTCTTCAAATATACGAGCACATTTGGGCGATGAAGTTTGTTCAAAATTAAAGTGGAGGGCGATCTTCGATCCTTCCTATAGATCGTTTTGTTATTACCTCTAAATGTTGAATCTTTGAATCCTTTTATAGCTCTGCATGCAGTGATCACAATTAAAGAAAGTTATTCTCCATGAATTATTCCATGGTTGCTTTCAGGCTACAAAACGCAGTATCATTACTGGTGGTGGCAAGGAAGATGATATAAACGCCGTTGTCGCTGATGTAACCGACGCCAGCGGAAGGGAGAAGATCGTTTCGAGCACGGTACAAAAATGGGGTCAGATCGATATTTTGGTAGGTTTTACCATGGCTACACAGTAGTTGAGTGTCTATATTTACTTGTGATTCGAGAGTACACACCAGTTGCTGACAGTGAAGAGCAAATGAGGCTGGCATTACGACAATATTATTGACAATCGATAGTGAACGACGTCCCTCTGTTGTTTGAATTTAACAAACGTGCTCTAAGGTTTACATTTTTTTAAGGTTAACAACGCTGGTGGTATGTTACGTGATTCTAACGGAAGCGCTGATGTCTCAGCAAGTGTCGATGCTCTCAGGAAAACGATGGATCTGAATGTTTGCAGGTAACCAGGCTTCCGTTCATTTTTCTGAGGTTTTTTTTGTTTCTTTTAATTCATTGGTCAGCTATAGGAACTGCAGAAAACCAGCCGAGGTTATCAATTTCGATGAAAAATAACATTGTTCTGTTAGAGTAATGTGTGCCTAACACAACCTAAAGCATAGCTATCTCTGGCAAACATCACATTTATTTAAGTACATATATATTTAGTGTGGTTCATCTGATTCAACTTGCTCGCCCATATTTGGTGAAGACAAAAGGAGAGGTTGTCAACGTCTCTAGTATTGCTGGCCAGCCTAAAGGGGTTAGTTCTTCATCCATAATCTCTCTCATGCACTATTCTCCTCTTTAATTCTGAAGAAGTCCTGTTTTAGGCACCAAAGTTCATGTACTATGCTATGTCAAAAGCCGCTCTTGACCAAATGACTCGCTCCCTCGCCGTAGATCTAATTGCCGAAGGAGTTCGCGTAAACAGTGTGAGGTAGGCGTCATTTTGCTGCGGCGTGCTCGGCAATGATGCTCATTAGTTTCCAGTCCTGGCGCAGTAGTGACCAGATTCCTGCAAACCGCAGGATCGAGCGATGCGGATGCGTCAAAGGTAGGATTTTGTACGCGTTTTTGGTTGACTAGAATAAGCTGAACATCAGTAATATGTATGTTACAGTTCTATGAGACATTCGCAAGTTCAGCAGATTCGCTGCCAATTCGTGAGATCGGGCAACCAGAAGATATCGCTAACGTAATCGCATTCCTAGCGGATCGCAGAGCATCACGATACATCATCGGACAAACAATCATAGCCGATGGCGGTTCCATGCTTGTCACCGCATCAGATGTGACTATTTTAAACGATGAATTCCACTAAATCTCATGACTCGAAAGGTTTGCACAGCACTACGTCAGAAAACCTTTTTCACCAAATCAACAATCATAAAAGTACTGCTCTTGGATACTTGCCACAGTACATTGTTCCATGTATGGTACTTTAATGGATTACTCATTCAAGATTGAAGAGGAATCAAAATTTATACCACGTTTCATATAAATAGATTTCATACGCGATTCGTACACACTACCACTACTATACAAAAGTTATGCAAAGTGAAACATCATCAACTCTTGGGGCAATAGACACAAAGACCCTTTTCACTGTAGCGTTAAATCAATAGTAATCATGAGCTATTTTATTAAATTTGAAAGGGTCTCGCGTTCTCAGTAAGTAAATACAATAAAACGGATTCCTAAGCGAGGAAGATACAAAATGTCGACTAATTCACTAACACAGTTTTCACCAGATGTGGAGGACATTTGGGACAGGAGCGAGGCGTGCCTTTTTTAGCTACGCCTCCATCACATGTGACGTCCATATTTCTCATGGAATGCTAAAGTGGCGTATTGCAAATGCAGGAATAAATAATACATCAAACACGTATAAAAAGAGCTAAAAATCAATAAATTATAAAAAAATTGCAGATGAGCACAGAACGACGAAGTTGATATAGCAAAATGTGCAAAGGATTGACCGCAGACAGCTTCAGTATCACAAACAGTATAAAATTAAAATCACATGCATAATTCGCTTTGTTTCTGCTTCTTCACCACTGGACCTAGAAGATGTCTGCGGCATGAGAAAGGGGCGGAGCTCTCGCCCGCTATTGGTTAATAAAAACAAACACAGAGCAACTGCGCAGATTTTGCTTAAAAAGCAAGCCGCGAAGGGAGTGGCACTAGGTCATTTACAACATCGGTGTCACTAACAGTATAAAATCGAAAAATAGTATAAGAAGCGAAGTATCCCCACCCAAGACGCCACGTAATTTCACATTTTATGCCTCTCCGCTATTTACCACCGTTTCCAGTTTTGATCTTTAACACTTGATTACTGCTTCGCAATTATGAACTAGTATAAAAAGTATATGAAAAGTGTGAAGAAAAGAGAAATGAGAAAAAGAAGGACCTGTGATGCGTACGATAGCACATGTAACACAACTTTTGAGAAAACTGAAAGAAAGTAAAATGTAAGGCGAAAACATAGGGAAAGCTAGGCTCATCTCCTCGTGCATATATCTTTCAAATCTTCAACAACAGTATCAGCCATTTTCTGATCGCCCGTCTTGCAGCCAATGTGCACATTTTCTTCCTGAAACAAAAATCGTCGTGGAATAAAGGAGATTAGTACTGATAGTGTTCATTAAATAAGTGTATTACGTTTTTCTTCAGCAGCACGCACACAGGACCTCCTGACGTTGTCGTTGCATAAAGTGACGCTGCTGAGCCAACTTCTTCCACAACTATAAGAGGAATGGAAATGATGCAAAATCTTTAAGTATGGAATTCTCATGGAAAAGGCAGCATTCTGAGACCTATTAAAGGCACTGCAGAGAAAAAGCGTGAGCTAAGAAGAATTATCTATTACTCCAGGATGGAATGCTGCTCTAATCATCAGAAGTCCTAAAAGATAACTTCTGATGTCGTAATGGAAGTTGGGAATTGAAACCAAAAAAAGCGGTGGAAGTGAATAACAGATATTTTTCCACTTACAGCAAGTAAAACTAAAGCGGCAAAGCAAATAATACTCACCAGAGAAATGTCCAACAAAGGTAATTCTAGTGAGTAGATCCCGAAAACTATGTTCAGATGCAAATTGTGCTGAAGCAGAGAAGTCCACCCTACCGCCGGCCAACAGTTGTGAGAAGTCATTTCTATAGCACAACGCACATGAATAGACTTTGCAATAGAAGAGTCACTGGGCTCACTTACTTGCTTGTCGTCACTGATAGCAATGAGTCGGTACATCTCAGCGGAACTTTGAAATCAAGCTTCCCTGGCACTGACCCGTCCTCTTCCTGGAAAATGCTGTTGACAGCTAGGCAAGGTAATTTCCCAGCTCGTTTCTCCATCAAATTCCATAAATTTTCGCATACAGAACCAGCCTTCCGAGCAAAAAGGCGGAGAGACCAAGCGATTGCTTTTTTTCCTGTTTCTCACCTCAGCCAGATAGGTAATCGTTCCTCTTAGCATCTGAGAGGTCGTCTTTGATGCAACAGCAAAGTGCAAGCGAAGTTCACCATTTTCACCAGGAGATAACGGCGTCGGCAGTAAGAATCCAGGCTGCAAAACAAGACCACTGCATACTGATTAATTTCTTGACTAACTTCAACGACCCACCTCACTCCTGACCATGCGGGCATTCAGCGTGTCGACGACGTTCGCCTCGACGTTTTTCAAACGACGTGGTCCTGTGACCAGCAAGCCTAGTCTAACCACAACCTCATCGCTGCCAGGATTAAGAGTCGATGCGAAGTCCTGAACATAATAAGGCTGAATCTGACAAAGGAACTAGCAAGGAAGGACTAGAAGCACGTTTTTCTCCAAACAATTCACTGGAAGATCGTATTTTTGCAAAAACAATACGTCCGCATCCCGATTGGTTGAGTTTTCCATGTGAACCTGAGAGATTCCTCTTTTTTTTATAACTAGTCTTAATCTATGCCTTCTCTTTGTATGAATAAGCAAGCTTTCCCCTCGAAACGTTAAAAGTTCACTCTTTGATGAAAACACTCCCACCAAAAACTCAACTACAACGCATTGCCTCAACTACAAAACAATGCCGTCATCACACGCTGACGGCAGCACAGTGCAAGCACCACTGGTGTACAATAATGCAGAAAGCAACTGTGAACCGCTCTACAAAATCATTTTAAGTAGCAAATAAAGCAACACCGATGCCGTTCCATGCAAAAACGTCGGTTAAATACAGCACCTACCTTATTTTTGCATTCGAGATTTTTCGATCGTTCCGAACAGAAAATTTATACAGAAATGTATACAAAGCTGTGCTCCACAAAATTATTTTCTAACAAACTCTAATGCAGCTAAATGCGTGCTAACAATAGCTACACAATTCGCTCCATTTTTGAACACATTCCCCGTGGCTTTAAATAAAATAGATGGGAAACAGCACAAAGTTAGTGGAAAAAGAAGCAAGCAACAAAAACAGCTGATGAAAAAGCATGCAATCAAATAAAACTGAAGCCTAAAAACGCAACAAGTCAAAACATAATTAATTCAAAAAATGGATAACAATCATGCAAGGATTCTAAGTCGCCTACCACACTAAGGTCCGAGTTGGAGCACAGTTTCGTGCTGCCTGGTCCTGTACAATGACTCATTCTTGGGGAAATTCCACGATCAAGGTTAGGATTCGACGGCGTGCAGACTCCCGATGTTTCCTGAGAGGCGAATAATTTCGAGATTAGACGAAAAAAAAGCAGAACAAGGGTAATAAAAGCAATAAGGGACCCATACCTCATAAGCTTCTCTCGCAACAGCCAGTTTTTTCTTCTTTTTGGTTTTCTTTTCGGGCTAAATGTTGAAGGTTCTCGCTAAACATATCACAAGTACACAAAAGGGTGTGGAAATTTGGAACATACCTTAGAGTTCTCCACCACAGCAGGTGGTTCTTCATCTCTCAACCATGCATCAATATCAACCTCAGAGTTCTGAACAGCAGTTGCAGCAGCTTCCGTAGCAGCAGCAGTAGCAGCCAGTCGCTTTTTCTTCTTCTTTTTCTGCGTCCCATCGTCCTTCTCGGTCTTCTCCTTTTTCTTCTTTTTAGGTGTTTCATTCAGTTCCAGAGGCGTGCGATTCTGATACGGCATGGTGGTCGGTGACCGCGGGACAAGCGCTGGTCGCGGTGGAGACGCGCGTTGTCTAGTGTAAACTGGAGGACCTCGTACCACCTCGTCTGGTCGTAATGGCTCGTCCAGATTGATATCCAAAGCGCGGAATTCGTCAGACACGCCTTTCTGAGAAGAGAAAACGTTATAATTCCAAGTGGAGTAGATCATACTGCAATAATTATTGCCGTAACTAACGACAACCTACCGCTGCACTGTCCTCATCATCGGTTGACTTTGCTCCTTCTGGCATTTCACCATCCGCGCGGTTAACCTGAAAAGCAACTCATTAATTAAAACTGATCATTAGTTTTCAGGCAGTTTTATCACAATGGAGGCTCAAATCCCTTAAAAAATGGGAGCTTAAAAAATTCTTGGGTAAAGCCTCGAGAGTGGTTGAAAGTGGATTTCCTTTTGGGATAAAAAGATGGAATAAAATTCACCTGAATGAGATCTACAAAAGCGGTCATTATCGGCCACTATGGTGAGAGCCGAAAAAAGGCACTATTAGGATCGAAGAATTAGCAACAACAGTTTTACCTGATGCACAACAGCCACTTCTTCCTCGCTAGATGTACTAATACGCCGCTTCTTCTTGCTTTTCTTTCCCTTCTTTTTCTTCTTAGTGTCTTCCTTGGCCTTCTTCCACGTCAGTGTCGAGTCTTGCTGTTCCATGTACCGCGACAAGCCCACAACTCCTGCAATAAATCATTACTTTCATATAGTCTTCGCAATTGCACGATTCACTTAAGAAAATGCACTGAATTCTCACCAGGGATCTCAAGAGGGCTCTGGATATCTATCTTATCCACATCGTTGGAATGTGCCGTGTCCATGGTCACAAAACGTGTGGGCCGTTTCGGTGCGGTGGCAGTGCCTTTGACATAGTATGGATTACTCTCTCGTTCGGCTTCTCGGGCTTTGCGTCTTCTCTCAACCTCTTCAGGACTGAGTTCTACAATTTCCTGAAAACTTCTGCAATACTAAGGCCAGATGGAGCAATGTTAGAAGACGAAAGATATTCATTTCTGAGCGAGTCAAGAAAATACAGAAGAGTTGGAGCAATTACAAGTTAGGTCCTGAGTTCAACGCACCTTCTTTTTGCTCTTCTTATGCTTCTCACCAATTTTGGGCTCGTCATCATACGTTGGTACACATCCGAAGCTTGTGAACTCGCTTCGAATCCGAGGAGCTGGCTGAAAAAATTGTCTGAAAATTCTTAGCCTGTGGCTTGCTCTGCTCGTAAGTAGGTGAATGAAATTTCCAACTCCGTTATTAATTCTTCTCTCTCTACAACCAGCAACAACATAAAACTTTCAAATTACTGAACTGGAATTTTAATAGAAAACAAGACTGAATAACCAAGAAACAAAGACAATAAATTATAAAGCGGAATGCAGGAGACACAAAAAAGAGCTCCAACCTGGCCAAATGTGGAATCGATATCACTTTCTTCACTAGACTCTGGCGTATCCTGCCATGGCTCATTAATCCACTCGTCGAGATCAAGGCTGAACAGAACAGTATAGCGCCACAGATAATGAACAACAATAATGTTCGCTACTCACCCATCTGGCACTGGCACCTTCCTTTGAGCTTTTGGCGCAACAGGATTCAGCTCTCCTTCGTACAGCTTCGCAATGTCAGTTGCTATTTTTTCACGCCTTGCGTGAGCCGCTTCCACGACACGCAATATGCTCATTAGAGTACATGCCTTAAGAGCTCGCGAATAAGAATGACAGGAAGACGGAGCAATTGCCCATAAATATGGGAAGGAAATGAAAGGAAAGGAACGAATCGATAGGAATTTTTGTAACTGCAAACGAATAGAGCTAGAACGAACCCTTTCTTGAGCTTCCAAATGCTCTGCCAGTTCGAAGTCAGCCAACTTGGAAAGCATAAGATTGTCCAAAGATTCTATGGCATCCCAATCATCTTCCTAAACAACACCATTCTTATTATAGCAGTAACTGATAAAGCGTAGTAACCAGAAAAATGCTAAATACACACCTCTTCGGCCTTTGACAACAATGTACTGTACAATTTTCCAATATTCTGTACATACACAGACAGTATATGCCCCGACATCACCGATGTACGAGCTCTAAGCATCGACTCCAAAACTGACGGAATATTCCGAACGTGCCTGACATTGAATAAGATTAATTTCTGCAATCAAAAGACTAATAAATAAGCAGATGCCTACTGGCTGTATTCTCCGCAAATCCACGCTGCAGCTAACAGGACCTCGGAAATGTTGTTCCGTTGTTGAGCGCTTCCAGCCAGGAGAATATGCGCGTTTTCAACCTGTGTATTAATTATACGTCAAGATTGCGTAAGTAAGCGTAGAAAAAGATAGACACTTACTAAGAGGGCCATTTGTGACACAGAAAAGTGTCGGATCGACTCCACACGAACAGTAACATCTTGGATCTGAACAATTATCAATCAGCTCCTAACCTTATCTTGTGTGGAAAAGAACTGCGATAATCCATAAAACATACAAGATCCCAAAAAATTGCTTCACTCACCTGCTCCGCAATTTTAGCGCCATGTTTCGTGCCTTCCACTTTGGTCAACTCTACCAAAACGGAAATGTACCTGAACAACCGTGATACGACACACCCAGCTGGTCCCAACTAAACGCATTTCAGCCGTATTAAAATGCAGGACTCACCATTCAAAATTAGTGATGAACTGATAATTGTTATAGCTACAAATCCCAATTATGCGTGAGAGGAGCTCGTCCCTGGAAGAAACAACTTGTTCGTTGACGATGTTAGCCCACGTTATCCGCAGCCCATTGAGCAACGAGAAAATTACAGGGTTGCAAACCATTAGAAAACCCTTGTTTATGAGGAGTGGTTAGTGCCGACGAAGAGGCGCTTACCTGTAGTGTGATCCTTCGGCCGATTCCACGTGTTCCATAAGCTTCTTCACAATCTCCATGATGTTCTTTTTGGATACCATGCCGTACAAGAGATCCAGGGATCTGAAAGGAAAGTGAAAATGATTACTTTGCACAGTCATAGAATAGTGAGACATGTAATTCCGAAAAGAAAAGAGGCAAAATATTCCCAAAAAAGAGCAGAAAAGAGGTCAATAGAAATAATGACAAAATTTGATGAAAAGTATGTTTTAGAGAAAGAAGCAACTAAGCAACTGACCTTAACCTTATACTCTCATCTTTGTCATCAAGACATCGCAGTACAATATCCTTATGAGCTTGCACAGCCTTCGGATGGGTTTGCAGAATCTTCCCCATAGCTAGCAGACCCAAATACTTGAGATTTTGGTCCGAATCCTCTATTAAAACTCCAAGTTTCTGGACGCAGAGCTGAACCCATGGAAATAAATAGCAAAGGAAGTGAAAAAGCGAAGAATCCTGCACTGTACACTGACGAAGCTGCTAATGCACTTACCTGTATGCTTGCTGCATGGTCTCCTCCTGCCGAGATGCTTATCAAAACTGCAATAGAATCTCTTGTTCATGTTTTTTTTTCACGCATAATCAATCAAATGAAAATTAAACTAACCAGCTATTACAGTATTGATACATTCATACAACAGGGACATGGCCGACGTGCTGAAAGCATGCAAAACCTTAGTTCAAAAACAATTAGGATCAATCACTTTCAGTTGGAAAACATATTTCAGCACCATTACCAAAACCCGAAACGTTACCCGCGAAGGAAACAACATGGCGAGAGAGGACAAAAACAAAAACTAAGTTGATAAATGTATAACAAAAGAAAGATCTACCTGTTTATGAGATTCGTAAGCGGTTCAAGAAGTTTCTTGCCCAATCGCGGTTCCAAGGGCACAAGTGCTCCGAACTAAATATCTTAGAAGAAGTTGAAGGACGACTGCTTTTTTCCCAGACAACTAGCAAACATCCATTACTTCCTTGTATATAAATAAGCCATAAACTCACCAATTTGATGATTTTTATCAACATCCAGTTGTTACTCGATGTCGTCATCAGCTTGAAGAACACTGGCGCTAGCGTAAGGTAATTTTTAGGATTCTTTCTCGCTAACTCGCAAATCACATTCACAGCAGCACTTTGGACACCTGCAATTTAGGAAAGCTCCGTCTCCCTCATTGAATCTCAAGCAACCTCTCAAAACATTATTTTCACTCAAAACTGAAGTAGGATGTGGGAAATTGTAAGATTGAGAATGCTTAGAATCAAAAAACATATACTCTCAAAGAATTGCAGTGAGAACACGTTTGGCCTCGACGAATTGTAGTGAGTTCATGCAGCAAACTGAAGTGTCTAAGAAAACCTCTTTGTATTCGAGAACGCAAAACGCCAAGAAATCGATAAGGGAGCAAAATCCATACCCTCTTTTTTCATGGAAATGGGGACAATTTGATGAGTAGTAGTGCGAGCAAGAAAAGCGCATGAAAAAAAACTATGGCAAACAATGAAAAAAAAAGAAGCAGAAGTTCAGAACTGCGACAATACTGGAGAAAAAATACTAAAAATGAATGGCTTTCCAATCACCTGGATCCGGATCCTCAAGCTTATCTTTCAACCTCGGAAAAGTGGGCCTCAAAGCTTCAGGATACTTGAGGAAGATCTTGTAAAGCAACAGAACAGCACGCTTCCGGGTATATGGCCGAGATGAGGATAGCTGAAGAAAAACATGATGAGAGAAGCTATTTGCAAATCACAGAAGCGAAGATGCAATAAAGTAATTACCAAGTTTACAATATCACTGGCGAGATCTCTGGCTAGATCGGGAGTGACGAAACAGGATAAGCCGCCCAGTGCTACTCCAGAATCGTACATATTGGAACTGAAGCAGAGCACTAAGTTTTGAAACAATGTAACAAAACAATGTAGAATAGAACGTCCACAAAAATCCTTACACCGTGCCTTCACCGAATACTGTGACCTTACCTATTCAAATCTTTTCTTATCAAATTCGTCGTCAACATCAACACCTCAGTAGTGTCATGGAAACACTGTGCAGCAGCCAGGTAACTAAACAACAAGAAGTAAGTGTTATCATAAAAAAGCTGAAATCTCCTAGAGAAATGAATTCAATTACACACTAACCCTATTCGCTTCTCTGTATATTTCGTTGAGGCCATAACTTCAATAATATTGAAAGCAGCCCATGAAATATCGTATCCAAGCATTTGCAGCTGAAAATAGAGACATTAAAGTGGTCAAATATAGCACCTCACTATCTGATGCAGCCTTGCATTATTTTTAAAGTCGCACTCAAAAATTTTCATTTCACTTCCTCCAGTGGAGTTGGAAAGTGATTTTGGAGAGAGTGGGGTAAAAAAAAAACAGAGGACCAAACGAAACAACTTGAACAAAGAAAAACTCACCCCCCCCCCCATTTCCTCCCCCTCCCGGTTCAATCTCCTGTCCGCTAATGCATTTTACAAAACCGCCATGGGCAGCGACACTTTTCTGACAGTACTGCAATATCCAATGCGACAAAGGGCATCCGAGGTTCTCACAAATCACGTCCTCCTAATTTATATTTCTCAGGCACTTAATGAGCGTTGCTTCCCCAACTCACAGACGATTTTTTACGACCACATTTCCGAATGACAGAACTAGGTTTGAATCTGACCCCCATGTTCGAATCCAGTGCAAACTAACAATTACGGGAAATGGCGTGGGATTGGTTTACAAGTCCAGTGCAAATCCTCAGTGTAATGAATTTCAAATATGCATTCTTGTCATCCAGTGAAATGTTTATGACAGGCACTACCTGAAAAAGAGGCATGCCCCTGTCTCCAAATCGATGTGAACGCATAGCATATAAGATGTGCAGAGTCCCTGTTGGAATTGTTACCATCCATCAATGTCAAAAGTCTACATGATTACCCATCGATTTTCTAGTCTATGTACTCCACAGTTCCTTTTATGAGTACTATGAGCGGGCGAATAAACGATTAGCACCCTGTTCGAGACACCACATCCACCGGGGTATGCTTTAAGAGGAGTGCCACATGTCGAAATCGTTTTCGAGGTCTTTTTTTTTTACGGAAAAAAAATCTTCAAGGGAGATTGACCAAAACTGTTCAAGTAATTCACTGCAAAAGTTTAGAAAGACCAGTTCTTCAGCCCCTGATTTTGAAGGAAATTTGGGATGTCCGTTGAGACATTCACCACTAATAGGCTCTGCTTGCCATTGATGATCGACATCACCAGCTGCACAGCTTTGTGGCAGATCTCTCTGGGCGTCCGGAATTCTCCGCAAAAGAAAGGCTCAGTAACGGTTGCATTTTTGCTAGGAATCATGCACATCATCGCGATCGGCTCCTTTTCATTTAGAAATCCCAGACAGCTGACAACACTGAACTACTATTGATTCCCAAAGGAATTCGCAATGGTTTTTGCTGTGTTTTCAAACTGCTCTAAATATATTCTGCTCTCAACAGAAAACAATTAGTGTAAAGCAAAATTTACAGCGAACCCCGAAGAGAGAAAGGCCAAACGTGTTCCCGTACCCCTTACCGCTTCAATACTTACTCAAGTGCACTGAAGCGTCTACACAAGCTTCCATAAGCATTCGGGAGAACGTCTTGGAAGAGAGTGAAAAGGAACAAGGACACAGAAAAACTTAAACCCACATATGCCAGCTTCTCTATGGCATTTGCCTTGATGTATGTTGAGTCTTGACGCAGTTCCATCTTGATCTCCTCAATGCATGATGCAATGTACCGAGCCTAGACGATGAAGAATGAATATCGCGACAAGAAGCATAAAAAGAAAGCATTCTAAGAGATTCCTTAATAACGTTATCGTTCCAGGGTAGTCCAGTCAGTTAGCTGACTGTCCGGAAAACGCTGCTTTAGTAACGTTATTATAGGTTACAATTAATCGACCTTTTCGTGCCGATATCAGCTCTATATCGTGTTACTATGATACGATAACAACGATCAGCGGTTACCACGCAAATTACTTTGATGGTTCTGCATCGTTGATTCCCTTCTGAATTTCAGCAGGATGTTAAGAATTCACCCATAGGAAGTGGCAGAAACGGAGAAAAAGGGCTGCTCTCGTCAAATGAACAAGTTGTGAGAGAACTAAGTTGATATTCCGGAATTTGCTCCCGAACTGGCGGAGTTTCGTGAAATGAACGATTTGCGCAGGAACCAAACAGAATTTACCCAGAAATTGAAGGAATTTTACTGAATGCGCTCTGTAGAATACGAAAAGTGAGATTTCGAGCGCTTTTTTTTAGTACGGATGTGTTTCACCATGACAAGGTACAACTACCTTTTTCCCACTTTTTGAAAACCTGAAGACAGCCCCCCCCCCTAAATCTAAGAAATTCCCTATTTCTTACTTGATGCTTTCTTCCCACGCCTGGGGTTCGCCCATTTTACAACAAATAGTCAAGCTTTTAGCTTCCTCCAAACTCTGCAACACTATCTACTTCATGCGCTCAGATATCAATTTTGTGAAAGAAAATCAAGGAACATAGGTATTACCGAGGGGCAGAACACTTGACGTGCAAAGGACATAATAACCATCATTAATAATTGAAAAATTACGAGGGGGCAATGTCGAACTTGTAACATGATATATCTTCTCATGATAAAAAAAGTCCTGCTCCTAAATCAAATAAGCAACATTCTCAGCATAAATCTCCTCCTAAACCATTGAAAAGTCGTTTGAGATGCAAAAAGAAGGTTGCCATTAGCTTGCATACCCCTAAATATTGATGAACCCTTCGCGCAGATTGCTATTAAGTAATAAATAAGCGTGTGAAAGATGAAGCATAGCCATGGAAAATAGGGTGCACATCGATTTTTCTGCCTAAAAGCACACAAACCTCATTCTCTTTGTTGTTCCGGATGCCTCGAATAAGGTCGGTGAGGCTCTTATCGAACAGCCTGTCAAGGTTACTGCGCACCTTGCGCAGCGCCATCTGCTCGAACCTGAAAGCGAGAAATGGAATAAAAAACAGTATGTTCAACAGGAAAAAACAGTATGCTTAATACTGACAATGAAAGGAAACTGTCATGTTCACATGAAGTCCAAGAAAATTGAAAACACGCAACTCTTCCACTAACCCCAAACGGAAAGAAAATAGGAAGCCCCACTTATAGGATTTCATGGCAGCTATGAAGGTCCCTAAGGATCATTCATATCAGATTACTGAATCTTAGGCAACCAAAACAAAACCAAGAAAATAACGAAGAATGAAAGCGTAAGAAAGCGGAAAATCGCACCAGAAATGCAAAATTTCCGAAATGTGATACGGATAGACTAGCATGTATATGTCTCCATTTACTGGAGGAAATTAATAATTACACGCTCAAAGATAGACTATACAGATCGTATTGAAAGCGACGACAGTTGAGTATTTGTGCTTATGACCTGCATTTCTCGCCTGCCTCTTCGACACTGAAATATTTCTCGTTTTCTTCTCCTCTAATATTCCGTTTCTGGTCACCTAACTATTTTTTCTCTAATATCTTCACGGCATTGCTCCTTCGCACTACATAAAAGATATAAATCCTCTTATATAAATCATGGTAGTGCAACAAAATTTTCTAGAGCGCAGACGTAGGGGGACTAGCACGTGATCGCATGCGCTCGCCGTGAGACTCAGTTATAGACTGTGTCTCGCGAGGATGCGAAGCTGATGGGGCATTCGGCCGATGTTTCGTCATAGGTGCATAGACACAGTGGAAGTCGGGTGCATTCGGGATTCCGCGCGGGACCAGCGGCTAGCGATCTCGAGCCCTCCAGGCGAGATAATGTTTACAAGGATTTGACGATGCGTAGCAGCAATGTACGGAGCAGAGTCGCCCCTCTACTGGAGCTCTGTTGTGGACTTCACTCAACTTTGGAACGGTGAGCGATAATCACTTCGAAAGGGAATGTGCACGCCGTGGAGGAAGTTGCGAAGGATTCACTCGGTGTCCTCATTTGGGATATGCTCCTTGCGCACCTCTCTTTGTGGTCCCTCTGGGATAATGCAGCTTGAGGATCCATCTGTTTTTAAGAAGTACAATTAAATACACAGGATGAAGAACGCGTCGTCATATTTTCTGAAACCAGTTGTGCAGCTGATCAAACTTTTTAAATACTTTTTAACTTTGTTCCATCACTTTCGAGATTTGCAAAGAGTGCGGCTGCAGTGATGACGGACAGATGAGCCGGGCCCCCGTAGTTCAGAAAAACATCAAGATAGGTGTTCACTGATCGAGAAAGGGTCCGCCGTGGCCCAATAGTGGGGAAACGCCTGGATACAGGTCCATGAATGGAGAATGGGCCTTCCCTGCACAAAGTGATGGGAATTGAGGCCCTTTCCCTGCACAAAATGATGGGAATTGAGGCCCTTTCTTGGGTAAATATCGGGGAACGAGTCCACGGATGGGGATTGGGTCTGCTCTGGCCCATCACTGGAGAAAGCGCCAGGATACGGGTCTACGGATGGAAGGTGGGTCCGCAAGCGGCCGATTAGTGGGGAAAAGGATACGAGTCCCACCGATGGATCTGGTCTGCGCTGGCCCAGTAGTGGGAAAAACGCCAGGATACAGATCCACAAATGGAGGATGGGTCTGCCCTGGCCCAACAGTGGGATAAGCGCCAGGATAGGGGTGCACTGATGGAGAATGGGTCCGCCGTGGCTCAATAGTGGAGAAGACGCCAAGACGCACGTCCACCGGTGGAGTACGGGCACGCTACGCGCTCATTTGTGTCTCAGTAGACCATCTCTTGGCTGTTCATAACGGCTCCATAGGCATCTAAGAAGTGCGACAAAAAGAGTAGGTATTATCAGTGCATCGGAAATTAGCTCATAAGTGTGAAGCTTTTGCACATACCTCAAGTGGCTGCCCCACCCCACTTTCTAGCGTCCCGAAGGGGCGCTAGTACTACGTAAACACACTACATAAAAGTTTGGGATTTGTTGTAGGGCCAGTCCGCCCTGCGAGTGGGTCCCGCTGCGTGCATCCCCATATCATAGTCTTAAGTTTGCTCTTTAACTTTTACGCATCTATCAAACATAAATGTTACCAAAATATCGACTGCAAAAAACTTGAAATAGAAGTAGCGAAGACAGAACGAAAAAGGAAAACAAGGAAACATAGTCACATGTGTAAAATATGAGTTACTGGGCAGAAGTCCTTCAGGATACATTTCCAGAGCAACAACCATGAAATGACAACGTTTAAATTGTAGCTCCTGACAACCTATATACCTATACATGTTTTCAAGATAGAATATGTCTGGAAGGATTGAAAAAGAATTCTATCCACCTAAGAAAAGGAGAAAACCTCGGGTTTTCATTCAAGAACTATGAGACGAGTAAATTCTGAAACTCAGCACCTCATGGAAGCATCAGAATCTAAAAAAGGTTCAGGAAATTTCATCAATGAACGGAGTCGGAATTAGAGCCTATGTTTACTCCCAAAGAGCGTAAAGGACTTGTTTTGAACTGATAAGAAGCTGCGCCAAAGAGATAAATGGTACTTATCAGAGTTTATAGACCGAAATTTAATGTGAGAAAAAATCCACTTGGAACATAATGTAAAAGGACAAGCAGATATACATAAAAGGAGGAGCCAAATGACTAAAACACTCAAAGACACAGCCTTTCCACATCCGCTGAAACCGAAGCAAATCAGGCATTCACCAGGAAATATATAAAAAACAAAATCGATTAGCAGAGAAGCGGTTTGTGGATGGGTTGATAAAGGAATTTCCTTCGCTTTTCTCCTAAAGCCGGGACGCGAAAAAGGTGCACTTTCAAGGATTACTGAGCATTCAAGACAATTCATCGACACGATGCGCCGCAGAAGGAAATTTCCAAAAAATCGTTAGAAACAGCCACGTCTGTGGAATACTGTGAATAGTGGGATATTTCGAGGATTTCGCCATACCCAAGGAAAGAAGATTATTTGACGTCATTGACGTGGCCTCTCAATGAGGAGCTGACCGAGCCGCCGGACGGACGGCGACATCGATCACGTCATGCACCGCGAATGCGCCAAGCGCTGTCGCGGCCCAGTGAGCGCGCACTGACGCACATTTGGCGGAGGAGCTTTATATGGCGCGGTGCTTGCGGGCAGCTCGCTGAATGGGAATATAAGAAGACTGGTGCATTAACGGTCGACGATTAACGAAACCACTGAGCTCTGTTTTCCCGCCCATTCAGCTCAGAGACTAGTGTTCCATGGATTTTGATTGGATTTTGAATTCACTTATTAAAAAAATCCGGATGCTAGGTCCCCATAGATATTCATAGATCTGTGCTAATCACTCTAATCTACTTTTTGTGTAGGACAGTGGCGGTGGGTGGGGGGGGGGGGGAGAGGGAGGGAAGGTGCGGAGAAGGGGTCTGCACCAAAAAAAACCTTCGAAACCAACGAGAGTCAATTACCAACCTCAAAAACTGAAGGCAAATATTAAAGGTTTTGTCTATTCTATAAGATAACAATTTATCAAAAATTTTCTCACCGATTCCTAGCGAGAGTGTATGAATATAATAGAGCTTGGATACTATCTTTTATTGATTTATAGTTTTATTGATTTTTTCGTATTCATTTGACCAGATGTATTCAAGGCACATCTACATATTTTTTGTTGATGTCATGTGCGTGTCTACTTTTATTGTCTATAGTCCTTTTATGGTTTTGCTCTATTCCGACGTCGCAGTTGCGGACTTGGCTGCAATTTTGTTAAAAAGTAGACGTCATAGATGCTTAGTGACTTTCTACGTAAATTTAGGAAATCATGCGAAAGATATTAAATGGTGGTGTTTCGAAAAATATAAAGAGGTTTTTCTGCTTTTGCATCACCATCGTGAGGGGTTGCAATTACGGTAAGAATGTGTGTATGTGTGTGGTTACGGACTTCTACCTTTTTCATCATTTTCAGAAGATCAAAGAGAAAAAGTTCTTGGAAAATTTGGTTAGGGTCATACGGATGTCCTGTCATTAATGATTTTGTCACACTCTTTCATTTATCTATAAACATTTTTTCTAATTTTGAAACTAAAATAAACTATTATGCTCAGCGGCCTTTAACTTTCTGAGCACCCAGTTCATATCCCATCTGTCAAAGGGTATACTCCCCATAAAAAGGTCGCAAAAGAGACATTCGTTTCAAAATTTTTGATTTGAGCCATGAAAACATACCGACATCAACGTAAACACGTGCTAAAAGCCGGGGAAAATTGAATAAGGTGGTGTGGGGAGGGGCAGAAATTGGCGGCAATAGCATCTGTCTGCTGCTGGGGAAGCCTTATATAGCAGCACACACACACACATAAATATACGTTTTATCTACTAGTAAGTATCTACGGTAGGTAAGTTATGGTACCGTGAGATGATTCCTCTAGCAGGTTTTTTGCGTAACTCAAAAATTTGGAGGAATCTGCTAAATTTACATTTATTATTGATTTCTGTTTCTGAGGCAACGGTCATCAATGATGCGTAGGGATGACAAAATTACAGTTTATAAGCTCACAGAGGGCGTATGATCCGACTTTGGCCGCAATTACGACCTCTTCACTTTTTCGGCTAATTGATCTATTTTTTGTGGTTTTTTGACATGCATGTGGTGTGGTCCCTTCCATTCTGATGTTGCTCTACTGCCATTCGCTGAAATATCCTTCCAGACGCTTTCTGTGGGCGAAGTCGTAATTGCAGACAAAGTCGAATCAGGCGCCCTCTGTGAGCTAATAGACCATAAACAGGTCAGTCGAAGAAGAAATAAAACTCTAGAAAATCCAAAAAAATTGAAAAAAAAAGAAACTGGCAGTTGTTTAGACGTAAGGTAAAGAGCTGGGAGAGGAAAATAATTCATCAACAATCGATATTCGTATGGTACCTAAATCAATGTAGTGGAATAAAAATACAAGAAAAATTTCAACAAAAAACCTACTGGTAGTACAAAAACAACTACAACTCCTCAGCTAAGAAGAAAGTAGTGCATAAAATGTGGATTTGGCCAAGTGCTAAGGCTGAGGAAATAGTGCGGCCGCCCATAACAACTGATACCCCCGTTTATACATATCACGAACAATTTACCCCTCGAGACTTGAACGCCATCTCCGCTCCCAAGTCCGAGCCGAAATTCCCACGGGTCCCGAAAAATTCTGTCAAATTACGTCAAAATGACATGTCTTAGCGTGAATTACCGGACAGCGATCGCTGGCGTTATGTCAAATGCGTGAAGTAAGCATTGAAAGCCATAAGCATTGATAAACTCACCTTATTAGCATGTCCATAGTGGTTATTGATTGATGGCAGGAGAAACGTGAAGCTGAGAGGAATGCCAACGTTTACTCAAATGTGCTATGGTCATGTATAAACACTCGCAAGCCGATCAGAAACAATAGCGCTACGGAGAAAAAAAAGGACATCGATACGAATTGATACACTTCAAGGAAGGGCAATGTGCTTTATTTCTAATGTTGGTTAAGCCTTTAAGAAAGTGATTTTTATGCATATGATACGATCTCTCAAACCTATGGGAGTGGAACTAAATCACAAAATTATCTACAGAAATTACGCGAAAAAAGCTAGCGATGACATCTGTGGAATTTTTCACTGATGCAATATAAGGGAAGTAGAGAATTTTCCGAATTCTAAAACATCGGAAAAATAATCATCGATGCACTAGAACACGTGTGAATGTTATCGTGACTTTGACAGATATTTCTCTCATTTCTTCATTCACTTTTCGTTCAAAATTCCTTTTCTGAACTTGCATTTACAAATCTGTCCTTTTATTTACTTGTATTCGCTTACAATTTTCAATGTTTTCTTTTGACATAAAAACAGGTGTTTCTACCTTTGATCAGAGGCTAGGATCAACCAAGGTGAACGTGTTGAAACCCTACAAATTTACCATCGTTAACACGGTTGTCAGCAGGTTTACCCAGGGTAATCTTAATTATGCATCCTGGCCCGGAGCACAGTTTTTCACTGTCTAGTCTGTGTCTTTTCTAGTGTACTCTTTTCTAACCGTTTTTGTCCATATCTCGTTTAAGTGTTCAGCTACCCTTGTGCTTGCCTCGCTCCATCGACTGCATAGAATAAACAAATGAATAAATAAATGCTCTTGTTAGTTCTTGTTAGCTTAGTTTTGTCCTCATTCGTTTATTTTGAAACAGAACTCACAACGCAAATCCAGCTTCAGTGGTGTCTAGTAAATTTGCTACTCTCGATGAATTCCATCCGATTGGCATCCGGTGCTTCCTGTAAGCGATAATATGTAAACAAAGCTAAAATTTTATTGATGAAACGTGGAGCGATCCTATTAGATGGAAATTCAATAAGCTCCGATTAAAAAAGACAGTTTTACTGTCTGGAATTGGGATCCATGGAACGCTCACGAAGCAAACCAACGATGGTTATCCCATATAATACGTTGGGTTAAGAGGTCCAAGACATGAAAAAGATGGTCAATTCGCTTTTGCTTGGTTTTAGATCCATGATACGCAACCCGGTAACCTTGAATAGAGTCGCGTTGTGAAGGTTATAGGATACTGGAATGTGCAAAAGGGGCTCTAATGCTTCGTAAACCCATTTTGAAAGCTCCCGCATTACATTGACTGCGTTGTGTGCTAGTTTTTTTTGCAGTAGATCAAACATCATGAGCTCTTTTTTTTCAAATTGGCAAATTTACTGAACAAGCCAGTATTAGTTGCGATAAATGATGATCAGGGTTAATGTCTCAGAATAGCTGCCATCTCAGTGTCTCACTTTTCAATGACAGGTGAATCCGCATATTTTCGATTTACTATCCTCCTTTTTATTCTCACTTATATTTTACATAAATTGTCCTTGTGAATGGAACCTAAAATTGGCTACAAGGGTTGGTCTTATTCTTTCTGGTAGTGGTCCTATTCTTTTTCTTTGCCTCCGTCTAGCAGCAGGAACAAAACGGAGCTCAGGTATCGTTTTTCCTTTTTGTTCAATTATAGCCTAAAGCAGATCACTGGTCGCTATGGTAATCGATTCGCATGTTTCACACTTGCTAACGAGCAGTTAAAAGGGCAATGAAAATCCGATGAAATCTTTTGGCAAATTGTAGATTATGATGTAGGCTAATGCGAATGGTGACGTGTATGATAAAACGTTCGGAAAAATTATATTTTCGATGATTTCAAGTTCCTCTAAGAGGGTATGGAACGTTATGTTTGGAAGGGGCGGTGCGGTGCACCTCTGCGATTGGTCGATTTATCCAATAGGTCAATCACAGACCTCTACCGCGCTGCTCACTCCAGATATAACGCTTCACACCACATTCATTTCAAAATACTCTTAGCACGAAAAATAGCCGGTTACATCTCCCTACCTAAATAAGGATGCAGCTGTGGCGCTGGTTGCAAATTTCGTGGAAATTCTTGCGCTACTAGCGCAGCAGTTTATATAAGATTGCTTCCTGGACGAAGAGCTACACGAGAGCGATAATAGGAGCGATAAAATTGCTCAAGGATTAAACATTCTAGGAGCGGAAGCTCTAATAGGAACCATGCGGCGGCCCATGACTGCTCTTATCAGTCGACCTCGGCGGCATGCGATTGCTTGTGACTGTTTCACTGTTGCTTCTAACAAACACTGTCATCTCATCACTTGCTGAACGCGTCAATATTGACGTTCATTCCCAGACAAAAGGTATCTCTTGGCGGACAACTGTCACAATTCCGTATGATGCAGGTAGCGATTCAGATGATGGCGTGATCGAAGCGGTTCGTCGCGTCGCAGCTGCGATTAACGCTGACAATCGCTACGTTGTAGCTAGCGTTAATGAGCAGGATTGTAGCGACGCGGATCAGCGAAAGTGTTCCGGACACAATGGAAAGGGCGTTTTTGTGACTATAAACAGGTATCTCGCTGACTCTGTTCTGGGTTCTAACACCACCTTGCTTGGTCTATCAGGTTTTCTCCTTACTCTTTCGACCCATTTAAATTAGAATAATTTCATTTTAATCGAATTTTTCCTTTCATGTTATCCTCATTTGATGCCTGATTAAGTTCTTGCTCCATCCTGTGGCTTTTAAAGTATTTCGTCTATTGGTAAAAAATCAATAGTCATCTTTTCCACGTGTTTTTTCTAGACTAGTGCATGTGACGTTCTCTTCGTCCATGTTATGCATCTGACAGGAAGAAAAAGCATATTCAATTATCTGCAGAAGATTACCTTCCTTCCACGGAAAGCGATAAGTTGGGAGAATTAAAGCAGTGGAGGGGTGTGTTTGCTCTGCTTCTCTGATTCTGCCCTTGTGTACTGATTTTCGAAGTGAAATTCATTCACATCTCTAATGATCCTTCTTACCTACGTTCAGTATATAAGAAATTCTAAAAAAAAAAAAAACTATGCTATGGTTCTGTCAATCTCCACTGTAAATGAAGTTATTGATTGATGTGCTCTGCGTCTCTACATGTGCAGCGCGACGCGCGCGGAGCCCTCACTAAGGAAGGCTACGAATATCTTCTAATATCTTCTCGAACAAATAGTTTTGCTTAAAAGGAGCAAAAGAATTTGAAGTTTTTTGTACATTATTTACTAATTGACAGATATTATAAAAATTTCAGAGGTGTAGACAAAAATATGCTTCTTTTTGAATATCAATACTATTAGTGTGAAAAACTTCAAATTGCTACACCTCTTTCCAGTCCGGACGCCTCCAACATCGAGGTCAGCGGTTGGATAAGGACGAACTCGAAAATAGAAGAGGAAGTACGGAGGTGGGTTTAATTTCGCACGCAGGGGGTGGAGTTTACCCCTACTGAATTTCTCAGTAGGAATTTTTATGGAAGTCTCTTAGGGGTATTATTACTATTTATTTATACAATTTTCATTTTCAGCCTCTTCGTTAAGTTCTCAAGCCGGTATTATGCGAGCAGGGCTGAAGAGAGCGATAGTGAGTAGATCACCAACACCCGCCTTTTTACTGGATCATGAATTTTATCGATTTTCTCACATACAGATACCAAATGGTGGAATTATCGACTGACGGTTCCAGCTGTGAAGCATCTGGAACAACTCGACAAACTTATTCAGAAGAGCAGTGATAAGATCACATTCGCTCTCTACTACCATCCGCGTATGTCGGCAAATGAGCAAAAAATCAATATAATCAATAAATCGCTTGCAGAAGGCTATGAAAATTTCGTCGCGTACTACGCCGCGGATGAACTATTTTCCAGTGGTTCAGCTTATGGACTCGTTGTGGATTGCTCCGAAGAGGTAAAAGTGGTTAGAATGCAGACAAGTAGGTAACACACTGCGTCTCTGCCAGATATCGATTACCTCCAGGAGGCAATCTGTAAGCGAGAATCGATTGAAACCACACCAACCCTCATAGCGTATGAAAATGCGAAGCAGTATAAACGCTACCCACATGAGATTGATGTCGTATTGATGCACGACTGGATCAAGACGTGAGCACTTCAATCGATTATCGATTCAACTTTGGAGATTAGTGTATCTGTATGGTTTAGCATTCAACAACCAGTCATAACAAAACTAACAGAGGATGCCGTCCCATACTACAGGGAAGGAGCGATCCCGGGTGAGTGTTGTTAGAGTCCAGAGAAGCGAGATTATCAGTGCATGGGACGTGGAGGACATTTGCATAGGGGGCGGACCCTTTGCTCACCAACCAATCAGAATCGCGCAGCTTGTTCTCATCCGTAAGCGAAATCTTTTGCTCACTCTTGTGGGGCATTTCAATAAATATGATATCACGAAGTGAAATCTTTTTCTTTCATTCCATCTCGCAATGTAACGTCGAAAAATACCGATGTGGGCGGTGCTTGTGGTAATCAACCAATCATGGCTGAGTTTAGTTGTAATTGTTGCGTATAACGTTTTATCGGCTTTTTTGTATCGTTATGAATCTTTTGTAATCAATTTTGTTCACTTAGCTAAATTTTGTTTGGATTTGTGGACCGACACTGCGAAATTTTTCAGGATTTGACGAGCCGAGACGGTCGGTGATCATGTTCTTCGCGGCAACACGGAAATCAGACGTCTACAAGAACTATAAACGCTTCGCTCGTGAACATCACGGCGACTACCATCTGACTGAACTTATCGACAAAGGAATCGAGAAGTGGTGAGAAGGCATAGCTCATGAAAATATGAGTAAAAGTCAGTGTGGACGCGTGCAGGCGAGTATAAGCGACCAGGACGGCAAAGAAGCCCCTGCATCAAAGTGTATTTGAATTGTGGAAACAAACATTTTCACTAGCGGATTGGTTGAGCGAGCATGATCGAGCTTTAAAAAGGAGCGACAGTAGGCGACATGCTCACATGACTGTTTATACTTTCACGAAAATATACGATGGAAAGTGCGGGGACTGTTAGATCGAGAGGGAATTTGCTAATTCAATGCACAACTGCCACAAAGGAAAGCACGAAAGAAGAATCATTGAACTAAGAGTCAAACGCTGAGCGAGTGTAAGACTGCAGTGAGCGGACACTAGCGAGAGCGAGCGACTCCGAGTGACTTCCCCTACTTCAGGGCACATCAGCCTGCATTTGTCGCCATGAAACCTCTAGAAACCATCTCAAAAGCCAACACCCTCTACGACGACATTACATACGAAAGTATGGCCGAGTTTATCGAAGAAAATCGACATCCATCCGTGGTGAGTTCATTATCGATCGATATCGATCGTCAGCATATATCAGGATTCTTTGTAGCACCGAATCTCCAGTGCTCAAGCACTGTTCACTGTATTGTCACTGAATAGGCCAGTGCTGATATTCCATGACGTCACGAAGACCAAGAACACCACGTATTTCGAGACTCTGGCTGCAGATTACTCTGTGAGGAGTACGGTAGCAGCGTTTGCCTTGAATCAGGGGTGAGTTAGTGTGCATTAGTACTGAGAGGGTGCAGACGGCTAGAAATTTTTTTTATACTCCTATCTATACTGAGAGTTAAATTTTTTAAGGGTTTTTTTAAAATTAAACTTGTCCAGCCTTGTTATTTCATGTGAGAGACGCAGACACAACTAATCGATACTCTGGTTGTCTGCGCTCCCTGAGCTTTGTTATTCTTTTCATAATTCCTTTTTATTAAAATTCATTGTTTTAATGCCTATCCTTTCTGCAAACAATGCGATGACTCCGTTCCATTCTGAGTTTTCTACAATTGACCAATCGATTTATTGATCACGTATTGATTTTCCAGGCTTTCCATCCCTGGACTATTCTTTGCCGATCTTCTTAACATAGACGTTTTGACACCGAGCTACGTACTTGTAGATGCCAAAAAGGTGAGAATTCTGCAGTTGCGTATAATTCCAGTTACAGTATCCTACATTCTCAGAATTGTGTGTGCACAAAGCGGATATCAAACGAAAACGAAATGGAAATCAAGCACTGGTTGACAACTGCTGCAAATGGAGACTGTAAAAGGGGTAGAGGTATGAGCACGGCTCGCTGTACAATCAACGACCATTAAAACCCAAAAAATTTTTTAAATATTATTGATTGGTGCCCAGTGCATTTATTGATTTTTCACATCTGTTTTCGTCACATTTGCAGCAGTTGTGGATATGGAAAAGCTGGCTGCATTACGAAACTGGGAGCGACGTGATGATCTCCGACGAGCTGTTGAAGAAAAACTGTCCAGGTCAAAGCATGAAGAACTGTAGGTTACGGTAGTTGGGTGTTTGTTGTTGTGCACGGTAATGGATACTGTAGCCGTTGAGAAGTTATTATATTATTGAGTTATTCAATTGTTTATACATACATATGTATTCGTGAAAATGTCCAAAGATACGTGTTGCAAGAAATAATAAAAAAAAACGATGTAAAAATTTGTTGTTATCGATTTTCGACAGGATCTTAACTGCTATGATTTTGCCACGTTCATACAAGTCTAGCCGTAATTGCGTACAATTAAAAAAAATCTCCTGGAGCTATTCATCTTGGTGGTCCTAGGTGGAACATTGGGATCATTCTGACAAATGTACAAACAACTAAAATCACTTGATTTTGCAAGAGCCACACGCACATATTCCATTTTCTTGGCTGTGATTGGTCGAAAAATGGCCCGCCAACTATGTACACCACGCAAAACACTGATGGCCCCGCCCACTTTGCTCGATGTCGAAAACAAAACCTCATCCGACTTTGGGATTTTCCGCAGTAACTGCTATAATTTTAACTCGGTTAACAAGTAAATATTTAAAAGGGCGTGGCCTTGGGCTGAAACTATTCACTTCGTCAGATCGTAGCCATCCTATCTATAAGATGCTCTTCTTTTCCTACTGCTCGGCTCTGGCCCGTTCAACATCCACTTCATTTCCTCGTCGACTTCGCGTTCCAGCTTGTATAAGTTGCGTTTCGTTCGTGCTGTAGACTCCTGAATTTACTGCATAATATTTTGGTAAGATTTGAATCACAATAAGGGTAATACATAATTAGGTATAGATGGGTGTGGAGGTGTTATTGACTCTTGAGAGTAGAAAAAAACGCAATAAAGGAGGTGAGACTATGCATTATGAGACAAATATGGGTTCCTCGGTGGAAGTATAAGCCGTTGAATCCTTGGTGATCATAAACGAGTTTGATAAGAGAAATTTAAGACAATGAATTGCCACTGCTACTGAGGACGGATCTGAGCGACAAGATAGACGAAATTCTGGTACGAGCGAGCGACAGCGGGTACCACAGTCAAGCAAGAAACCATCTAAAGAAGGGAATGTTTTGCGAAAATAAACGTCATCAATGGTCTAAAAAAGCGCCCACAGATGACGAAAGCGAAAGTGCGGGAGACGTCAAGTGGCTGTCAGCGACTTCGTGCGCGAGAGAGTGTGAACGAAGAAAAAATAAACAACACAAACCCTGAAATTCTTCTCAGCCAAGTCAAGTTGCGCCTCGATTTCTCGAATTATTTTCGCAGCAGCTTCCAGCTGCTCTTCAACAGGGGCATCTTGTTCCAGCTCTTGTTCATCCGTGACTTCTTCAAGAAGATTATCTTTAGCCAAGATGCTTTTTCCTGCAAATAATGAATATTGATTGTTTGCGCTCACAAAATATTTTTCATTTCGTGTAAACATACCTTTCTCCATGAGTGAATGCTTAGCATCAGGATATTCCCTAAGCGCCGCCCACAAATCGTCTTTGCTAAGCACATAAAGGTCGGAGTAGCCAACCGACCGTACATTGGCTGTACGTCGATTGCCGTTTTTGTTTCCAGGGATATTCAGGATCGACAACTCGCCAAATACAGTACCCTCACCAAGTTGAACGAACACCTTCAAAGTGGTTTTAGAGGTTCCACGATTGTAAATGTCCCAACGATTTCAACAGAACCCACCTTAGTGCCGTCCTCACTGACCACCTCCACAGAACCTTCTTTAACTATGTACATCTCGGTTCCGACGTCACCTTTTTTGCAAACGTAGTCCATCGGTGAATAAACGCGCAACTCTAGCTTGAGGATTAATTCGTAGAGAAGGTTGGGTTCACATTCCTGGAAAGAATAAGGGGAAAAATCAACACATCAATATGTATTCTTGAGAGTCATACCTCAAATAGCTTCACCCTTCGCAGGGTTTCCATATGAATGTGGACAGCCAGCTGACCGTAAAGGCGTGTTGGTAAGAATTCGGCGATTTCCTTAATGAACGCAGATATAGTGGCTGTGTGCTGGCTTAAAGATTTTGTCGCCCTGTGTCGCTTCGTTTCGCCAACATTCGTCCACTCTCGCCTCGCCCTCACTGCGACAGATTCAAGAGGCCTTACTTTCATCATATTTTATTAGTTTCTTGAGCACTAGTTTTTTGTATTCAAATTAAACTCAATCTTTTATTGGCTTTACGTGCAAAATTCCGACCGTTCGGGTCTCTAAAACCGACGAAGATTCCACTTTTCCCCATGCCCCCCCCCCACTCACCCACCTTTTGTTTTTTTTTTTTTTGTGTGTGGACCAGGTATGCTTAACAAGGCCTTTCCGATGTTCAAATTTGATTCTAATTTGCACTGAACTCGAAAATCAATCTGCCAGTACTCGCTTGCAGTCGCGAGTCGCTTGTTCTCGCCTGCAGTGAAAACTTTTGTGTTCAACTTCTGTCATGCAACTATCTTTGGCAAAAATGAACATATCAAACATTTTATACTCTCGCTTCAAGCGCTAAATGTTGCACACATGTTGAATTTCACCTCCTCGTCCATTTGTCCACCTCCATGAGACCATGTGTACGAGAAATAGTCCACAGTCTTTCGTTGTAAGTAACGATGGACTTTCCTCAAAATAAAATCTTTGATCAGGATTTCTCCACTTCCACGAACTCCTATGCCTCTGAACGGATAAATACCACCCACCTGTACATCATATAGCTCTTGCAGCCATCCAGCACTTCTTCAAAATTCGACCGTTTCATATTCATCGTTGTCACCATGTTACCGACATCACCAACTATCACCTATGAAAAGAGAACACCTTTTTTCAGAGAAGCAGTTGGTCAGAGGATTTGACTCACCGCAAACAGAACCAAACCAAGCAATGTGTCACAAATTTCGAACGTGTTTTGAAACGTGTTGTTTGGTGATGGCTGGAATTTACACATGAACACTAGTAGCGCGTTGGTATAGTAAATCGGACGATGGCAGTGAATGCCTTTGAACTACCTGTTCTCCAAGAGTGACGAGTGTTAGAGCAGACCAATAGAAGCTTAGAGCGTACTGTTTCACAAACTTGGTGAATGAAATGGCCTGCGATCTGCAACCGAACAATAAATCGAACTTAGTCTCACATAAAAGCTGGGGGAATAATCACAGGAAACGATTTATCATTTCGGTGAACCATTGGTTTTTTGGTTAGTTATGCAACTTGTTAGTAACTAGCAGAGAATTTCGCATTAGTTACACTACATTTATGGTTAGAAACATCAAGATCGCTGCAGTGGCCGTGTATCTATTCTTGCAGGCAATGAATGATCGTACTCATATTTGCTATCCAGTTTTGCTCATCGGTTTTACAGGATATCATAAAATTTCTATGAATATTGCTGCTATTGATTTATTGATCGAGGCTTACACCACGAGCTGCCTTGCTTCGACTCCATATTTGCCGATGCAGCCGCTTTATGGGCGTTGTTGCAGCAACTCCACAGATGTCGCTGCAACTGAATGCCTGCCGTTGCCGCAACTCCACGGGTGTTGCTGCAACGTTGAACTCAATGCCTTGTTGCTGCAACTCCATCAGTGTTGCTGCGGCAATTCCACAGGTGCCGCTGTAACAACTGCACCGTAACTGGCACTCCTTGTGAGAGAAAAACTCTATGCGAACCGTCGTAAAGTCTTAAAGTCAATACATATCAAATCAATGCGGTGTACCTGTTCGCCCAGTACATCATCGCTAGATCCACCTCTTCGGTCATGTTATCGTAGTCTTCATATATACGGAGTGGTGGAATAATATCTGTGCTGCAATCACTCTCTGTCATATTGAAGTCGTGATCAACACCGCAGCTAATGAAAATAGGATCCGGAATTTTATCGTATGAAAATATCCAATTCTCGATCGTTGCACCTAAACTGGCAATTTTTTTGAGGAATCATTGACAATTTGTGGTTTGAAAAAATTGCTTGAAATCGCTGTCGCTAACTTGTATTCTTGTCGCTTGATCTGTATAAGTACACATCTATTGCCTCCGGCAATACACACTTATTTTACAGTTTTTGTTGCTTAATTTATTTCTTTGTCTGACACCAGTTCACGTCATTTATAAATTGCTGACCACCGTATAGGTATCGTCGTCCATACCTTCCCACCCCTTCTTCCCTCTTATTGTTGGGTTTCAAGCACGAAAAAAAATGTCTAATTACGTACTTGGAAAGTTGTAAAGAACGCTGATAAAGAAGTATAAACAGCCGTTCCAATGAAATATGATGAAACATGTGAATATCAGCTTAGTGATACGAAACAAATTCGGGAATGATGTCCGAATTTCCGTGAGAGCATTGAATTCACTGACTCGGTAACACTGAAAATTACAGTACAATCAATACCGATCAATATGGTTTATGGTTTATAATGTCCTCACTTTCAAGAGCCTGTTCAGTCTGGAGAGCGAGAAGTCGGGCTTTAAGTAGAGGAGGAGATCTGTCGGTAAAATGCAGAGGATGTCGAGGTAAAAATATTTTCTGAAATCGATTTGATAAAGACTAATGGGTTCGTGTAGGATGTGTAGGCACTTCACGCCGGTTTATTCTTTGAACACTCACGATTTGATCCGATGCATGAACATTTCCTTAACCCCATCCACTCGAACACCGTCTTCAACAAACTCTGAAAATGTCTATAAACGGGCAACTGTCATTCATAAATCAAAAACACTCACGTCTCCTCGTAAGCAGAACCAAATCACAAAGGAAGACGCAGTCAAACACAATATTAAAGGTAATCCATGATTGATAGAAACTTCTCTGTACTTCCTCAAACACCATAACGACAATAGTTATCAGATTGTACCAACATCCAATAAAAACCACTGCTGTCCATAGGTAGAACACAGTACTCGTCTCATCCATCGACCAACCCAAAATTCTTCTACAATGGCGTAATGTAACGTGTGATGGATAAATCACGCCCACTAACTCACTTATGCAGCGGTTTACTCTCCTTTACTTTGTCGACATGCATAGCCGGTTCGAAAACGCGCCGTACGTTGTCGAGGTCCACGTTTTTTACCTGTTGTTTTCTCTGTTCGCGCATATGCCGCATCCAACATTTGATCACCTGGAAGAAAGAAAAATCAATAAATTAATGATGAGTCCTGTTGGAGAAAAGTGAGGGAGAATCCGAGACTGTGCTCGTTTTCATTAGTTTGGATTTGAGAAAAAAAATTTTTTTATGAGAGATGCAAAAAAGCCGAATATGCGAGATAATATCCCTTTGATGTTGTGGAATTACGACATTATGTTCCTCCTCTTCTTTTCCTGTATTTTGGACCTTAGAAACTTGGGTATTGGATAAAATTAGCGGACTTGCAGAGGCAGAGACGCAGACACGACATGTTATGGAAAGAAGTTTTCCTCTGCGTCTCTGTCCTTGGAACTAGACTGCACTCACCATCATTGTCCGAACCACTCGTCGGAATGTAGTCTGTGATATGACGGCAACAGCCTGCTCCATCTCAACGGAGGTAGACATGCTGCTCAGCTGAAATTTCTGGTTATTTCTATCCTACCCCATTAAACACCCGTCTTCTATGGGAGAGATTGGGCAGAGTCAAGGCAAGGGATCTAAAAAGAGTAGGAGTTACATTATGAGAGCAGGAAGGGAGTGCACGCTGTGGGGACCTCTCACTCCGTCCTCGGCTCCGCCCAACTTCTCCCCAAAGTCACAAAATAGAGAACGCGTTTTTGGCACTTCTATATGAAATCAGATGTACTACTGTGATCAGCAGAACGTAGAAAATCCTGTTCTATAAAAATTTCAAAAAAAGTGACACTTTCAAATGCAGTATCTACGGCAGTTTTGCTCTCTCAGATTCTGTTGCAGTTCTTGCAGAAACTCGTAGAACATCCCTCTCTGAGCAGCTAGTTATAAATGAAAATGGCATGAGGGACACACATTTATCGAGCGACTGTGATAGTAAATGCGCTCCGTATGCATTTCGTTCACATTTTTGTCTCAAACTTTTCGCAAAGTTCTGAAAATTAGAAGAGGAGTAATAAGTGGAGTCAGACGAAATCTTATATGCCTGCTCGGCTGGAGCCAATGGCTGGCTAATTCATTACGGATGCGACGATTAGTGCGCACGCAATGTGGCACTCAAAACACCTCAACCGTATTATCGATCGATGACGTCACTAGGACCACATCGAGAAATGTTGTATGCAAGACATACTTCTGAAGAAATGTAACCACAGAAAATCAATATATAGCCATTCTTATCATTTTTATTGTCAGCATTCAAATGATCGCTGGAAACACACACACGAACCGCAGCGCCCGAACAGACAAGTACGAGTATTCATTAGTGGGATCGGGAAATTTATTCACTTTCTAGCATACGCATACGATTTGTGGTAAGTGGTCGACTTTTTGTATTGGTAACGTCCGGCCGGCTTCGGAGGCTCCGGTGGTGGCGGTGGTGGTGGCGGTGGTGGTGGTGGTGGGGGTTCCGGTTCCTTCTTTACCGGTGATTTCGCGTCTACCTGAAACGAAATAGTCATACCTTTAGTTTGAGCCTAGCCAATGTATGAATTCAAATTTGAATCGCTAGTTCTACCGCAAGTCAGAAGCGGGCAACGAAGGTACGTTGGATTCAGATGCGGAGTTTGGCGTTCAGAGCTTACTGTACTATCGGAAGTATGTGGTAACAGCACTGATGACATTTTTACATCCGTTCGCTAAGAACTTGCTATTTCTTCCCAAAAGCACAGCTGGATATCGATGAGTTTTTTTTTTGAGCATTAGTGGCGCTTCTTGGTAGGAGAATATCTGACCTTCTTTCCGAATAATTCAGCGTCGATGTCAGCTTCGACTTCAGCGGATCCTTTCCGGTCCGTGACGGCCTCAACAGGCACGAACGCGGACTTATCCGCCATCTTCGAGTCGGACTTCGATAGGAATTAGTCTCACTCAAACACCGTTCCCTACTTATCATCAAAGTTATTTTTGTTCTGATAACACATTTTTGTTGAATCACATTCAAGTAAACAATCACGTTCAGATTGGTAGCACCTTCCTCTAGGAGCAGCTTACCTCGAACATTCTATTTGCAGATCGCCAACGACTTAGGTTTTCGATCGTACTGCTTCGGCAAGAGTTCTCACCTTCTTTCCAAAAAGCATATCGTCCAAGTCAACGTCAACGTCATCACGGCGATCCTGTAGAGCCTCCACAGGCACGAAGGCGGACTTGTCGGCCATCCCTCACCCAATACACTGTTGAAATGGTCGCATCCTGAACCTCAACAGCTATCACAACTCTACTTATCATTGGAACAACTGCAGTTCTTAGGGTTGATACCGAACAAGACAAGCAGATATCCTCAAACCCCTGCCAGAAACGTCTTCGAGTGGAATGAGTGTTCGGGAATAAGTCGCCACAAAAGCTGTGTTTGTAGTACATATGTCGGACTCTGATTCGGATACGAAGTCGGAACGACGCATAGCTTTTTCATAGTCCAAAAATCCCAAGATTTCACATCGCATGTTTCGGCTGATGAATTTCGCATATTTTCTCTGCAAGTCAGACAATTTGAAGGGATAAGTCATAAAATGTTTTTTCACAGTCCAAAAATTCTACGAAAAGGGGCAAATTGGAGCGAAATCAACTCAGAAGTCGGCCTTATGTGTTTGAATTGATTGATTCGTCGGATCCCGACGTCGCATCCTATACACTAGTGGCTCCGGTGCGACCCCTGACTTCGACACCGATTCGTGGGCAAATCTTTCCAATAAAGTAAAAACAGTCCTGCTCGTCGGATTCCGACGCATCGGATTCCAACGAGGATTAAAACGCATTTTCTGCTATCCAGTAGGATAGGACTTCTTTCTTCTACATACAAATATATATAGCAGTGGCGGACGCAGAAAGTGGGCGGAAGGGGGGGGGGAGGCGTGGGAAGAAAAGTGGGGTCTCCGCCGTTTTGGGGAAAATAAATTTAATAAAAATATTAATTATAATAATAAATAATCAATAAAAATTATATTAAAAATGGTATTAAAAATAAACAAGTAAGAATAAACTAATACAAGATTTTTATATGTATTGTAAAGTAATTTCAAAAAATTGCCGACCCATTCTCGGGGGAGGGGGGGGGGCGGGGAGGGCCCCCTGCGTCCTCCACTGATAGCTAGGGGGTTCAATAATTCAGAATGACAGGCAAATCCAGTGAATGAGACTGCTACAACATCACCCCCTACAATACATACAACGACGTCGCCCACTGCGACCACACCTCTCTCACTCGCGCTTGCAACGCCATCCACTACAATGCAACAGTGTAGCGCACGGAGATGACGTGGCCCTTTGCAACCACACCTCTCCCACTTGCGCTTGCAACACCATCCACTACAAGGCAACAGTGTAGCGCACGGAGACGACGTGGCCCCCTGGAACCACACCTCTCCCACTTGCGCTTGCAACACCATCCACTACAAGGCAACAGTGTAGCGCACGGAGACGACGTGGCCCCCTGCAACCACACCTCTCCCACTTGCGCTTGCAACACCATCCACTACAATGCAACGGTGTAGCGCACGGAGACGACGTGGCCCACTGCGACCACACCTCTCCCACTTGCGCTTGCAACACCATCCACTACAATGCAACAGTGTAGCGCACGGAGACGACGTGGCCCCCTGGAACCACACCTCTGCCACTTGCGCTTGCAACACCATCCACTACAAGGCAACAGTGTAGCGCACGGATACGACGTGGCCCCCTGGAACCACACCTCTCCCACTTGGGCTTGCAACACCATCCACTACAAGGCAACAGTGTAGCGCACGGAGATGACGTGGCCCTCTGCAACCACACTCCTACATACTTGCGCTTGCAACACCATCCACTACAAGGCAACAGTGTAGCGCACGGAGATGACGTGGCCCTCTGCAACCACACTCCTACATACTTGGGCTTGCAACACCATCCACTACAATGCAACAGTGTAGCGCACGGAGACGACGTGGCCCCCTGGAACCACACCTCTCCCACTTGCGCTTGCAACACCATCCACTACAAGGCAACAGTGTAGCGCACGGAGACGACGTGGCCCTCTGCAACCACACCTCTCCCACTTGCGCTTGCAACACCATCCACTACAAGGCAACAGTGTAGCGCACGGAGACGACGTGGCCCCCTGCAACCACACCTCTCCCACTTGCGCTTGCAACACCATCCACTACAATGCAACAGTGTAGCGCACGGAGATGACGTGGCCCTCTGCAACCACACCTCCTCCCACTTGCGCTTGCAACACCATCCACTACAAGGCAACAGTGTAGCGCACGGAGACGACGTGGCCCTCTGCAACCACACCTCTCCCACTTGCGCTTGCAACACCATCCACTACAATGCAACAGTGTAGCGCACGGAGATGACGTGGTCCTCTGCAACCACACCTCTCCCTTGGCTTGCAACACCATTAGGCGCTTGGCAACACCTCTCCCACTTGCGCTTGCAACACCATCCACTACAAGGCAACAGTGTAGCGCACGGAGATGACGTGGCCCTCTGCAACCACACCTCTCCCACTTGCGCTTGCAACACCATCCACTACAAGGCAACAGTGTAGCGCACGGAGACGACGTGGCCCCCTGGAACCACACCTCTCCCACTTGCGCTTGCAACACCATCCACTACAATGCAACAGTATAGCGCACGGAGATGACGTGGCCCTCTGCAACCACACCCCTCCCACTTGCGCTTGCAACACCATCCACTACAAGGCAACAGTGTAGCGCACGGAGACGACGTGGCCCCCTGCAACCACACCTCTCCCACTTGCGCTTGCAACACCATCCACTACAATGCAACAGTGTAGCGCACGGAGATGACGTGGCCCTCTGCAACCACACCTCTCCCACTTGCGCTTGCAACACCATCCACTACAATGCAACAGTATAGCGCACGGAGATGACGTGGTCCTCTGCAACCACACTCCTACATACTTGGGCTTGCAACACCATCCACTACAATGCAACAGTGTAGCGCACGGAGATGACGTGGTCCTCTGCAACCACACTCCTACTTGGGCTTGCAACACCATCCACTACAATGCAACAGTGTAGCGCACGGAGATGACGTGGCCCCCTGGAACCACACCTCTCCCACTTGCGCTTGCAACACCATCCACTACAAGGCAACAGTGTAGCGCACGGAGATGACGTGGTCCTCTGCAACCACACTCCTACTTGGGCTTGCAACACCATCCACTACAATGCAACAGTGTAGCGCACGGAGATGACGTGGCCCTCTGCAACCACACCTCTCCCACTTGCGCTTGCAACACCATCCACTACAAGGCAACAGTGTAGCGCACGGAGACGACGTGGCCCCCTGGAACCACACCTCTCCCACTTGCGCTTGCAACACCATCCACTACAAGGCAACAGTGTAGCGCACGGAGATGACGTGGTCCTCTGCAACCACACTCCTACTTGGGCTTGCAACACCATCCACTACAATGCAACAGTGTAGCGCACGGAGATGACGTGGCCCTCTGCAACCACACCTCTCCCACTTGCGCTTGCAACACCATCCACTACAAGGCAACAGTGTAGCGCACGGAGACGACGTGGCCCCCGGAACCACACCTCTCCCACTTGCGCTTGCAACACCATCCACTACAAGGCAACAGTGTAGCGCACGGAGATGACGTGGCCCTCTGCAACCACACCTCTCCCACTTGCGCTCGCAACACCATCCACTACAAGGCAACAGTGTAGCGCACGGAGACGACGTGGCCCTCTGCAACCACACCTCTCCCGTCCGTTTTCCTCAACACCATCCACTACAAGGCAACAGTGTAGCGCACGGAGACGACGTGGCCCCCTGGAACCACACCTCTCCCACTTGCGCTTGCAACACCATCCACTACAAGGCAACAGTGTAGCGCACGGAGATGACGTGGCCCTCTGCAACCACACCTCTCCCACTTGCGCTTGCAACACCATCCACTACAAGGCAACAGTGTAGCGCACGGAGACGACGTGGTCCTCTGCAACCACACTCCTACTTGGGCTTGCAACACCATCCACTACAATGCAACAGTGTAGCGCACGGAGATGACGTGGCCCTCTGCAACCACACCTCTCCCACTTGCGCTTGCAACACCATCCACTACAAGGCAACAGTGTAGCGCACGGAGACGACGTGGCCCCCGGAACGGCACCTCTCCCACTTGCGCTTGCAACACCATCCACTACAGGAACAGTGTAGCGCACGGAGATGACGTGGCCCCCTGGAACCACACCTCTCCCACTTGCGCTTGCAACACCATCCACTACAAGGCAACAGTGTAGCGCACGGAGATGACGTGGCCCTCTGCAACCACACTCCTACTTGCTTGCAACGCCATCCACTACAATGCAACAGTGTAGCGCACGGAGATGACGTGGCCCTTTGCAACCACACCTCTCCCACTTGCGCTTGCAACACCATCCACTACAAGGCAACAGTGTAGCGCACGGAGACGACGTGGCCCCCTGGAACCACACCTCTCCCACTTGCGCTTGCAACACCATCCACTACAAGGCAACAGTGTAGCGCACGGAGATGACGTGGCCCTCTGCAACCACACCTCTCCCACTTGCGCTCGCAACACCATCCACTACAAGGCAACAGTGTAGCGCACGGAGACGACGTGGCCCTCTGCAACCACACCTCTCCCACTTGCGCTTGCAACACCATCCACTACAAGGCAACAGTGTAGCGCACGGAGACAGCATTGACCCCTGGAACCACACCTCTCCCACTTGCGCTTGCAACACCCCATCCACTACAAGGCAACAGTGTAGCGCACGGAGATGACGTGGCCCTCTGCAACCACACCTCTCCCACTTGCGCTTGCAACACCATCCACTACAAGGCAACAGTGTAGCGCACGGAGACAACGTGGCGTGGCCCTCTGCAACCACACCTCTCCCACTTGCGCTTGCAACACCATCCACTACAAGGCAACAGTGTAGCGCACGGAGACGACGTGGCCCCCTGGAACCACACCTCTCCCACTTGCGCTTGCAACACCATCCACTACAATGCAACAGTATAGCGCACGGAGATGACGTGGCCCTCTGCAACCACACCCCTCCCACTTGCGCTTGCAACACCATCCACTACAAGGCAACAGTGTAGCGCACGGAGACGACGTGGTCCTCTGCAACCACACCTCTCCCACTTGCGCTTGCAACACCATCCACTACAATGCAACAGTGTAGCGCACGGAGATGACGTGGTCCTCTGCAACCACACTCCTACATACTTGCTTGCAACACCATCCACTACAATGCAACAGTGTAGCGCACGGAGATGACGTGGCCCTCTGCAACCACACCTCTCCCACTTGCGCTTGCAACACCATCCACTACAAGGCAACAGTGTAGCGCACGGAGACGACGTGGCCCCCTGGAACCACACCTCTCCCACTTGCGCTTGCAACACCATCCGCTACAAGGCAACAGTGTAGCGCACGGAGATGACGTGGCCCTCTGCAACCACACTCCTACATACTTGGGCTTGCAACACCATCCACTACAATGCAACAGTGTAGCGCACGGAGATGACGTGGCCCCTGGAACCACACCTCTGCCACTTGCGCTTGCAACACCATCCACTACAAGGCAACAGTGTAGCGCACGGAGATGACGTGGCCCTCTGCAACCACACTCCTACATACTTGGGCTTGCAACACCATCCACTACAAGGCAACAGTGTAGCGCACGGAGATGACGTGGCCCTCTGCAACCACACTCCTACATACTTGGGCTTGCAACACCATCCACTACAAGGCAACAAAGTGTAGCGCACGGAGATGACGTGGCCCTCTGCAACCACACTCCTACATACTTGGGCTTGCAACACCATCCACTACAAGGCAACAGTGTAGCGCACGGAGATGACGTGGCCCTCTGTAACCACACTCCTACATACTTGGGCTTGCAACACCATCCACTACAATGCAACAGTGTAGCGCACGGAGATGACGTGGCCCTCTGCAACCACACTCCTACATACTTGGGCTTGCAACACCATCCACTACAAGGCAACAGTGTAGCGCACGGAGATGACGTGGCCCTCTGCAACCACACTCCTACATACTTGGGCTTGCAACACCATCCACTACAAGGCAACAGTGTAGCGCACGGAGATGACGTGGCCCTCTGCAACCACACTCCTACATACTTGGGCTTGCAACACCATCCACTACAATGCAACAGTGTAACGCACGGAGATGACGTGGCCCTCTGCAACCACACTCCTACATACTTGGGCTTGCAACACCATCCACTACAATGCAACAGTGTAGCGCACGGAGACGACGTGGCCCCCTGGAACCACACCTCTCCCACTTGCGCTTGCAACACCATCCACTACAAGGCAACAGTGTAGCGCACGGAGACGACGTGGCCCTCTGCAACCACACTCCTACATACTTGGGCTTGCAACACCATCCACTACAAGGCAACAGTGTAGCGCACGGAGATGACGTGGCCCTCTGCAACCACACTCCTACATACTTGGGCTTGCAACACCATCCACTACAAGGCAACAGTGTAGCGCACGGAGACGACGTGGCCCCCTGCAACCACACCTCTCCCACTTGCGCTTGCAACACCATCCACTACAATGCAACGGTGTAGCGCACGGAGACGACGTGGCCCTCTGCAACCACACTCCTACTTGGGCTTGCAACACCATCCACTACAATGCAACAGTGTAGCGCACGGAGATGACGTGGTCCTCTGCAACCACACTCCTACTTGGGCTTGCAACACCATCCACTACAATGCAACAGTGTCATGCACGGGAATGACGTGGCCCCCTGCAACCACACCTCTGCTTTCCGCGCTTGCAAGACCACACATTACAGTGCAGCAGTGTAGCACAAAGAGACGTGATCCAGTGTGAGCACTCCCTGTTATTTGGTCCTACAAAAAATATTTCATTTCAGTAGTAAGAGCAACGAATCATAACTGTCAAACACAAGGGATTATAATCCACCTACGGAAAAATCGAAAAATCAAGGTTCTTGAATTGTTCTGAACAGGAATGAGCTGCCACATGTGCTCTCTCTCTCTCTCTCTCTCTCTCTCTCTCTCTCTCTCTCTCTCTCTCTCTCTCTCTCTCTGAGTACATGGCGTTGTTGTATCCAATTCAACAAAAAGTCAAGGAGACAACCTCAAAGATGAAGTTGTCATCCATAGAATAATCTGTGAGCTTATACACCTATAAAGAAGCTTTCACAATCCTGAGGTATTTCACCAAATCACTGTTGGAACTCGCAAAAACCTCGGACTAAATAAAATGTTTTGTGAAAGGCCTTCGCCTTAGTCTCATCTGATGTTTTCGAAACACGCTCAGTTCATTCATGTCGGCAACAGCGCACACGCCAGCGACCATAAGCAAACAAGAGCTGATCACAAGCATCATTGCTCCCAGGCGGGTAAACCTCCCATCCGTCATCATTTCCAGTTCATGCGTACTCTAATGTTTGTGAGCCTTGATTATGTACGCTTCTTTCCCTTTTCTTCCACATATATCATGATGCTATAAATAAACAGCAACAAAACAACAGATTCATTAACACAACAACAACGGCAAAAGCCTAAGATGCGGCATCCTGCTGTTCCTTGAGCTGCAACAGTAGCAGTTTCTTTTCTTCGATGCGCTTCTTCCTCTCACTCAAACTGATCTTGTGCTTGCGATAGCTTGAAGTAATATTTAAGATATCTCCACTACTTTTAGTACCAGACAGAAGTGTAGAGTTAAGTAGAGTTAACTGGTTAACCTTTTCGGCTTCGCAATGTTCTTCTTTGGTTTCAATCTGTGATCCGGATTGCGACGAATGGCCTCATGTGCGTTCTTGTACATCTAAACTAGAAACACTAAAATTATTGAAACTTTCTCGACAAAGGGAATGCCCACCTTCTCCAGGTCGTCAGCTTCAACACCACTAACGATGAACTGGGAAAATTGACGTTTGTACGCTTCCGGATCTTCTTCTTTCAGCTTACGCATGTAATCTGCCACGTGTTTACCAAAGATACGATCACGATGAGCTTGCGCATCATACTTTTTCGTCTCAGAATCGTATCCAAAAAAGCGCGTTTCGCTGGAATTTAGTTTTATTAGATAGATTTCGTAAGCAAAACCTTTGTCTTCCTATTAAAGAATCGTGCTGATTTATTATATGTACAGTCCCAAAACAACACGTCCTTTTAACAATAAGACCGAGTAGAATAACTATTCTATTTGATCTACGGAGCTACTAAACCAACTTGTCAACTTCTTTCTGGACTGAAGCTCTAGAGAAATTACTACACCGAGCTGGTATATCTAAGTTGTAATCAACCAGATTCCTTTCCGAAAGAAATGTGTAAAAAAAGCACATGCAGGACGAAAGTCCCCTCGACAGCATACCTGTGAGGAATATCGATACCACCATCAACTACACCTTTCATGACGCCGAAAATCTTACAACCAGTTGTGGTTCGTGACAGACCCACATCCAACACAGCTTTAAACGGTCTACGACCATCCTCCTCCTCGACGACGAAGTACTCACCGTTAACCTAAATAACCAATTTCACATTTCTCTTTTTGAATAATGAGCATAGGACAATAATAACTGCTAAATATGAGGTAATTGCACTTACATCATCTTGTCCCTTGAAAGTTTCGTCAAGCTTCAAGTTTTTCAAATGACGGCGAGCAAGAAGAAGACCTGTGGCATATGCAGCAGCGTAGTTTGTGAGGCCAACCTGGAAAATCAGGGCTACTACATATCCGTGACGTGATCTCTTAAAATAGATAGCAAGTGTTAGCGAAAATGAGAACATAGTGATATAATAACAGATACAAAGTAGTCGTAGTGCTCATCTGAAATGTCTTTAACGATGAGGCAGAGGGCATTTTTCACCTCGAAAATTGAAATCCAAACTTCCATGAACAGAACAATGCACGTTCGACATGATGGAAGGTCAATTAAGAGCGCAGAGTGATCACGATGATCACAATCAATACTGTCTCACGACCAGTGTGTGCTGGCTGGCACGAATCCTAAGTCTACCACTCCGTCAATGTCTCCTGTACATACTTGTTTTTTTAGAACTCTTCATTTTTACCATGTTTTTCCTTTTTTTTTGCTTATATAACTTTCCTGTCGCAGTTAACTGTTCTTTGAATGGGTGCACCCCCGGAATATGCCGTTTCTAGACTTCGGCGTGGATTCATTTTCTACTTACATGAGTTCGCATCGTGAGATGATTGTGAATTTGAACTCCAGAATCATCCCGCGTTGATGGCTAACTTCTTTGACACTCATTCCCTTTTAATTTGATGATAGGACTCCTTCTAAGATTCTCACCAAAATCTTTCATTTCAAGCTATCGAAATAAATGGTTGGAAATGCATGAACCTAAGGGCGTTAAGTTTATCGACTGAAATGTAAATACAGGTGTCTACCCATAACACTGGTATATACTATCAAAGGATTTGCGAAAATGAAGAAGTGCCCGGATGTGTCGTCCGTTTCAAAAACGACGATAGTTGAGTATTTGTGCGTATGAATTGCATCTCTCGCCTGCCTCTCCGAATGCGGCGCTATTTCTCGCGTTCTTTCTTTCTCTAATATCTTCACAATATCTTCACAACTATGCTCCCCGGTAAAACGCAATATAAGCGACTGTGTTAGGCTAGCAGGATGGGAAAATGTGCGACCGACAAGGTTTTTGTCGTATTAATTGATGCCTTCACATGAAATTTCTCGGAAACTGTTCGCTAAGCCAAAATACTTTAGAAAAGACTATTATATGTACGTGTACTTTCCTCGTTTTCACACTTTCAGCGAAACATCAAGATGTCTTCACCCATTTTTATGACAGCTTTCTTGTGGAAATACAGCTACAGATAGTATACAGTCTATTAGCTCACAGAGGGCGCCCGATCCGACTTTGTGCGCAACTACGACCTCATCATTTTTCGGCTAATTGATCTATTTTTTGCACTTTTTTTGATATGCATATGCTGTGGTTCCTTCCATTCTTATGTTTCCTTACTGCCATTCGCTAAAATATCCTTCTAGACGCATTCTGCGGGCAAAGTCCTAATTGAAGACAAAGTCGGATCAGGCGCCTTCTGTAAGCTAACTCAGACACTCGTAGCGGACCACCCGCGCTACCATTAGCGGCCGGGCAAACGTAGCAGCCGCGGGCCGGCCGCGAATTGGTAACAGGCCCGGCCTGAGATGGCACGCTGCTCGGCCGGAAGAATTATCATTCGATCACCTTTGTGCCTTAGGGGTGCCCCATGGGGATACAATTGACCTCGAGACTCTGTGTTATCAGTGATTTGTTGGCGTTAATGCTCTACTCCGGTGAAATAAGACTTTTTATTATAGAAAAACTTTACATAGGACCGCTACACATAAAACAAAAATAAACGTACAAATTACCTACTGTATTCTGCAAAGGTAGCCTCAATATAACACAATATCTAAATTATATAACATAACTATGATTTCTGGAAAAATAAATACATTAGGGAAAACAGTGTTGCCTGCAAGGTTAAATACAAAACTCACAATCTCTTTGAATAAAAAGACAACACAAATGATTTCAGTAATATGAACAAAAAGACAACACAACAGATTTCAGTAATATGAACATGACAGCGCACTGGTATTTTGTATCTTTTTTATAGAATGAGGATGAATTCAGAACATAATCAATCAAAGAAGAAGATGATGAATGTAATCCTATGCATTTCAAGATCTTGTTCGGGAGCCGGTATCAGAATCTAAACATGAAATTATTCTTGTCGAATGCTAGGTCCGAAATGTGAGATACCTTCCTCAAGCGGAATTCTATAATGAAACAATTTATGCCTTTTACTAGAGATGGTGATTGAGAAACAGAACTTACACCTTTATGACCTACAGATTCGCACAACTTTCACTCTTTCATTCCATTTGACTGCAGTGAGTACATCTTCCTTGGACGATCTTCTAGTCCTCCATAATATAAAACTCAAAAGTTTTCCACAATGAAGTAGAAGGAGATTTGAAAATAATGAAGTACCATCTGAAAGTATTTAGACACATACGATGAAAACTCATATTATCCAAACACTTTTAGCGATTAGGAAACAATTTAAGCACATGTCAATACAAAATAAGCAACGAACAAAACAGGAATGAATATTTATAAGCGAAAAGAATCGATATTGCATGCGTGACCTCGCGCAACGGCAGCGTCCCCTTCGCGACCCTGCCAAGTTTTTATGGGTGACCGGGTGGGCCGCTAAAATTTAAGGGCCGCTGCCCGGCCTGTAATAAGTCACGCCCACAAAATAGGGCCGCTGCTGGGCCTGTCTTTCGAGATGGGTGTGCGAGCCGCCCGCTCCGAGTGTCTGAGAATAGACCATACATATTTATCGCCCTCTGAATCCCTTGCTTTGCTGGAAGAGACCAAGGAGAAAATTATGGTAGAATTCGAGAGTAGAAAAAGAAAAAAAAACCTTCTTAATAAGCGGTCTCATAGCCAATTAATGGAATTGTTAAATTGCGGCACAAGAATGATGAAGCGCAAATATAACTGCTTTAATATATTCATACTGCCAGCGCGCTTAGCTCGGCTATTTCAAAAAAAAACTTTTCGGAGTATTTTTTTTCGAAAAACAATTTTTAGATGAAATTAATACTGATGGGATTTAATACCTATGAAAGAATGAACACTCACTTTAATGCCAAAATCCGGAAGTTCGTGAGAATATGCCGCTGTGACAATCACATCTCCTTCGATCTTGGAGTAGGCAATCTAAAGTTAATGCACATTTACATTAGAACGAACCTCATATAACCAACTCACCACTTGAAAGGAAAATCCTAGAAGATTTACCTGCGCTACGATATCCTTGTTGGTGAAACGAGCAATAAGCCGATACTTCGGGGTGTTGTATTTATTCTTATCCTGTCTGGTTAGTCTGGTTCTCGCGTAGTAGTCGGTTTTTCCTTGACGGCGTCGCTTCAGTTTCACTTGGAATCGCTTGAAGTACGCTTTGTTCTTGATCACCTTTACGGCACCCATCTCCTAGAACAATGGTATAGTGGCGTAAACTTTAGTGAAGAAATCCTCGAAACAACGAAATTTTGACGGCAGTATGAGACAGTTTTGACTGAGTTGCTGTCACACCGGTGTGCAATGGTCCTGCAGCAAATGACTTGACTGCAGGATCATTGCCACGACGGCATTTTATAGGACGGAATATCAACATGCTTAGTCCCGTCATGTAATTGTTAGGACGTGAATTGTCACGCTATCAACTCGTTCATACGGCAGTTAGACGAAGACAGACAAGTCTGACATGTTGCACATATGAAAAGACGGTTCACTTTCCGGTAAACCTCCATTTTTTCCTTTTGTTACCCTACCTAGTGTACCCATCCTCTTTTTCCCTACTCTTTCATCTACAGCACATGAAAAACTATCAGACAGGCTGGGACAAAATTTTTGATTTTGAAATCTTTGGGGTAGAAGCAGCCGAAAAGTGTCGGTTCCGTCTACATAGCTGATAAGAAAAACGTCTACTCAAAACATAAAATATGACTCTGCCAACTAATTTGTCTAGTAAAAATGCAAAACAGAGAATCAATTCGAAGGGCCACAATCCGAACAGTTCGGGGTATGGCAGAGTTAAAGTGAAGTGGTGGCATAACTCGAATGGTTTGGATTGTGCCCACTAATTCTCTATTTTGCATTTTTACTAGGACAAATTAGCTGCAGCATCATGCTATGATGAGATACATTTAAGCATGTGAAATGGTGTAGGCCAAGCAACAGTTTGTAGAGGTAATCGCTGCAGATGCATTTAGTCTAGAAGGCGGTGAAATCGGCTCGCCGATGCTGAACTGTGCTCGCCCTTGTTTCGAAATTCGTAGAGGTCATTCACATTCACAGCGTGTAACTGCGGAAGCAGTGGTTTACTCAACGCCTACGTTCGATATCTGCATGTTATCAGACTGGAACTGCAAATTAGGGACTCCAAGTTTCGGTTCACTTCGACGAGATATGCGGAACCTCGAACTGGAGAATGATACATTTGCGACGACAGTGACGCTGGTTTTGCGAGAACACACCGTGGTTTGCAAATAGTGTTAATAGTAGTGCTCATCTCTTTACCCCTCCAATGCTACTGTCCCATCACGCCGCTGCCTTCGTAGTGCTATCAGATCGCTTTCACCAACTCTGAACAAATTTGGGGCCAAAACAAGCAATGAGCGTCTGTAGAAATACGTTCGCCGCTTGTGCTGGGTAGCAAACCATAAGGTTTTCTTGACAGGTATTAGTTGATTTTCTTGATAGTTGACATCAAATAGGCCGAAAAAATCCTAATTTGGGGTCTGAGTAGAGAAAAGATTTGCTGGAGGGTTGGGGATGAGGGGTGGTGGAGGGGTAACACTGGATTAATGCAGGGCGAAACATGTAGTCAATTTTGAAGACGTTCCGTATTCGGTGCCGTCCAAACTTAGGCTCCTGATTTCGACATCATTACTTTATCTTGCGGTTGCGCTTCAAGTAAAGCTGCAAACTAATTATTTTCACCCAGTTTCGCCTAACCCTGCCAGTCAGTTTGCTAGAAGGTGGAACACATCTGGACAGCTGACCAGCATTACTTTGCAATTAAGTATGTAGTAGGTGCCAGCGCAATGCACTCCTAGCTCTAATAGTGATAAATAAATGCTCATGTGTATAGATGTCCATGGTGAAATGCAAATCGCAAAGTTTTCTATTCGTAATGCTAATGGAAATGCATCTGATTTCAAACATTAAACATCATTATCCTCTAGATATACGGAAGCGCTTGAGTTTATGTTTGTGATGAGTAATGTTGATACGGATTGTCCGCTTTCTTCAGGAAGCTAACGCGATGATAAATCATGATGCTTGTGTAGATAAATGTCTACTGTGGCTGCACCATTCACATTTACATGAGTGACAGTCAAAAATTTCCCGCTTTTTTCTTGAGACATTTAGATTATGTCCAACTGCAGCAGCTTCAAAGTCTCATCAAATACTATAACACAAAAGCCCTTCATAGCAAAAAAACTTAATAGATGGCCATATGCACCGTTCTCTTCATCTATTTTCTATCTCTTGCTGTCGTATGTATTTGCCTAATTTATCCTCTAATTGTGGTAAGAAAATGTGATTAGTCTATTTCGGACGCGACTGAGTATTCATACATATTGCCTAAATTTCTCTTCACTCCCCTCAACTCCTGCGTACTTCCTCGCGCTCCTTTTCTCCTTAGCGTCACTATCTTCTCTAGTGAAATCTTCTCTAGTGAAAGAGACTAGTATGTAAGAAGTCTATGTAAGAAGTGCAAGAAGTGTGGGTGGATAAGCTTATCTGATCGGTCGCAGCCTGCATACGAACGTTTGGGCTTCGTATATAGGAATGTCTTTTTTATTGCTTCATCATTTCTTACTTTTCCAATATATTTATGATGTTTGTTTCCTAACGGCAAGCTATTCTCCTATCTTTTCTTCTAGACTTGCAAACCTACTTTTCCTATCACTTACCGTTCATAATGAGCAAAGACATGTTAGATGTGTTCTTTTAGGGTAGATGGGGATGTTTTTTTTTCTTTTTTTTTGACGTGTTTTCGAAAAGAACTGAAGTTTCCCTTTTCTGTATTGCTCCCGTTTAATTGTTCGGTTGACCGTAGTTTCGTGTAGAATTGCAATTATTTTCTTGATGCAAAATTGAATCACCAACAGTTAGCTGTTTCGTGCTTCTCACTATTTCATGAATGTTTCCCAGCGTAATATCCCTCAAATAGAATTAAACGAGAACTGTTGTGCATTTCCTAAACAGTGGGTGCTCTCAGACTAGCTAGAGAAAAAGAAAAAACGGGTGAGAGCATGCGGTACATGGAGGTAGCAGAGAAGAGTGCAACTCTTGCACAGTTATTCAACTCTTTTCGGTTTTAAAACGCATCATAAAAGATGCATAGCTAATTAGTAGCATTCTCTTTCTGGTGTGTTGTCATCGTTAGTATTATTTCCACCTTTTTATTCTATCATTGTGCAGAGCGGAATCTATGCACGTATTTGCTAGCCATTCTAGGTTTGACAAGCGTTATCATATCACTCTTGTGAACTGTCGTGTCAGGCTTCTCAGTCATCGTTTCTGAATCCACAATTCGCTTCCAATGATTGCTAATTCACGCCTTGAAATATCTGAATATTTGTGTGTAAGTAGAGGGACGTGAACGACTGTTCAGCCGTGTGCAGGACAATTAATAAGGTCATTGCTTTATTGTACTCTAGACTGCAAGTGTCAAACATGAACGATTTCGAATTATTGTTGTGATTCATCATTCTTGCTTAATCACTGTGTGATATCCATGGGATCAGCCCTTTTCTCCGAATGCGACCATGTTGTTTTTCTTTCGCTGCACATTGTTCTTCGCCCTGCTTTGCAAGCGAGTCTCAGACTGTAGACTGTTCTCTATTCCAGACTGTGATCAAAATGTGCTGTGCATTAGCTTGTTGTTGTGTCGGCGATGCATCAGATGAGAACTATGAAAATCTCCTGCATGTGAGTTATATTTGAGGCCTATAGAATCCATAATTCAAAAACATTTTTCTAGAGACCCTATTATTCGCTATATGATTTTGTTCGTTTTGAAGTATAAGTGTATCAGTCAATAAAGGTGGACTTATAGTCCATGTCAAGTTTACTGGCATAAAAAACGAGCCTCGGAGTAAGTGTGTGAAATTGATGAGGCTGGATTAGTTGAGCTTTTGCCACATTTTTCGACACATCCAAGTGGTATTCACCAAATGCTTATATGGGACAATTACTTTCAGACAGATATTCGAATTATCTGAAAGTGTCAAAATCCGATTCTTCGATTAATCGAAATTTTAGAATGAGGGATTCGAATACCGTCATATCATAGACGGTGTAGAACCTTATGATGTTACAAGCTGTGTTTTACTATTTTTAAGTATCGATGTCAAATCTATCATTTTCATTTTTCAGAAAGGCCGGCGGTCATGCACTGACTGCTCATTTCTCATATTATTCTTGATCTTTTGTGGAGGTCTGGTAAGTTACCTGCATTTTAAAATTTACATAGAGAGGAGGAGGGGGGGGGGGGGTGAGAGACAGTTCTTTCTGATTTATTGCGGTGTCTATGAGTGCCGCCGCGTATCTCTAGCCGCTCTAGCCCCCTTACGGCGCTTTGTTTAATAGATTTTCTCAAGTACTGTTAAGTATTCCTTATGTAATTTACGCTAACTCCAGGGATCTATAGCCTGGTACGCGGTAGATAATGGTGACCCTTATCGTATCATATTTGGCTCGGACAGTTTTGGGAACACCTGTGGTCGCAACAATGGTCCGATATGGATACGGTCAAACAAGTCCGGTTCGAGAGAGCAGTTTGAGTTCTCAGGACAGAATATGACGGAGAGAAGGTACATAGACATATGAGCAAAGCAATCCATATTATTGATCTTTTCCGAATTTTTTTCGCTGAAGATGGCAAGATGCCGAAAATTATTGTTGTAAGCTCGCGTGAGATTTTTAGCCATACTTATGCGGTTTTTAGTCCTTCCCATTTTTACTCCCTATGAATGTGGGTTTTTCAGGTATATGTTCCCTTTAAATGCGTCAAGGGCACTAGATACAATATGGGCTTGTGTAAGAAGTTGTCCAGAGGATACTGTTACCAGCTATGAGGGTAAGCTGTTTCGTTTTGTTGTCAAGAAACAAAGTCACTTTTTTATCCTTAAATTTTGACCTACTCCAGACATTTCGAGGCAAACACGATTTACCATTTACGGTTGCACCTGAACTTACTTACTTTTAATTTATTCAACTTACAGCTTTTCAGAAACAATTATTCTGCCAAATTTCCCACTTCGCCTTCAATCCTTGTTCCCAAACCCTTTTGGCCAAATTTGCCTCATTATTTCATTCTAGGCATCAAGAAATTAGCTGTTGAGCACAACAATAGTTTGTGTGTTGATTATGGCTCAGCGATTAATGCTGCCAAGCACAAGCCACGATTCGGCGTTTGCCCACGACTGCCAGTTTTGAAGAGGTTAGCTACTTCACCAGTAGTTTTCATCGAACTAATAACTAGAATGTGCCTTATGGGTGTAGTTGTCGTGAAAACTACACCCATAAGGTTAAAACTTGCGTTAAAACTTGCATTATTTTCAGCACTGATATCATAAACCGATGCATACCAGAAGACCTAATTGCTTTTGGTAAAGATCTACTCAGGAAGGTAAGTGGGAAGTGTCTTATCGAAGTAAAGGATGTGCTCCAGGAACTGTTTTTGTTCTTCAGGTAGCTGACATGGACTGGATTCGTAGTTATCTTCACGACTTGATTGATGCGTCTCCATATCTGCTCCAGATGTGTTTAGTGGCACTAGGTGGGTGCAGCTGTGGTTACTGTTGATTAATTGCATTAATTGCGCAGAGAATAAAACATGGAAGGGTTACATACAAGTGTGAGAATCAGTATATATAAAGAACTTTGCTGTGTCTACATGCACTTCTTTGGTTTTTTTTTCAGTCCTGGCTTTATTTTCTGTTGCTTTACTGAGATTCTTTGCTGCTATTATTGTCTATTTCGTCTACTTAGCGGTTGCGGTTTTGGCTATAGGTGGGTGCAATAGTTAAGCATTACAATCTATCGCAAGGAATACCATGAATAAATTGTATTAGGATTCTCTGGAAGCATCTGGTATGCTTTCTGGAAGGTCTACAAGAAATCAGTGCAGTCGGATCAAGACGGCGTGAATGACACCGATATCACTACCACAACCACAGCTACAATGGGGCCCAAGTCTGGACCACACCATCTAACGACCGCTGTGCTGTTCAAGGATATTGATTTTGAAGCGATGATCAATTTTGAGAATACGACGACAGTGACGCTTCTTGCAATGGCACTGGGAGCTACGATAATTTCGGTAACTACGAGTTTTTTTTTTGGAGTATCAGAAGTTACTGCTGTGGTTCCACAAATTATGCGGAAGATGGACTAGTTTATAGTGAAATTTGCGCTCACGAAACCCCGTGAAGTGTACATACTGGCTGGGAATTGACTGGTAACTGGTGAAATCAGTTACAACGTGGTCCTTACAGACAGAAAATTGGACGGCAAGCGTTTTATAAGGGCTTTTCCACACTCTCTCTCCCTGTTTCACACCCCCATCTTATGCGTTCGACTGTCAACAATTTCCTCATTGCCTGATCCTCACTTTATTACAGATATTCATTGTGGCAGTAGTATGGTGTGTACTACCGCGAGGCAAAAAGATGATCCGCCTCTTCAAAGGAGCTTCAAGGGTAAGTGTCGGTGAATGCCTGGTTGTAATTGAATTGTTTTACAAAGTAATGCTCAGGCCTTGTCTGCAATGCCATGCTTACTGCTGCAACCGCTGGTTAATGCTGCTCTGATACTAATGGTTGCTGTTTATACGTTGAGTGTTGTGTTGGTGCTATTTACTGCAGGTAATCTATTTGGGAGCGTAATACTGTAGAAATTTATCTCAATAATTTTCCACTTCTTAGGTGACATGGTGAGCAGAAGAGTGAGTAATGGAAATGCAAGAGGCGATAGTATCCTCATCGTAGAAACGAATATGACGCGAACGACAAAGTGGGTTTGAACTTTTCAATCGTTCACTCCTTTTTTGGCAGTTGTTTCTGCCCTCAGTGGTGCAATTTTACATAGTTTCGATGTTCTATTTGGATGTTTTCTTTTATCTCTCTTCTTTTTTTCACAACCTCCGCACGAACGATTTGAGTGTGATGGAACGCGTTTAAATTTTCATGCACTTACGCAGATTCTATTAATGCGAAATCGCTTGCAAGCGCCGCGCCACCCCTCTGTTGTCTGCGCATCTGCGTTTTTCATTTCTCCCAACTTTTTCGTTGTCTATGTAGTTGGTAAAGTGGCGCTTGCGAGCGCTCTCTGGCCAATGAAGTTTACTGCGCTCATTTGCTGAGATGTGTTTTGATTGTCCATATAACGTTAAATTTTTGTTTTTTGAAATGAGGTTCGATTTTATGGATAAAATGGTTTCAGATTAATGATGTTTTACCAGTTTGTTGGATTCGTATGGGTATCGGAGTTCCTAATGGCATGTCAGCGGCTGTTCATAGCTGGGGCAGTCAGCATGTACTATTTTGATGTGTAAGTAATTAATTCTGAGCCCCTCTTTGACGCTACTAACCTCATCTCTTAAAATGAGCACCTAATACCGAACAGCTGTAATTCTTTCGAATCTTTGAGCAATAGAATTTTTTGTCGAATTTTCGGAGTTTTCCAGGCTTTCGATGTCTCGTCGATTTGCCTCACCAACGCCAAGATCTCCTGTCATGTGTTCACTTTGGAATCTCGTACGGTATCATTTGGGATCAGCGGCTTTAGGAGCATTTATTATCACACTAGTGAGAATTCCGCGGTACATCATTATCTGGATCCTTGCCAGGTACGTATTACTACACTCAGTTTTCAATGGTTTTCAATGGTTCTATACAACTGCAGGATGCGTTCCGTGGAGAACCTAATCGTGAAGAAGATCCTCGCTGTCTTTGTATTCATACTGGGATGCATTGAAAAGTGTTTGCGTTATATAAACTACAACGTCTACACCGTAATCTCATATTCAGGATTTAGTTTTTGTCCAGCAGCGAAAATGGTTGGTTGTTTTTATTTCCATGTTCTCAGCATTCGTTGAACGATGGGATTTCCGCACAATTTTTCATAACTTATTCAAGGCAGTGAATCATCTGCTAGACAATGCAATTGACGTGGCGACAGTTAATACCGTGGGTGATCTGGTACTATTCTTGACCAAATGTCTGGTGGCTGGTGCGACGACTATTTGCGCCTTTTTCAGGCTTGAGGAGGTGAATTTCTTTATTTTACTTTGAGTTTAGAGTTACTGAATGTTTCTTTTTGCTTCAGTTATGGTCAACTTTGTCGCATCCATGGTTCCCATTGGTGATCTTATTCATCTGTTCCTATCAAATTGCCAATTGCTTCCTATCTGTGTATGAAATGACTATTGACACAATAATGTTGTGTTGTGCTGAGGAGTTGGTGCTTCTGAAGGATAATCCAGAAGCTGTGCAACAGTTCAGGGTAAGTTTTGTGGTTAGTGGAGATTGGGTAAGATTGACTGGGGGTTTATTGGGGATAGAGGGAGGGAGTGCGGAACGTTATGTTTTATTTTCCTTCGGCTCCTGTCCCAACGCTTCCTTTTTCCATTTCCTCCGAAACATTTTTCTTCGCGGTAAACGCTCCATGTCAGCAAATCCCTCTAGTACTGCTATGAGGACTAAATATGACTGCTTAATGACTTTTGGCGCGTTATCTCTTGCCATGCCACGCTTCGCCACCTGGTTTAGTTGTTTTAATACAGGAGTGCAAAATTCTATGTGCTTTTTTATTTTGCCCCTCCAATGAATATGGATTCGCTCATAATGCCCTTTTAAAGGATTTCATGGATGGCACATCGGAGGTGATGGCTCAGCGAAACGTGCAGTTGATTGGCTGCACTAGGATTGAGGAGACCTATCCGTTGAATCCTATTGATGGTGAGAGGAAATGAGGAGATTCCGAGATTGGTTTGAATTCACTTTTTCCACTAATTGTCACAAAGAAAGGTTTCAATCTCCATTTGCTTAAGCACAAAGTTTTTGAGATTTCTAGATTCAATTATTGTTCTTTGCCTCCTATCATTTGAATGTCTTTGAATCAAAAAGGAACGGTATTCATCCTGTTATGCTTTCAAACTTCATAACGATCATGTGCAAATCTTCTGATGCATGAGTCACGAGCAACTACAATCTTCTAGATGTACCTCATACATATTGTGACTCTTAAGAACGATAGCTTCCAACCTAAAAAAGAAAAGAAATTACTCACTGCAGTTATTGTTGTTCATCCATGTGCACATATTTACTTTCACTATATCATGTTCGGTTGTTCTTTTTTTTCTTTTGACCTTTACAGCGCCTTGTTGAGTTCCTTAATTGCGGTGCATTGTTTGATATCCGGGTAGATTGCTGATGTGCTATCATTTGTTCATTTCCGCTATAAATGTAATGCAATTGCACTGAACATTTGGATTTAAACTTTAGTCAGGCAACCGAATCTCGTTTGGACTTAGGTGCCTTCCATTTACTACAGGAGTGAAGCTTGTACAAGTTCCTGTGGGAGAATAAATCTACAGTACGAAAGAAACTGATCCGGGAAGTTCTAGGTACTGTGAATGGTCCCGAAATCGAGATGTACCTAACAATACCGGAAAGTTTTTTCTCGTTGCGTGCAATGTTCTACTTGCGATTTGCACTCTGTTCTTCCAGCACTGCAAATTTTACTAAAAAGATATGAGGACTCACTTAAATGGTCCCCAGCTAGTCCGGATGGCTTCTACGTGTCTAATATGGCATTTTCTGATAGAAGCAAAATTTCCGGAAACTGTATATTTGCATAAAATCCCTAAGACCCTGAAAGCATATTTCGTGCAATGCTCCTAAGAAGTGAAGCAATCTGCGAAACTTCATTCTTGATACTCTACCTGGCTCAGCAGATCCCTTTGAGTAGAATATTTCCGCTTTTGTAGGCTGCACTACATTGATTTCAATGAAATTGGAAAATAAATTCTGATTACATGTTTTTTTGACTTTCAAGAGCTCATCGACATAACTGAATCTCTCCTATTCACTTTTCTAGCAAAAAAAAAACGTGATAGTGCTGTATCAATGGTTTGAACAGATAATCACATAGATAAGCCAGGTTAGAAAAAGAATAGGTGATGAATAAGGCTTGATTTTGAGTGAGAAAAAAAAATGAGTGAGGGGATAACAATGGTAAATGCCTTGCGTACCATTCGCGGATTTCCTCTTTCAGATGATAGATAGCGCAGTGCCTAGTTTTGTAAAAATATTATTTATGGAGACTGATGGCTGTGACAGTGTGTGAATGCAGTTGGTGGCTAATAAACAGTTCCCTCTCTCTCTCCTCCCCCCCCCCTTCAATGTGAATAGGTGATTATAGGAGACAATAAGTTGAAAAGATCGAATCCGGAGCAGTATACTCCTGATGAACTGCCCTTAGATAGAAATATTCTCTATGCAGATAGAAATATTCTCTATGCCGACTGATGCAGATCTTCTATTTATTCTTACACTTTTTATCCCAACAAGGATTGAATCCTTGATTCACTGGCATTCCCTTAAGTTTCGGGATAATAGTGCATTTTAGACGTCATACTACACCATATGGTCCACCATACGGATTTACTGACGTAGTAATTTGTCAAGAAATGCAGCAAAATGCGTTTAGGTGTTTTTTTTCTATTTTTTTCCGGATTGTTTTGTATGCGGGTGTCGATATCGTATAGATTTGTTCGGATGTGCAACATAAAGACAACGGAACCGAGAGTTTTATGTTTTTCCGTGACAATGCAGACAAGAGGGTCGGGGAACAATTCTCGCATGTAGTCATGGCATATTGTCATTAATCATCACCAGGCGGGCATTTTCTCGATGAATGGATGGATGGACGTGGACAGCTTAAATCTTCCTACTTTCCTTAAGATCCTGTTGTGTTCCCTGCTTCTATAGAAATGTGAATATGAAATGCTCCACTGATCGGAATTTTTCCTCTATAATTAGTTGCTGTGCAATTTTGCGGCGACAGAAAAGTGGCGGTTTATGCAGTGCGGAGGAATTCGCTTTGCGTAACGCATTCGGAAACCTAGCTAATTGTTACAAGGAATTCAAGGACTCCTATCGAATTGTTCGATTGCTACATTCCTCATGCTACAATTTTAGACTAAAAAATATTAGAAAATTCAAAAACCAAGAAGAATTCGTCGAAAAAGAATGATGGTTAGACCGATTTTGCCTCTGCAGATGCAAAGAGAAACAAGCGGTGCGGCTGCACATATCATGTAATAATGTGCTCTAAAGCCAACAAGTGCTCCAGTATTGGACCTTGGAGCGTCTACGGTCACTTACCACCCGCACGCGCAACGTCAGGCCGTTTTGCCTTTTTGGACCTTCGCCAAAACAGTCGTACGTGGTTTAAAAGATGCCCTAGGTCACTATAGCGTCTTATTGATCGCTTCAGATCAAAGCTAAGCTATCCCTGTTGAGGAATGACTGAGAACAGCGCTTTTCTCCTACTGTTGTACCGGGGCTTGACGCGCCGCGGGTGGTAAGTGTCCGATAACCGGTCAGACTTCTTCATGAAGTCCTTCAAGGATGGATACGATGCTCTCCGTGTCCCTCGAACGGACAGAATCCACTGGACAACTCTGGCTCGTGAGAGGGGCAAATGGAAGGATTGCTGGCACCCGCTCGGTATAGCCGAAGATCAGCTTGAATCAAGGTGGTCAAGGTGCTAAAAGATCACTTGGGGCTGCGTGAATCATTAGGATTACCCAGGGTAAACATGTTATGTTACCACCACACAAATTTATCCATCATGCGGTTATCAACACGTTTACCCAGAATAATCTCAATGCTTCACCTAAGCACAGGAATCTAATGCTATAATAGTATAATACAATCAACCGCAACATGGGCTGACATTTTGTATAACTTCTTTACCGTGGTATTTCTATGTACTACTTTACTCTTGTTTTCTATTACTTGTATGCTGACGCAATACTTACGTGAGAAAAATCGTCTATGCAATTTAGAAAGAGTGTTGTACGTATGTATGGGGTGAGACGGATAAGCAAACAAGTTGAACCATTTCCCGTTATGGAACAATAATGATATTTTGAATATAATCTGATTTTATACTATTTATGGCTTTTTTCCAAATAATGTCGTATATTAATATACAAGAAGCTGTTCACATTGCCCTTATTACCCATAATTTTATTTATGAGCAGTTATAATTTCACATAAATCCATGCACGTGGCTAAATTAAGAGATTAAGGACAACACACACAGTTCCACATGTGTACTTTGATTTTGTGGATCTAGATCCCTTTTTACCGCTACTCATTAAGAAATTATTGAGCTGAACGGTTCATAATTGAATGCTCTAAATATGGCGATGTTAATTGAGGGTGTGAAATCTTGTTTTCACGCTAAATTATGGATTTCGAAGCCGGATAAATTGATGTGTAAGAAAATGGTCACATTTTTCGATGTTTTTTTAGCCGTCATCACGTCACTGGTCGGACAGTGGGGGCGTGGCGACTATGACTAGTCGACGTATCACAGTTAGATTACAGTAAGCCTTAGAAAAATCATCTCCTCAGAGTTAGTATTACTAACTACGGTGGGAAAAGTAATTCCGCAGGTTCACACATCAGGGATAGGTACAGGTTTGTGAAGAGAGAGATGCTTACAGTACAAGTTAGTGCCTTTGAAGATGTCCCTGACATAGTTAGGAGCAGAAAAATGCATTAGATACTCATCGATTCACTCGAAAAAGGAAAATTCGATCTCGGATAAGTCTATGGTTCGGATCTTCGAAAAAGAGGGAGCAATACCATTCCTCAGGAAGGATAAGTAGGTATCAAGATCTATCTCTCTTTTTGAACATTCGAATTTCTTGGATCTAGTCCTGAACGAATGATCGAATAATTTAGGCTAATCGATTTTTATTCGGTCCGAAATATAGTCCCTGAATTAAGCCCTTCAATTTCCTACTTTATGGAAGAATTTTCCAGGCTTCCCAGATCGCCATACACCAATCCTAGCCTACAATTTTTTCTCCTTTTCTATTTTTTCATCTTCCCATGACTTCCGTCAAAGATCCTGGAGAATTTTCTCTTTAAATGAATAAGAACTCATCACTATGTACATATAGAAATAAGTGAGTTTTAACGAGGTAGCGATATGTTTCTAAAGATATTTTATTTCTCTCTTTCACTTAATACATCCATCTGAGGACTCAAAATTTCCTTGATTTTTAACGTTTGACGGTAAAAATGGCTCGTTAGTGACAGTTAATGTCACAAACAAGATAGGAGCAGGGGGTGAGAACGATATTAACAAGGTACAGAAATAGAACTCTCTCAAAGTATGGTTTAAAATAGTGATATTGTACTATAGCCCTTCTGCTTAGCCACTTTCACCTTACCTCTTCTGAGTACATCACCTGTGATTTGCTGGTTTTTCTCTTCACCTTGCATCACTTTCACAGCGTCCCTCGGGATTTCTATATTTGTACCTAGTTCTATAAAGATTCTGTGCTCTTTAATCACTGATCTGAAGTATATTTCCTATATATGCCTGCTGTGAACTCCGTAGTTCAAAGAACACAAGTGCTCGAATTGTTTGTGGGAATGTCGGTTTCTTGTCTAGTGACGCAGAATTTGATATTATCGTTACAGAAGAAGGCCTAAGGTAAGTTTCAATTCATTTTTTAGGTTTGTGTGCATGGTAAGACGAGGCGACAACAGATGGACCCAAAGGGTAATATTCTGGTGTCCATGGAACTATTCCAGACCAAACCACCGGATCACTGAAGAAAACAAATCGAAGAAACACTGGGAAGCTCATGGCAGTATGTAACAAAGGACCGGCGAGAATTCAGAAGGAGGCTCGAGGACCTACTCCCCCATAATTGAGGAGGAGGAATATGGTCTTCAAGTAACAAGTAAGTAAGTAAGTATTCGCAAAAATCTCAGAAGAGGTCAAAAAAGTACGAGTATGTGTTGGCGGTAGCACCGTGCGTGAGGAACGGCTCGAAATAGGTCATGTGAGTTTTTTATTCATATTTTAGGGTGAAGCTTAAGACCTCCTCTCCCTTACTGATGAGTACTTGTGGAAGTCCTACGTTTTTAGCTCGGCTTCCATATAAGCTTAGAGTACGAAATGGAAGTTGAGCCATTTTTTCCATTCGTTTTTTCCTTAATGTTTTAATAATTTATGATTTACTCATTGATTATCAGGAAAGGATGTGTTCCTCATAAGGTGATGACGACGACATGTGATAATCGCGGAGTAGAGCAAGCCATCCATTATACGTAGCTGGTTATTCTACTCTGCAAATATCATCTCGCGGACCACAGAGGATTTCCAAGGATATCGCGTTCAAGTAAAAAAAAATTAAATTACTTTAAATTTTCTTTAAGTTTAATTGAACGTACAGTCGACGTCGATGGCGTTGGCTCATCTGCGGCCTCGAGAAGGACGTAACGCTCCGTAACGTATGTGTTCTGCTGCTGTGCTATTTGAGGCAGCTTTTCTACCCAATTTTACGGATTTTCGACCAATTGGAAAAAAAGCCTAGAAATTTCATCCCGGTGGCAGACGACACCGATCCCGGGACGCGGCGCGGTCGCGCTGCGTCCTTCTCGAGGCCGCGGATGCGCCACCGCCATTGCCGTCTACTGTACATAAGTCCATATTCTACTATATAGAATTCCATTTTTTGCAAATGCGAGAGATCTCGTTTTTCTTCTTGAGAATAAGTAGCGCAGAAGAGATCAAATTTATTGAGTTCTGGAGCGGATCAAAACAGTAAAATGAATTGAACCTTTTTTTAAAACTATAAGTGCTGAGTTCCTCAAATGTTTACCACATAAGATCTCATGCTACAGTTTTTGTTTACCTGTTTTTTTTTATATTTGACATTATTTGAGAAAGCCATATCTCTGTAAGTAATAGGGTGAGGAGGAAAAAAAAACGCGTGAAAAAGGTAGAGAGATGGAATTTTCTTGCTATATGTCGTTAAGTTGTATGTAAACAATTAACCTGGAACCTTGAACCATGTGAAGTTTGATCTCCAGTTTCTTTTCGAACATCCATGCGTCAATTTGTAGTACTGCGTGCGTGTGTCATACGAGAGCAACTCTACATACGTGTGTATGAGGAAGTTCAGATAATGGGTGCTCGCATACGCTTGACGTACGCACGCACGCAGCTGGCGTATGACTGCCAGAGGAGTTCTCACCATTTGGTTGCGTATCACTTTAGTTTCCATTTTCTTTCATGTCGAACCTGTCAAATGTTAGCATTTCCCCGAGCTGTAACATTTCCGACTGTGTCAGTTGTCCTGTTTCCGGCGTGTTACAGGTGTTCTCATGTAATCGACGCCGTCTGCAAAAACTCTCAACCTCGCAACAAGCGAGGCTCCCATGGTAACAGATACTGCGAGCGAAATGATACGCGTATATCTAGCTGGGAATAAATCGAATACACATGTGCATGCGCGCACACACGCATTTGGATATATTTTCGACGCTTATTTGTGTGATATTCCGTAAATTGGAGTGTTTCACGAAGTCTGTTTGTGATTTAGTGCTATTTATCTGGTTTTTCTCTCGACATGTTTTTGGCTTCTCATACCTCAAGACTCCCTGATATTTATGGATAATCTATTTCTCACAAAGTGCGTACATGACGTTGTAAATGGCTATTTTTGTCCAACGGGTATTTCTTTGTCAGTACCCAAAATAGGAAATGGTGGTGAAACGGCTAGTAAGTTCCGCCCATCCGGTACAACGAGTTTACCCATTTTCCCCAGAATTTCCTGTTGTAGTTATTGTACTGTGATGTTTTTGCTCGTTCTATTGCGATACTTTCACTGTTCTAGCGATACGTACAGATACGGTAGTTTTCAGGTATCCTTCAGCGTCTGATCCTCCCTCTTTTGCGTACTATCTTCCACCGTTTCATTCGTGTCGCATCCTTCCTGTCAAAAGTATTGTAGCAGGTATTCGTCATGCTACATTTAGCACTCATGGGTCTTGTAGAATTGACCCTATACACGTAGCTCTATGTCGCACGAAATATAGAGAGCGTCAATCACGATTGCACCTCTCCACGACCTACTGCGCCGCATCATCTACGCGGCGCGGACGAGGCAATACCCGACATCCGCAGCGCCTAGCCGCGCCGCGTAGCTGGTGCGGCGCTTCACGCCGCGGAGAGGTGCAATCGTGGTTGATGTTTCCTGTACAGTAACAGTCAATCACTCCTGCACTGCGGAATAGCACCCGTCTGGTCTGCCGCACCGCACCACCTACGCGACGCACAGGTCACCTGAGTGCTGTGGATGTCGAACGTCGCCGGTATTTTGTTATGTTTTTCGGGATGAAAACAGGAACACTGAGAAAAACGTTTAAAATATTCGACAAACATCAATACCGGGGATGTACTACAAGCACAGCATCCAGCTGACCTGCCGCGTTGCATCGGTGATGCGGTGCGGCAGAACAGATGGTGCACGATAATGATCGACACATGCATGAGAACAAAGTGCAATCGTGCAGATATCTTGTTTCATTCATGAAGAAAAATTGACCATAACGTGAGAGATAATACCCTACGGCTACTATATGTACATGGTATATCAGGCTGGCTGCCCGGATGACGCCGGACTTGTGTACTTCTCATAGTGCTCGTTTCTACACTTTAGTATGACTTTAAAATAACCATGACTGAGCAATCGTAAAATTTCATAACGCTTGGGCGCGCATACACTCTTACAGACAGACTGACCTCGTTATCATATAGCACGGTATCCACTTCAATAGGTACATTGCGATTCAGGGCAGAGGTGACTATTTTTCAACTTCAATTGTAAGACACCGGCGATCATGAGGTCGTTGTTTACAGTAAAACTCAGGCGGCTAAAAAACTGTATTCTGCCACGCTGTGACGGTCTTGCCCTTGATGCTTTTGTATCTGAAGAAATTCCATATTCCATACAACATACTACATTGTTGATGTGTTTTGTGCTCGGCTACAGTACGTCACCTCGTTGCGCGTCCAAACACCACTCATCGATGAATGGAAAAACAGGTAGAATATGAGTGACCTCTTGCTCAACGTATTAGGCTGGTAAGAAAGTCTTGAGCCGTTTGACGTTTCTTTCTGCTTTATTTTTTATTCAGCATGCAATGAAATTTACTCTACAATATAATCGCCATTATTAGTCACTGCAGTGTCCCACCTAATAAGCAGGTCAGTGATCCCTCTATCCCAGGGCTGGGATTCATGAAACGGTAAGCAAGCAAACCCGTGGTGGCTAGCGTTAATGGTTATCGTATAGACTACAGGTTGCTGAGAGAAGCAAGAAGTGAATGTTGGTCAGCTGTGCTGGTTTTTCCTGGTTATGCGTTCATGAATTCTAGCCCAGAAGTAGGGAGACTGATAGTCAGAGAACTCGCTGATCTCCCTGTCAACAGCTTTAACTTTGATGAGCTTTTTCTTAGCTAGGAATGTCTTGAGGGCGAAATGAGTTATAATGAGGGAACAATGTCAGGAGAATAGAGTGGACGAAGAACTGTATCCTAGCTCAGCTCCTCCAATTTTTTACATGTCTCCAGTTACAACGGGCATAACGTTATCCTGAGTAGGTGGACAGAAGCTCTTCTCAGCCGTTCTTCTATAAAAGCGCTCACGAGTTTCTGCAGCTGATTGGCGTAAAGGTTACCGGTGACGGTGTGTTGTTACGGGAGCAGCACGTACTACAACATCCCTCGCGAATCCCAGAAGCGGCAAAAGAGACAATCTTAGCGTGGAGGTCCGATTTGGCTTGTGTCAGCGGGTCTTTTCATCGAAGGAGCCATGGACCACGACGCGTGTTAGAATCGTAGAGCACTTAACTTTTATCTCCAATGATCAGCTCTCCCAGAAACTCCTTTCGGTACAAGGGGAGAAGGAGAAAGTGACAAATGGATACCCGGGTGAACCGCGTGCTATCTATCAAGACATGAGGGATCCATCGAGTCAGCACTTTTGTGTGGGCGAGGACATGAAGATGACTGAGGACTGGTTAATGGGTACATCCGAGTCTCACCGCAAGACAGTGACTGCTGACCTGCTGATGCTCTTCGACAGCGTCGGGAATGTCAGATTTCTTCACTGTGTTAGGCCGCTCGACCGAGGCTTGTTTCTGAGTCTGTGTCTTCTCCTTTGAAGCAAGCTAACTAGCGTTTGACAGTGATGGTGGAAGTGGTATCCTCTCCCAATGCGCTGTTGATGTTGCGAATGGTTGTCATCGCTCCAGTGTCGCGACTCCATTCATAGAAGATGGTAGCTTGAAGGTGCTACTGGGGAATTGTTATTGTGATGAGAGTAGGAAAGGCATCCCGGCTTACCTATTATAATATACGAAGGATCAGATGTAGAACATTCTCGAAACTTCTCCGTATACGGGGAAGTTTCGAGAGTGATCCACAACTCTCACATGGTAGCTCATAGCTATCGATGAATAGTCGAAAATTCTGAAATTTTCAAAAAATCGCCTCAAGACTATCTTTCCACTCTGATATCAATTTGTGAGTTCCTCTGAGCTTAACCTGCTCTAAGATCTTGCTCAGGCTTTTTCCAGTTAATCATTAAGGGGCACACTTGCTGACAATGAAATTAATTGATTTCTGGGACGGGAAAAGCTTTTGAATGCCAGTTTCTAATGCAACATCTACGACACATGTACTATGAGCTGTCGTTCTTTCTGGAAAATCTAATACTCCGCCCCCTGTTCGCATAACTCGTCCTAGTAGGAGTTGTCGTTCTCTGATTTGTAGTCATAAACTTATTAGTGCGTAGTGAGTGATACTGGACCTGATTAACTGTGACTAATTTTATTGACCTTAGTGCTATGTCAATGAGTACAACCTCATTAGTATCTTTAGTGGTGATATTTGTAGGGAATACTGTCACATGCATACTAGCACAAAGAAGGTTCGGACTTGATTGGACGAGTTTTCGGTATCTTTATACCATTGAAAAAAGGTTATCACAGAGGTCCAAATAACCACCGATGAATCAGATTATTTGCCTATTTCTGTTATTTCTATTCATACAAAACGCCGCAGAACCTATCAGGGGGCGTGGCTTCCCAACAAATTTTTATGGTACACCTCAGACATATGCTCATCCCTTGGGTCGTGAAATGAAAGAAAAACATCTGCTGCAGATCCACAAGGCAACTTTAGCTATGGAAGGATCCAGAAAGGTTAGAAGGTATTTGTTGCATAGCAACAGTTAAGGCAGCTGTGATTTATAAATATCAGGAGATGTCAAGCACGGTTTGGACGAGTTTTCGCCGTTAAATACTGTAAACAGTGGTGCACTACTGGCAAGGTAATGGCCATGAAAAAAGTATTTTCGCTCGAGGGGAGGGGGGGGGGTGTTTGACTGAAATTTTCAACAGGTAGTATTGGTCCCAATAAAATTTTTTTAGAATTATTGAGTTGTTATTTTATCTACAAGGTTGGCAGCCTAAGTTTTCTTTTGTCCAAAATGCAAAATTTTCATCAGCTGATGCAGTTAAATTCTTAAAATAAAATAAGTCCCCTCTCCAACCCTGACCTTCATCCCACAACCGGAAATATGACCCACAAAGTGCATTACTCACACAAAATCATGATATAATCACAAATCCAAATGTTGGTGGGCGTGGCCACACTAAAATTCCGCATTTTCGCGTTGTTCTGAAAGTGCCCTTCACGGAATCTTGTGCTGTATCCTTTTTCGTTATATCTTGTGTGTGTGTGCTCACGTTTTGAACTTTGCTGTTCCGGGCACTGCTCCTGCGAATGTGATCCCTGGAGCGTGATTCCGGCGCCTAATGCACTTGGCACTTACGCTAGTGCTTTTTTCGACGCTGAATAAATGAAGCCCTGCTGTGGGTGTTGTCACAGCCTCTAGGAAATGTACGGCAACTGCATTACCGGAACAAAAAGTTGTTAACCCCCACATCATGATTGGCTCTGCAGAATGTGCAAGTCAGTGTCGTTATTAGCCACTTATGGTGCGTATAACTGGTGGAGTAATTGGCGACTACCTGCAAAATTTCCAAAGAAATGAGGTAATCAGCCGTTAGTTCCGGTGAACTTCCGCATGGTTACCTGCAAAAAAAAACAAAGAAAAACAGTTTTTGGGCCTACATTTTGGTGTTGGGGCGGGACATCTGCCACATAGCCCTATAATAGCCACTAAGAGAACCACAAGGCGTGGGATACATGACGGATGGCTTGCGTTCCCAGGCCCATCCCGCCCATCCAGGGTGTGGGGCGTTACATGTACCTGGGAGAAGCGATATGACGAAGACGACTGCATATTTGGGCAAATTAACCAATCACAGAACTAAGCCGCACCGCTCTCACACCGCGTAACATTCCCCTCCCCCTAAATTTATTCAAAAATAAGGGCTTTGGAAATTGGTTCCACAACCCTCTTACGCAGGTTCATGTATACCTTTGTGATCAGCGTCTCCCACCGATTCTAACTACTTAAAAATTTCGGGAGTGGAAGACTTCTCTGGCGCTGTCTGTGTCTCTTCCACTTATGTGCTCTTTATCCTCATTTCTTTGCCGTGTCGCGGTTCGAGTTCGCACAATTTCTGCCCCCTATGGATTTTTCTAAGTTGCCAGAGTAGTTGTACTTTACTTATGGGGATTAAAACTACTTTTTTCCTTAAACAACGTATCAGTATCAACTTCTTCTGGTGATTCTGTGAAAGTACAAGGTGGTTCTTTGCTGTTGACTTTTTTAATAAGTAGTTCATACGAACTGTGGCAGTTAAAAGGTGAGCTTTTCCATTATAAATGGCTCTAGCGTAATAAACCCCTAACATTCAACTGCCGTTTTGGATTTTCCAGGGTTTTTAGTTTCTTTTTCCTCTTATGGAAGTATCCAAGGAACTTTAACTGCTGTTACACAACTACTCCCCCCCCCCCTCCCCACCTTCCAGCATCGTTCTCCTTCATCCACAAGTGAAGCCGGCTAAGTGCACTCCAACTGCAATTCTTTTGCAAACACATGCCAAAATTAGCAGTAACATTTTTCTGGCAAAAACAATCAAGCCACTGCTTACCACGAAACTGATTTACCGGCCTGAGACCTCAATACACCTGTTAATTAAGTAGTGATACAAAAGTGCTGTACAACTCAGAAAAAGCAATTGTTTGCACGTGCAGATATATAGGTTTGTTGGCGATACGGTAGCAGCTATTTATGGAGCTTTCTTACCTGAAATGTGTTTTTTCCACCTGCATGACCTTTCCACATTTTAGCACATTTTAGCGTTCTCTTAGGAAATCTTCTTGCAAGTTTTCTCTTTTTTCCATACTACTATTTTTTTCTAACGAATACGCAAACAAACAAGTAAATCCCGTGAATATATAGTAAACAAACAGGTAAGTAATTGCTTGCTAACCTTCAACGACGTGGTAACAATTTCCTGTTTTGCTCATAATTAAATCTCTTTGTTATTGTTTGCTGATTTTTTTCCGCTTTAATGAATCTATGGTTACGGTATTGTTATGTTCGTGCAATGAACGGGGTTTACCATAGGTATGACGCAGCATCGTATATTATTGTTTTGAGTGATATTATTAGTAGATGATTATATAAACACGGCGAGACTGTCTGGAAAGGAACCAGGCGTAGAACTTAACGATTTTCTCAGAACCCCTAGGACAAGTTCAGCTTTGCCCCGAAGCAACTTGCCGACGACATGACGATGCAGAGCGACTTTTAACCAATAAATCATTGCCGGCAAGTTTAAGGTAATCACGCTATCTAAATGAAGATTATCGGCAACCTTTCCTGTCAACAACTTGCCGACAAGGAACATCCAAAACAAGGTGTCGACTACTTTCCCACAGGAATAACTCACTAGCAAGCTTTTTAGTTCCAAAGGTTGTCGGCAAGTTGTCGGCAATTTTTCAGCCGAACAAGTTGTTGACAGGGATACTCAAACCAAGCTGCAGACCAGTTTCCTCACCCACATAATATGATATGCAAGCTTTGAGATAGCGGGGCAGTGGTTATCATGGTACAATTGAAAAAAAATTGCTATCAACGTGATAGCCATTGAAGCTGAAAGCAAGTTTCCGACAACTTTTAATTCCCGACATGTTGCCAGCAAGAAAAGACGAAAATCCATTGTCGACAACGTTGTACTTTCTTATGAGTAACAAATTACCCCTAAAAAGGGGGAACAAGTTATCAGCAAGCTTTGGAACCGTCGACATGACGGTGAGAAACGCTGAGAGCAGGTTGTCGACGAGCCTTAAATCCGACAACTTGTCAGCAAGGTAAGGCGAAGACATGCTGTCGAGAAGCTTTGGGCAAGCAAATTCCAGACGCGACCAGAAACCTGCTCGCTAAATGCTCGTCAACAAGTTGTTTTAGGGGTTCTGAGCTCAAGCGACTTCCGACGATTCAAATGTGTGAATGATTTGCTTTCGAATGATCGAACAACCATTCTACATAGGTGGTTGGAAGCATAGTAGTTAGAAGATCCGAGCAAATGCTCCGAAGGTGGTCGTGGGGGGAGGAAGCGCCAAAAAAATTGGACCAAGCGTTTCTTTTTCATCTTCTACACAATTCCCCATCCCTATATATTTTTTCTTTGATTTAAATTCCCATACAATTTCAAAAAAAATTCGTCTGAGTGATTTTTCAAAGTTGACCTTCACATAACTTTTTCAAAATCAATATAACTTCATTTATGGCTTTTACACCGAGGAATATCTGAAACAAACTCAAAAACAATCTAGATGCTAGTCCTTTTCCGTGGAAAAAATCCTGATGAGGGGAGTATGACGAAGCTCTCAGTAAACTCTTTTGGGAGTTATAACATCTCGTTTGACAATGGCAGTCATATGTGCAGCTAAATGTCTTGTGCATTAGTTGTGTGTTCAAGAGAGTACAAAGCAAAGAGGACGTGGGTGTTGTGCAGGGCTTCCCAGTGCCTATGCACTTCTTCTTATTGCTCGAAAGGGCGTCCGACCCACTACGGAATTAAAACACGTGGGCGCGGGGGTTGAGACTCAGTCGATGTAGAACTTCCCAAGGCATTGGGTTGACCACTCTGCTTTTGTTCAGCGTCTTCTCCTTATTGTTCTTAAAACTTCTTGAATGTTTTTGGCTTACAAGTGAAGGCGTCGCTTTTTCCTGAAGATTCTCCAGTCCTCCTTATGGTTTTTAGATAGTAGCTGTGGGTTGATTTCTGCGATGACCCCTTAATTTTATAAATTTTCCAAAAATTTTCTGTCCAAATCGCGATTAGGCCACAATATGAATCATGCTGATGTCGCTCTACTCCATGAGGACGTCTTAAGCAAAAAGAGATTTGATTTTCATTATGGACGAGTGCATGCCTAAAATATGAGACAGCAGAATTGTACTTGTGGGGACGGCTAAGACTGGGTGAGGTCCAGACAGTCGAAATGCTTTTTCCACGGACTAAGAAGCCATTCTATGTACTGCCTATGGAGCTTTCACAAGAGGTTCGATCCGAGTATGGCTGGTGGAAGCCACCTTGTGACTCATTATTGGATAAAATCCTGGCCGTGGCTTACGTATAGCTTGATCTTCGGTTTTCTAGAGGAATCCCATGCTAGAATCCTGTTGTGAAGGCTCATTACAATTTTCAAGGATTATCTCAAGGATTTCAAGATTAAAGTCTTAAAGTCGCCTACCATTTTTGAGCACCTTGGATAAAACTGGTTTAAGTTTTACCATGTGGTAAAATTATGAAGGAACAGGCAGAGAGACAAGCGTTAGTTAGATAAGGTGAGAGATCCACAAATATTTCGACATTTACACCATTAGATAGTTAGACAGACATCGGACTATGCCCTAGACCCGTTGGAATCCAGTCGGGTTTACATGCCTTAATCCAAATTATTACAAAAGATTTCCCACCTGTGTTTTGCCGATTTGTCTGTTTGTTTGTCTGTCTGTTCGTCTATCAAGCTGTCAAGCACCCCCAGCCCATCTCCCTACCATCCTGATAACCAAGTCATTTACCAATCTTCTGAACTCGCCTCGTTCTCATATGCGTTTGTACTCCTCGCGCCGGTGCAAGCCTCGCTGATGACGTCAACCAGGGGCGTGGCCTGGAGTGCCGGTACGATGACGTCTCGAAGCCTAGGATTCGTGTACAATTTCCAGCTTTCAGCTGTAATCCGCCACAAATTGCTTATTATAAGGCTCCGTCGCCAGGACAATTTCCTTATTCAGCTGTAATAGTAATTCAGCTAAGGGCAAACACTGTTTATTAGCTATTCTATATTTATAAACGATGGATGTTCCTTGTTTTATTCGAAATATAAATATATTATACATGATGCTTCTATTATATTTCTATTTTTTACATGCAAATATTAAATAAATTTCTACCCTCTACCCTGAACGCAGCCTACACTTTTTTCTTAAACTTCGTGTAGGTTCAGGAACTCAATGAGGTCAAAAATAATTATTTTATTAGGGTAATTAGTGAATGAAGAGTGATTAACCACTGAGATTTTACAACAGTAAAAATAGTTAACTTAACGAGCTCTCATTAGTTTTCACATTGCACTTCTTTCTCTGAAGATCGTGAACGTGAATTCCTTTATTAGGTATTTAACGACTTTATTCACCTTATTCACAATTGAATTCTACTCGTTAACTTCACTTTCAGTGCAGCTGGGGAATAAAAACCTTATCATACTCAGCAAATGCTTGAGCGTTAACCTTTTATGCGATTTCTATGTATTTCATCGTTTCTATACTCTTCACATGGCCATTTTCACTGTTGGGATCCACGAAAGCCCCCGGTCCTACGCTTCCCGGGGGCGTTCGTGGATTCTCGTTCACTGCATTTTTTTTTGAGCAAAATGTGATTTATCTTCGTGTTCTTACCACCTGTTGTCATCTCTGACTGTGACAAGTCGTTCAGACTACTTTTGCGCAATATCTGAGCTGAATTTCTTTATCTATGGCATTGCTAGGATTTGCTGAAGTCCACGAGTTCTACCCTGAGTTCGCATTTCTTTAGGATAAGTTTTCTGACATTTTCTCGAAATTTCTTTGGAATTCCCCTCTGTAAATATTTCGAGGGCTGTTTTTCGTCCCTTCAACTAACGTGGTAATTTGTTTACGAATAAGATGAATTTTCTCCTGTTAAACCAATGGCAACGGTGACACTAAAAACCATGCGTGTACGTTGTAATTATATGCATCGTAACATCATTATAACCTCTCATTTTGGGTAATTTCATAGTGTTCGCGGGAGTTGTTTACTGTAGCCGCCATCTAATACGCCTTACTTACAATTCTTTGGAACAATTTTTAGTTTTTGCTTTTCCCTTCGGCTTTTTTTACAGCTGAATTTCTGGATTTTAGCTTTACAGCACTCACTGCTTTTTAACTACGCGAGAACTGGTCCCCGATTGAGTTCTGTGCTCGAAAATTTTCCAGTGCTTGTTTTTCCGCTTGGGAGCAACATCTTAGCGCCACTACATAGCAATATCACATTTCTAACACGATATTGCGAGAAATGTTCCTCAAATGGTTTATTATGCAACGGTTTCTAGCACTTAACCACATTTTCGCAGCACTATTTAAGCAGCCTACTGTTATATGACAAATTTTGTCACAGTTTCTAGTGCCTTTTCTAAAGTTACAGTGCGAGAACTGGTCCCCAGGCGAGCTTATCACCAAAGAATTCCCAGAACTGATGTGTTCAACTGCACCAACTGTCGCGTCACAAGCGATGGGTCTTTAAACAAAACCTGGCCCTGAAGGCTCCAGCTAATTTCAGAGGACAACCGAAAGAAAAACCAGTTCTCATTTGGGACGAGAATCCGCTCCTCTTTTTGACGTCATTAGTGTTATAGAGCAACCCTTCAGAATTTGGTGATCGCTGCTAATTTCTCGGAACTCCTTAGTTTTTTGCACATTCCGGATATCAGAGTAGCTAGAAAACTCTTCCGGGACCAGTTCTCGCCGCCCTGCTCACTACAGTATTATGCGACATCTGTCACATATTTATCCGCAACGCGTGCGACGAATAAGAGCGCTATGAATTATCTTTCGCAGACTGTGCTCTCTTCACAGCCGTAGACCCTCTCACCAATTGAATGTCCACAGGCATAAAGTGACAACGCCTTCCTCTCGATCTCTACCCACCCCTGCTGCCTGCGCTCTGACCTTCAGGCATTCTAAAGTTCCCTACGCTGTTTTTCGCAGTTGTTTGACAGCCGAGATGAGATGCTCTGTTGTTCACAGCTAATGGCGAGCTAATAGCGACCTACCGAGGAAATCAAACAGCACACCAACAACGCTACTAATAGCTGTGCTGTTTTGATGTTTGGTTCTCCAGATAGGTCATTGTCTGGTTCTTCAATATAAGATTAGATTATTGAAGTAACGGCTATCACAGGTGTGACAGGCGCCAGTGAGTCACCGGTGACTCACGTGCTTTTTTACATGTATACAGCAACCAATTCAGAACAATTGGCTATACATAGAAGCCGCTAATAATTCCTACTAACTGAGATGAAAAATTTCCTAAAGTCGACTAGTGCAACCATAACACGGTATTGATCATCCAGAACCCAGTGTTCACCCCAGGAATGTACTCGAATGATACTTCTAAATAATATAATAATGATACTTCTTCTACGCCCATGTTTAGCTTATTTGAACAAAAGTACATGGATAAGTACACAAGTGGAAGTTTCCGAGAAGGTAACATTTATCTAAAGTTTTTCTAAATGGGATTTATTAGAGATTAGCTCCGCTTTTCATAGGTAGCAAGGGACGCTTAGCCAGGGGCGTGGCCTATACTTGCGTGCACCTCAGCACTTTTGTGATTGGTTGTTCACGTGTTTGACATGACACAAGAGTGCAGCGCGTGTTGGAGGATACAGACGACGATAGGAATACCAATTGCCTCGGTATCCTGCTACATGACGTACGCAACGCAACCGCACGTGTGGCCGGCTGCGGCGCGTTGCGTTGCGGTCGTCTTGCCGTGGGATTGAAAGGTGAAATCGACTTAAATTAGCGAGATTTTGGTGTTTTTATGATTTCCTCGAACGATGCCTCTTCTGATGCTCCTGTCCGATCTTGCTCACTTTTGAAACCCGTAGCCACCCCCCCCCCCCTCCTCTCTTTCTTCCGCTTTCCCAGAATGCTATCCCAGGAAAACAATAAGGAACTGATGTTTCCTTATTGTTTACTCAATGGAATTTTCTTCCGGAATGTTTTTCACACCGCATGCATAATTAGCGATGTAAGCTTGAATTCACAGACATACAGCATTCTTAGATTTGCAGCAATTTTTGCTCGTTAATCCCGTGGAAATTAATATTGAAGCCGCTTGCGGTCTACGATCGGCTCATAGTACCACTGCAGGTGCTACTTTATCACTTAATTTGCTCCCTTTTGATGGATTAATGGAGTTCAGGTGAAGTGTCGCGCTGTGTCGCTTCTTACGATTATTCGCCTGCGATAAAATGCCACTTCCTGTTAATTCCTGATTCTGCTGCCTGGTGCTTTGTCTGCATTTGCAGAAAATGCCGTTGATATTCCATTTGTAGTTCTTGCCTCCAAGTTTCGTATTATTTTATTGTAGTGTATTTCGGCTTGCAGTCGCTACACAAGGTATCAAACAGCTTGTTTTTAAAAATTAAGTCTGCAATTGCAGACAAAACAGCAGGTAAAGTCTGTCGGTAGGTGAACAACCGCTGGGGGCGCGTCGCGGCAATTATCAAATATCATCCGTTTCCCAGAAACGCCGCAGCCCTACAGTGTCATACATTGTTGAAATTACTCGAGGTAAACGTGTTAATGTCCTACAAATTTACTCATCGTCAATACAATCTCCAACATTTTTACCATGCGGTATCTCAACGAGCATCCAGGCCCTGGTTCCATGGGATCTCGGCCTATCGGTACGACATCGACGGCGAGCGCGCGCACGTGACCACCATGCGTCGGCGCACGTGACGCGTACGTGCACCGTCAATCTTCAGCCTAGATATCGGGTAAAATTTAATAATATGTCTCAATTGGTTCATCTTGGATTTCGAAAATCCAGAAAATCCACGCGGAGTTTCTGCCGACGTTCACAGCACTTTGTCCGCACCCTCGGACTCTGAGCTGTACCGCAAATTGGAACATTATACCTATTTAAAAACATTTTCTGGATTTTGTGGAGCAATTTTGTGTGCTTGGAAGTGGCAGTGCGGCCGAGCTCTGCGATTGGTCAAATTGTTGACCAATCGCGCAGCTATGTCATACCTCCCATTCTTGTTACGAAGCTCCACAACAGTTTTTTTTTCGTGGAAAGTGGAGCACCAGACGTTCTCTGTCGCTACAGTCAGTCAGCTGATCAACCTACGTGCTACATTTCCGTATATTCTGTCCTTAGCAATGCTACAAAGTATGTGTTCTTGGTTGTTTTCTGTAAAAATGCGTGGTCGCGAACACTTCGTCGTGTGAACATTCCAAACAATACCGATGAATGTACTGGGAAATCTTCGAGGATAGGGAAAATTGTGGTCTGACGTGACTGTACAACTGGGAAAACTGTAGTCTGACGTAACTGCACAGCTGACTTTGAACGTTTTCCTCCTAATGAGGGATTTACGTAATTCTGGCTGCGAAATTGTAGTACATAGAATTTGCAGACTTACAGTACCCATGCCGTCCTTGTGATTGGCTAACCCCAAAAAACACTTTGCATAAGTTTTTTTTAGAAGTTGCTACATTTTACCCTGAAAGGAAATTGAATATGGAAATTCTCCCGGACCGTACGCGGCAATCTCCGGCGTTGGGTCTTTGGTTTGTATGTTTTTATCTGTGAGATGTTGGAAATCTAGAAGATGTCGTAAACACGTGTGAGTTGTGTGATCACGTCCTGTACTTCCCCACACGCCTTAGTATTAATTATTACTGTTTCTAGAAATTTTACGCAACAATAAGGATCGCTCAGTTATCGGTAATTACAGTAGACAAAAGTTGATGCAATTGGCTGCCAGACTGTCTACTGTAAGTGCAGTAGCTTCCAATGCAAATCTGCGGTGTCTGTCCAGGTCCGCAATTGCACCAATGAGCTCAGGTGGATTCTATTCGTGTGACAGTTCTTTCAAAAGCCTCGAAAGCTGTGTGAGACACGCAGGTAAAGATCCAAAGCCTATAACATTACCTACTGCTAAGGAGTGGAGGATTTCTAGATCTTCCAGGGTTAGGAATCCAGAATTTTCCACGTATTCCTCGTACATGTACACACCTTTCTTTTGAAGAAAAGACGTAGATTGAAAATTGGAACGAACCTGTGCTGCCGGAATTGGCAATTTATACTATATGCGTGCGTGCGTCAAGCGTGCGTCAGATGTACACTAAAAAACGCCATGAAGAAATTGGGCTTAACTTGTTAATACCCGTCGGTGGAGACCTACCAGAGACATAACCCGTTAATCCTTGTTTATATGAAACCGAGCCAGAGCGCCGCTTCGCGGCGCTCTGGCTCGGACCCATGTGCTAAGTTACCTCCGGGCTAGGTAACTCCACACGAAGCGCAGCTTCGCCGCGCTTCGCGGATGATTTATATAAAATTGAACGGTACAATTTCTTGACGGTCCTGACAAGAAAGCCTTTGGTATGTATGGTAAAATAACCTGCTCATGGTGCATATGTGGATCTCAATGTGTTTAAAGTAGTATCTACAATTTCTCCCCGGATCCTACAGCATTCACAGTATTCTGTAGTTGAATTTCTTTCGGATTCTTATTGTATAAATAAACGATCAGAAATGCAAAAATTTCTGATCGAAGTCCTTCTGACAGTAAGAACGTTATGCCATTGTCTTTTTATCTTGCTATTTTTATTGTTTCTTTCTCTTCATTTTTCTTTGATCGTTAATTTAACTTATTTATTGATGGTGGTCCCGCAAAGATCCTACAGTGCAGGCCACAGATACAACAGTATTCTGCAGTATAATGCTGCTGAACCAATAAGATACGTACTCTGCTTCGTGCATGTGGTTCGCGCTATGAAATGCCAGCGGTACGGGTATGGAGCGTTATACCATGGGCGGCGCTGACGGGCCCTGCTATTGGCCTATTCGCTGAACTGACCAATGGTAGAGCTTGGCCGGACTAGGTATAACGCACCACACTCCAGTGGTACTCTTTATTTATGGGCCTAGGCATTCGTGCCAGGACCATTCAACGTCCCAGACATTTGTGACGGAACCACCATTGCGCGTAATCAGTTCTCCATGAGAAAAGAAATAAAGACCTCAGATGTAAGCGTATACCATGTACGTAGTTATAAGCTGCCGACTAAGCCAAATATTTCACACAATTGAGACTTTCTGTCTGGGAAACCAGTTGTATTTCCCAGGCCAAATACGCAGGTATTCAAGAACGAACTCGTTTCGCGACTTAGAGGTCCCCTTACTACCATATTTTCATTTTACCCTTATTTCTGTAGTATTTTCAAAAAGTTTCGAGTAAGTAAGTACATTTCACGCGAAATTGCACAAATTTGAGTGTGTGTTGTCAACACACGTCATCAAAGCTCGGCCAGACGACAAATTTCAGCTACGAGTTCGATAGTGAATGTGTACTTTATCTAGTTCCTTTGACACTTTCATTTGTTGTCTTTAGTACTTTGATCAAAAGGCTACAAATGTAGAGTGTATCCTTAATTGTGTGGTATTTGCTAATGTTTTATATTTTCATTGAAGTCACTTGATTGAGGTAAAGCCCTCATCACATCAACATCTTCTTTTATCGCACCTCACGGCCTAGGGTCTTTAAAGAGCCGCATTCGCCCTAGTGGAGACCTTAAATTTGGTCATGTTAGGTCACTACTGCATTCAAATCTCATAATGGCTCCTATAATCTTATTTGACGAATGAAAAAAATCTGGAATGCCTAGCCTTTTTTTCTGGAAAAATGTCTTTCATTTATCTAATGATAATACGGATTATTGCAGATTATCTCAAAAGTTTTACGTCAATCATGGCGCTTTGACTCATATTTGTCCTATGCAAATTCTGGACGAGTTTCGCATGGATTACACATGAGACTGAGAAGTGTGGAGCACAGCGAGAGGTTGTGGCACTGCAGTTGCATGATTGGTGGAATTGCATGATTGCACCAATCGCCCAGCAATAGCACCGCCCCTTTCTTCCAACTACGCCCAATACTGCTGCAATTGAGAGAAAAAACGCTTGCGCGAATTCTCTGCGACAGAAGTTCTCGGATTTCCGTGATTTCTGTAGTTTTGCGTAGGATTGCGTGCATTTTCTGTGAACTTCTTCTAAATGAAGTGCTTCTAAATGAAGTATGACTAAGGTAATTTCTATGTACTAGACAGGCACTCGACTGGAAATCGTGAGGATAAAGCAGCAATTTTGCTCCAGAATAATGAAGATCCAGTCAGTCATAGTGCATTATTCACTCCGCTGCCCTAGATACATTACTATTATTATTACTAGTACTTCTGTTATTTCCTTTTTACCGTACTCGGCCTACTAGAACTGGAAATCGTTTCCATGAAGCAGTCCTTGCGTGCGTATCCCTAGTGGATAGTGTTGTAAGGAATCTTGCACGAATTTGCACTTTGCGTGACTTTGTGACCACAAAAAATCAGTCACGAAATTAACTGCGGCTTATGTGGGAAACAGTAACACGCTCGGTGAAATGAGTACTCTGCGGTGAAATTGCGTCCTGCAAATATATTATAGCTTCGGTTATTCTTTGACCATTTTCACTAGTCAAATGGTTACGGTATTGATAGGGCGTATATACAATTTAGTAATTAATTAATATCTTTGAAGGGTTTGAACAATCAAATGTAGGTCACTGCAGAGATAAGAGCCAGGCACGCTGCGACGCGTTCATGCAGGCGGCGCGGCAGAAGCGATCGATAATCATGCTGTACCACTGGCGCATACACGCGGCACCATCGATCGATAATCATGCTTTACCAACTTGGTACGCGTTGCGGCATCATTTCTACTCAGCTTAAATCAGTGCACATTTAACTCATCAAACTCAAATCAAGTCAGTTTTAGAATAAATTGAATTTCGAGTCATTCAGGATTGTTCAACGTAGATCAGAATTCGTTGAAGAAGTTTGAAAAACTAATTCATTCGGAATATTGACCATTCGACAAAAAAGAAGTCCAAGTGAAGGGTCGTATAAATAGTAAACAAGTTAAGGAATATAAATAGTAATGTATCCATACATAATATGTTATAAGTAAAATAAATGTATAGTAATATAGTAAAACCCTATGCAAAACAGAAGAGTCAATTTGATTTTATCGATCGTAGTTGATGATCTACCATCTCCGCGCAGATAGTTCCTTTGCACTCGCTAGCCAGGGAGAGACAAACACATATAAATAGCTTGTGTGGACCAGAGGGTGGATTACTGTAATTGATCTATGGTTCTTCCTTGTGCACTAGTCAGCTTATAGGCATCAACAGTAAACAGGATAGTAATAAAGTAAGTGTAACAAGTAAAGCCTATAAAAGAGTCCATCGGACATTGGTTTCAGAATGTGTAGATAGATTTGATCTACGGTCAGCCTTGTCGCTAATTTCGACCCACTATTCCGGTAAACTACTGTATTATTGTTATAGTTCATAGTAAATATTGTTATTAATAATATTCTCTTGATGATATCAAAAATATACCTAACTTATAGTTACTGCTGTACTCTGCTAAACTTCTTGAAATCAACACTATTCCGATGCACTTGTCAGTTCTACCGGAAGCCATCAATTATTACCATGTGTCAACACGTTTGAAATTACATGCTTGATAAACTAATTCTATTCGTTACCCAGTTTAGACAAGTGTTTACCGATAGCGTTAACTTGTTATTGCATATGTCTTACGGTCAACTAACCTGTTATTATATTAGACATTCTGAACATGTCACACATGTTGACAGTGCATTCACGTGAATGGACTTGTGCAATACGGAATTATCCGTGGAAACTGAAATTCTGCATTAGTGCGTATGCCGCGTCGTACGGTAAGTGTGCACGCACTATTCTTCTAATTATAGTGGAAGAAGCCTTGGTATGCGATGCGTTCAAGGACAACAATGACGTGGGGGAGGCATACATATTTTTAGGGGAGTTACGCAATTTTGCACTGAAACGCTACAAAATGCTCGGCAAAAAAAACCAGGAAAAGAATGACTTTTTCAGTCAGAAATCCCTCTGTAAATCATTGCTATGCAGAAACATCATTGTTTATCCAGAATATGCACAAAATTCAGGTACAAAAACACGGTAGTGACAGTGGAATGCTTTGATTACGGTAGCTGCCCAGATTTTTAAACATTTTGTTGTTTTCGATAACAAAACCTATGTACAAGGTACAACTTTCTCTTGTTTTCAATGTGATCTGTGGAAAATTCCAATGTTACACAGGTACAGTACACGTAGGGTTGCATTATCCCACTGCCCCCTGTTCACCTCGCTTTCCCTGCAGGACCCGCAGCAATGAAAACGATCTGTTGTATTCGTAGTTCATCTGAAGCATCGCCAAGACCGAATATTCGGAAAGATATTCGATAAATTTGAATATTCGAATTTTCTTTGAATCCAATGCTGGCAAGGAATGCCCAGTGAGGTCGCACGTTTTCCGGCTAGGATCAAGCGCAAGACCGCCCTACATACTAGCTCCTACGACACCATATTTTCCCGCCAGGACCACCCAACTATTGTGTCTGGTCATTTTACTTAATAACAACCTAGCTATTCCTTGCATACCATGGTATAGTGACCACACGCAAACCATAGGTATCGATCGTATCATACCAATCAATTTGTATTCTCTGCATACTAACGATATTCTGGGAGCGAAGGGACATTGCATTTTCCACTCGGGAACCGCAAAGCTGTTCGCTTCTCATTGCCTCGAGAACTTCCGCAATTTTATACCAATGATTAGTGATCTTTACCCTCCCCCTCCATTACAGGCGGATTCCCGAGTATGCGTACTTTAGTTCGTTCGTTGGCGTGTTGTAGGATGAACAATGACGCATGTATTTGGATTCTGTCGCACTTTACGTCGTACGTAGTAAGAGGTGATTTATAGTCAGCGACAAAATAGCGTAATTTCTGTGTACTTGCCTACGTGACGTCTGGAAACGATCGAAGTTCCTTCAAAAAAGTGGTTAGTTTGAGAAAAAAATTCGGCCGCGCTACCTGTTTGGGCGGGTTAGAACAGAAAATACGTAGGTGTTTTGGACGAAAATGAGTACAGCAATGTCATGTTTCAGACGAAAACGAGAACGGCAATGTCAGTAAAATGTGTAGATGCGCAGAGAATCAGAGCACCACCTTGCACGTGGTTTAATGCATACTGCTGGTATAAAATACCGGAACCTGTTGTATTTTTCACATGAAATAAGTATTCATATGACGCACTAATCAACACGTCTAATTTGTTTCCTGTTATTTGCACCTACACTATCACAATTACAAGTATCTCCCACCCCTAGTAGTGTAATAAACGTGCGTTAAATGACGTGACGTCGGCAAAAATTAGATTCCGCGGGGGGTTCATATAGTCAACTTCCTAGTACCATGGAACAGGAATATGCTGCAGTTTCATGCATTACTAATCCCTCTCGACAAGTTGCATTGAGGACGGGGCGAGAGGGGGGGGGGCAGATCGTGGAGAAAGGGGGTGTGACCGGACTGAGTTTTAGTGAGTTAGGCTGATTACTCAGGTTACTGAAAGGGAATAAATGTCTAGAAAATTAACAAAAGCAAAAGATAAAATTTTAGTCAAATATTTTCTTACCATTTTGACTTCTCCTCTGACCCCGCCTCTCCCCCCTCCTCACCATCCTGCCAATGTTTTTCACTTGTTTGTAAAAATAAAAACAACAAGCTATCGGTGTCCATGCGGTGACTAACCTGCCTAGAATAGGTTTTCCATGTATGCCCCGATGAATGAGCCTAGTTAGCCGTGTCAATATGTCCGTAATAAACGTAGCTGTGAGCAATTTCTGAAGCTTGCAGTTTTCACAGATTTCAGCGGGAATTCAAACGTGGATATCACGATTTCTGTGCGAAATTTGAGCTAGTTGGACTTAGCATCATTCCTCGCAACGAGCTTCTCATTTAACGATTTTTTAAGCATTTAAAAGGTAATTGACGATTGAATGGCATCATTCTAACGCTGATAATTACCAGTAACTCAAGCGCCTTGCACTTTACTGTATTGTACGCGTTTTTGGTTAAACGCTCCGTTTCAAATGTAGTCGTGCCAGTATTGCTTGAGTTAGCCGGCTCGGGAGGCTCCGCCCACCCCGGCGTCTCATTTTCCGCGCCAGCTTTTTCTTGTGCTGCTGTTACTAGTAGTCTCGCGTTACTCGTTACTCGTCTAATGCAGTCAATAACAAGTTATTACCAGTTGTAACCTGTTTCAGACTTGTTGTTCCACGTGCCAAAACATGGAATTCGACGACAATTCCGATCAATACAAAATTCTTACTGTATTACATGTTAAGTATGCCGGTATCGCATGTGCACTTATTGGTGAGTGATGACTAATCAATATATTGATTTCTGCCTTTGCACTCGTCTCAGGGATCCGCTGTTTAATAGTCAATTTAATTTTTAGGTTTATTAGCTACAGTTACTGCGTTTAGCTTCGGAATTTCATACTTTCCATGGTCACAGTATGATACATCTTTCGATGCTATAGGTTGGTTGGTTGCTCTTTTATTGATTTTTTTGATTTTTGCTTCCCTAACAATATTTGGCCTTCGAGACCAACAAAGATCCAAGCAAAGTTTTTCAATAATTAATAGGTCATCCAGCAAAATTATAAGATAGAATTTCATAAAAATACCTACGAGAAGAATTTCAAGTTCAAAATTATTAAAAAAAAGCAATCGTCATTCAGAAAAATTACTCGAAAAAAAAGTAAGAAAAAGAAGATAGAAAAAGAGAAAAAAAGAGAAAATCTTTGCAACTAAAGATTGCTGGCTATTTTTTTGGGAAATTGATTATATTCATCCATTCCTGGATAGCATGCCACGATCCCCTCCTCTCCTGCCCCCATCCTATCATCTCTACTAGTGAGCCATTCCCTCCCCGAACTCCCCTTTTGCCCACCCCTCCTCCGCTCCTGTCTAAAAGTCTAGAAGTAGCAAAACTATGAAAGAGCTACTCTCTAAAAAATCATGTAATATGGGCGTGGCTTATCCTTATGAGTACGATTTGTGCCCAATAACAATCGGTGTACTATCCCTTTGGAACTATAGCAACGTTAACTGTTGATTACTGCCTCATTTATCTTCGTTTTTGTATTGCACTACACTTGTTCGAGTTTCTATACTGAAAACAAAGTTCTGAACCGGACGAGCAGAATATATGTTATGGACTAGGAAATCAGAAGAGACGCAGGAGCACAAACGAAAACATTTTTTATTGACAGTTGTGCTGGTTTTTTCTCGAATTTCAGCAGTTTTATTCTTTTTTTAATCTGCCCTGTGAAGATATATGTAAATCATACACTAGTTAGATGTAATAGTAGATGCAATACTTTTGAAAAATTTTCCTTAGATCTGCGATAAATTAAGCCGATGTTTTGATACAAAGAAGTATATATGTAAAGTAGTATAATCAGGGTATATATACATATACCCTGATTTTGGATAGATATTCTACTAATCGATTATTGATTTTCATTTCAGCACTCATAGGATTCATAATTTTTCTGGTGTCCGGTGTGGCCGTCCACTACATGCTGTTGCATGCTATTCATTTCACCAAGGTAAGCCAGTGTTTTTACCCCTTTCTCATATGATTCCTTTCTAAATAACCTCTTTTTTCGTTAAATGTACTTATGTACCTGAAGTACATGCTTTTTTTGTCCCTGTCTGAGTATTTCCCACGCGGTACGAAACACTACGGCTTGTTCCTTCATCTGAGCGAAGGCAGTAGTCATGTGTCAGGTTTTCCCAGGATATATACTAGTAGTTTGGACGTGGTAACAGTGCGTGAATGGTGTCATGTGGTGTAGTTTAGGGGATAAAAATGCATTAGTATATGTACGTGGAAGTTGGCAGGAGGGTTGGAAAAACCTCGTGGAGTCCTGAGAATGTCGGTGCCTTACTTCTATTAGTTAATGCACTAGAGTCCTACGTAGTAAAAGGTCAACCAAAACGATTAAGCTTGCTAACGTTATTTTCAAAGCAATTCCTAGACATTTTGTCCCCTTGCAGCCTTGCAATGATCGTTAATTACGGTAAGTATCTCCTTCTGCAACTGCGGACCTCGTTACTTTTCTTACAGTATCCCAAAGTCTCCGGAACTTTCGCTGATATTAGCTGAAATTACCAGCACATTACTTTCAGTTATTGCATTATATTATAACCCAATTATTCGTACCAATTACTTGCGAAAAAGAAAACACCTGTCCTGAAAATTGTTTTACTTCCTCAGTGATCAATATGCATCCTTTTTGCTGTCGCTTTATCACCATCTATCAAAGGGTGCAGCAGGAACCTGTGGTATATTGTGTATATTGTGTTAGTAATTGAGGAAATTACTTGAAATAGGACGAATGAGATGCCTGCGCAACAATTAGTGTAAATACGTAATTGCACAATTTGCTATTTGCGTTTCAGCCTATCGTTCTCTACCTTCAACTCGCTGCGGCTGTTTTTCTGGGATTTTTTTAAAAGAATTCGTGGTGTTGCTAAGTTTCAATGAATATGTCCGCAATCACAGTTAATCTCTACAGTAGTCCTAGATCTCAAAAGGACTACTGTAATCCTTGTGAAGCGCCCATTTTCCCTACCGCATAATTTATTCCACGATGTCCGTGGAGTACATGGAAGGACGCTGATTCTCACTGGCTGTTAAAATTACTGGTTTTCTGAAGGAGTAGGTCTCTGAGGACATATTCATTTATTGGACTAGTTCTGCAATTACAGAAGAGACATCGGAATGAGGGCGGCGATGTGTGGTCATATGTACCAGCTTTCCAACGAAGCACCAGAGTACACCTTTGTTTAGAAGGGCTAGCAAGCATAGGATTTGCGATTTAATGTCGCTTCGTATTCAGCTGCACAAGTAGAAATCCATCAAGGAGCCAACAAGCCATCCTCAATGCTGCAGTTGTTTTTCTCAAGGGTGTCAACTGATGTATCGTTGGGTTCTGCGTCAAAAGCAACCCATGATCTCAAGCATCAATGTTTATACTTTGGCAGAGATCTGCTCATGGCCGGATATGATTGTCTTTACTCAGCAGATTTTTCGGGGAGTTCTTTTTCTCTGGTGTACCCATTACTCAGAATTACTGTATCTTACCGTACCTCACTGATTGTCGTACACTGTTCATTAGTTGCGCCCAGAGTCGTGTTGACTATGTTCAAACGCTGCGCAGCGGTAAACTCAATTCCAAGAAAGTGTTAGAATTCATGACTAGTCGTTGGGTCCGTGACTGCACTCGGAACACTAGAATGCTGACCACTCTCAAAATTGGCAGTACTGTAACTTTTGATTTGTGCGGTTATCGTAGAGCCAAGTAATGACGGAGTTCTCAGACCACCCTTGACGTAATCGACGTCTTACGCGTATTTCCTGCAAAGTACACTATAAGGTTTCCGGTAACTACGTTTATGTCGTTCCCAAACATGGATGCCATCCACGCACTGTTGTTCACTTCCTGGTAAAACATCGGAATGGCGTGTTCGCATGGATATTAAAGTCAATTCATTAGAATTTCCATTCAAATTTGTTCTTTACTTCTCTTCACTTTTTGATTTCAATCATCTCGATCTCAGCAGCAGAATTCATAACCTCACTGTTTCAGTTCCGATTAGTGATGCCATTTCTGATCTACCATGCATTTTTGATCTCCTTGAATGCTATCACGGCGCTAATAGCGGTCGGCGAACTTGTGGCTGATCAGGTAATAACATCTTTGAACAATAAATCAACACTTCCATCCAATGACTGGGATTTGGGCATTATGAAGAATTTTTAGACAAAATCAATACCCAATTTTTTTCAGAACCCCCAAATGGACATTGGTGATATCACAGCGCGGGCTGTTCTGCTAATAGTTCCAATTGTCAGCTGCATCCAAGCACTGATGCTTGTCATTATGACAAAAGTTCGAGTATATCTAAGGAATAAACGACGTCACATAAGGAACGGCTTGCCACCGGTTAGTGCTAGTTGTCCTGCATCGGACTAGCATGTGTGTCTGACCGATCAATAGCCACCGATCAATGGTCATTTTTAGCCGATTCGAGAGGTAATTCGACCGGGAAGTGTACCATTCACACATAGCCACAATAAAGTGTATGTCGAATCGTCCGCAAGTGTACAACGGGCATGTTCAGCACAGGATATGACGAATGGCAAGGAGTAGTCGATTCATTGATTATATCATTGATCGAAGCTAGTCTATTTATTTTGCTACGGGTGATCTGTATTGATTTTTTGTTCTCGTATTTCACTTTGATTCGCCAAATTGTTGATAGTAGTCGTTCGATTCAGAAAACGACATTCCGTTCATCTTAATTTGAAGTTGTGATGCTCATAATTGGCCGAAATAAAATCATTAATTGATTAGTGTTGCGTGTGTAGTGGTGTGCATAGTGTTGCGCCTCATAGTTGATCTACAAATCGGATGAACACACATAGAAGTCCGTCGTCCATCCAAGTTATTCTCCGGAGCTTCCACTTTGTTAACCGCGTGGTGAAGATTATTTGATTTGTTTGATTTGACGACTTGAAACGAAATCTAATCTAGGCACATTGTCGGCTGTTGTTGCAAATGTGGACCTTTTCGAACAAGGGAGACAGTGCATCCTGAAGCGGCTCTCAATTTATTCTTACTTACTTACTTACGTACTTCATTCTTTACTATTTAAACACTCTTGTTCACATCAGGAGGACGTAAGTCGCCCTTGGATGGAGAGTTTGGCAGATTTCTGACATAGTCAATGAATTTCTGCGGCCACTGAAGATCTCGCTTAGTCGGCGGCGTTCGGTGACAGGAACGAGTTGAGGAGTTTGGTCATTGGTGTCTTTGCCCATGTAGTGAAAGCTTATTGCTCAGTTCTTCTGCAGTTCGGGTGCCGGACAAGCTAGTACGCAAGAGCTCAACCTTCTCCTTCATGATTGCGAGACCTTGTGGTTGTTCCAGTGCCGGTTTGATGATATATTGATAATGGAAGGTCCCAGACAATTTCGAGGACACCGACGAAACATTTGAACGAGGACCAATAGCGGCCAAACAGCGGGCGACACCACGCATGTTGCTGGCCAAACGCGCTGTCGGGCGAATCGCGGGTTGAACGCAGAATCACTCTGATGCACAAGCGTCGGGGTTCGGCCCGGCAGGTGAAGAGTGTCGGGCATCAGCCCGCTTTTTGCGGCCACTGACCGGTGGCAAATATCTCTAAAAAGCGGCCTGAGCGACTATGTACACTATGGCTCAGTGACGAACTGGCCTGGTCGGAATGGTTGATTGGTGATAGCACGGATGTGATAAAGGATGAAGGCAACACACAGCTGGAAGAGATCAGCAGCATGAACGGCCTGGTGGATAAAGGTGCAAACTCTCAATCATTCATAAACAATGGCCAGGTTGGTTCGAATCCGCTCAGCAATAGAAGAAGGCTAGCACTGCGAAAACAGGGATGGACGTTGCAAACAGCTATCTTTTCATATTTCTGATGAGAATTTGCAAATTTGTCGTTTTTAAACTCCGGTGGATCACTTTGGATCCACAATGGTTTCGAACCCAGAGCTCTTCCGTGCGCGACTGTGTGACTGCCAGAGGATGTCACGGTGCAGGCGTCCAATTGACAGGTGATTGTGGAGAATGCTGCCTTGTGCCCTGGATTAGGAGCCTGGTGATTTGTGGGCTCATGGCGGCCTGAATGCGAACAGTTCTCGGGCGGAAAGGAATGCAAGCCCCGTTTTCAGCGGCCCAGAACGAGCAGGACATGCCAGAAGCACCAGAAGCATCTCTGTGCTTCTGATAAATCGTACACGGTCGAGCTTGTTCTGTGCTGTGGGGCAAAAATCAACATGCCTGAGTCCGTAGGCTCAGATGCATTTTGTGCAATTTGTGCACCTGATCATACGTACCTTCACACCATCACCATACTCCGAGTGAGATGTTCCGAGTACTTCATTCGGCGTCTCTTCGCTCCGCACACTAGCCATTCGCCAAACGATGGCGATCATCGCCCTCCAGGACGATGAGAGCAGCGCCTTGTACATACGTGCTCGCACCACCAACGGATGGTGATGATCTTCCATTCCTCAGTGTTGAGAGAACGTCACGCGTGCGGTCATCGCCCCAAATATGGCGACGACTTGTGCAGGCAGCTGATCTCACTGCCATGACACTTTACTACGGGCCCTGGTCGTAGACAGAGAAGGGCAGGCAGAGGATAGGTGAAATTCACAATTGACTCTGATCAAATCCTTGACAACCTCGTCTAAGTGTTCCAAGTCGTACTTGTTCGACGCCCTCTTTATGCGTACAAGTGAAGGCGAAACCACCCTCCGATCTGTTAATGCACCAATATTTACTCGTTTCAGAATGCCCTTTAAATCAGTCGATAGACGGATGAGACTCATTCTTCCTACTACAATCAAACAAGCTGGCTCCCTTATGATTGATGCTCTCCATTTCCAAGTGAGCTCTTCGTGGCGGATGTAATTCCCTTATAACGTCAACGATTCAAGGTTATACAACTTCTCACGTACGCAATGTTGATGCTGACTATTACCACATGTGGGGACAGAAGAGCAGCAGGTTCGGCTCCACCGGTGGGTTGCAATATCGCTGTATTTTTTAAGGTAACCTTCCTTTGGTCCAAAGAATTGAGGGGTTCCATTCGATGGCTCTTCGTTGGCGTCGCTTAGGTGCTATAGTCCGCAAGGAGTATTGCAAGCAATTACGTATCAATCAATACGTATCAAAAATGAAGAGAGAGAAGGAGGGTAGATTTCACTGCAGGTGAAGCCGAGACCGCCGGATCCAAAACCACACCCAAGACCAGCAATGAAGCAACCAATCTCAAAAATTCCAAAACGATTGGAACACGAGAAAAGCAGGCCTGCCACTAGCCAAAACGCATCGTCGAGAATGGAGGACTCTAGACACGGTTTGACTAAGAACTTCGAGGAATTTGTTCCTTCTCATATATTCACCGAATAGTATCATTATAGAAAAGGGAAAAGAAGAAAAACACAAGGAAAAAGAGAAAGAAAAAAGTAAAGAAAAAGAAAAAGAAATCATTCAGCAGCCATCAAAAAATCCAACAGAAGAAGGTGAAAATGAAGGTGAACCTATCGCCGCTGATCAGTTGGAGCTGCTAAATAAAGCGCAATCAATGGGTTCGTGTTTGTTTGGTAAATTCATCATAATCCTCAAATCAACTACTTGTATCCTTAGAAAGAGATGAAAAGATTGATCCATACGACAACCTGGGTCCGAAAGAGAAAGCGGGATCGGTAACATCTGCGAAAGAAATTCAAGAGGCCAAATAGGAACAGTGGTGTACGACAACTTCTGAGTCCAGAATGTATTTACAGCAAAATGTATAGTTTACAATTTTAGTATATGTCACCTTTCGTAATGTTTTACAGACCAATAAATTGTTTAATGGCACTGTTCGCCGGCAGAGTTGTGATGTTATTCAGGAAAAGTAATACAGTTAGCAGTTTATCACTTACAAAATAGCTTCTCACAGCGGCAGTTCTATCGGCTGCTACTCTCCGGGAGTGAGAGAAAGCTGACAGTCGCTTTTAAATGTATTTGCGGCTTTCTAAAAGAAAATGCCTAGTCATGGGGACTGAAAGAAGATCTAGCTCGAAGAAGCTCTGGTTCTGCGGAAGATTATCATAACCTCAAACAGTACTCGTAATTTCTTTTGTTTACAGTTGTACTTTTATGTGCTTTGTACAGAGTCCTGTTTTGGGGTGTAAGGTTCTCGCGGTTTTGGAAACAATACATTTCAATACTCTTCAAGAATTAGAAAGCACATTAATTTTATAGTGCAAAGTCAGGACTGCACGATGGGAATTTAGCTATTTCCATCCGAAGTCGAGTAGCTTCTGGCGAGTCACCCTTACAGTGTGTGGGCGAGCATCGTGGAGCAGAAATCATCGGACTGTGCCATGGCTCGATGATTCTCTGCGATTTTTGCTGCCATTCCATATAGTTGCCGACAGTACAGGTCTGTCTTGAGGGCAGTGTTGCGTGGCAGTAGTTTGTAGTGGATGGTGCTTCCGTAGCCATACCAGACATTGACCACACCCTCCGTAGGATCAGGACTTGCCTTCGGCGGCCTTGCCAACCCTGTATGTTCAGCGCTTGATGTTGACCGACAGACACCACCTATCATCTCCTTAGAGCAGCTGTAAAGATAGGCTTTAGGAAGTTCCCTATGAGCGTGTACAAGGGCAATTCACTGGTCACCTTTGGACGTCGCTGGAGATTGCGTCTGGTTAGATCATCATCACCCTGTAATAGAGGACTTTTATCAAGAACTTCTATGCCTCACCCAACTGGCGCACGTGATCCACGATGATGATAAAATAAATATCCAAGATTCGTGCTCTTTCACGAGCAGTTTGCAATGAATCCGAATCTGAAGGCGTCTGAACTAAACTTATGCACTGCGTTCTAGCTGCTGTTCCATCAGATTTAAAATCTTGTACTACTAAAACGCCGCAAATGTACTCTCTTGAATTCTTCATCAGTTTGCAGATAGAGATAAAGATAGAGATATACCTGACCTCCTCGTGTATACACATGACAGGTTACTGCAAGGTTGTGAGGCTGAAATGTACATTTTCAAAAACCGCAGGAACTTCCTCTTCAACCTATATGTATAACGCAACAAACTGCGAATTCACACGAGAATGAGGAAATTATGGCTTCTTACAAGGTCATTTCACATTTTCGTAGTGCTACCTCTCCTCTCTCATGGGCTGGATTTGAACTAATCTGACCGTTCTTTATGAATGGTTCAAATTTTCCTGCTTTATCCTCCCGACCAGAAGTGCTTCTTACCTCATTCACTCCGCTGACGCCTTCATCTTTTATCACCCCGCTGCTATCACCGAAGACCCCCTCCCACTGGTGATGGGATGCCGCCCTGCCTGTAGACGGCGATGGTCGAGCAGGCCCTCCGTTGATGGGCCACAGTCCGGCCGGTATGCGGTGATGGGCTGGGGCCAGTCGATGATCAGCAGCAGCTCGACCGGTCAATACTAGAGCGGGCTGGCCGCACCAAGTGTTGGAGGAGTGATCCAAGCTATCATTCACATCACAAAGTAATATAGGAGAAGAGTGAGATGGGTGGTTCATTCTTGTTATTCTAGTACGTAGTAAATGGTGGAATAATGGAACACCTACATCAATTTCACGTTAGTTGATGTCATCATTCTACTACATAATAACGGATTTAACGTTCAAAATCTCGAGAATTTTCAGGGTTTACTTTATTATATATACTCGATTATATTGTCCTTACTAATATGGGTAACATGCTGCAAGAAGAGGAGTGCTGCAGCAGTAGAGTCATTTTCTGGTAGAACGGTAAGGTTTTGAAATGTGATTTGAATATGGTTCTTCTCGCAATAGAAGTGACGGACTCGCTTAATGTATGGACCAAATTATGCTGCTTGTGGACCGCAACAACAGCTTGCGATCGCAACCACCGCCAGCGATCGCTATAGTGATGAATTAAATGACAAGATCCTAGACGTAGGAAGTGTTGATAACAGGAGAGATTCAATGTGGAGTAGCAGCTCAATCGTGTCGAACTGCTCTGCTAAGGGCAAAACCAGTCTGGCCGTCCTGTTGATGCCAGACTTCCAGACATCTACTCCGAAACTTGGCGCGGACGGCCCGCTCTACCATTACCGGCCGGGGAATCACCGGGTAGGAGCTCTGCCGGCCGGCCGATGGTGAGTCCCCGCTGAGCCGAAACAGTGTGAAATTGAATGGTACAACAGCTACAGCTCCAAATCGGGTGCTCAGGGTAGAATTGTCCAAGATTCAATTGGCCACAGGCAGCGTGACGACTTCTGACAGCTCGGCCATTGGTTGAGCAGTACATCGCACAGAAGAGTTCCGCTATAGATCGGTAGTGATACAAGGGCAACACAAATAAGCAATTTCACAACAGGAATAGCAAAATATGGCTCTCTGCAAAGTCCTTGCATGTTTCCGTAGTGCTAGCTCAATTCTACCACCAAATGGATTCGAACCAACCTGACCATTGTTCACGAATGTTTGAGAGTCTGCTGCTTTATCCACTCGGCCAGTCGTGCTTCTAATCTGCTTCAATCGGCCGATGCCTTCATCTTTTATCAGTTCACTACTATCATCATCCGAACATTCCGACCGGCCGGCCGGAGGGCTGGATTTGTCGACCCGCCGGCCAGTGATGGGTTGCTGCCCAGCCGATAGATGGTGATGAGCCGAGCGCCGGCCGGTAATCAACAGCCGCCCGGCCGGTCGTAGGTATGGTAGAGTGGACCGGTCGGTGATGGGTTGCTGCCTGGCCGGTGGACGGTAATAAGCCGGGCGCCGGCCGGTCGGCACCTACTGGTCGATCGGGCCGGCCGGTCCAAGTGGTGCCTGCTTCGCTCGCATTCCTCACTGCCCCAGGGGCTATGAATAATTGGATTTGACCAACTCAGTGCAAATAACCTCTTGAAATGATCCTTGTTTAGCTGCCAGTTGTGGTAATTTCAGTGATAAGGGTCTACTGGTGTATGAAAACAGAATGAAGGGGTCGGCCGATTCCGTCACAAATGGGATGGAATGTGGGAGAAGAATACGGAAGAAAATAGTTTCCATTTAGGTCGTGTGTTGGAGGAAGGCGAAGCGGTGCTGGCACATGTACCCAGAAGTGGACCTGCGTAGCGGCAGTTCTCCACTTTTTAAGGCCAACGCGCCTTTATCACAGTGGACCATTTTCCCCCACCTACGGACGCCGGGCACCTGTAAGGACCCGACTTTCGGCGTCTCTCCATTTTTGGACGTTGGCGTACCCTCCTCCTTCAGTGGACCCATTGCATGACGTCTTTGCTCTGTTGGTAGCCGTCGCAGCCCTTCCCCACAGAAGAGCTCGTTGAACGTCATTCGACCATCTTCTCAATCTCTTCTCTACCCTATTCCACAACACCACATCTGTTCCTGGACTTTCACACTTCATGGTCTCACAATAACGACCAGTACTCAATCGCAGAATTTCGTAACAGTCTGACACACATACTTTTATGCTTACATGCCCACATCCAAGTGGCGGACGCACAAAGTGGGCGGGAGGATGGGGCGTGGGAAAAAATGGGGTATCGTCCGTGTTGAGGCCGATATGGAAAACGAAATTGATGAGAATACCAAATGTAAGAACAAATGTTCAATAAAAGATTACTGAGAAAACAATAACAAAAATAAACAACTTGAACTAAAGTAAGATTTTTATTTTGTAAAATTTTGCAAGATTTGTAAACTAATTTCAAAAACTTGGCGACTGATTCTCGGGGGTGGGGGGGGGGCGCCATCTCTCGTCTTCCCCCTCCCTCTGCGTCCGCCACTGACATACACATACACAGACAAGAAGAGGAGCGTTATTCTTTATTGTAGAAACTGTACATTTCTTTTTCAGCTATCGTTTGTAACACCACCTAATGATGCGCAAAATATGGACCAACCAGTATTGGCCTTGGAGCAACCAGTAGCAGAGAAAAGACCAGTACTTCGACAAGCTCAATGTAACTTTTTCATTTATACTCCATCAAATATGGGGAGTATTTTTGCTGATCATAGTGTTCGATCCGTTGGCGTGTCGTCTGCCCCCTTTCGGACGCCGAATCCTATCACATCGTTGAACTCGTCTGATGCGTTTCCCCAGTTTTGGGTGCCGATGCACAATTTTTGAAGTACTAACTTCACCTCATCTTATGATCACCATCTTTGATGATTTTGCATTCACCGCCATTTAAACAAATAGGATAGTTCGCTATTACAAAATGTCATAAAAGGCAAAAATGTTGGATGGGTTCTTGTCTCGGCTCAGTGAAAAATGGTCTTGTTCTCTGTATGGGAGAAAGGAGAAGCGTCACCAAGCTTCAGAAGTTTTATCGCATCATTTCAGCCAAATCGTCTGCTTCTGGGATGGGAGTGCCATTAACTAATGAAGACCTGAGGCTGCTACAACAGGCAGAGAGGCTGCGTATGTTTTCTAGACATTGCTTTTATAATATACTGACATTGACTTTAAAACAGCCATAGCGATAGTTGTTGAACAACCTGAAATCATTTCCTCAATCATAACCAAATAACTACAATTTTAGTCAAAGAAAAGAGTGCATACGACAACGATGAACCGGAAGCAGCTCCGCGGGTGGATGGACAGGAGCACAAAATTACTCGGAAAAGCAACGATCCGAACAAGACAGCGATCCCACTGCCTCCGATACGACCCAAACCACAACTGCAATTGCAGCCAACACAACGTCTATCAGAAAAACAGGACATTGCGAACAGGGCAAAATCAAAAATGTTAACTGCTCGTTGTCCGGTGATACCCATCGCAGCGAAATGCGCTACGAAGAATCTTGGAGCAAAACAAGCAGCCCAACAGCAAGTCGTTACACAACCAACACCTCAACATACTCCTTCTCAACGACTGGCATTGAATTCCCTCCAAACTAAACCGTCACCGCTACAGCAGTCTCCTCTCAAACCAGTACCATCATCACCGGCGATTGCTGAGCAGGTACCAATGTCACCAATGTCACCTATGTCACCAGTGGCTGGAAAACCACCGCCACCGTCACCGGCGACCGCTAAACTGTCACTATTGCCACCGGCGGTCGGTAAACGAGCACCACAATCGCCGGCGATTGCCAAATGCACACCACGATCGCCGGCGGTTGCTATACGGACACCACAGTCACCGGCGGTTGCAAAACCGACACCAATGACGATTAATAACCAGGGAGCACCTAAACCGGGTATTGCACGATCCGCACCGGTTCAAGCGCAAACAAAGCCAGCACTACAGCAACAGGCTCCCAAACCTAAAGGCAACACACCTGCAATACAGTCGCCACGACAGCCTCCTGCTAAACAATTGCCACAACCGCCAGTCGTCAAGAAAACACTGCAACAAAAAGAAGTTAAAGAAGAAAAGCAAGTTGTTTCAGACTTCATTGCTTTTTGATTTCTTCCATTGTCAATGTTCATTTCAAAAATGTTTCCCATCTGTACATCGATAAATAAAATCCGTTAATTTCTGGTTCTTCGTCGTATGAATAAATTAAAAGCGTGAGTTCAAACGCCCATGTAAGTCAATGTATTAGTATTTTGGAAGTTTGGAGTAAAGAAGGAAATTACTGCCTCTACTTTGGGGCTGTGATTTCATACAACTTCTTCACCGCTCCGTTTTCTCCCCTCTCTCTTTTCAACCTAGGAAAGCACGATGTCGTTTGGTGCAGTCGTGCGCCAACGACTCATCATCGCTCACGATCTCAACCTACAAGCTTCTACTATGGCTATTCCATCATCTCTAATCGTGAGAAGTTTGCCTACGATAGATGTGTTAGATTAGAAGCACAATCACTGTGAGAGTCCTGAACTTCAGCTACTTTTTCACATAGATTGGTGTACAGGTTAATTTTTTTGTGCTTTGAATTCTTAAGCACAGATTGCAACATCTCAAAATCACGAACTCCTAGTTTCCGTCCGTTAATCATTGATTTTTCTCACAATAGAAGCAAAAAACAGAGACATCCCTAGATTCTGTATCTGAATCTCTGTCGATTTATTAGCTACTGTTCTCATTGTGGAAATTCCCGAACAGCTAATTTATTGATACACTGAAGTTGAGCAAGCCGAGATGAGGCGAAAAAATGCAGATAAGAACAGATTCAAACATTAGCAGCGGTTTTAGCAAGTCTCACTCTTTCCTACCTGTTCCTACCTGCCTTGCAGCCTCGTTACAAGTTTTCAAAACTGACAGCCTCTTTTACCCCTACAGATATATGGACGAGATATGAACCACTTATAATAACACAAAAAATAATTCTATTAACTTAGTCAACAATACCTACAATAACATCCTAAAGCTGGAAACTACGCATTTTAGTAACTCTGAAAAGAAATTTCTAGACTTAAATATAAAAATAATAAATGACTATCACAACACAGTAAAATAAAACAGATGATTTTAAGGTTATCAGACTATGTTATGGCACTTCACGCATTTTTGAAAACCAAAAATCGTTCCGAAGTGCTACGTTTAGCCCACACTTGTTCACGTTACTGTGACTTTGTACTTAGGAATAAGCAATTGATCGATAATCTCAGGGTACCCTTAACCTCTAATACCCAAATCTATCACCGAAAAAATTCTAACATTAAATTCATCACACATTTTATACCTAATTCTAACATTAAATTAAATAAGAAAAAAATTCTAACATTAAATTCATCACACATCAAATCCCTAGACATGCAAAAATACCGAAAATTTTGAAATTCCGTAAAATTTCCTCTAAATATGAGTACCTCTTTCAGCCTTTTGCTCTACCACTAAGACCTATTCTTGCCTACCCAGAACGGACTATAAACAACCCTAGATTCTTTCATATACTCATTACTGACCTGGAGGCTCTGGAAAAAGTCGAAAAACTACTGAGAAACGAAAGATTGAGCCTATGCAGTAGACTCATCTTAATCACTACAAGAAAGTTGATAGGGCCGCCCAGGCTAAACAGCTATTGGGTTGATGCAAAAGAAATGGCGCCACTTTTCTCAAAAACATATAATTTTGTTCGGACAAAGTGTGGCGTATAGGCATGGTACTGTACTTGTTGAACAAAGAAAGCTCTTTCATTCTGTGCATATAAGAGATTTTTCTTGAAGTTAGCAGTCGTGAGTTGATTGAAAATATCCAGGAACCTCGTTCTCATTTTTTTCAAATTTCCATGAATTTTCTAAAATACAACAAGCGATGCTGTTCAAAATACTTTATCTGTGTTTTGCAAAGACGTCCAAATCCATTTCATATGTGAGCTCTGGTGCGATGACTTCGCTTCGAGGGAAACATAGATGGATACTTTTTGAAGCAGGCCTCAGGCACCTGCTCATACGATGAGCAATGTTTCCTCCTATTTGCTATTTAAAGGAAATTTATAGTTTGCCGAAGTTGTTGTTCATTAAAGCTGTGAAAGAAAGTAGCGTCAACACGGAAAAGCGTCATTTCTTTTGCATCAACCTAATAAAATACATACAATCAGGAACAGAACCATCGCATTCGACGAAAAGGGAGTCCAACAACAAAAAACAGGGCAGGGGCAGTATAGCGGTGCTGGGAGACTAATGCTCCAAATGAGCCGCAATTTTCCTTGGTTGTACGCTGATGAGGACAGCCTCAAGTAATAACATATAATGTTTATTGTTTCAGGGAAACACAGACAATATAGCACATGATTTCAATTAAAATGACGCTAGTTTCTTCAAGTTCTAGAGTGGATAGGCACTCGTTCTTCAATCTTCTTTTTGCTTCGATGCAGGTGGACCAAAATTATCGTAATCACCTTTGTCAAGAGCTGAAATGAGTAAACACTCCAGAGTTTGCTAGGAATTTGATGTAAAAGTTTACTAAGATCAAACTCATCAAACTCACCCATTTGTTCTGCAGCAGCCAGTAGTGCTAAGTCTTCTGGCATTGCAGTCACTTCTTTGTATGATGGTTTAGCCCCTAAATCAAGCAACATGGTGGATTTCTACAGAGTGCGCTGTTCTACTATGCATGTAGAGCTGTTCCACTGTACAGCAACGTGACAGTAAGATAACTCACTAGCTGAAGGAGGGCGTGAAGCACTCGGAGTTCGCACATCCGCCACTTGCGTTTTAGCATCTTGCAGCGCCCCAATTGTTCCTTGCCTTGCTTTTTCTTCCTTTGCTCCTCTTGTTCCCTCAGCAGCTTTTCCATTTTCTCGATCAGTTCTCTTAGCAGCATCCTTCTTTTCCTTCTCCTCACTTTTCCTCTCTGTTTTCTCATCGCTACTCTTCCTATCAAGTGCCGACTCTGACCTCCCTTCATTTTCCTCTCGGGTGAATTTTCGCTTGCGCTCTCCATATAAGAATCTTCTCTTCAGCAATGGTTTAACAGCCTCCTGCGATCCGGATGGGTTTGGAGACGAGGGCTCGCTTCTTCTTCTCCAACTTTCATGTTGGTACTGAAAGAAAAAAGGGTAGAGAGGAACGAACACTAGGCCAATGACGGTCAACTAACAGAGCCAGGCATTCTTCCTTCACTTTTTTCTTCTTTGGGTTTGGCGCGTAAACAAATACAGCATGTCCATATGTATACAAATACGAGTTGCTGAATAGAATCTTGTCACAAGCAGTAGAATACGTACTTGTTACATCATATCACATACAATCAGCAGCTCCAACATGAGCGACCGGAGAGCATCAAAGCAATTCTTGGAATATGACCTACCCTCTTCAGGAGATGTTGTCATCGCGAATCCTTATCAGAACCTTCCTGCAGAACACATTCAGACTATGTGGTACAACACGGGTGGGTACTCCAGCGCGAACCGCAGCCCAAATGGTCATAAAAGCGTAGAAAAAAAAGAAAAAAACCTAAAAATCGGTCGGAATGGTTGGTTGGTGGTAGTGCGCACGTGATAAAGGATGCAGGCAACACCGGTACGAAAGAGACCAGCAGCATGCATGGCCTAGTGGATAAAGCAGCGGATTCTCAGTCATTCATAAAGAATGGTCAAGTTGGTTCGAATCCTCTCAGTAATAGAAGAAGGCTAGCACTACGAAACCATGGACATGACCTGCAAACAGCCATCTTTTCGTATTTCTGATAAAAATTTGCATATTTGTGTTGCTTTTATACTCCGGTGGGTGACTTTGGATCCACAATTGCTTCGAACCCGGAGCTCCTCCGTGCGAAACTGTGCCCAAGCAGTGACCAAGCTGCCAGAGGTTGTCACGGTGCCGGCGTCCTGCTGACAGGTGATTGTGGAGAATACCGCCTTGTGCGCTGGATTAGGAGCGGTAGCGCCTGGTGGTTTGCGGGCTCATGGCGGCCTGAACGCGGCTACTTCTCGGGCGAAAACACCCAAACGCTCGCTCCGACCCTCGCCCCCCCCCCCTCTCGTTCGAAACGCGACTTGCCCCCCGAAACTGTCTGAGTATGTGGTACCACACCGATGGGTACTCCAGCGCGAACCGCAGCCCAGTGCCGTGTGAGCGGCCTGCCGCTCATGGCACATTTCCATTTTCGCTCTCAGATATCAACGCAAGTCCTGCAGGCTTCTCGAAATAATGCGGCCGAATTCTCATATGATTACTCTGCGCGACGAGCAGTCGTATTATTAACTTCCCGGCAAAATCAAGTCATTGAAGGCAGCACCCACGGAATCGCGTCTGAAACTTTTATTGTTTTGGAACCTTGATAATTGCGAAACGTCACGAGCATGGAAAACTTCAGCGTTTCCGAGTTACAACCAGTTGAATGTCCAAGATTGAGGATCAGCAGGATCAGTGTGGTGTTGTTCGATCAAGTTGGGGGGGGGGGGGAGCGGAGCGTTGCTGCCAACTGATTTGGTGGACAGCCATATCTTCTCTTGTTATCATAAGAGTATTTCTTAGTCCTTAGCTTCCCTTTTTTGCAATGTCCAACACGTTGAATTCCTTTATTATCCATCTTTCAATAAGTCTACTTGTTTAATTACTTGTATGGCTGGTTTGCGGCGGTATCTCATTTTCTCCTCGAATATATGCATGCAAAAATTGACCTTTTTTATTTGAACAACAAACAAAACAACTACAGGTTAAAATTTCCACAGTTGCAACAAGTTTGTCAATTTACTGTCATGACGTCGTCGACGATATGATGATCTTTCTTCCTCAGAGTCGGACGAATCTGAGGACGCTTCCGACCGTGAAGATAGTCTTGGCGTTGGGAATACCCGTTCACCAGTGCCCAGCGCTACTATTGGAATTTTGGAATCGTAGACACTGAAAAATCGATAAAAATACATTTTCTCGAAAAAAAAAAAAACAAACACCATAGCGCTAGAATCTCCTACCTAACACAAGGCACCGAACAATCTGCTACTTTTCTGGAGAATATTGGCAACATTTCAGTGGCTGCGTCATTGAGGTCAAAGACGACAAGTTGTCCGTCGGAAGTACCGGAGAACAAGTACCGACCAGCACTAAAATCACAAAAAATTATTGGGCAAAAAAAGTATTGGGCAAAAAAATATGCAAAAACAATTCCTTATCGCACCTGTCCACATCAAAGCAAGCCCTCTGATTAGTCGTGAAAGGACGCAGCATTTTGAACATTAGGGTGCCCGGCATTCGCATATCGTAGCAAAGTATCTCATCACTCTAAAATACATGCTTGTTCAGCAGCCGGTTTCGACGAGAACTGGTCCCTGATCATTTTGCCACGCCACACTTATGCCTAAGCACGTTTAAAATAAATTGTATGATACCACAAATTGATAATCAACAGTAAAATCTGATTTGCCAACAAGCAAGGATGTAACTAGATAGTGGCGGGACCAGTTCTCGTCTTACGCCAACAGCACGAACCTTACGTGGAGCCACGAACAGTCGCTGCCCATCGCATGAATAGTGTATATCAGTGATACCTGCTGATTCAGTAGAGAACATACATTCTAACGAGTTGGTGCGATCCGAATAGAATCCCACTGAAAAGGTACAAGTTAATTCCTAGTCTAAATGAGAAGTCTAGCGAAATTTTAAATACCGAGTTTCATAAGGAAGGACAGTAGTTTGGTAAGAAACTTGAAATTCTAGTGAGAAAAGCCGACGATTCAAGCAATCTCAGGTAGTCGAGAACATAGAGAGCGATGTTAGGCGATTGCAAGCGGGCGCTATGGACCAGAGCGACAGAATGCGATGCTGAGCGAGTGCAAGCGAGCACAGCGAGACATTTCAAAAGAACGCGATGGTAGGCAACTGGAGACGAACACTATGAGCCAATTCGGGACAGCGCGATTCCAAGCGATGCAAGCAAGTGCATCGAGGCGAGGCGACTATACGCGACACGGGGCGGGTGCAAGCAACCACGACGAGACGAGTGAGTGCGACATCGAGCGAGCACAACGAGAGTAACCTTCTCAGCAGCAGAGAGCTTGAACATAAATAGGTAACAAACACGAGAAAAAAAACAACGCGAAGACAAGCACGAAAAAAAGATTGGCGATAGCACCCTAGAAAGTTTGAGCAAAACAGTGCTTTACAACAATATTGAGAAAAAAATGTTGTTAAAAATCGTTATGGGATTTTCATGTCTTTCATGTCTTACTATTAAGAAATAACGCAAAAGATACAAGTTCTAAATATCTAAATGTTAAATTCTGTTCAATTCACTGCACTCGCACGGCCGGCGATTTGCGATTTCAAGCAGCGCGAGCGGCAACGACTTCAAGCGACAACAAGCGACTGATTGAAAAATGGGAACAAACACAAAACTCACCATTGCCATCGTACGTTGCAACAGCATAAACTCCAGCAAACACCTTATTCATAGCAATGCACGATACGATCGATTTTTGACCACCGGTTTGTTTTTCTAGAAAAAAATTCTCACAGTAATCCTACCGTGCAGTAATACTTTGAGGAAACCACCATACCCCATGTTTTTATCGACGTGTGTTGACGTCCTGGTCGACCAGTGTCCCATATCCTGATGCACGAATCATAACCACCATACAGCTTTTCACCGTCGTTGGAGAATGCGATCGAGTACGCGGCGGACAACTCGTCCTAAATGACGGATTCTATTTTTGGAATACGTTTTAGGTTAGGAAAGAACTCACTAAATGGTTAATTCCTCTGTATGACGAAAATCTCGCTCCAGAATCGTCCCACAAATGGATAGGGTGGTGTTTAGCGGTTGTGGCAAGAAACTGTCTATCGCTTCCATCAAATAACCACGCAGCATCGTAAATAGGATCACCAAGTGGAATCTTCAGCACCAACGACAGTTTCTAAAAGTGATGAAGTCAGCGATTGGTCAGAAGTTAGAGGGCCACGCCCACAACCCCACCCAGATCTTGCTTGAGCTAAAGATACATATATCGTGTCATAGGCGGGCACTCTGTCATTGGCTTCTCAAGAGTGGGCGGAGCTTCTGCGCCTTCATTGTCCACTACGATTTTTCACCATTTACAAAGATATTCCAAGTAAATTTCCTATCAGGGAGAGCAGAATGATTAATCTCGTCCCAGTTGCACGATTCATGTGCTTGAGAAGCAAGGCGTGGCAGGACCCACAAAGCGTGGGTGGGAGCTGGTTAAGATTTGGGTGGCGCTAAGCTTACAACAGCCAATAGCAAGCATTCGACACAGCTTGCGCCCTCAATACAATCGTCCTACCTTCTTGAAGTGGGAATGTTCTTATATTATTGACTCTTGTGTGGGCGTGACATATCCATCAAAAATCATATTTTTTGGAAAAATTAGCAAAAGCTCAGGTCATTTAGTATAGAAAAGTAAAGGATGCTCTGGTAATTTTCCTTCAAATGTGAGATTTGATAATCTCCACGACAAGAATTGCAAATGGAATCATCGCTACTCGGCCGGTTACCGTGCGCATGTCACACATAACCAAAAAAGTTTCCTGACACTTTCACCTGCTCAGCGTTCAGCTCAAAAATCCTAGCTGAGTTGTCAGCTGACGTTGTTGCCACATGAGATCCGCTAGGAGAAAATCGACACAGCTTCAGAAAATTATTGATTGGAAATGACGTCGATGCGTAACTCATGCGTGCGCAGTGGAACGCATCCTTAACACTGAAACGAAACAGAGGAAGTACTGTTGGAAGAACCGTGGTGACTATAAAACATTAAACAAACCGTAAAAACTGAAGCAGAAGCAAATATCCAGTTGGATTTACAGCCCATTTTACCACTTAGTCAAATGGTCTTCAACAATTTTCCGATTTTTTAAATTTTATTTTCAAACCATTAATCTGTTACCTGCTGGAAAAATTACTAATACACTACTTGCCAACTCGTTGAATTGTTTAGTATATAAATAGTAGACAGTATATAAATAGTAAATAGTAGATAGCGCACAGCTCTGGTTTAGTAGACATGTCTTTTAATTTTTTTCCTTGTTCTTGTGCGTTTTTTCTTGTTTTATTTTACACCTGTGGGGACAGAGACGCATGGCTTCTGCTTCTCTGCTCCCTCCTAATAACTGACACAATGTTGAAATGTTGAAACCATACCTGTCATGTGGATGCATTGCTACGTTGTCGAATTTGAAGACAGACTCTCGGCGCACGGGTATAGTGGGCGGAGCATCCTAGATTTCAGTCAGTCACCTTTTTATCCGGATCTTTCTCATACTTAGGAGAATACCGCCAACCTGGACTTTCTGCACTTTCGGTGCCTTTGATTCTCCCTCATTAGAGCTAGTAGCTGGACGCTTATAAGAACTTCTGCCTCTGCCAGGCCACTTCTCCTAAAATAGAACCATTCTTACAACCTGATTCACCTTCTAGAAGCTCCTACGTAATCATGTACATAGGGGTAAGCTTACCGCAATCAAGCTGTGATCCTTATCGAAAGATGTGTGGGAGATGGATGCGTCATCTGAGGATGTGTTTTGCGAAGCGGTGGGGAAATCTCTTTGGATACCCTGAAGCAAAGGAGTTCTAGGAAAATGTGACAAGCACCTGATGAACCTCCAAAAACTCCAGTAAACTGAGCACCAGCTACGGATAATTTTTTTTCTGTGTTAGTTCAACTCATTAGGGTGAAAATGAATGGAAATGCACTCTTATACTGGAGGAAGCGAAGAAGAACTCTAACCTGAGCCGCTTCCAACTCCCTCTGTAAAGCTCGCCGCTCGCGTCTGTTAAGTTTCGCTTCCGGATCATTGAGTTTGGCCAGGATGGCTTCTACAACGCTCTTTTTCTCGACATCTTCCGTAGATGTTGAGGGCTAGAAATAACAACAAAGGATTTCCACCATCTGCTCCAGAAAATACCAAAGCGCACCTGTTCAGTGGGCGTGGCTTCAGGTTTATCCACGGCGGTGGATGGTTCAGTGGGCGTGGCCTCAGCAATGACCGATGCAGAGGGAGGCTTATCGGGTACGGCTTCAGGTTGAGTTATGGTGGTGAGTACCTCAGTGGGCGGTGTCTCAAAAACCGTGGATGTGACAGAAGGCTCAGTGGGTGTGGCCTCGGAAATGGGTGGTATAGCAGAAAGCTCAGTAGACGTTGCTTCTAGAACGGCGGGTGGATCAGTAGACGCATTACTCGAGGTCGTTGTTGATTCTGCTTCAACTTTAGCCTCCTTCGCGCCATTCTGTCCTTCCTCAGCAGCTGTATCACAAACTTCCGCATCGCACACAATTCCGCCACTGTCAGAGTCCATACTTGTAGCCTCAATTTTCTTTACGCTTTCCACTTCCTCCTCCACTTCTCCAGATTTGATCTGCAATCTCTAACTCACGCTCTTGAACGATTGGCAAACACGCTCCAACCTCATCTTTCTGCTGCTCAGCGACTTCTGTTACAACCATTTCCACTTCCGTGACATTCTCAACAATACAGGATCCTGGCACCACTTCTTCGTCCGAATCCATTGCTATCCAGAGACCTAGGGACACAAATTTTCTGGACATCCACTCACGCTACAAAAATGATGCAGCAAATCGGTAGAGTCACTCCTACTGTCCTCTGCGGCTAAGTTGAAGCAAATTACAGGAGTTTCTTGCGTAGGAGTTTCTTGCATCCTGAGGAGAAATGAGGCGGTACTGCTGTTCTCTCATTGATGGATTCAAACACACCGAACAATGGGGGACGAATCACACCTAATTTAGGGTTGAATAGTTTGAATCCACCAATCACACAAAAGCAGCATCGCCTCGCTTTTCCTCACGTGCAATGCATACTGCATAAAACCGTCCTGGATTCACACACAGAAGCCCCGCCCACAACCCGCCGAAAGTTCTGCCCACCATATGGTATATTCAATCATGGAACAATCATTCCACTTACAAAGTAGAGCACATATAATGTACAGCAGCGCTTCTGTTCGTCTTGCCCTAACGCCTTGATCCACAGGGAATCGATACGCATACTTTCCACTATCGTTATCACTTCTTTCTCCCTTTTATGGCTCCTCTTGAATTGGTTTCGAATGCATTATGGAGATTACCCAGGATAAGTGCGTTAATGCCTGTGTTAATGATGGGCGAATTCAGGGGAGATAACACGCTGCTTGGTGTACTGTAGATATACACTATTTCCTAATTTTGATAGAAAACGTATACAAATATGACTAAATCACCAATATGTGAGATAAAATCGTTAAAGTGGAGAAACTTGAAACAAATTCAAACTCAATAAAAAAATAGAATTATTTTATTGAGCAAATCTGAAACACTGACCACATCTGTGTAACAAGTATGTACTAGGTAACAATCATCGATTTCGACATCGACTAATAACAACAACATGTAACATACATCACTTTGTGCACTATCAAAGTACCATGTAGCACCTAATTGAAATGACAATTACAGTGGGCGTGGCCTCACAGACCCCGCTCACTGCGTACGTTCATAAAAACCTACTGGAAACTCAACTGAAAACTTGAAACGAAACTGTAGAAGAACCTGTAATTAAGCTAAACCTACATAACTAATATTATAGTACACTCTGACTCTCTATTTCTCCTCATTCAGCTCTTTCTTCAATTGTTCCAACTCCTCTGCCGTTAGCCCTGTTTGGGACAACACTGACTGCAGTACGGATCTGAAACGAAGGACGTGACGTGGGCGAGGCGACGCTTCTCAGGATTCAAGACTCACTTCTTCATTCCTTTTCGTTTATCCGGCATTTTCAGCTCCTTTTTCTTTTGCGCTTCATACTCCTCTTTTTCTCGTTGGGTTTGTGCTCGTTCACGCATTTTCTTCAGCAAAGAGCCCTAGCAAAAGAAAATTTACATATATGTTGGTTAGTAAATAAAAGAATAAGTCACCTTGCGAGCATCGCCCATCGCCGAATTCTCCAGGATTTCCAGGATATTCTCTACAGACACCTGTAACATAGCATCCAGCTGTTTGCAAGCGTCACGAATTGCCAGCTCATCCGGTAGCATATCGGGAAACCGTAACGACAGCCATAGATACAAATCCAGGACCTCGTATACCTGTGAAAGTACAGATATAATAGGAAAGTGAACTAAAAATTTGACGACCGGCGAAGAGCTTGTGCGTATTTCGCGTTTAAAAAACAAGCGGTACCTTCTCCAGATGCTCTAACTGTTGTAGGTTTTCTGGCTGACCAATGGATTCCCAGTTTAACATATCCATCATCCAATCATAGGTGAGGCACTGGCCTGATGAGAACCTGAAAATATTGGACAAATCAGACGCCTTCTAGGCCTTCGATAGTGGGGTCGGGGAGGGGGGGGGGATGGGACTGGACGAGTCATACAGTGTCGGTCAATCACTCTTGCACCACAGATACTGCCCGTCTGGTCTGCCGCGCTGGAACATCCAAGCGGCGCGGCAGATCAACTGGAAACTGTAGTTGTCGTGCTTTGCCGGTATTGATGTCCCGCTCGTTCTTCGGAGTGAAAGCAAAGAGAAAAAAATGACGGAAAACATAAGAAAAACACCAGAACCGGCGATGTTCCACAAGCATAGCGCCCAGCTGATGTACCGCGCTGCGTAGATGGTGCGACGCGGTAGACCAGACGGGTGGTATTCTGTGATGCGAGAGTGATTAACCGGCACTGCACAGTCATCGAAGCGAACGGGTTTTCATAGTTCATAATGGCGTAACAAATCAGCTTAACTTACCTTCTGACCATCTTAACAAATGCAGCTGCTGTCAGCTTACTGTCTACATTTATCGGAGATATACAAAATGTATATCGTACCTGAAATATCGAACAAGATAAAACATCATCATCCGTCATCTGTCAGAACACCATAACCAGCTAGCTACCTTACCTTCAACGGCAGTGGAATATAATCAATAAGATCAGCCAGCGTCCTCATCTGCTCCACTGTACAAATGAAAAACTGATCGGATATGGAACACACTGCAATGCAACTTTAAAACAAATAGGTATCAATAGGTCAAGGATCAGAAAGCACCTGAAACAAACAAATCCAACAAATGCACGAAAGAAGCTTGAGGTAAATGGAACGAGAACGTTTCTATCTGCTCAAATGTTGGCGCTATTCCAACAGTTTCGATCGGTTCCACCTAAAGCAACAAGGCGTAAGGTAAAAACCATGACGGTTGATAACCATGACGTCACAAAGAAAACAAACCAGCTGACTCAGAATATCCCGCAGTGTTCCAATGTCTTCGTTACGTAATGTAGTAGCAATACCGTCAGCATATGCTGTGCCGTATCTTAAGTTCGGAACTTTTAAAACCAAGGAAATGCAAACCAATGGAGCCGGCTAACCAGTACCTGCCGGCTCTTCCTGCTATTTGTAGCGCTGAGTAACTGGGCAGCAGTTCACCTTGCCTTGTACATCCTGAGAATATTATCCGGCGAATGTTCAAATTCAGCCCCATTCCTATTGCATCGGTAGCAACCTTTAGAGAGAAATCATTCAAAAATCAAAAATTTCTGAGAAATGCAGCTGTTATTACAATAAAGAGTAGTTAATATCCACCCAGAACAGCGAATTCAAGGTTCGCATCTCTTTTACCCACCAAAACATTGCATGGATCATCAGGGTCATTGAATTTCGCTGCCTGGGCCAACTTCGTCCCCGGCGGAAGGTCACCGTAGATGACAGCCGGTTTTACACCTAGTTTCTCTAGACTCTTTGTAACGTTGTAGATCGCTTTGCGGCTAAAACATACTATGCAGTCACCGGGCTGAACCTGAAATAAACACAGCAGTCATGCGTTCTTTTTATGTGAAGGAATACCAATTATAAAACAGCTGAAAATCTAATTTGGGCGACAACAACAAACTCACATGGTCCAGTGATCCTAATCCTTGGTTGGCTATGGTTAGCGAGGTTTTTCTCTCATAATACCGAACCTAAAATAGTGAGAATAAAAAAAAAAGAAATAAGGAAATTTTAGAAGACATCGACATGCAATTTTTTCAGCAAATAATCTTAGGCTGGAAGATTCTCATGATTAAGTGGAAAATTTTGAGAAATATTTCAGTAAGTGCTCCATGTTCCAATCATTCAGCAGAAATTTCGAGATATATTTCAAGAAACATAAGCGAAGCAAACGCTTCAAGGCTGAATTCGTAATGAGATATCCACAAAAAAAAAACACGGCTCCAGAACAAATAAAAACTTTTTATCAAGGAAGGAAATAAATATGAGTGAAGAACTGACGCACCTCGACGTGCTCACCAATTGGATCAAGTAGCTTCTTCACGATATCTATGGCAGCTGGTTCACCGCACAGATGCACCTGCAATACCGATTGATCACAATGAAGTCGAAAATTTCACTTAAAAACTGGTTAGACACTTTAGTAGCACTGAGAATTAGAAGGAAAAGAGCGCTCAAATAAAGTAAGAACGGCCTTTTCGATTTCTTCCTTTTTTCACTTTAATTCCATCTGAAAAGTGACTTCTTACTAAAATAAGCTTTTCGTACCTCATCTGCAGCCACACCCAACAAGGCCCGTGTCCACGCCCAGCCACGCTGCTCATCTCGAAGCATTTGGATTTCGTCAATAACTGCTACCTAAAAGAGTCTTTACGCAATCTAGGACCATGGATCATCTTGCCTCTTTTACTTTTACCATTCGATTATGCAGAGGAATTGGAATCGACGAAACAGCAGTATAGATAAAGCAATAATCTTTAGCAATGGGGAGCGAAACGTTGAATTCTCATTGGTCAGTTGTAGTTAGCCAACAAGGAGCTACCGCTACACCCAATAATTGAAACTGGTGAGCTACTTCCAAAATTTAGAATAAGAGGGGAGCTTGATGTGCTATTGGGCACAAGCCCAAATAGCCTGCACATCAAAAATAGTTTCTAGAAAAAGATTACTAAAATTCCAAGGGAAATCGGAGCCTCGTATGGAATCCGCCTGTTTTTTTTTTCTTTGGGGTGGACAAAACACCTATTTTTGTCCGAATAACTCGACCACTTCATGAAGGCACCCAGATCCCCCTCCCGGAAAATTTCACAAACTTCGCCACATAGGCAATTTAGCCTGCGAAGATCAAACTGGAAAGATATTCTTACCTCGACCCTCATCTGTGTAGAAAGCATCTCTACGGTAGATGACAAATGAGCACTAGGATGGAAATTATCGACAGCATATCTAGAAAAAAAAAGTGATTCTAGGAAAATCCATATAATTCTCTAAGTAACCTACCGTCGCTCTTCGCCAGTGACTAAGTCGCACTTGATACCCAGCTCGTTGCTCCTATTGAAAACTTCAGCGGCTAGAAGTTTCAAAGGCCCACAATATACGCCACTTTTAGCCTCCCCAAACCTTCAATGAACAAATAATCAAAAATGTTTGATGTTTGGCAAGTAGTGTGAAATATTTGCACCTTTTCAATGCATGGTACGTCTTCCCTGAATTCGTTGGTCCTGCATGAAAAACTATTTTCCGTTGGACAGTTCGTGCATCAGGATACCAGTTGTGCGGCTGGGTGAGATCAGAGATCATTCGTAGATCATCCATAGCTTCCAAGTGTGGGAAGACCTAACAAGGCGAAATTAATCGAATGAAACCATTGTAAATAAGACTTATTGAATGTAAAAGAGAAGAATACCCACCTTACGTGCATGAGCCAGAAAGTATGGGAAGAGCCTGTCAACGTCATGGCCTTCCTTGATAATATCTTGGAACAACACCAGTAATGCCGGCTCGACACCGCCCTTCAAAAGTCATTCTTAGGGATATCTTGACGAGAAAAAGTGCTAAAAAAAGATAAGAAAAGGTCAAGATCTTCGGTTCATCCGTGTATTTGGGTACTATACAAAGAAAATTGCATAGAGACTCTTGAGAACCGTAATTTACAATAATAAGATTAGAATTTACTAAGCTCACATGCAAAATTTGGGAACGTAAAGAGTGAGAAATGAGAGATAAGAGAGAGATGAATGGTTCTAATTGCAGCTCTGAAAAAAATGTAGGGTGAAATAAATGGACAAAGATTAATACCTTCTCACTCAAACAATACTCTCGGAACGACCGATAAGCAGTGACAAAAAGCTTAGTGTTGAGTCCATTTTCGGTTGCCAATTCACGGATAGCTTTTCTCCGGAAGAATTCGTCAAGAGCTAGGCCCATATTTGACTGAAATGAAGCAAATAAGTTATACAATATAAAAAACGGTAAGGTAGTATTTAGTTGAACTGTAGGCGATATCTCTGAGTGATGTTCGCTCGCAAAACCATGAGAAACCACTACAGGTTAATTTTACCGCTAGAACCCACCGAATCTAGTCCTTCCGTCCATTGCTCGTAGCCAATCGCAGAAGTCCGCGATGGTGTCACTACTCGGGGTACAACAAGGTCTTCGATCGCGCTTCCTCCGCGATCAGCTGGTACTCCTGGAACTTTATAGAATACAGCAGGTCCCAAGGAGAAAAAAGGGGAAACCACAATATCAGAACCTGTGATTCTTCTTCTCCTATTTGGCGTAGATGGATTTGACTGGGACCGTACGACGCCCCGAAATCGCAAAGAGGTACAAGACACTGGGCCACCTAATAAAGTCTCCGAGGCTGATACAGTACCTCTTATTAAGGTGGATAGACGTATGCCACTACGGCATGACATCTATAAAGGAAGGAGTTAATATTATTCTGATTTTTGAGAACTGCACCCAACTGACTAAGAAGGGTGCATACATAGTAAGAAAACAATGGGTAAGTTACCCAAGGACGGTTCAATATATACTAAGAATGGAACAACCAGTAATGTGCAAGAGTATTTATTAAAAAATCACTTTTTATTCCGGAAAACCTCGGGAAATAAATATAAAACATCCAACAATGACAACAAAAACAAAGCTGCATAAAACCAACGATCATCACTAAAGTCAAATCGGAAATGACGATGTATGTATTACTGCAACCAAGGTAAAGAACCCAGGGCGAGCCTTGACAGATTTCCCCTCGGCGCCCACTTAGTCACCTGTCTCTGTAACACTTTTACCAGTAGACTTCTAATTAACCAAACCAAAGCGGCTTTGGAAGTTGAAATGGTTGCACACGGGAAAAGTAAGTTGAAGCCGCAGAGAAATTATGATTTTCTGACTCGGGTCGCGGTAAACTAACAAAAGGATTCAGGAACTGTCAGTTTAGTATTATGATATGAAAGAGAGAGAGAGAGAGAGAGAGAGAGAGAGAGAGAGAGAGAGAGAGACTGGATGGTGGATGGATTTCTGACACAATCACCAAAACTTTGAAAAAAAAAACTCAGAAAAGAAGGGAACAAAAAGAAAATGTCAAATACAATAGCCTCTTCACTCAAAAATACATTGTAACTACAGTTATTTGCGGCAAAGAAGTTCATCTTCTGTATGAGGTTTCTTCCTCCAAAGGAATGGGACAGGATTATCAACAAACTCGGCGAATTCAACCAGCTTACCAGAACAAGCACAATCAAGAAGCAGCACACGAAAACTAGTCCCCATTGGCCGAACGATTCCTCGTGTTCTTAAATAACGTCCCATGCCCTGGGATAATCCAGTCGGCTAGCTCCAGAATTTTCTCTCGGCTCTTCTCCTGCTTTTCGGGATAAGCAGACACCGCTTTCCATTGTTCAGCATCGTCTTCACTCTCGAAAATATCGCCTCAAAAACAAATTTAATGGAAGACCAAGAGAAAAAAAGAAACAACACAAACAACAATGGAAATAGGTAAGAAAGGAAAAAAAGCGCACATACCAGCAACAACGACGCATCCAAGCTCCGTATTCCTCACAACAACAATAAGGTCATGGTCAGTGTGGCCAGGACAGCGGTGGAGATCGACATCCGGTGTAAGCATTATGGGATTTTCCTAAAACTTCAATTTCTAAAGCACTCAGAAGAGACGAGAAAACTCCTTTTAGGAACAAACTGCCCACAGAAAATGTCAAGAATAGTTTTCATGAAAAATGCTTCCCTCTTCAATGATCTTTTCAATGAAAAATCTTTTCAATGTGAAGACTTGTCAAATCGGTTTCAAACACCGTGAAGAAACATGGAGGTTTCAAAAGTTGTAGCGCAAATACAAGACACAAGAGTTGAGACGGAGTATTATAGAACACATCGGAAATGAAAAAGGGTAATATAATAAGGAGATGAATAAGGATACCATACCTCAGAAAGAGAGTCGTACTCGCCATTAACAGCAATATCCGAAGCCATGTAGATCTTGGCACTTTTGAACACCCCCAAATTTCCACAGTGATCGATGTGGCCATGGGTGACAACAACAATATTGATCTAAAGGAGACAAATGCAGAAAGCAGATATGTTACAACGAAGAATTTAAAATAATATGAAAAGCACTAGTAGCCGACAAAACGAAGATGAAAGCCAAAAAAAATCACTCAGCAAACAGGGGAACAATTCAGAAACCATGCACAAAATTCCGCTGCGAGTATAGTTCCAGAAGTAAAACAATAATAAATCATAGGAAAATTAAGTAACCTTTAAGAACTACTTGCGAATTGGACAAGATTTACTGAAAAGCAACGAACCTCCGCTGAATTACTGTTCGGCTACTAGTGAAAACGCTTTCACACTCACACCTTCCTTTTCGATGCCGAACTCTGATAATCTTTGTAGTATTTCGTTACCATTCCAAGGATCACCGCAGTCAACAAGTATATTGACGACCCTCGAGCGGACAAGTGTCACCTGAAGAAGAGAGGATGGACAACTGATCCACAACAACTCTGCAGTCTTCCACGCTGACAATTCATCAAGATCTTCAATTCCTGACCGAAGGATGACGCAAACCACACGCAAATACTAGTCTACCTTTTTTTCTTACTTACCGAGCCTGTCGCCACATATTTTCCCCCTTCTCGAGCGTACCCAACGATCAGCTGATTGACTATTGGTTGGGACATTGAGCTCTAAAGAAGCTTTACTTCTCTTTCGTGTGGAAATCACGATCTTTTAATGACTGTACAATTCGGTATCTACAAATATCACATGATTTTACACAGATTCAATAAAGAAAATTCCAAAATTATTTACCTGCTTTATTCATTCACCCATAAACTTTCATAAAATAAAAAGACAACAAAAAAATGGCAACTAGATCCCTTGTAAACAATGCAATATAAGTCAAGCAAGTGAAAAATATAGCTATCACAGTGTTGGAGCTAAACATAAATCAAGAACATTACCAAGTAAGCAGCACTGGGACGAAGGAAGTCATCTACAGGCAGTGTCTCATATACTCTAGATTCATGTAAATGGAAGATCTTTGCCATGCCTACTTCTCAGAAACTGTAATCCTTCCAAAACTCTTCTGTTTTCAGGAAAAACGTTCATCTGGTAGCAACAAAAATAGCAGCAAAATACTTCAGAAGAATATCTCACATTTGAGCTCAGAGACTGTTCAGCAGCTTCTATAAATACCTCTTTTTCTTTCGGTCGAGCTCAGATTATGAAGAAAATTCGGTCACAATTGGTCACAGACGCAAGGAAAATGTGTCAAGACAATCTTTTTGTGGGTGATGCACGGTCACAGGAACCAGGTCGAGGATACTGTTGTATCATTGGTACACTCACACATCTCCATCACGTTCAACGCTAACTCGTCTGCTGTTCGCGCGATTATAGTATGCATGCGTGTGAAAGTCACCTGTAGTTAGAAGGTGAGCACACGACGAGTGCTCACTATATATACAGGGTGTTTTTCCGGGAGTAAAATCGGTGCAATTGCGGACCCAGTACAAAGGCTACGTGCGAATTGCTGGAACCTCCGCTTTCACGTGGTCTTTCGACTGAGAATTTGATCTATTGGAATGGATCAGATCGCGCGCGATGTTTACTCCCGGAAAACACACTGTAAGGCAGAACAGGTGTTCGTATGGACCAATCGTACAATAGTAGCTCCGCCCACTTTTCCTCGCCATGATACACCGGTCACTTCTCATGAGTGAATGTCACGCTAATTTTCTAACAATGCTCAAAGAAAGGCATACATACAGGCACCCCATACGCATCAGGTTGTTTCGCTCGAACACCGAAACCGCGACGCAATACGTACACAGCCTGAATCGCAAAACTGCCGAGGCGGACACAGCTATCGTACTATCGTAGCTCATCCATTCCCTTTTCTATGTCACTCCTTAGTCGGATGAGATTCTTCGCTCGTTCCTTGTTGACGCCATAGATCTTCATTTCAAACAACTTCTCATCTGCTACTTCTTCAGGGAGCTAAAACAAGCATTGAAATAATAAAAAATATGAGAACTTATGAGAGAAAAAAAAACTGAGCCGAAGATCTAGAAAACCCCACACAACAATCGTAAGAAGACTTTCAAAATAGCAAAATGAAGTAAGAAAATTGAAATGGAAAACGTTCTTTCAGGAACCCTAGATTGATGAAGTATAAAAGTATCAACACCAACCTGATCAATCTCATCCTTCAGCAATGTTATTACTGCCCAGGATAACGACAACAGTTTCAATGATCCAAGCAAGGTTATGAAAGCCTGAGACGCAAAGAACTCCAATTTAGGGTATAAAAACCATAAAACTAGTGGAAGCGGGGCGAACCTCATCGTAGTACATGTTCGGCGCAACACCACATCTTGAAAAAATATGACTGAGTATGGGAATTAAGCCGTTTTCCATGTCGAATAGCATTTGAGTCGCTCCCTCAGCACTGCAAAGAACACTATCTCATCCAAGTTTCAGAAGCAAATCAACAGTGAACAAACCTGAACGGCGTAACATCCACGATTTCCTCTAGGATTACGGTCGCTAGAGCTGACGACATGCGTTTGAACAACTCCTCCAGAGAATCCTGCGAAAAATTGAGCTCTCTGCGCCAGTGGCGAATGCAGAAAGGCAAGACCAAGGCTCAGTCGCTATTAGCCGCGCAGACATCACCTACCTTGGAGATTTGGGCTCCAGTGTTGGCAAAAGTCGTCCGAACTTTCATTAATACTGGACAAAATATATCCGTTATATCACGTGATGTGTTCCCGAGGCGTGGTTCCATTACACACCTGAAGAAAAAACTAGGAAATGGTTTTAAAAAAAGACAAAAACCAAAGAGCAGTGGCGACATTCATACCAGAAGTGTTGCTGGTATGGTTTGATAACGTCAGTGGTTTGCACTCTGAGGGAAGTGACTACATCTTCGGCCATTTGATTCCACACATGTCTAGAATGCTAATAAATAGCGCGCAAAAATCGAACTCTGCTTCCGAATATGAGCAGGAGAGCGCAAGAAAATATAATAAAGAGACTTGCTCTAGCAAATTCATGCTTCAACCTTTTCAAACTGAACGCTTGTTTTCTAAAATTACGGATTACGTTACATGATGGAGGTAGTCGATCTCTTCCAATAAATTACTCAGTTCACAACTTCCCCCGTGATTCCTATGATAACTAAGAGAATAGAGGAGGGTCTTAACGGCTTTCTACCTTCTCTTGTTGGCAAAAACATCGTCTGTACCCCAAAGTCCACTAAAAATTGAGCTAACATGGAGAAAACTAGGTTTATGAGACCTAATTGTGATTCATATGGCAAGAGATTGCAAGTGATTATGTACTCGCTATGAGTAAATGGATAGCGCAAAGAAAAACCGGGTTCAGATTGTTGCACTGAAATGAACGGCTCACTTAAACATTGCTGACGATTCATCAAATACTGCGCGTCCTCCAGTAGAAGTGATCCCGCTTAATAAGCACGAATCGCTCCATTCTTCGACCACATGCCTCAGGTACCTTGAAACTTCCCAAATTCTACCCCTCTACGATAACAGAACATCATAACACAGAAAAAAGAACAAAAAGAAACAATCAAGACAAAAATCGACAAAATGACCAACCAGATGGCATTCATTACGTTAGGGAACGGCTCACTCCATGGAGATTCCGACTGCCGGGCGATTTGCGCCAATCGTTTTCGGAAGTCATCCGTAAGTAGGAGTTGTAGATCAAGAAATCGTCGCTGCAAAACACAAGATTTCGCTAGAATTTAAAAACTCGAGAGTAACTCATTCATTACCTGAGCCAAATCATCCGGAAGCAGGCGCACACGATTTTGCTGCGATTGCAGCATAGAAACGAACGAATCAGCACAGTTACAAACCAGAAACTAAATAGAAGACATATTGGTGTGATTACCAACGAGGCGAAGTCAAATTGCAGAAGTGGAAGGAGAAGTGAAAAAAAAAGCCTAAAAGTGATTATATCAATTGCTCAGTTCGAATTGACGTAGAAAGACACTCGTTTAGATTAAGTTGGCATGTTAGTCTAAGAAGAGAACTGCGTCCAACTCAAACGAAAGTCAATACCAGAACCGTCTCGTAGTACTTTAACATATAAAGTCATACATAGCTTGAGCGCTCGTCAATTTATTCCAGTCTGTGAACGTAAAGAACTTTTTATCCAAAAAAAAACCCCGAAATAGCACGTAGAAAGAAACTACAAAGCAAATGAAAAGAAAAAAAAGAGAAAACCTTACCTCATCGGCATCTTCCATAGATCTGAATCGATTCTGCCATCGGTCTGGAGCAGATAGCATCTCATCCATTCGATCCAAGCAGCACTCGTTCTCTATCTGCAACGACAGCGCTGATGTTTAACAGCATAAACCCCCAATCATTGCATGATACATCAAATGGACCCTTCTCAGAACAAGCATTTCCAATATGGAAATGAGAATTTACGGAAAATATGTTTCACTGCTAGAAAGCACTCTGTGTGGAAGAGCTACTGAACAATCAAATTTTACTTTTATGTTATGACGAGTCAACTCACCTCAATCCACCTGCTTAGCACGGTTCGCTCGCAGAACAACGAGAGTATATTGGAAGCATATCCATCTGGGTCCATATCTGAATAGGAAGAGAACTCGGAGTAGGCGTCGAGGAAAAATGAATTATTATTCGGTAGAAAATAACCAATTAAGTATAGGAAAACAAGAGTCTTGCAAATCAGCCCATGAGGAAGAAGATTGCAATAAGGTTATGGAAAGCAGCGAAATATAAGTAGATCTATCTGTTCTAAAAAAAGACCTACCATGTAGCTGCGTCTCATATGAAATGCACTCATCGATAAGGTGAGAGAACAATAACACATCTTCCAATACCTACAAGATATATAGTATGCTGTAGCAAATTCAGACGGTAACAAACGATCGATGAACCTACTTTCTCCTGCTTCAATAGTGTTTTAGTCTTCGATATTGACAGCTCGGACAAATATTTCAGAAAGACCGACGCAGGTGATTTCGAAAGATTCTGAATCATACACAAGTTCACTATCTCTAAATAAAAAAAGTGAAAGTTTGTATATTTGTGTGTGAATGTATGTAATGAATAGGAATCGCAAAGGGTGAACCGCGGACCAAATTTTGCATGCACATCCTTCGCTGGCCGGCGGAGATCATAGGCTACTTTTTTTGCCGGAAACTCTAGATCGATTTATCGACTATATCGATTTTATTGACTTTTCGATATTTTTGCCCAGGGCTCGGTGGGGACATGTCTCTGGAGTTTCTCACTACGCTGAACATGAATATAACAACCATTTTGCACAAAATATCGATTAATTGATTTTTTTTCCATTTTCGGGACGGACAAGGACATGTCTACAGGGGTTTCTCAATACGCTGAACACACGTATGACAACCATTTTGCGCGAAATATAGATTTATCGATTTTGTTGATTTTTGGCTACTTTGCCCAATGGAGAGGTGAAGACATGTATCCTGGGGTTCCTCGATACGCTGAATATGAATAAGACAAGCACTTTATACGAATGCATCGATTCAAATTCACCGAAATAGCTTTGCTAACTTTTCGCCGACATGTCGATGGGAAAGGGTCACGTGGGCTTCGGCAACATGCTGATCACAAAAATTGTGAAGATTTTAATGAAAATTTATCTGTGATAGTAATTGCCTTCGGCAGTGTGAGATAGCCAAGGTAGTAAAATATCCGAGCGAAGTCGGGTACGCAGCTAGTCATCAATACAAGTGATTGACACTGATTCTAGACTTTTTTTAAACAGCCACTAGAGCAAAAAAAATGAAGAAAAAAAAAAGAAGATAATGAAAAAAATGAAAGTATGTGCGGGAGAAAAAGGAATAGCGATCAGTAACCTAAACAAGAGGATAAAACACCATACTGAGAGCTCAACGAGCCCAAAAAGCAAAGGTTATGGAATAAAAACATATAAGAAAGCCAAATATTAGGAGAAAAATCAAACTTAATAGTAAAGCTAAACGAACATACATGCTCCTTAATAACCATCCCTTGCACAGTTTCGAAGAAAGGCATATTTACTTGGATCCAATTCAATGTTTGGCTCAGATACCTTAAAAATAAACTTCAAATGATAATCTGCTCTAAATAATCAACGTTTTAGACCAGAATAATCGCAGCACTCCTGAAAAATCAGTGCACAAGTGAAACAAATGAAGGAATGAAAAATCCCACCATTGTGGCTTCGTCACATCATTTGTTTTCCGATCGCCATAAAAATGGAAAGCAAAGCGAATTCCAATAGGATCCAACAGCACCCGACATATTTCGTCGTAGCTTAATATAAACACCTTTGAAAGGCAAGGGTAATAATTGCACGTGATGCGAAAAGGAAGATGACATCACAATTTCAACAAAATGTTTAACAAAAACTGATAGGAGGGAAAGGAAACAATGGGAATGCGAATGATCACTTTGAACGGAAGTAGACCAGCAAGCGAAGGATACTCTCTGTTTCAGAAGAGGAGAAAATCATGGAATAAATTATCGAAAATGTTAAAGAAATGAGACAATGTTCATAATACATGACTAGCAAATAAATTCTTTAGGAAAGTCGTACAATAATGAGCAACGTTCAGCGCATGCAAGAAAACCGTTTTCGAATTCCTACTTATATCTTTCCCGAAAAAATAGTAGAATTCAGAGAAAGTAGTGATAAGAAAACATAAGCAAAACAACAGATAGCAGCCCGACTGGCTATTCGAAAGAGTTTGTCAAGTTAAGCTGCAGTTATACTTCATCGGAGTCCGATCCGGTCGGATAACGAAAGATATGTATCGAATATCGGATAATGACGATCAATACGTATCTCTTGTTATCCGACCGGATCGGACTTCGATGCCCTATAAATGAAGCTTTAGAATGCACAGAACGTCAATGTTGGTTTGTTAGCCTGGTTTCGCCCGGATTTGGTCATGCGCTAATAATTCCCAGTCCAGCAGACAAGTGAATAAATAACTTTAGCACTTTCTCCCAAACTCTTAATACTTACCCAGTCCCTCCTTTCGTATGCTCTGCGATTGAATATATCAAACTGAGGATATTGGCAATCGTACTTGCTTCGTCTGTGAACGCTCGGGTATCTCGAAAAGTAGAAATCAAATGAGTTGAAAAAACGCAACCCAAAAAAAGAAAAAAGTTAGCTGCTGCAAAGTACCTATTGAGTCCTCGAATGGATATTTTATTATGTCCAGAATTTCTTTTGCGCGCTTTCTAGCGAACTCATTCAATTCTGGAGCCAAGGAGTTTAACCCATCAATAAATGTGACACGAGAATTGTCGGTAAGCTGAAAAAAAAAGGAAATTTGCCCCTTTGAAGATTAGCACATCATAATACTAACCTCTACATGTTCTTGTGCATGAAGGCAAGCGTTGCGGAAATTTTCCGTCAGCTTTGTCCAATCGCACCGAGTATCTTTCATTAGGGTGCGACAGGATGATAGGAGGTCGCGGCCACGGTTCACCCATTTTAGTCTAGAAATGTGGAGATTAGAAAGACGCGAAGACGGAGAGAAAAGCGAGAGCTAAGCCGTTAGCTTTGGAAAGATCCATAGAAGCAGAATAAGGAATAAAAATTTTAAAAAAATAATATGAAGGTATGAATGAGAGGGGAGTATGAACAACCAACACCATCTGGGTAAAATAAAAACAACAGATTTTGGAATTTGTGCAATACAAATTACCTCTTCAGCTGGACTTGCTTCCGCGACAGAGCTTGTAACTGCGGAATCAGTTCGGGACAGTTCTAAAAAATCCACGCATCTATACATATTAGGTTGCAAGAACGGATTCGTTAAATGTCATAAGACAAAGTCAAGTCCAAGCTATAATACATATAGAATTTGGAAGGCAAGGACTTGGAGTGAGGGAGAATTATGACATTTTTTCTTTTTTGCGGCAACATGACGGAAACAATACTATTCAAGTGAGAAGAACAACAGAAGACAAAAAGAAAAAGTGAGTCCGAAACAAATGACTGCGAAATCTCGCACGGAAACTCAAAAAAAGCATTCACAGACCTTGAAAATAGGAACGAACTGTAGAACCAACCTTCTCTACAAGTTTGAGAAATGACTTGACGAAGCTCTCATATCGACTGCGGAGCATGCACACTTCCTCCCTCATGAGCAGCAAGTCCCGCTTAAATCTGAGAGGAATTCCGGACAGTACATATGTATGAATTCACTTGGTCTGGGATGGTATGATTACCCTTGAAGCGTAGCTAGGATCTGTGGATATGATTCTTCTAAAACGGCCAACTCTTCTGAGACAACATTTGCTTCGATATCAATTTCGCGAGCAACCTGCGAGTGAAACTCAAAATTTGGAAGCAAAATCAGGAGGAGCTGCACACTGAATAGAGAATAGAGGACTTAGCATCAACGAAAGCAGATCACTGAACCTGTAGGAGGAAAAAGGGTGGAAGATCAATTGAAACGAGAAAAAGTCTCATTTACGTACACGTGGGCTAAGTTTCTATAGTGTAATCAATGCTGCGACAGGTAGTAAAGTATCAACTATTCAGAAATAAAAGATAAAGTGGAAAAAACGTGGTCACCTTCCGAACATTTGCCAAAAACTCGAGCGCGTTGTTAGCGGGAAGAGCTTCCAGTTGGTTCCGCAAGGCTAAAGCCGTCTAAAAAAAGCTGTGCATTTCGAATGCAATGTAAGAAAACACTCGGAACTTTCTACAACTACACAACAAGCGAAGTGAGAAAAATGGGTGAGAACCAAAAATAGAACAAAAAAAAGCTTTAGGAAAGCAGTACCTTTGATAGTTCAGCAGGGTTTGGCTGTCCATTTGATTCGGAAGATGAATCGCCATCGTCCATTGAATGATCGCGTGACATTTACATGGATTCAACGTTTTTCAGCTGAGTTTCAAGGTAATCAAGAAAGGACGGATTCCAAACAGTTTTGGTCTTATATACCACACTTTGACCGGAATTAAAACAGAGAAATTGCATGAGAAAACAACCGAAGTCAAATCTACACTGTGAAAAACAACAAAGCTAGCAGCAAAATCCACAAAGAGAGAAACCGAGACAGTTTTCCGGTGGCCCAGCGTTTTGGCATGAATTCCAAAGTAATTCGAGCAAGTGTTGGCCGTGGAGCGCAGAAATAGAAAACAGCAGACTTCCAATCACTGGGTTCGAGCTCTTTTTTTACTAGGGAGGCTCGGTAGAAGATTCTTTTCGGGATCAAGGAAGAAGATGTTTCTAAGTAAAGATTCTAGCCTGAAGTGTGATTTACAACGATAAAAGAAGACCAAACACGAGGTAAAGAACGTTATACCTGGGGAGGGCGGAGCAGTCAAGCTCTGCGATTGGTCGATTCACGCAACTAACCATTCGCAAAGCTGAGTCACGCCACTTTTTCCAGGTACACATAACGCTCCACACCCTGAAACACGTTATTCATTAGGGAAATTACGACTTCCTTACCCCCTTCAGTATCCAAGTTGTTATAAGAGTTGAACAACGATTTTTGGTGAAATTAATCCTAAAAATGACTAAAAATGGTCATAAATTGTTAACATTTTCAATCAGGGAACCGTAACCGTCACACATGTCCCTGAGAAGCCTGAGCCACAGTTCCAGTGGGGAACAAGTGTTCCAGTTGACGTTCATGGGCTACGCCACGTTAGAGTACTTAATAGTAATATAATAGGCTACGCCCACAAATCGAGTGTGACCCTCTCCAAGTGTAAACTGACACGGCGTTGAATAATTTTCCAAAATCGTCTTCACAGATGAGTTATCATTATCTACTTTCTTTTTACAAGTATGATCGAACAGCAGCACATTACAAGTGACATGACTTACCAAGAAAAAAAATTCCCGTGGATGCTAATTTTTAAAACTGCCTAAGTATTCAGTTATATCATTGAATTGCTCATGACTTGCACAGTCCTACTTTATATTTTTCTAAAATAACAATATCATCTACGGCATTAATACGAACCCTAACTATTCTGTTGCTATTTCAACTCCGCTCTGTGTCAGCTGGCGTGTCGTTGAGTCTGAGGTTCATATCAGGTACCCGGTTCATGTACATTTCTACCCACTTCTGCGAGAATTGTTATATCTTGTGTTATTTTCGCGGCAAAGGTATTTTCGCAGTGCTCTACTCGTACGACCTGCTGAACGGAAAAATTTCCACGGGTACCATCTCTGAAAAATCGGTAGGAAATTGCTACATTATGCTAGACTATTTTGGCAAAACTGCCGTAAGATCTTAAGATGTTGGAAATGGCGACTAAGGAACTGAAGCAACCTTCCCAAAATTATAAGAGAAATATCCCTTTTTTCATTTCCAAATTAGGTTGTCATCCTTTCTAAACTCTCGCCTCCCCATGGTGTCATGCTTTTCATGAGCTAGAATATTCATGGGAGTGTTGCTGTGCGACGCTTTCCCTCAGAGTTCCGCTCTCCCACAATTGCAACAACTTTTTCCATTTCAACTAATTACCCTTGTTTCAAATTGATTTTTTCTTCCTAATTCTGTTCGATGCGTTGCCCACTCTGACGGTGTCAGCCTCATTCAGGTTATCTGCATTCCATAGTAATTATAAAACTGCAATCTGTTCTAGTTAGTGCAATCTGTTCTAGTTTTTAGAGCTTCTAACCCGAAACTCTTTAGAACCGTATGAAATGTGGCGTTAACTATCGAATTTCGTGCTTACTCAGTGATTTTTACCAGTGTTAGGAACTACGGAGATAGAAAGAAAGGGAGCACGCGAGAAATTGTGCGCTTTTCGAAGAGATGGACCAAAAAACGCTCGACTCCCGAAATTTTTTAGACCTTCTGTAGCTGGCTTCAAATTTTGCTGAGGCGAAATTCGTCGATAAGTTGCGTTTTATAGGGTGACGTGTAAAGTCAGTAGATCAGCAACTCGCGCTGCCTTGTGCGAACCGCCAGTTCAACGATGCGCCAGCTTACATGGTGCAACTTTTTGTAGCCATTGAGTATGCACCGATACGACGGTGATAAGCTAGATATAAGGATCTGCACTGAAATAATGAACTCAAATTCCGAGAGAATGGTCATTCGAAGAACCTCGACCCCCGGAGGAGCTTATTTCATCCGCTGCACATTTTTTTTTGGAAATATTCGTTGAAAACGCCCATCTACTCTTTCTTACAGGACTGACACTGTAATCATAACGATTCTCCAGGCGATAATGGCCAAATTTCAACGGTACGTCTGGGTTGATGCTGCAGCACGACGTCAGCGCAATCGCGCTAACTATGAACAGGAGCGGAAAGAGATGGAGAAGCGGATTGCCAAAGAAAAACGTTGAGTGAGCTTGTTCAATCGATAAATCCCATACTTTTGGAAAGGATGTCCAAGTAATGTGGCTGAGACAAAAAAAAAAGCGAAAAAAAAAGAATATAAATTTGAGCAGCATCAAAAGCCGTTTCAGGGAGGCTGAATAGTTTCAGGGAGCGACGGTAAGCGAGCTTTAACAGTGGGCGACAGAGTGGCGCTGCATGTAGGAAGTATAAACGGATTTTTACTCCTGTGGTAGGTACTGGGATCAACTCACATAATAAAGCACAACTTACGTATACTATGACATATATATAATATATAATTTTTTCCTCGGAAGCAGGAAAATCTGTCCAGCCATTCGCAGTAGTGCTTTTCTGGGAGCGCTGATTTTTTCTTCCACATGATAAAAAGTGCTGAAACAAGCGACTACTAGCGTGCAGCAAGAACGAACGAGCTCCTGTGAATTAACTCACAGCGACACAGAAAAGGGCAACTAGTTGAAGTATCATGTTTATATTCCGTCTGTGAAGGCAAACAAGCGATAGTAAGCGAGTGGAGCGAGCATAAGCGACCTCTGCGGGGAATGAAAGCGATATAAGAGTGCTTTCTGTGAATACGAGTCTTCTTATAACAATATGGAAAATCTCTACTAAAAATCCCGCGGCCGAATCTTTCTCTAGCTATTTATTTTTAAGCTCCGCCCCCATCGGATCATTCCAAATCTTTACCATGTTGGCCTGGAGAGCTTATGAGACATGTTAAGCACGATCATTCAGAGAACAGTCGTTTAGATGGAAATCAAGGAAAATCAACATCCAGTAGGCATACTAGGTACGCGAGCTTCTTGTTTTGTTTTGTTTGTTTGTTTGCTTGCTTGTCTCTCCCTCGAAAAATGGTTTACAGAAACGATGACGTCAACAAGAAACAAGTCTCACATTCCAACGCTGTGGAAAGCTCCAAGAATAAGACAAACTCTGCTGCAACCTCATCAGCAAAGAAGAAGCGTCGACAGGATAGTGGGCGGAGCCAGCCAATCACCAGTGACAACTCAGGCGAGATACTATTGGTTACCAGTACAATGATAAAGAATTTTCGATGAGGTACCTATTCTTTTTTCGGTAATGAATTGAAGGCGGGACCAACTCGATAACCGTTTCACAACTCATACAAGTATCCATCTATTACTGGGGAGAAATAGTGCAATATTTTGTCAAGAGGCGCAGAAATACTGCAAAACAAGGGCATTTATCGCCGCCGAGCTAGGTGTGATCAGGTCATTCTGTAGAGATTGAATCTGAATATTATGCCCAATTATTGCCATTGAAGATGTGCATGTAGTCCATTGATGAGACTTACCCTGCTGTAGCCTATACTTCACTCGAAGTACAACACACTGAGTCGCCGTCGCCCAGGCGTCATCAGTTTCGATACTTATCGAACCGAAACGATATGAAAACCCCCTACTAATGGTGACAGAAGGTGATAACAGAAAAGAAGGAATCCAAAAAAAGGTGGAATGAGTGAACGCCAATATAATGGCGAATGGCGGAGGCGAATAGCGTGAGCGAGCGACATTGAGCGACAATGAAACGAAGCTAGTTCGGATGTGGAAGCAAGGAAGAGCATTTTAACTTCACAAAGAGCAGTTCAGCAGCGATTCTGGAGAGAGAATATCTAACATTGATCACGGCTCAAAAAAGAAGTGAAAAATTAGTGCTCTATAGGAGGGTTTGGTACGCTAGCGACAGTGAGAGACAACAATCCCAGGTGATAGAAGTAATAGACTAGCGTTAATGAGTTCTGCAGTAAGTTACGAGCAGTTTATGAAATGGAAGCCGATAATGCAGCTTACCAACAAAAAACTGTAAAAGAATCAATTACGCGTTCAATGACATGGAAAGTATCTACTTTCTTAAACTTGGCGACAGTGAGCGACATTCTACCGCTCGCCTACGGAGGACGCAGACTATGTGACAATGTGAGAATTACCGGATTTTCCACTATTTCGGAGAGCTGGACGGTCACAACTCAAAAAATAAAGACCTTGGAAAGCCACCGCTCTTCGCGAGAGCCGCGACGCGCGTCGCAAGCGATGCGGCGTCGGTATGGTTTGTCCTAAGTAAATATAGTCCGAAAAGCAGCACTATCTCTGAGTAGAAACATCGTTAACAATGCATATGAGACCATTTATGCTGAAGAGTACATATGTACACAAAATATCATATCAAATACGTCCGCGAACTCCCTGTCGAAGGTGACCCGTCCGCTATCTCCGTTTCCGCCTCACTCTCGGATTCTTCAGTGGTAGCGTCGGACTCCACCGTCGACATTGCATGTTTCGCCTTCTTGGCTCGTTCTTGTGCTCGTCGATCCTCATGCATTTTTCTGGAAGGAAACTGGTCATGAGCTGCCGAGTGTGCGACTCCAGGCGAGGCTAAGCGACGAGCGACACACCTAAACTTAGCCAAATCGAAGCCGCCCATCGCTCCAAGCGTCGGTGCTCTGCGCCGGGATGTCTGCTGCTGTTGCTGTGGATGAGTATGTTCCTCGTCATGTGCAGCAATATCGGATATGGTCCGTTTTCGAACGTGAGCTGGTATTTCCATCTAAAATTAATTGGTAAATGGCCGTGACGAATTTGTGGATGCGGAGAAGTATGCTCCGCCCACTAACTCGAACTGTCTTCTTTGCTTTTTTGACCACTCGGAAGCTTTCCCGCACAGCATCGTCCCACTCTTCCTTTGCTTCTCTAGCTATGTGTGGAAATGAACACACAAGTAATCGGAACATCGGCTCCATATCCTGAAATTGTGCTACTGTCAATAGAGAACGTTATTAGGAGAACGTATTCATGTCACAAGAGTCTAATATAACAGTGGAGAAGGTGTGGAGAAAGGAGGCGTGACGGAGCAGGGAGGGATGTTCTTCGAGAGATAACGCACATACAGAATTACGATACAACAATGATTGCCTTATTGCTACACTAGACTTAGCACTGTTATTACGTAACTTTACCATGAAAAATCTTAGTTGGCTGTTTCGTATGCACAGTAATATTGCTAAGGTCACTCTTGCATCACAAATTACCGCTCATCTGATCTACCGCGCCGCACCATCTATGCGATGCGGCAGACCAGCCGCCAACACAAACCTTTCTCAAACAAACTATGGAAGTGATTGTCAAGCGTTGGTGGTCTCAATGTATTGCCTATAATTTCACCCAATCATTTTGGAATGAAAACAAAGACACGAAGGAAACGGTGGACCTGACCATAGCAGCGACCAGCTGGTCAGCCGCGGCGCGTAGGTGGTGCGGAGCGGCAGAGCAAAGGGATTGTATTTTGTGGTGAAAGAGTGATTGAACTGCAGTGTAATTGCTTTGGAGATAATTATAATGTCGTTTTTCCTCTTTAAAGAAGGTTGTAGAGATAAAGTGAGCGTCCATGGCGGTGGCCCTTCCGCGGCCTCGAGAAAGACGCCGCGCAACCGCGCCACGTGCGCCAGAATCGATGTCGTCTGTTACCGTAATGCTATTTCTAGGCGCTTTCCTTCCCAGTTTAATGATCTTTTCCCTTTCGCGGCTAGAAAAGCTGTTAAAAATAGCATGACGGCAGCATACGACATCTATTACAGCACGCGCGGCGCGGTTGCGGAGCGTCCCCCTCGAGGTCGCCGACAGGCCAACGCCATCGAAGCTCATTGTAAATTCAGGGAATTTTCTAGGAAACCGGCAACTTCTATGAATAACATTTAGCAGACATCCGCATAGCATAAACACCTCACGGAGAGGGAGAAAATTACCTGAAAAACCCGATATCCGTGCCCACGAAAATGCTCCTTGTGGATGCGTTCCAGATGTTTCTCGACGCTTTCCACGAAAGTGAAGAAAATATCATATAGTTGAGCATAAATACTGGTGTTTACTATGCTGACCAAGGCCAGACCCAGTAAAAACGCGCCAGCCAGGAACGGAGAATACTGTAATGATCACAATTGCTGTACCGTACCCTGCAATGTGCATAGGAGGGTCCTCAAACGAACCTGAATGTTATATGGCATCACATCGCCAAGGCCGATCGTCGTTAAACTTATAAATGTAAAGTAGAATGCCTCAGGAAATCCTATTCCTATAAGGAAATTCCATAAAAAGTTGGAAGAAAGGTAGGAAACTATACACTTACTCGTATTCCACACGTTCAAAGAGGCGGAGATTTAAGTTTTGCCCTCTTACCAAAGGTAAAATAGTAACCCACCCGGTTTATTCCCTTCGTTGTGATCAAACCAGTGGATGACCAACGTGCAGCTGATTATATAAATTAGAACTAGGGGTAATGCTATCCACATCGGCAGAAAAATCTCATCCCGAGGCATGGTTAGTTCTTTTTTCCGGAAATTCCTGAAAGCACAACCATTTAAAATCAACTTACCCTAATGAAAAAAAAGAGTTGGTAAGAACAATCTAACTCACTTCCATTTAAGCAAAAAATATATGTAAGTCTTTGTGAGTGTCCTTTGAAACAGCTCTCCTATGTCTCCTAGAACCACGAGCATCAGTGGTATTCCGATACATGCATAAACCACAGACAGCGCTCGACCCCAGAACGTTTGACATGCAATGGATCCTGAACTGAGCAGCTCTTTGAAATATATGAACATTGCAGTATTCTATTATACTATCTATTATTTATTTATATTTGTATAATTAGTATACACTACATATAATATACACTTTTTACATTTTATATTATATATTTCTGTTATGCTTATTATTTATTTATATTTACATATTTATTTATATTATTTAAACATTATTATCGACACAAGACCTACCATAACCAATTGTTGTGAATAACGTCATTGAATAAAACGTCGCACTGGAGTAGTACCACATCAAGTGCATATCCAAATTTTCGGCTTTGTGCCAAACACTGCCGTGAAATCGGCCCTCTGCTTCTAACATAGTCTTGTAGTACGTCTGAAGAAGATCGTATCAGGTGGATTCTTATGATAATAGTCCCTCTGTCTTGTCAAATTTAATGGAATTATGCCAGCTCATAATGGTTTTTGAGAATTTGACATGAAAAAAATCTCCGTAAGCTCCTTATCACAATGGTTTAGGTGATTTCGCACAGAGCTGCCGAAAAAGTCGATTCTGAGCCTCATTTCTTGTGGAGCTTGTGGGCGGAGCCAGGACGGTACTAGGGGCTATAATCACCATACAATTCCTTTCTGGTCACATATGAAGCACATTTTTTATCCTATTGGAGAGTGGATGGTGAGGAGCTCTCACGAGGGATACGAATTTACTCAGAAGGTCCGCTCCACGCAATAAATCCTTGGAAATTTCCTACGGACCCTCTTCATCCAGAAAATGTTAGCTACATGTTTTCTACTGCCTCGTCCATTTTAGTGCGAAAATTGCCAATTGTTTTGGACAAGTCCCACTGCATTCGTTTCGAGGAAGACTACATATGCGGTGCGCTACGTGAATGCACCAAAATATTGTTGGAAGACGATTATTTCTTATACTAGATACAAATTGTGGGCTGCCGTTGGGAGTGCCTCTGGGTGAACTTTGTCTGCAACTGCGACCGCAGTGGTATCGGCCAGCCGATCGGCTGGTTTGATCGGAGACAGTATCGATGAAGCAATTTCACCACATACATATCAAAACTTACAGAAAAAGGTGTAAAAACAGATCGAAAAAGCCGGCCGATACCGTTGCGGTCGCAATGGCAGACAAAATCTACCCGGAGGCACTCCCTGGACTAACAGACTGTACGTCTCCATGAGTGAGTCTCAATTCTTACACTCAAAAACGGGAGATTTTCATGTCATTCAACGTGATGGACACCTCATTAAATAATCCAGTTGTTCCTCTGTGTTTTCAGCATCAGCGCTGGTTTGACCCTTCTCTGGTGATCTCTTTAAAATGTCTCCCAAAAATTTTCCAGAGCTAATCGCTTACCTTTATTAATTTTGCCACTTTTTCGTCCCTTTGCGTTCCATTATTCGACAATGTCACATTTATCACATCTACAGTCATTTCAGCTATGATTCCTTGCATTAGTACAATAGTTTCTTTGAGATCCTAAAACAGTTGACACTTACCGTTGTGTACACATAGTGACGTCTAAACCAATATCAATCAATAGCCGTAAAATGCAAAAAAAAATCGATAATCTGAAAAGTTAATACTGATTTACATACATAGAAGGAAAGACTATTAATTAACTGAGCAAATACTCCCACACTAGCTCTGTGATTGGTGGATATCTAAGAACCACGCCCAATTAAATCATAGCAGTAGAGTAACTACCTAGGTCTATGTTAAAAACGAATTGTATGAAGTTATGAAGGAAAATGGCTATGTTAATGTAGTAGGAGCAATGAGAACCGTAGAAAATAAACAAAAAAAAATCGATACCTAAAAATCTATCAATAAATCAATAAACTCACAGTAATTTCATTTTCAGACTCAAGTTTCAAAAATATAGCACCACCAATAAATACGAACGCTGCTAGTAACAAAACTAAAAATATATGTCGAATACCGAATTTATGATGATAATATGCTAACCACGAGAACCATTGAGTGATTTCTGAAAACACATTGTTACCGACCAATCAGGAGTCGCCGCGATGTGAAACGAACAAAAGTCGATATATTGATTGCAGATATATTGATTCGAAGAGACTCACTTTGTCGTCTTATTTGCTTCTTACGTTCCTTGTAACGTTTTTTATCTAGTTCAAAATGAAAACCAAATGGTGATATGTTGTTAACCGTAGTCATTTGAGTATCGATTTTTAGGACGATGCAGTTGTCGCGATCCTGAAAATATAATTTTTTTTCAAAAAAAAAGTCTTTTTGGCCGAAAAAAAACTTGTAGAGAAAACGGAAGGTAGCACGAATGATCTTAAAATTATTTCATGTTAAATTATTTGAAATATTCGGAAAAAAGGATCATCCCAAGCGGAAGTTAAATTTCAGCGTGATTTCTGTGATTGCGTACAGGCCAGCAGTTGTGATTTCAAAAAAGGGCGAAAAAGAGCGCGAAAAAACACAGGAAACCGTAAACGATGTGAAATCTATGTTTTATAGTGCTGGAATTAACGAATTAATCGATTACGACCATTTTTCCACCAATGGGAAGCTTTAACGGATTAACGAAATTCAAACGTCATTAAAGCACACTCAAATTGACGCCTATTTACTAGAAATTACTGTAGTCAACCCAATTTTCGCAGAAAAAAATAAGGAAGGTAATTCTTCTGATAAGCTCACCTTGAGCTGGTTTGTAACGATTCGGCTCCTAGTCTGCAGCTCATTTTCGGGTCCTAAACGATTACACTCAACCTTTATCTCTGGTTCACTGTAAAAACCTTGGTGTCCACTTACGTATCCCTATCTGAGCCATTGTATCGATGAGTTCGGTTCACAGTGGTGCAGCGAGTTGGCGACCGCTGCACCGGCGAATGCCTCTTCCGAGGTGTTATCTGGCTGCTAGCGTCGAACGCAACTTTATGTGATTTTTATGGACATACTTGATATCCAGGAATAGCGCTCGAGTGAGTAGGCACTCCAATCAATGGTCAGAAACCGCTGCTTCCAGGGTTTTTGAGCATATATGGGTAGAATTTATCGGATTTCGTCTTTCCTTTTACGTTTCATGACCATTCGCTGCCTGTCATAAAATCACGAATTGGTTATTTGTGTAGATTCCCGATTAGTAATTGCAGAAATTCTGCACTTGTCAGTAGTGATGTGCTGAGTGTGGCATACGACCGTGCGCAGCCACGCGCACACCGTGTACCTTTCACCTAACGAAGCGCCATATTACACCTCTGAGGGAACCAGCTGAATCCGGGGCTAGCCCCATTGCTACGTTCGTTTCTGGTTGGCTGCTGGCGTAGTCATGTATGAAAGCCTCAGGAGACTGGCGGTGACCCACTTAGAGGCGCGCTAAAGGGTGTTATCTGACGCTACGTTGGGTGTTATGTCCACATGCCTGTACGGGCGTATCATGCTTATTGCTCATCCATACACATATTGCAGCAAATGTTCAATTCTGTCAGCTTCTCTATTCAACACTCCTGCCACTCTGCGTCTCTTCATGATGCACAGTTTTTAAGTCAATTTTCAACTGTCTGCCAATCAACCTGTGTCTTAGTTCCAAGCACATCAAAACCAAAACTTTTATTACACAATTCGGGGAGTCAATAAATACCGTATTCAGTTCAAATACACGCCACTGCGCTCACATCTAGACATCACGCAGGAAACGGAAAGATCGAGAAAATCAACAGATTCAGCCATCTCTTCAGTTCACTTGCATCGCTTCTAGATTTCGGTGGACCATTTGTTCCTTGAGAATCAGGTGCGAGACCTCAAACATGAGAAACTCTTGATAGGATGTAACACCATAATGAACTTGAAGACAATAATTTTTGGGATTTGGGCTATTTCTGCCCCAAGCAGTCTATCAGCATAACCCCTTTCCAGTTAAGGTAGCCATAAACCAGGACTGTCCCTTCCAGAAAGTGAGACTGTCTACTGATTGCAGAAGAACTGCATGACCTCACTCCGTCATTAATGCACCAATAAAAGACTACGGCGATAACGTCTGAGGAATTTATGAAGCCAGCTAGTTGCTACTGTGGAATTAAGGACTTTGAGAAACAATTGGGATAAAAGGCAAAAGCTGCAGGATTCGAGTACTGTGACCATTCTCAACACTCCATGCTCTTTATGATTTTTACATATGAACATTTCAAACTTTTCTTTCGAAGCGTCTCTTCAAGACATTCACCACAAACACATGCGTATTTAAGAAAGAAAAGCAGAAACACCAAGGAAAACATCCTTGAGCCAAAAATAGTTCTTCATCCCACAACTGCAGAACTGCTGATGTCAGTGAGACTAATTCAAAACTGAGATAAACCGAAGTCAACAGTTATCGCTTTCTGGTCACGACCACCTCCAGGCAATTCCAACCACAATAACACAATCCGACAAGACTGCCGGTATCTTTATGAGTTTTCACAGGCTATTAACCTCCCAAATCGCACAAGTGATCTCTCACAACCGTGAAAAGATAGCATCCAGCATCGGTGCTGATAAACTCCAAACGATTCAATAAAACCAACAATGGGTTCATGTGCACCTAATGAACCGATAGAAAGGAGTGAGGTCCAATAAGCGGAAAGCTTTTTAGCTTATTTAAGGAAAAAAAACAGGTTCTAGTCAATCATACCTTGTTCAAGGTTTCCGTGAGCTTATGAACATTGCTGGCCCACTGATCCAGCTGCTCCAGGTTCGCCTTACGCGCTCTGAGATTTACAACTCGAGAAGGACGGTGGATTTTGGCATCTGTTATTGCACCGGTAACAATAAGATTGCACAAGAACGACTCCATATCCTGAAATTGAACAAAGCGGTATATCCCGTCTTAAAAAAAACGTGAACACTTTAATGTAATGCACTAAAAGATTTTTTTAATATAAAGAGCAATAAAATCTGGGGGTAGATTAGAAAGTAGGGTTCAGACGTGTACATGAGGGGTGAAGTTACAACAACAAATCCGTTTGAATAACTGAACTAGCGAAGATACTGTGGATTTGAATGTGTTGTCCAGGACTGTGCACGAAACTACACTTTCCAGCACGAAATTTAGAAATTTGAAGGGATCAAATAAACCGACAAGATAAAAAGAGAGGTTGGATCTTTGTGCGAAGACCAATATGTTATCAGGTGAAATAGAGAAAAGGAAAATACGCAACAAAAGATGATAGAGACGGAAATGGAGAGTAAATGGAGATTATCTACGAGGAGTAAGTGATATCAACCCAAAGGACTCAACGTGAAGTCCAACAATTCTACCATCGTCGAAAGTGATTTGCGCCAGCATAACAGCCAGAAGCGGCAAAACAGGAGTGAAACACAACTCAGTAGATCAAACTAGAATTAAATAATGAGGCAAGTACTTACATTCAACGGGAAATCCAACAATTCTGCTAACCGATCGAAGGTGATTTGCGTGTAGTACTTCGAGATCATGCGCATATTCTGAAAAAAAAAAGATACAACTGAGTCTTCGTAATAGAGAAAAAACCCTCGGTTCAGTAAGGAGTACGTCTAGATGAACAAGTCTTTGTTTAGCAAAATTTTTTCAGGAAACAATGACAAGATATCGACTTACATGCTCTCCAACCCTCATATGCAAATCCTTCCATCGCTTCTCACCATCTTTTCCATCGAAAATCTACAAAAGAAGATGGAAGTATGAAGATCCTTCAAAACAGTAAAACACAGCAATGATCTGCCGCAAGAATAGCATAACCTACTCCTGTTCCACGAGCCTTTTTCAGGATCTTCTCGTAGTGTCGCACAATCACGTTCTTCCATGAAATCAATTCTTGGTTGATGAATAGCTCTACTAGTGCCTATAAACACAGAAATTAAACTTCAGAGGTTCAGCAGCGGGTACAAAATCAACTCGAATGACAACTTATTCAAACCTTGTAATCCGGAACAAGCTCCAACTCTCTCATTATTGCGATACGGTTCAACAAGTCCCATTGTTCGTTGGTATGCGGAGCTAACAAGCAGTATATCACAGCACACTTTAGTACCTAAATTTTTCCTTGTTCATCACACATTGATAAGTTGCACATTCATAAATTTCAGAACTACTAGCTGAGACGGGATTGCTCAAGACTTACGCACTTCTTCCGTTACTAGCAAATGGATTTTCATTCGAAAAAGTGGATATAAACAAGCATACAACAGTGAAAACAAACAAAAACACAATTCGGAATACAAACTAACCATTTTGGATTTATCGTGATCCTTTGCAATTTTAGGGGTGTCGAAAATGGCCCTAAAATGGTACTGATCAACAAGATATCTAGCGCTATACTCCAAGTTGAGTATATTGTCGTGCGTCGCCGTCCTTCGGCGATATCAACTCTGATACATATTGAATATGGGCGAGGCGTTGTTGCTGTCGCTGCGATGCAGCCTCCCTACAGTTGATATGAGTCAAAATCAATGTCGCTGAAGCGACGACGACGCGAGGTGCTATACTTCATGAAGCGCGTATCTTTAGCAAACAAGCGTACATAAATTAACATTATACTAGTCGGCAAATCCTCTAGAACAGGAGGGAGGAAAGAATTCAGGCCAAATGGCAACGTGGTGATGCTAAAATTCGACCTCCCACATGACCCGCTGCATATAAATTGCCATTCTTTGAAGATAGATTTCGTAAAGTTGAAATTTTCAAATTCTGCGTCAATAACAATAAATTTCTTCACTGGAAATAGATCACAGTTCCTGGCTTACACTTTCTTCATTCATTTCAGATCCGTCAATCCCGGTGAGGGTGGTACATACTGTGTCATAACAATCCCCTCTGCCCTCCCCGCCTCAACAATACGACTGCTTGAGAATCTATCCGCAAACGTTTGACCGTGATCCTGATTTTTAGCCAAAACAAAAAAAAGCAGTTCATCCACATAATCATGCGAAAAGACATGGAAAGTAACAGTATTGCACGCGGTCTCTATCACAAGATTAGTGCAATGCAGTGCATAGACATCCTACTCATGTTTTGAGAAACTCACCTGTAGTGCCGGCACACCTCCAAGTACTTTGAATCTTGCAGTCCAATAGTTATCATCAAATTGTAGAAGCGAAGCTTTAAATCTTGAACCTGAACATAGGAATATGTGAATCGGAGAAACATGCAGAGCACAAACAAGTTAGGGGCTTGAAAAGCTAAAAAAAAATACGAAAGTAAGCACAAGCCAACCAGTAGCAGAAATGAAGTGAAACCACTCAAAACCCACGTCTTCTTTATCACTGTTGAAGAACTTGGTGCTGATCTTATTCGAAATGATTGACGCTCTGATGTAGTCAGCTCTAGCAACAGTAAGTCGCATCTGCTCGAGTAGGAATTCCACCTAAACCACGGAAGATTTCATGAAATACAGTGAAACTCTAGCCCTAGTCAACGCACCTTCTCTTTAATCTCCATCGACCCGTAGGTTTCCACCTGTAGTTCCAAGATCAAGTTTGTAGCTTCTTCCAGCTTGCCTTCAGCTTCTAGTTTCTTCACCACTAAAGAAGTGAGACGAGCTCTCTCCACTTCAACGTAGATCTGGAAAATAGCGAAAGTCATCAGAATACTGTCAGCTGACCTAAAAGCAACTACATCAGCAACTAAAATTGCCTAGAAACCGAAAGTGACTAAAAAGCGGAAGAAAATATGTGGTAAGCAGAGTTTCTGCACCAAAAAGGGACATTTATACAGCTATAAAATCAAAACGCTAACCTTTCCCGCAGTAACTGTACGCAGAGTGTCTACAAGCTTCATCTTCAGCTCTTCATTTGGCATTTTCTCGACCATTTCACAGGCATCACGAACCTGAAATGCAAAAGACGGTAAGTCATTTTCAGTTCTAAAAATTTGTAGGGGACAGCTTGACCAACAGATATACTAGTTTTCAGGTAGAAAACCAAAAAAAATAAATAAAAAAAATACCATCTTAGCAATAGCCATCTTGATAATCAGTCGCTTCTTTGACAACGTCAAGATGGTGTCATTCAGGAGATCCCATTTCTTTCCATCGAAGCATAATTTTACCTTGAACAAAGAGACTTTAATACCCATTACTTCTTTTACGATATACGGTGAAACCAATAACGAACAGGACAAATACACAAAAAGAGCTCACCATGTGCTGTACAATCCTGGTGTTACTCTTCATATCAGAACCTAGACGCGACAGTTTCTCCAGATTCGCAAGCGAATCTAACGCACCAGCAACATCTCCTTTCTATAAACCAAGTTTGGGAAGAGGGAGAGGTATAGCTCAGAGGTGGATTTGCAGGCTTACCGCAGCAATTGCATTCGCCTTGGGAATAGCTTCATCAACCTGACTGGCGTAGTCAACATCCATCTTGAACAGTCTGCCATCGCCCACCTGGAGAATGATGTTTTATGAACACATCACATTCACATGCATTTGCCTTCTCACACTCAGTATTCGAATAATGCGCTGAGCATATGCCAGCCACAGTAAGTTTCTATACACATGGAGTTGCAAAGAAATGACAGCGCCTGTTAAGCGCAACGGTTGAATCGCGTTGTTTCAAGGACATCCAAAGCTCAAAAGCTGTGCTCATACTTCATAGCGGGGGGATGGTGTCACAAGGAGTAGGGAAACGTCCGCACGACAGCTGCCCGTCTGCTTCAACACAAAAGCAGGCATTTTTAAATAGTAGCACATGCGAGTCGGCCGCGCCACGACGAAGTATAAACACAGCCCCAAGAGAGAAAATCTGATCAGCAATAGAGCCGCCACAAGTTTTGTTCGCGCTGTTTTCAAAATCCGGTAAACAATGAAAAGGTAACGGTTTGAACATCTTGATTAAATTTCAAAGGAATAGAAACCAACTATTACAAAAAATCCTACAACTAACCTGTGCTGCCAAATGAGCCATCAGCTCCTGATCCGTGCGAGGACCGGATTTTATCGGCTCCACCTTCACAGTCTTTCCGTCTCCCATTCTAAAACACTTGTGAGCTCAATACAGTGTCCAAGCGGGAGGAAACATATTCAAAAACAGTGTATTGACAAAGAGGTATTCTGAAGGAAACCCATTTGTAATCATAGTATCCCAATAAATTTTCATATAATGCAAATTTCCATGATAAGAAGGCTCTAAAAATAGCATAATAGTATAGAGTTTTCAAAGCCCTTCTCTCTAATGACCAACTACAGTTTCCTTGTGAACGAACAAGCAAAATGAAAAGCGAATTCAAAACAAAGATGATTCCAGGGCTTCCGGGATGAGCACTAAAAATACCACATGAAAATGGACCAAACAAGAGGCGCAAGCCGAAATCTGAGCGAGACCGTTCCGTGACATTAAAAAAGCCACCGAGTCTACCCTTCCAACGAATCTAACAGTTTTAGACAAACAAAATATGTAAAATCCACTCATAGAAACAGCCTCCTACATAAAATTCTTTAAATCAAGCTTTTGAGCAACTAGTTTAAAGCGTTGAAGCCGTAGAAAGCACTTCTGGAGCAGTGGACCAGTGAGAAATTAAAGGATGGAGGATGATTAGAAAGTACCGTAACCAGACGCCCTTTAATATTCGTCGCGACATCGCTCGCCTCGTCGCGCGCGACTGTTTTGACGTGGAAAAGTTTCGCGGCGGATTGGAGGCGGAAGAATCGTACGAGATGCTTGGGAGCTGGGGAAACGCGGGAAAATCACGCCAACTTGAAATTTTCTCTTTTTTTCTGTGTGTTTTGTTGCCAGCGGGTTGTGGATCTCCTTTTTCATTTTCAAGTAGGCGTGCTAGGGCTGTTTTACTTGTTTGTAGCAGAATTTTTGGTTTCATTAGTAGCACTGATCAATGATTTCGCTGGGGTTCAGTGGTTTTGTTTGCGATGTGAGACTTCACACATTCATGCATCAATTTTTACCACATTATCTGTTTCGCACGTAGGAATTAAATGTGGAATAGAGCATGGTATTCATTTCTGTTTTCTCGGGGGTTCGTTCATTCTGGCTGAACAGCTCAATAAATCTGCGGTAATTGGAACGATGCATTTAATTTAATTTAAATAGTAATTTCAAAATGTTTCGAAATTTGTCAGTTGTCCTGAAGCATGCTGGGTGTGGCTTTTGTAAATTAGCTTGAATATTTGTACTTTTTTTAGTCAAATCGATACTCAGTGACAGTTGTCCTCACCAACAGTGATTCTAGTCATTACTGTGCGTTAAGAAGGGCTAAAAGTTAATCCCCATCTGGAACAAAGTAAAGAATGTCTGTATGTCTTTTCACTGAATGTGTAACAAACGGAAGCTTATTTCTCAGTAAATGTTCTCATTTCCGTTCATGCTTTTCATGCACAGCTTTTTACTCAGTTTCTCCCATGGTTTCCACTCATAATATTGATTGAGCTTCGTCCGTCACCATTATTCTGCTCACTTATGCAACTTGTTTTTATAGGAGGCATGGCATCTCGTGTCAACGTCTGCTCCGTTAACATCTTGGATAACCCCTCTACATTTACTGCTCAGTTCAAACTTGAAATCACATTTGAAGTATTCGAATACCTTCCAAATGGTGAGTACTGCGACTCTTCTTCGAAGTAGTTGAAGAGAATTATTAATCAATTTTCTTACATATTATCTTTTTTTGATGTTTTATTTCTTCGGATGCTAGGAAAAGCAGTACCAAACTCACTCCTTAGGAGTCTTCGTATTTTTCGACTTCATCTCCGGTTCTACCTAGCAAAATGACCAGTTGAGTGGGAGTCAATAAATATATGAAAGTATTTATAAGCTCGGCATGTCTTCTCTTGATTTCGCATGTTCGAACGTATCGATTCCTCGAATACCCGGTGAAAAGCAGACTTTCGAACAAACTGAATTTCGAAATACAGTCCATCCGAAACGATGGGGTTGCTGACGCGGCCAGGACACCTCGTGGCAGCGTGGCTGCAGCGAGGCCGACGAGCAGCTGTTTGCAATAAAACTGAAGAAGAAACTCGAGGAATGGAATGAGAATTGTAGTGAAGGTGGCAAAACGGTAGAAAGGAACATAAATAAAAAACAATCTAATATAGCTGATCGAATCGACGTTTGCTGCAAAGCCGGCCGCGCCGCCTCTGAATCTTCGGACTGCGTTATCGGCCCGGTCGTTTTGAAGGGACTGTACACTTTTGTGGGTTATTAGACCCGCGTTCGGTCTGCAAATTCTATCGGACGAGGCTCGAATTTGGATGTAGAGCGTTATACCTGGTGGAACGCTAGCGGTTGGCCGAGACTCCCACTCTCTCCCAAAAGTCACATCTCGTACGCAAACAGCGCAGACTTTCACAACACATAGTGTTCGTGCCGTGCTGGTTGTGTGATTTGCCGTCATTGGTGCACGAGATGTGGTTTTTGGGGCGGGAGGCTCGGCCGCCAATCACAAGCTTCGACCGCGCCTCCTGCCAGGTATAACACTTGACATCCCTCTGACTTCTGGTAGAACTCGGCCACATCGCAGTTGAATTGGCTGGATATCAATTTAGGTTAGTGTTCTTCAGTACGGTTTGTGATTATATATTCATTTGAACTTTCTGTTGCCATAGAGGATTATTGTACTGATCAAATTGTTCTACTGATCTCAAACAGCAGAAGGGTGTGCTAGCTAAACCGTTGCAATTCAGCCACGATGCGCCCGTGCTCAAGTCCGCCCCTCTACCGACAGAATTTGAGAGGCATTATAGATACGCCAATGAATGAAACATTAAAACATATCCAATGTTTTACAATTCGAAAATATTGATGACTGCAGCAGTGCAGCTTTCCTAGAATTAATATGGCAATTGTCCAGGCTCAGAAACTCAGAGTCTCAGACATGGAAATTATCGGAAGTTCCGCATTCATTTTATTCAAGGAAGAGGGACTCTGTTAGCTTCAGCACATTTAGTCCACTTCGTTGGTAATGCTTAGCCACTTTATTTTTAGATCTCGAATGGGAATTGGTCTACGTGGGTTCAGCGAAGTCAAGCTCCTATGATCAGGTTCTCGACTCAGCTCTAGTTGGTCCTGTTCCCGAAGGAAGGCACAAATTTGTGTTCGCGGTATGTAAGAAGCTTTCGCTCTGCCCTTCCAATTTAGGAATTTGTGGATTTAGGAGGTTTTTTTCAGGTGGACGCTCCAGATCCAGCGAAAATTCCAGTGCAGGACCTTGTGGGTGTGACTGTATTGCTCCTCAGATGTAAATATAACGGACAAGTGTGATATTTCATGGTTCTTTACTGATCGACGCCTATAATCATTATCGACTTACAGGAATTCATTAATTTGGGATGGTTCGTCTCTAACGATTATGAGGACCCCGAACTGAAGGAGAACCCTCCTGCGAAACCGATCATTGAGAAAGTGAGTTCTGAAAATCATATTTTGCTTTTTGCTAAGCAGAAACAATTGCTTTTTTTTTAAAAATTCTTTGTGTCACGTAAATTAGTACCCTTTAAAACTTTTTGTGTGGAGGCTGTGGACAACTTGGCCAGATCTGTTTACTCCACCATGCTTGCTTTGGATGAGTGGGATAAAAGAAAGCTGCCGTACTGAATTTGACTTGTGACAGGCTATAGCACTTCCCTTACCTCTGTCTGGCGTCTCAAGTCAGGAGATTCTATTTGTTTCCTCTTCATATGCTGAACTTATGAATCCTTTTCCCTCTGCTGATGTACAATACGGTTTTTTTTTTGCTGGAATTATCATAGTAACTAACCAATGCGTTCCAGCTAACCCGAACAGTACAAACCGATGATCTCCGCGTGACTTCATTTCCAATTAAGTGGGATGAGAACCAACCTGACGAGTATCCTCCCGAACAGGAACAGCTGGAAGTCGATGAAACGGATTTGATGCCTCTTGAGGATATTGTGGATGAGGAAGAGAAGCAGGAGGAGGAGGAGGTAGGCTACCTATTCATTCATTCATTGCTTTCCTGTCCGTTAGTTGTGGTTACAAGTTATGCTATTGAGAATGGTTTGTAGGAAGAAGGTGAGGGAAACGCTGATGGTGAAGTGGATCTTGAAGAATGTGTGGAAAATGATGAGGCAAAGGATGAGGAAGAAGAGGAGAAAGAAGACGAGGGAGAAGAGGAGCAGGATCATCCTTCAGGTAATTGACGTTGCAGACCATGACATAAATTCTTCTCTTGTGGTCTCGTTATTTGTAAACTAGGCTTTCCAGAAGATGTCGAAATGGCAGAAGACACTGCTGAAACTTCAGGAAACACTTCAGCCACAGAAAATGTCACTGAGAACGGGTCTGCACCCAAGGATGACAAGGCCGACTTGAAAGAAGCCGGCGATGCTCCGTTCTCAGATGTAACTAACGACTCACAAGTGGCTCAGTAAACTTGTCGTATTCATGCTATTCAGTTGTGGATTTCCGATCATGTGAGATACGGTCTTTCTTTGCAGTTCCACGCTTCTTTTGATATTAACTCTATTCGAAAGCTGTCACTTATCGATATTTATTACAGCATCCCATTTTTGATACCTCTATGTAACTCGCCACTTCTACATGTCTGGGATGTTTTCAGTGCTTCTGATCTTTGACGAAATTATAGCATTTTGCATTTCTCCAGTGACATATTTTGCAAGTTCTGTAAGCATCCATAAACAAAGTTGTAAAGTTGACTGATTCATTTGTGTTTTCTAGTAAAGATCTCACCTATTTTTTCTGGAAATGTTTTCGCTTCACCTCATATTACAGGGCTATGAAATGTTGTTCTGTTCACTTCTTTTGGAACCAGTTATGCAAGCTGATTGTCATACTTTGCCAGCAAGAAGCGCTCAGGTGGAAGTGAGGTTTGCTTTGCATCAGCTGATTCCACTCCAAGTGACAGCTGTTCAGTGTTTCCGTGGTGAAGCTGCAGGACACGGCGCTTTGAACTTTGTAGGGACCATAACTGCAACCACTGCAGCATGTAAAACAGGAAAATATAATGTTTCAGACCTACTTCAAAATTGTTTTTACTGCTTAGCATTTGAGAAAATTGCAGTGGTAAAGGCACAGAATATATATAAACTTACAGCATCATGCCACAGCTATATCTTTTTGAGAACAGTTTTCGAGATTTTCCTGTGGATGGAGTCGTCAAGCGACACTGACCACAACGATATACTTAATTCCTTGTGAAAATGAAGGAAAAGTTCTTAAGCCCTCCATTTTGGAAGAGTTTAGGTGTGAATGCGAGAAATTCGTCAGATACACCCGCGTGGTGGCCCCCATCCGAGGTGCTTATGTGACAAATGTCGCGCATTTGCGAGGGATTTCTGGAATAGAGAGCTTAAAAGGGTTCTTTGCCTTTGACACGAATGATGTAAAGCACCGTGGCAAGAGTCGCCTGAGCATTATAACCGCTCAAAAATCTTTGCTGTGATTCTGAGATGGAACACTACATACTTCGAGCAACACCAGCAGTCGCGTGTCTGTGACATTGTCCGCAATTACGACTGTGGCATGGTGTTCGTCTGATCAGCTGGTTCGATCTAATTTTTACACTTTCCCCTAACTTCTCATATGTACATGGTATTTATTGTGTGGTTCCATCTATTTTAATGTTCCCCTAGTGTCACCTAGTAAAATGTACCAGACGCATCGTGCGGCGTCCATCCCCCCCCCCTACCGTTTGAACCAGTGATCAGCCGGCTGAAACCACGCCGCAGTCGCAATCGCAGACAAAGTCACACTCATACTCTCTGAGTCATCTAATTGTAGGCATAAATATGTTAAAGTCTGACCGTAAAAGATCACCGCCTTCATCTAGATTAATACGAGCATTTGTGCAAAAAAAAAAAGAATTCTCTTCTGAACGAGGAGGACATGGTTCACCGCTTAGGAAAGCTGGTCAGTGCAGCGCGTCCTCTATTCACGTGCACACGGACGAGGGATGAGTTGACACTGAATGGCAGCTATTCTCCATCCGGCTGGGAGTGATGTTTGAATGCACCAATCGTGCGGAAATGGCCCCGCCCCTCTTAGTTTCATGATATCCCGCGCCTGAGGAAGGCGTTTACCGTCATCAGACCTCAATGGTGAATACGCTATCGTAATTCCTCTCGTACTGATGCGTGTTATTGCTATTGGGGGTGGGGGTGTATAAATCCGGAAATAACTTTTTCCACTCTTCATCATTGAAAATGAACGCATTACGAGGTTAATCACCACAGTTTTCGCCATTGTGAGAACAGAGAGAGTGGGAAAAAGCATCGCAATGGCATTTGTAGAGAATTTCTCGGAGTTACCACAGTGATTTTCGTAATAACTACAATTTTGTATAGAAGTGTGATATTTAAATAGATTCTTTGCACTTTTGTAGCCAGCGTAATTACGTGCGGTGCATACGAATTGGCGACGATTAAAAAAAAAAGAAATTAACTGCGGCTGAACGGCATTACACGAATATTGAATACTTCATGTTTCACGTCCAGACACGCAGTCACTGCAATTCTTTTTAACTGCGCTGAAAATTGCTTTGTTTTTTCTTCTGAATTATCGGTGGGAGGGGGGGGGGGGGGTGATTCTGCAGTAGGAGGCATTTATCATAGCTGCAAACTAATTCTTTTATTCTGTCTACGCTCAGACTTAGTAGCTTCGAAATGTATAACATCGTTTTTTTCCTCCTCTTCTTTAGGAAATGCTAGCTGGATAAACGCCATTAAACCATAGGGCAGTGCTCGTGTCGGGACCCACGATCGTATGAATTCCATCGCAATCGCACATTTAATTGAGCATGTAAACTAAGTTCTGTCCAAGCATGTTCCCCGAAAGCTAATTAGTACTGCACAACATGCCTGCAATCGACAAACTTCGTAGCTAATTAGATTTAGATGTTAATTAAAGGCACCGTCCCGCCTCAGGGTCGTTTTTGAGATTTCCGCGTGAAGAGAATCTCCGAGGCTGCTGATCCCAATGGTACATGCGATTCAGTGCAAAACTGCCGAAAAAGCCCGTTTTCGAGCCCCAGTTCTTGGGAGCATGTGGGCGGAGCCGAAAGAATAATCCACTCTCGGGAGGGCACCTTCGTTGGAGGTTCGTGATTCTCGCGGGTGTTCCTTATCCATTCCCTATCAGAATAGAAACTGCGCTCTATGCTTGAACAGCAAAGGAATACATGCGGTAAGAACCCTGTAATTTCACACTAGCTCCGCCCACAGGCCCCAAAACAATTAGGGCCTGAAAACGGGGTTTTTGGCAGTTCTTCACGGAATTACATGTGGCATTGTGATCAGCAACTACTGGAGATTCGCTTCAAGCGAAAATTTCGAAAACAATTCCGATGTGGGACGGTGCCTTTAAATAGTGCAAATAGTAGATTTTGACGAATAGCAGAGTGATGCCACCGTCTCTGTTGGTCCATTCATTCCCTCCCCCCCCCTAATTCTTGACAATTCGTACCCGGCTGGCATGCAACTACAGATTAGTGAACAAATTTGAATGTATGAGGTAGAGTTTTGATCGAATCGAATAAAATTCGAATATTTATTCGAATGTTCGGGTATTCGAAAATTCGGTGGTTCGCAAAAATTCGAATATTCGAAAATTCGGGGGTCCCTAGAAATTCGAAAATTCGAATATCGCAATACTCGAAAAATATTTTCGAATGTGAAACTCTAGCATGGGGAAGAGGAGTTCTTACTTTTCGTGAAAGTAGGCGTATTACATGCGCGGGTCCATGGCGTAGCAGCCACAGGCAGAATCGTGGCACACAGCCTGAGTGAGAGAATCGAGTAGGTCCCGCCAGGAGGCTGTGAAACCGCGCTTAGAATTTACACTAATTTTCAGGACCAGATAAAAACCGAATGATTTGGCTATATTAGTAGATAAATAAGAAACCAATTCGAATATTCGAGGATTAGGGAGTTCAACAGCCCTTCTTTCCTTCGCTCTAGGGATGTGTTACTCTCTATTTCTTGAATATTCCAATTTTCGACATGTTTGAGATCGAATATTCGAATGCGAGTGCGTACGATAGTACACCATTCGGTTCCAGTTTGTCCTTCACACGCTCCTGTGCAGCTAATCAAAGCCGGCCTAATGTGGCTTTAATTAGCAGTTTTTGCTGATAATTAGACGCGGATTCCAAGCAAATAGGTCACACATGGTGGCCGGAGCCATTTGTACGATCCTGCCATAAAAAGTCGATTACGTTGCTTGTGCCGCCCGAATGTGCATTCGCTAGATTTCATGCCATTTAGGAATTTCATTAATGTCGCTGGGACTCGGACTTAATTAAGACTGGCAAATGCGAGCTGCCTTCGATAATTACACATCGTTCCGCTGAAAAACAAATAATTACTGAATGCCCTTTGCTTGAATTTCCGTCGTAATGACGACGTTGAAGAACAGCTAATTATTTCTGCGTGTAACCTCGAATGTCTAATTATCTGTGTGGCCTATCCTAGACAGAAACGACAGCCTGCTTTTTTTTTCGGCGCTTCCCTGAGAAAAAAAAAAACCTGCCTTCAAGTGCCAGCTGCATTTCCAACATGAGTTGTTCAGGACGATATGGGTTTACAGTAACTTTTTTAGGCGTCGATTAAATTGTGCTTTGCGTGCGGTCGATGCACAAAGCCAAATTTCACGTCTGCATCTGTAAAGACTTGCATATTCAACAAATAAATAATGATATAAATCAATGAATGAATAAACGCCTGTGTGCGTATCCAACTAATAAACAAATAAGTAAATAAATAAATAAATAAATAAATGAATTATCTAATAAGTAAATATGAGCGTTGTTCAAGGTGATGGTCACTAATATGAAAACCGTTCAACGTGGTCCTACTGATTTCATTCACTTATTCGATATTGCCTACATTACCTACCAATCATTCATGTACCAGTACTATGCATTACCGAATTACAGCATCCAGCTGGTTTGCCGCGCCGCATCACATGCGCGGCGCGGCAGACCAGCTGGACGCTGTTGTTGTCGAGCTGTGTCCTCCGTTTTTTTTGCAGTTTTCTCCTCATTCCAAAATGCTTGGGAGAAATCGCGTCGCAAGGACATGAAGGAAAACTGACAACAACGGTGTCCAGCTGGTCTGCCGCATCGCGTAGGTGGTGTGGCGCGGCGGACCGTATGGGCAGTATTTTGTGATGCAGGAGTGATTGACTGGCAATGTATGTAGTACATTTATATTGTCTCTTAGATTTCACCTTGTCCTCAACTTTAGGTGTATTAGAACCTTATTACAGTCTGTTAGCTCAAGGAGTGCACTACGGTGGACTCTGTCTGCAATTGCGACCGCAGTGGTTTCGGCCGGCCGATATGCTTCCTCTGTAAGTCTTGATATGCATGTGGTGTGATTCCTTCCATTTTGATGTTTCGGTATATACCGTCTCCGATGAGAAAAACCGATCTGCCGGCCGATAAAACTGAGGTCGCAATTGCGGACAAAGTCCACTCTGGTGCCCTTCCCGAGCTAACAGACCATACTTGAGCAGTACCAGTATTTTTAAGGCATATGTTTAAAAAGATGCACAAGCATGACATAAAAATTAAAGCAAATCGAGTGCACAATCAACACAATTCGACCGACGCCTAAAAAGATTACTGTAAGATGTACAGCCAGCCGCCTGCTGAAACTTTGGGATCCTGTGGTCTTTTTGTTGAGCCTGGTGTGTTGCATGACTATAATGCATACCTGATGAAGCAAATTACACTACATGTCGCTAATTAGTGTGCTTAATTACCTCGTAAATTCCGATGAATTTAGCCGCAGGGAGCTGTGTGCGACATAGCTGGGCACATTTTCTGGATAATCCGTCAATTATTCACTAATTACCAGCGCTAGGATTCCGCGTCGGCTCCCATTCGGCAATTACTCGTCGTAAATGGCTCTAATTACGTTCGGCAATCGATCAATTTCGTAATTTGCCCGGCGCGCCATTCGGCCATAATTACGTGCTGGCGAGCGGCCGGCCGCCCGGCCGGCAGCGCTGGCCCGCCGCCCCTCCCACTCGACCGGCAGCAGATTTTTACTATTTCTTTTAGACAATATATCGTCATGAAGCTTCTAGTTCAAGGTATTTTCCTCTAGAGTAAGCTTTTGCCCGTATTACTCCCTTTAGCCTTCGAGATTTACTCATTTTTGGGCAGTTTTTCCTCCATTTTTGCTGCGTAGTTGCCTTATTGTTCATACTTACCACTCAAAACAGTCTTTTTGAAGTCTCAACTTAATTTTTCTAGACCTTATCCACCTAAACCAAAGATGCATGTTAATTCATGAGATTTTATAGATTCATACACTTGATAAGATTAGTTTGTTTAATAAATTCCGTTTCAAAAACCCCGAGAGTGTGCAAAAATTTGCAATTCCAGCGCTAAACAGCAAGCAAGCGATTTCTCCTCCATTGCAGTCAAATACCGCATGGTCCGAATCTTTACTTTTCTTCTCTGATTTCTCTTCATCTCTCGCACCTGGTGAAACGGGCTATAACACCAAGAATTTTCGATTTAATTTGGTAGCCCTGGATGTGCTGAATTAGCAAAAAAGATTGCGTTTCTTAGATAACTTCCATAGATGAAACAGCTCCGTGACGTCGTCCACAGGTGATGGCGATCCCTTTCTTTCCCAGCTTGTACTTCCTACTTGTATCGGTGTCTGTCTTCTCCTTTTAATCGTATGTTATTCATGCGCGATAAGCACACGGATCACTGTTGTCTACCTAGTTTTAGAAAAAAACTAGTTTTAGAAAAAAATGGGATGGCATGGAGCACTGGACGGACAATATGGCAGTATATTCAGAGTAGGAACTGCGGTCCTATGCACAAATGCTCATCTAGCGCCGTTTTTGGATTAATTGTAAGCTTCAGATTATTGGGTGGGTCCCACAACGAATCCCTAATTTCTGTTGGAAGGTCCATATCCTCGCACTCGATTTGACTCGCGTTGCAACAGCTTCTTATTCAGCTTTCTTCTTAATCCCTATCCTTATTCTGCCGTTTCTGAAATAATGATAACCTTTTACATTCTTATAATTATATATTGCTCGAGTTCTCTTATCGTTACTTCTCAACACATTATTAGACTTCGTCGTTAGCATATCATTATCGAAGAATTCTGTGACGTTTCCGCAGATTTCTATCGTTTCTAAGAGGTTTTTTCTCCTTGGTAATGGTGACGTTTCGATGGTTCCCACGGCGATTGTCCTTCTTCTGTTTGACTGCGCACTAGTGTCGTTTTAACTTGTTTGACCTAAATTTTTCTTTGAACTGTTTCGACTTGCGAGGCTGGCAGTTTCTTTTTTTTTACTAGCGATGGGCGGGTGTCAGCAAGGATTCCACTCCTTCAATGCAGTAATTGTGGATGTTCTTTATCTGATTTTGTGGGTATTGATCAGCTGTACACTTCTTTTTTACTTCGCGGTGAAATTCCATGGTAATTAGTGTCCTAAAATATTAAAAAAACACCCATGACCTGATTCAAGTCTTTTGGGTGCGATGCGTTATATCTGGGGAGGGCGGGGTGGCCGAGCTCCGTGATTGGTCGACTCATCGAAAGGGCCAATCACAGTTCTCGGTTGCGCCGCTCTTCCCAGGAATAACGCTCCACACCCAAGTCTTTTCCATTAAATGAAATCATATGTTCTCCCATTTTCTCACACTTCATAACAACTTCTAGCTCTCGTGCTGGCTGAAATTTTGTTTTCTCATAATGAATTTTGCCAAGATAGTGGTATGATGTTCTCTCTTCACCTCCTCTTCCCCTACCCCCTCTCCCCAAGAAAAAAAAACTGAGTAAGCGAAGACTGGTGACCTGTTATTCTTCTACATTTTATGCTGCAACTATGCTACAGAATTGCCGGCTCTCTGCTGGGGTTGTTCTGGCCTTCTGCTGCTGTCCTCCCGACTTCTTGCCTAAGCCCTGTCTTTCTGATGGGAATCTTCTCAGCATGATTATTCCTGCTTTTTTTCTCTATTTTTGCTTATCAGTGGAATCTACCCGGAAGTTGTTCTGCAGTCTGATCCAAGATTATTACGCAAGTGTCTAATTCATACAAAAGGGTAATTTTAATGGATAAAGCAGCTCCATCCTGCTTCGTTTGCCGAGATAATGTCAGATAATGCCAATAATCCTTTGTGCCATTTCATAAAACACACTGCAGTGCTCAACTTCCTCCTAGTTACTCTCTCAGGACCGGGTGAATGCCTGGATGTCGTTGTGGGTCCCGCCGCGATTAGCTGACTACTGTGATTTGACGTTTTTCAGCTAGTTTCCACTCAAATCAGTAAATTTATACATTTTCCCAGCACTCTATGGTTACTCTCTGGATAGGTACATAATCAAGCCCATTATTGCTGGTACTGGTAACACATTAGAGCTAATTACATAGCTATCCCAAGCGGTAGGAATAATTTTTAAGCTATTCGCGACAAAATTGCTACAATCGGGTTCTACGAAAGTGCACTGCTGTAGGAGTGCACTTCTCTTAGTAATTTTCCTTGCCTTCCATGAGATATTTGATTAATTGCGTCGACGTAGTTAAGGAGTTATTGCATTTTGCCAATGCCTCTCTAATTGGATGTTAGAAGTTTTATCGCTTGAGAGGAGTTGCATCAATAGAACTTTCATGTGCAGACAGGAGTGCTGCAGCATTTTTTTCTTCTTTTTCCTTGTGGTTCCATGTTATTTTTGCGTATGTATGTGAGGAGAAATGGGGCGTTGCCGGGCCACGGTGATTGGCGTATTGATTGAATGATCCAATCACAGTGGCTTGGTCACGCCCCATTTTCCCTCTCAACGATATGTATCTGTTATTTTTTGCTGTTTTTTTCTTTTTTTTGCATTCTTTTTGCTCTCTTCTTATCATCCTAACTTTTTTTCATTTCAGTTACTTTTGTAGTGTAATGCTGGTGCTCATGCAAAACCGCTATTATGAAATATCCTGGCTGAAAGCGTTTCATTTTCAGTTTCGAAAACGACAAGAGTTGAAGGGTTGTGCATGAAATTACAATGTCCACGCTAAACAGCAAGCGCTCCAGTTCACTGTGGCATGTTTTTTCGCTTTCATTTTTTTCTCTAATTTCTCTCTAACTTTCACCCTCGATGAGATGGACTACACATGTAACCTTTTCAATGAAACCAATTCAGTAGTCCTTAGCGGTCTTAATCTAGTAATTTTCTATATTAGTACATAGAAAATGCTTTGTCTTACTGTAATTAATTGTCATTGTCCAACTACCAGTTCTCATTTTCCCATTTTCTTTTTTTGTTTCTTGGTTGTATTTAACGAGAATTGGTCCCCGTTAATAGAATTGCCCACTGCTAAGCTGAGAGTACCAATCTCACACATATTATTCGCTTTTCCTACATATTTCTTCTCATAAGTGCCTTGTAATTCCAAGTTTAAGCTGTTTTCTGCTCTTTTGCGTAACTACTGGCACTACAATTACAAGCTACTTTTTAAAAGAGTTGTTTTAGTAACTTGCAATTAACAGACTTTAACTTTTTGTCAATGACGTCAACACGTCTCGTTTTAGCACATATCCCAGGTATGCGAGCGTATTACCTTAACTACAGCTATTAAATGCTTTCTGAGAGAAGCCGGTGGATAATTGCGTCCATGATTGCTGCTCGCTCCGCCCACAGGGCAACTAGCACAATTGCACTGCGATCCGACTGTGAGCACTCGTGTGGTGTCCCTGGTTTTTTTAGATTGTTTACTTTTTTTTAGTGTTTACAATTACTCAGAAGAAAGAGGAGCATTAGGTGCGTAAACACGGATACTTCAATGTAACTGACATCGTTATACCAGCTGTAGGTTTGTTTATTCAGCCGGCTATTGTATTACAGATTGCTGGTTCGAGCGTTGATGTGTAGAATTGTAGGATCAGCAGCGATTTGCTGGGAAATCCAGGCTTTTTCAAAAGGATTTTCTTGGTTTCACAATAACTTACCTGCTAAACGAAGTCCTTTTGTGTTGGAGCAGGTTTTTGCCGTAGGTCACGCTAACATGACCTGTATTTCTTTGCTTTGTTTCTGCTTGAAGTCCCATTTCTTCATATTTGTCTGTTCATTTCATGCACCAGATTTGTGGAAAAAATGCGCCAAACGAGATGATAAAAATGTGAAGAGCTGAGGGTGACTGTAAGTGAACACTTTTGGGTCAAAAATAGAATTATATATTTATTAAAGTGATGTTTTAAGTCTTTTTTGTCGAAATTTCCATTTATTATTATACGAATAGCCAAACTATCAAAAGTTTGTATCAGTTTATTTTTAAATGTTCGTTTTTATTACTATTTTTTTAGAATATTTGTCGTTTAGTAATAAACTTAATATTTTTTGTACTTTCTATTTTTCCATCCTGGTCCCAATCTGGCGGAGACCCCAGCCTCCCTCCCACGCCTCCCTCTCGCCCATTTTCCGCGTCCTCCATCGGCCATTTTTTTGCATTTTCTTGAAAGAGTTGAATAAAACCATCCAGAAAGCTCTGTTGTGATTGCATACATCTTGCAAATCTTGCCTGGCTCCACGTTTCTTGTTAGGACACGAGTCAAGCGTCTGACGCAATCGCATGCGTGGCACTTGTCAGTAGAGTGACATTTTTTTGATGAGAAAGGCATATCGTCATAATAAATTGCTATTCACTGAATGTAATTTTGATGTGAACCTGTAAAGTGTAAATTCTTTCTATGTAAATAGTGAAACACCTGGCGTTCGTCACCTTTGCGACCTTACGCTTTCGGCATGGTGTGCCACGTGGGACTCGCGTTTTTGCTCAACCGGTTGTGCACGCGGTCCCACGCGTCGCACCACGCTTGTCAGCTGGTTGAGCACATAGTCGCGAATGTGTTATAGTCATTTTATGAAGTTGTGATATCCTAGATTGTAGGTAGGCAGTGTGGATTTGCGTGATCAAGCGAGTCTGATATCCTTCGAAAACAACCGCATCGCGGCCAGTGATCCCTCTACTACGATTTACAAGTGCACGTTATGCCAATCCCGTGCAAACTTCATGCACCCTGTGGTATATTGACATAAGACGAAGTGCTGGAGCCGCATGCGATATTGAAATTACCAAGGGCAAACGTGTTTACACCCCACAAATCCACCCATTCCTACCACGGGAGTCAAAATATTTACCCTGGGTAATCTCAATGATGGATCCAAGCACTGGTGCCTAACATCCCTGCGCAATTCTATGCACGTGTAATTAAGGTATGTGGTGTGACTTTAACTAGCACATAAGTGCATGTATAGAGTCATATGTTGTGTAAGTTTTACGTCATACGAACATCACTTTTCCATAAGAGCCATCAGCCCCTTCATGAATCATTGAGATAACCCGGGGTAAACTTGTTGGAGCTCGTGTTAACGATCGGTAGGTTTGTGGGATGTTCATACTTTTACCCTGGGTAATCTTAGCGATGCACGCGGGCTCAGATTTCTGTTCCTTATTTCATGTCACTTCTGGAACAGCTTTATACATTCCGTGCACAGCCTTTGCTAGTCAGGGCTTCCTTATGCAGGTATCGATAATTTGATGCATTTCCTGATCTGTAAATCCCTGAGTGGGCGGAGTGGTTTGCAGAATTGAATCCAGGCTTTTAAATCCTGGTAGAACTGCTGCGATTTCTGAAATATGCTCCGTCCTAGTGAGGTAATTTCGCTGTTCTGGGACGTTATACTTGAAAGAGGAGGCGTTGCTAAGCTCTGTGATTGGTCAGTTCAGCGAACTAACCAATCGCCGAGCTCTGCCGCACGATCCCCTAGGTACAGCGCCCCATATTATTGATATCTTACCATCTCCATGCTTACGACATTTGGGTTACTTACTTTTTTAGAAAAAGTATTCATTAAAAATAAATAAAACTAGAGGGTTACAGATCAAACAACTGGGGCCACTTTCAGACCTCTGACGACAACGGTTTCGTTGAAACGTAAGGTCAATAAAGATCCACCGTAACAACATGGTGTGGCAAAAGCAAGTGATACTATAAGTAAAACCAGCAGGTTCTTTAAAACTGGTAAAGCCCATCCTGATTTGGACTGGCCTCGATAGATAGTAGTGTTGTTTGCACGAGATTGTGTGTTGAATAATTCTTGGTGGATAAATTTTGCCTATTGGGCTGGTAAAATTCACGATTATTGTCCTCCGATCATTCTTTTATTATTATTCCTTAACATCTTGAACCGTTTTATTGCTCGGGCTCTTCTTGACTATGGGGAATAACTGTCACATCAACCGGTATGCCTCGCATACGATAGGAATCCTCGCTTTACGTTGTGCCGTTTCGTGCTGTGTTCCTGCTTACTGCCAATTGGCGTGTTGTACACGGACAAGTCTAGCTTTATGGGGAGAGATTAGTGGTGTTTTTAGTGCTGCGAAATGATTAGAGTGGTGTCTCGGAACTAGTGTTCAGCCCTCTATCATCAACACATCTCCTCAATTCTTTTCAGTTGAAAAACCCGCCGTTCGGCCGCTGCCTCATCGCTCTTCCCGTCGTCCAGTTCCCGTCATGATTGTAAACTCACGTCGTAGCGTGCTTGTCGTGCGTACTTGATGTCAATTAATGGGCGTGATGGTCGTCTACGGGGGGAGTTTCGGTCCGTTTATGGTCGTTTTGGATCTGCTTCGGTCGGCGGGATCTTCCAATCATTCATTTGTCGTGCTCCTAATCATCGAGTTGTCCTGCTTATGAGTGGATTTATCTACGAGAAATTTTTACTATGTATTATTATAATACATTTTGCTATATATTAATACTATATATTATTACAATTTTTAATATTATTTGATTACACATATTTCTCCTTATTTGGTTAGAATTGTTTAGTCTAGCTTTTTTTTCTTGTAAATCGAATTATTCTCATCAATTGAGTAGTTACTACGTTTCGATGAGTAAACTGTATCTCGTTAACTTGGTGATTGCCGAACCATAACCTTGCCAACCACTGTCATTCTTACGATTAATGTAAACACTGCTTATTTTATCAGTACGTCTCTGGTATACAGTCGACAAAACTCAGGCAACTGCGAAGCGGCCTCCAGAGGACGCATACGTCATTGAGATCACCCTGGGTAAAAGCGTCAACAGGTTCGTCCTAGGTAATAGCAGTGATGCGTTCAGGTCCAGGCTAAATGCGAAAAAAAGCGTTTAGGACGGGATTGTTCGCAGCGTTTAAGGGTAAAAATGTTGGTCTCTGAATTTTTAGTTATTTCTTGACTCATAATAGCAATAGACAAAGTTTATTATAGTTAGGACCGAATAATGCATTAGATACCTATCGATTTATTTGAAATTCGACAATTTCATTTCGAAATGAGTCTATATTTTGGATGTACGAAGAAGAGGGAGCAATACAATGTACAATTCTTCAGGAATGATAAGGAGGCATCCAGATCTATCCCTTTTTTGAACATTTGAATTCACCGGATCTAGTCTTGAATGAGTAATTAAATAAATCGAGTCATTCGAGTTTTATTCGGGTCCCAAGTATAAACTTTATGCGTACTATAAGAAAAAGAAGGATTTGCTCTACAAATCCACTACATACATACCATATGCAGATACTACACTACATCCCTGGAAAATTTCGGAAAAATTTGGAAAATTTTGGAAAAAAATCTGGCAACATTATGCATCAACCTACTATATATAATTGTTTTGAGCAAACATTGGCACTATTCCCTTTCCCTGCTCCAAGATATAGGATTATTCTTGTCAGGACTTTGCTTGCATACTATTATATATTAATAATGGTGTATTATTGTATTTTACTGCATATTATTTTAGTGTTTCACCACTTCTAAATCATATCGGTGTACTATCAGGATAATATTCTACAATGTATTATTATACGTACATATTTTATTATTTTATTTCACTTGAATACTGTTGTATAGTATAAATAGTATTATACATCCTATCGTACTATACATTATATATTATTATATATTTATTATACATTATATATATTATTTATTATACATTATATATATTATATATTATGTACCATATTATAGTGTATATTAGTGTAGACATAATAATTATGCGCTATTACATACTATCGTGTTATATATTATACATATTATGTCATAGTTTACATTAGTAGTATAGAAGTAGTAATTATACACATTTTATGCACAAATGATCCGGTGCCATCAGTTTTTAAGATTGTGATTGCTTCAATTCAAGCTTTATTGAGCGGTTATCATTAATTTTGCCCCTCTTCAACAAATTTTTTCCGTTCATTTTCTCCCGTTTTTCTTTTTATTTTCTCTAAAAACTTCTAATTATTGAATGCATACGAAGAGTCCTGCAGCGACAGGGTCGTACATTGCCACATACCTAACTATAAAAGCACCAAATATTTGGGTAAAGTGAGCGTCCGAGTGATCTTTATTTCTCGTCGCATTCACGGTTGTTCAATAGCCGCATGTGTGTCTAATAATCAATGACCTTGCAAGTGCAAACACATGTCAGATGCTTTCAGAATGGTATTGATCGATTTTTACGGGAGTTTTCTGGAACGTTGTGGCTTGTTATTCGGATATTTTCGTATTCGTGTGTAATTTACGTCGTCCCGCTGGTTATTCAATTAGTGGCAGCCGTAAATTGACCTAATTTAATTCCAGAATCAGTGATGTTGCTGCTGGTAAATGTGGAAAAGCATCAAGAGGTTCTCGGGAAAATCGTGGCTGATTTGGTGAGAGTTTTGACCTATTTTGGTTGTTTTACTACTACAGTACTTGTTGTTATTTGTTATTCTTTATTTTTAAAGGTAATATTGCGACATAAAGCTCTTTTTTTGGCACAGTTCAGCTAAATTGTGCAAGTTTTCTTAAAACCAATTTTTGCACAATTGTGGCTACACAAAATCGGTCTGACGCTAAAACACTTGTCCTTTTTCCACATCGTCATTATCACATTAAAAATTCCACATGTTTTTCTGGCGCGGCGGACTTGTGGAGCCAGTCACCGGCGTAATTTAATTTTCCATAGCATCTAGAGTCTCTTGATGTCCACACTGTGGCACTCAATCTGTCACTAACACACGTTAATGTGAAACGCTTAGTGTTTGGCGACCGTGCGCTTCGTGGTCCTGTCCGTAAATGCAGAAAAGAAAAAGTTTTGGCTAAATTCACGCTTTGTTGGAGAAGAAAACTTTCTTGAGCGCTCTCGGTTAGCAGGATTCGTGTAGGTTAGAGTTTCGAGTTAGACTTCGCGCCAGTCCACTGGTGGGGTTCACGAATGCTCCTGGGAATGTTCTAGGATTGCCGGCGATTTCCCACTCACCTGAAATGGAGCAGTTTCCTTAGCAAAATGTGACACATATTGCTCACTAACTGAGACAAGTTACTTGGGCAAAGTACAACCATTTCTGCCTGGACGTCCACTTTAGATTATCGGGTAGGTCACAACTTTCCCGGGAACATTGGTGAGTGAACACTGCAAAGTGGACGAGTTTCCTGGACAACAATTGTTGCAGCGAACTCCAAACGGTTGTGTGCAAGGGGCGGGATGGCGGCGCGGCGTAGCACTCGGGTTGTCTGCTGCTGTCAGAAGCAGAGAAACCAGAGCCACATGCAGAACTTCTGTGTCTCTGCCCAAGAGAGCCGCGTCGCGGCACCGCCCCTTGCACACGGTCGTTTGGACTTCCCTGTATGTCTAGTTATTCCCACCAGTGCCCGTATTCGTGTTTCCTGGTGGGTTTTAGGACACCATTCGAGTAGTTGTGTCCCAGAAATCTCGTAATCATGGATTCCACCCATACTTTGCCTTTAGGGTTATTTGATGCGCTGATTTTAGCGTAACCCTGAGTTGCCGACTATGATTTTCTAGACAAAATTAGCGTATTCTTCCGCTTACTTGCATATGTAAGTCCTGCAGTAACTGTACAAAAATAACGAACAACCCTCTTAGGCAGTCTGGGCGAAATTTTTGATTCTGAGACTTTTGGGGCAGAAATACGTGGCCCAATAGGCCCGGTTTCAAGCTTTTACGATGGGATGACGATGAGGCTTCCGGGAAGGTTATGGGCTACCCACATTTCCAAGTGGGACGAGTTGTCCAGGCAAAGCGCAGACCCATGAATTATCTATTTTTCTGAATACTAGTGATTTTTAAGAGAGACACCAGAAGAAAGTATCCAATTTTATCCTAAATTTCGTGTACTGAGGCCTATTTTGCGCTTAAAATTGAATTTATGTGATCCCCACTTAGTTCACGACTATTTTGGCGCCCCTCTGCTGGTTTTATAAACTATCTCTGTTTCGCAGGGCTCAAGGCTCAGCAATTTACAAGTACTTGTTTAGGTGAAGTATGGTGTGCCAATATCACTCGTAGCTGGAGCAGACGAGGTGTGCGCCCGATGCTCATTCGTACAAGGCAAACCGCCGGACAACAAATTACCCTCCGAATGCATTTCATCGTTAGCGTCGACCTTCTCACAAGTCTCACAACAAGAACAGGTATGATATTGGGTCAGTTTTTCGCCATAGAGCAAGTTCCTGTCGTGTACGAGCAAATAAAACGGTTGTACTCCATGATAATTGCTCCGCGGTAGGTTCCCATAGCTGTGGATCACATCAGGGGTACTTGTTCTTGGGGGAAGTTGCTGCAGAAAGTTAGACCAGGGCAGCGAATTGTAGAGAATTTTCCGTTTATTTTCATTGTTTTTTTATATTTTAAATTTTTTTGTACTGTTCCAGAACAATGCGAATGAAGTGAAGCCTGAACCAAGCGACGATCGTCTAGCAATTGTGGAAAACGAGAGCGAAAGTCCAAGTTCGCTAGCAACTCCAACTCCGACACCAATGAACGAGTTAGATCAAGCAATTAAGAGGTTGGCTGCTGTGGTTATTGTCTTGGGTTGGAAATAGGGGCGTGGCCGGCCGGTCACAGCAAAAGGGTATGGTCGAAGGAAAATTTAGTAATTAAAATCAGCAACAACGTTGAATAGTCAGGAGGAAACAAGCGAATAAAGTGAAGGATGGAAGGTAAGCTGGACAAAGAGTTGAGAAAAGGGGCGTGGCAAGCTCTAATTTTAGCGAGATGTTTATGTTTATTTTTCTCTCAAGCTTGGTTCTGAGTCATCTGCATTTTTTCGTTTCATTTCGACTTACGGCACACCTTGTTGTATATTGCAATGAATAAATAAGTGAATAAATAAGCAAATAAATAAATAAATGTCTAACAAAAGAATTAAATAACAATGGAGAATCATACCTATGTTAGAAGTAAGCCGAATAAAAGCGAGGAAAGAGGCGTGTCCAGGCAAAACGCAAATAAAACTTATTGATGAAGTCATCAGAAAGAGCAATAGAATAGCAGTAGTAAATGAATGAATGATTAAAAACTGGTAAAAAAATAACAGTAATGGGAAGGGAAGAACTGATGTAAACTGAAATAAAATATTCAGTTATTGTTATATTATTACATTATTTATTTGTTTGAAAAAAAGCTGTGAGAATCCTCCATGGATAGTCATATTGCTGTGCGAGTATGATGCATGTGATTGGGCTTTTTATTTTATTGGTCTTATAATTTGTTCAAATCCTGCTATATATGAAAGCCTAACTCGTTATGTCCAGAAAATGGTGATCAACTGGCGCGTCGACTCTAAATGCACTGTCGATACTCAGCCAGTTTTGAATGTTGAAAGAGCAGAAATTTGGAATGTAGAGAAACGACTTTGAACTCTGCTTAAAAACAGGATTTGCAGTGGATATTGGGGAAATATAAGTATTGCGTGCTTCAGCCCAGGCACAGGTAGATATTCGAAAACAATTTTAGGATTTGCTGGACTTTTACCTTGAACGGGGTTGTGAAAGGGACATGGGCGTGGTTGATGCCCTGGACTTGGACGGAGTCGTGAATTCAAGTTAGGTCACAGGAGATTCGTTCCAAGAAGGCTGATGGGTCACTAGTCCACATAAAAATTTTTTTGGCTATTATTCACGGCGGTTTTGCCTTAGGACACGGTATTCATCCCTAATATCATTAGGAGCTTAATCAATTTATGATTTATTTATCTATGGTTAATGGCCTAGTTATAGTGTTTTGAAAAAATTTGAAAGGCGTTTTTTTTTCATGTCCGGCAACGTTTCCGGAGGCGTGTCCGTTTTCAGAGCTCTCAGCGTCACCAGTGCTTCTTTACCCGTTGTTGTGACGTTACCGCTAGGATTCTGCCCTTCCAACTTCAACAATGGGATGTCCTCCTTAGAAACTAGCAAAAATGGCAGTGGTTGTGATGAAGAGGATGTGAGTTTTTTTCCCAGTCGGGTTTTATTATTTCCATTTTGTTCCAGGATTTTTCCTGCGAATTTTTAGTCACATTTGGATTCCTTTATGTAATGGTCTATTTCATCCTGGATTTTTAGCTGCGACTTCACAACAAGACGCCATCGGCCATAGGTTTGGGTCCGTCCACATTGTTGAGCGTACCAGATCTACGCACTATGACAAGTATTGCTTGTGTAGATGTGAAAGCTCTGCAGGACCAGCAGAACAGCTCCGATAGCAAACCACAAGTAGACACTGTGAGTACTGTCAGTGAGACCACTCACACCTCTTCGATAATATTGTAATTGTGGAAATTTTAGGATTCTTCATTGAAAAATCGCAAAAAGAAGAGAGACCGTCCTTTAAGCTGTGAGTTTTAACATTTTTGAAACCTCTTATTGTTGTGAATGTTAAAATATTCAGTGACAAAAAGCGGTATGGTACGAAAAGGACGTAAAACTTACACAGAAAACGATTTGGTAAGTTAAGTTGAACTTCTTTTCTAATGCATTTTAGCTACAAATTGGTGAGACGTTTGAAAATGAGGATTGGTGCAATTGCACCAAGTTAGTTTAAACGGTACTGTACAGCTTGTGATGGGTATTAATGAGCAGGAATTAGTGAAGGTTGAGGTCACGTCATGTGAGGTGTGCAGCCTGATGACTGAAAAGAAGGCGGTGCCACTGTAGTGCGATTGGTGCGCTCTTACACCTTTAATGCATCCGTGACAATGTGCTCAACCGGTTGACACGCGTGATGCGACGTGTGGGACCGCGTGCAGAACCGCTTGGGCACAAACACTTGCTTGAGGGACCACCCATGTCCCCGTGGCTCACCATGGCGAGAGCATAGGGTTGCGAACGTGTTAGTGGCATACGCTATGAACTCGTCCCCCCACCCCCCCCCGGGAAATCTTACTCCTGAAATTCTGATATTTATTAGTTCACTTTGTGAAATAGAAGTTTTATATTGTACTGTTTCATGCTTCTCTTTTACTATTTTCCCTCTTTTTTTTTATTATTTTTCGAAAACTCGCATTTTTTTGTGAAATTCCATTCTGGATCCTTTTTTCAGTGGAGACCTCACTGTTTTCTTCATCGATTTCATGTGAGGATCAAGCGTGGTGATGATAAATAATTTGGCGATATCCGCTTCCTCTTTCTCAGCCTGAAAAATAAGACCCTCTTCTGCGTGCAAATTCCAACCCTGACCTCCCATGTTCAAATGCCACCCCCTACAATCACTTTCTTCTCTAGCGCGACCCGGGCGGAAATACAACCCCTCTCCACAATACCCGTCCCATCCTTCTGCAAACAAATTTTCACTCTTTTACAACGACCACCCCCCCCCCCCCTCATACCCCTCCTCCTCCTTTCAAACAACACACCATTGATGATGTATTGTCACACGCTAGCTCACGTCTATGACCTCCACAGATGACTGTTGATAAGAAAGGTTTATTCAAGGCTTCATTTCCAAGTGGTGTTTTAAGCCAGTGAGAGGCTTAGCGGCTTGTCTCTGAGCCTGAACAGATTTAGTACCTCTCATTGCGATTTTCGTATCATGTTGTGCTGCACCCTGATGAACAGTTATGTAGAGGGTTTGAGCAAGGCGAGTGGTGCAGTTGCACCAATCTTACGCAGTTTACAAAACGCTGTGGGCTATCTGACATACTCACGCTTTGGTGGTTTGTATATCTAAAATCTCTCAATGCTTAGACCCCCTCATTTTGATTTTCAATGATTTCCCCTTTTTCGCCATAAAGAGGCTTTTTTTCTGCCAGATTCGGAGTCATTTCAATAAGCCCTCTTCTAAAATCTAGGTGTTTGATCTTTCTTTTTTCAGCAAATCCTAGAAGAGTTTTATCTACGAGATCCATTCGCTTGTGCCAGTCCAGATAAACGACAAGCACTTTGCCATATGCTCAACATTGATCCTTACAGGGTAGGTGATATTCCTCTGAATTATTTTGAAGCGATCACGCTCGAGAGGTAAAATTGTGGTTTATCTGATCGTTTTTGGCATGGATTGAACAATTTTGTGTTAATTTATGGTAAAATTTACTGACAAAAAAAAACATGAAATAATACACGACGAATTACAAATGTTCTATTCACGATAATGTTAGTATTGCCCAGTCAATCATTCTTGCACCAAAGAATACCTCCATCTGTTCTGCCGCGCTGCACCTCCTACGCGGCGCGGCGGACCAGACGGGCGGGTTTCTTTGTGTTTTTGTCTTGGTTTCAAAATGTTGAAGTGAAAACCCAGACAAAACATTGTTAAACCTGACAATCAGGACACTGTGCTGGTCTTCCGCATCGCGTGGGTGGTGCGGCGCGGTAGGTGATATGGGCTGTATTCTGTGATGCCAGCCTTTCCACTGTATAATTAGGTGTTTAATGTTATATTGGCGCGTAAATTTATGATTCTTATTTAACATTTAATGAGTGAACAACAATAAATAAATAAACATGTACAGTTAAACTTCATAGTTTGTTCAAAGAAAGGAAACTGTAAGCTTGATCAGTATACGCCTTTGTACCCCTAATTTTTTTTTGTTTTCAGCTCAAAGTCTGGTTCCAAAATCGCCGAAGACGAGATAAACTGAACTACGAAAACCAGAAAATGAAGGAGACTTGATTTTTGATCTCAGCTCTATTGCCTCCAATACGGGTAATCTGTGGTGCGAAACGCTCGTTGGTGCAATTGTGGTGTACAAAATTGGTGGGCGGATCCAATCCGGCCCACATTTGCATGAGATAAATCGATATTTGCACCCAAGAAGATATGTATTATTTGCTTTTTGCATCGGAAATCATCAATACAGATCTTTTTATATACATCGTTCTCATCCCATGCACCGCCTTTCTGTCAGCGATTTGTATCTCAGCAATACATTTTTATTGATCTTCTCGTTTGTTTTGATCTATCGATTGTATTGATTCTTTGATTGCAGCATAGTTCTACCGTTTGTAATTTGGAATAGTATTTATGGTGCTTATAAAGATATCCACTATTGATCTCCTGACATAATAATGCCGCAAGCGAGTGGAGCGAGTGGGCGTGGCCTACTTTTACCGAGGGAGTAATCCTACGGTGAGTGTGTGGTCTACGGATCGATGGATTAGAGCGCTACTGTTGCAGGAAATTAGTATTGGGCGGAGCATACCCATAATTCCGTTTGTCCCCCCTAGGAATCTATTTTTCCATATATGTTCTTGATTCTTGATGACACTGCACCATGTATCTGGAACAAGTGTCCCGTTTCTTCCCATCCCACATCTAGTGGGCGGCGTTTATCCCTGCCCTATAGTTTACGTGAGATAGCCAAAAAATAAGCGAGGATCTCAGTCATCGAATTTGAACTCCATATATTTATGTTTATTTACCTTCAAGACTTCATTGTAGCTTTCAGACCTGTGGGCGTGGCCTAGCCAAGCTGCGAGTGGGTCAGTTCCTAGGCTTGTTTCTGTTCTTGTCGCCAATTCGACGAATTTCTCAGAATTATTGATGAAGCCTTGTTGTTGGCTAATTCTCAATTCCTTACTTAATAGTTTCTCTTGGTATTATTATTCAAATTTAAAATTGATTTTTAACAACTCTATTTTTGAAAGTCTGACCGACCTGGTCTTAATTTTGGGAGACACCTTTTTATTCTAATGCCCCACCCACTATCCCTCTTTCTCCCTCCCCCGACCCTCTGCCGTCTCTAGTTAACAATATTACCATGGACAGTCGGGCATCAGAGAGACATATTGACTTTTTTCGCATTTATGGGGCGTGGCTTCGGTGCAAATTCACCCCGGCTGACTGCCAGTGTTCTTTGCCATCTTTTTTGGATATCTCAAAGATTCTGGTCTGTCATCGATGTTATTTGAAAGCACATCCAGCTTCTGATTGAAGCGCGACATTTCGGACGCATGCATGATGATGAGTGATTGCTATGCACGGGAAGGAGATGACTAATTCACGGTGGCAGCTGTTAGTGGGGAAGCAAAGGTGGGACAATTTGAAACTTTTTACAAGGGTAACGTGATCGAATGTGGGCGGAGCCGTCCATATCCATGAAATGAAGAAAGTTATTGTTGATCGTTATCTGTTCCCGATATTGTCAATCATGGACGATGAGGTTTTGAGCACGTATATGTGTTCAATGAAAATCCACAGGCCAAAAAAGTATTAATTAGAAATATTGATTGGTGCGCAACTTTTGGGACATCCATGCCTGACTTCACTGTCAGTAAGTGAGCGAATAGATACGTGGCAATAAAATGCGATGGACTTGGAACTGGCCCACTGTTAAGCCAGACCCCTTCACGAGAAGCTGTATAACGAGCTAACCATGTGTGTTAAAGACAATACTCACGATAAAAAAACGTCGTTGATTTTTTCATAAAATTCTGCTCCAGAGGCTACTCTTGTGCCCCTGGTAGAGAAAAGACCATCTGAAAAGCCAAGGTCTGCGAGAAAGACTGTGTTGTATATTGCCAATGAATGACCATGTTTGTTGAAGAATTGAAAATTAAATTCAGAGTTTCCAAAAGTATCTCAAGACTTTTTAACAAGATATATAAAGGATGACAACAGCACATACTTTTCTCGCTGTTGGTTTCGGGGCTTAACTAGATCAACAGTGAGACTTCCTTGGCGCCCTTCATCAGTAGCTACCCAAGGAAGTTTCGAAAGGATAACATAAGATGTGAAGAGATGTTATTGTGAAGAGATGTTAGTGTTGCATGACAAGAGTAACCGAAGACAGGAATCCATGAGGAAGTTAGTGAAGTCCATATGAGCGGATAAGATTTGGGAATATTAGTAAATCTGGAGATGTGGACGAGATTTATCACCTGAGATGGGTGCGGCCAGCGAGGTGTGGGAGGGATCACCTCTATAGAAAAATCCTGATCGATCCTGTATCAGCTGAGAAACACAGCCCCAAAGATCAAGGAGAATGGGGCGGGGCTGAGCATGTTGGGCGCATTGGTACATGCGTACGAGTTTTATTACTCGGGTAACTGCACGATTCGGAGTGATTCGTTTTACAGTTAGGCTCCAATTGATGGCATCTTCGAAATAGGCACAAATGCGGGAGCACTTTTTTTTAGCGTGAGTGCTGCCTTTAAATCAACAAAAGAGCTATCGATAGGTGCGGGAGACATTTGTGACAAATTGGTTATTTCAGAAACGCAAATTCAGCATAGGGTAATGTAAGTAATAATTTTATTTTTGGTTATGGCAAAAAAAACACTTCTCCATGTCATCTGCCCGAAAGGACTCGCTTTTTTATTACTCATCCGTGCGCGACATTTGGGACACATCCGTATTGTAGTTCTAACCGAATATTCGTATTCGAATAAATATTCGAAAAATTCGAATATTCGAATATTCGAATAGTCGAATATTCGAGAACCCCCCAATATTCGAACATATTCGAATTCGAATATTCGACAGGTCGCACTATTCGAATATATTCGAATATTCGAAGCCCATATTCGATATTCGATCGCCATTCAAAGCAAAAAAACTAGCGTGTGTCCTTTAGCGGTACTAGGGATGTAACCGGACAGCGTTAGCAACACAACTTTCGCGTAAAATAAAGCAGATTATACGCATCATCACCACGATTACAAAATATCTGCAGATCTGCAATAAGGCACCAGGAGAACAATATGCTTTCAGAAAATCGTAGTGTGTATGTTTGGTCTAAATTTTCCTCGTGCTACTTTTATAGTATTTGCTCATTGTACCTCCTCTTCGCAGCTACTTCCGTGCGTCCCGTACCCATTTTTCCGTTCTTTTTTCCCCTTTGATATCTCGGCAAATGTCCACACTTATGAGAGAGACCATTACTCCTGTTGTCGTCTTTCCTTGAGATACTTACTATTGAAGTTTTGCTTTCGTTGTTCTGTGCTAGGTTTACTGTCGAAGCTTCACGATGAAGAACGAACTGATCACTTGAGACAAGCTTCTTTGATGTCAGGCGATATTCGCAGAGATTTCTCTAGCAAATGCTTCTCAAATATTCAAACATTCGAATATTCGAGTATTCGAAACCCTCGATATTCGAATATTCGAATTCGAATACTTCTGACATTGGACGTTCGAATAATATTCATTCGTTCGAATGGTTTCTGAAGAGTCGAATATTCGATATTCGAATATTCGAAGCTCCTCTTCGAATGTGTTAACTATAATCCGTATCATACAACTCGCAAAAAAATGCAGCGAAAAAAGAAATGGAAAGTTTAGCAGTGCTAGTGCTGGTAATGTCCGTTCGAAATACGTCATTCTGCATGGGATATTTGGGACGATATCGTAGCTTACAAGATACTGAAACTGTGTAGTAAATTTTTAAAAATGGATTATAATTTCAATGAAATAAAATTTATTATTCCACATACCAAACAAATAGACGAATCAATGCAACAGATGATAAATAATGACACAAAATGGATGAACTTCTGCTCATGTGCCTACAATATACGAGCAAACAAGTAAAGTAAAATAAAGTAAATTGATTCTATTCGAATTCGTCTCAATGATTTGTGTTCGCACGTTCCAAATTAATGCAGTCATTGAAGCTTGTGGTCTATTTCTTTGATATAATGATCTGTTTTCCCTCGATTCACTTCTTTATTTTCACTGTTTTTACTGTTCTGTGTTGAGGATAAAAAAATTGTGTGGCTACGACCCTAGAACCACGTAGCACCTGCATATCCATGGGGCACCATACGCCAAGCCCACTTTTCGACGGGACCCAAAGGCCCTCCCTCCAACCGGGCTTCATAACGACGTATCGTAATGATAACATTGGAATGCCTGACGTTCAACGCGGATGATGCCCGAGTCGCCAATTTGCGCAAATGCTCAGCTATTGTCGTGTACGGGACACGCTATGTCAGACCTATGGTGAGGATTGTAAGGGTGTCGAACCCCTTCGGCTGTAGTCATCTTACCCTTTGTTCGAGGAGTATCATTTTATTAATATTGATTTATCATGCTGCTTAAAAAGTGAAAAAAGTGAAACTTTAACCGGCATCAAAGAAAAGATAACAAACACAGAAGGTCAAAATTCAATAACAAAACAGGTGATCGATATTTTCACTAGTGCTAATTGGTCAACAATAGTTTAGAGAGCATCCGCATACGGACTGCAGACCTGCTCGTCACGCTGATTCGAATGATGTACGTCAAAACACATGAAAGTAGCAAAAACCCCGTTTTCAGAGAGTCCGAAATCCGAATTTGTAGGATCACTTGGGCGGAGCGGTCGGCGAGTGCAGGTTGCCCGCCACGGCTGCAGCGTTGGTCAACATGTCTTGACGTGTCCGATCGATAAGATCAACGGCTTTACGCGTCCACTTGGCTTGACAAACTGTTCCTACAGTGTGTTTTTCCTGGAGTAAACATCGCGCGCGATCTGATCCATTCCAATAGATCAAATTCTCAGTCGAAAGACTATGTGAAAGCGGAGGTTCCAGCAATTCGCACGTAGCCTTTGTACTGGGTCCGCAACTGCACCGATTTTACTCCCGGAAAAACACCCTATAATCCGTCCCGAAAAACGTTTAAAAACGAGTTTAAAGGCAGTATTGTAACATTTTATCTATGTCGCTGGATTCAGCACACCGAGGAAATCCGGGATTCGGATGAAACCTCAAACACGAAAATGAAGTAGTACACTGCCTTCAAAAGGAATAAGACTGTATTTTCATTTTTAAACGCTTTGAGAGTTGAGACAAAGCTTCCTACAAAGTACTTTTGGGTTCTGCTACGTAGGTCAAGGAGTAGTACTAGCCAATACATATACTTGAATGCCAAATAAGGTTCGTAGGGTTCATAAGTACAAGTTACCAGCTAAAAGGTCGCTGAGATCGCAGACATTTCGCCCCGGGTGCGAGACATTTGGGACGTTTCCCAGGCCGCTGCGCGTGAAAATGCCGTGGTGCAAAGTGCATAGTGAGTGCACTGACGCGCGGCCGCGGGTGGGTGGGTGGCGGCGGTGTTGGCGCCGGGGCGAGTGGCGGCGGGCCGTTGGCGCGATCGATTGCACCAAACCGGCCCGCACGCCCAGCACACACTCGCACTTTCGTATTGCCGCCGTCGTCGCCGCCGCCGACGCCCCACACCCTTTCACTGGCCGTCGTCGATAGCCGGCTGCCCTCACAGCTGGGGTGCACCGCGCTCACTCGTCGTGTCCTTTCGTGTTCTACGGCTCTCTCTCTCTCGTTTTCATCTCGTTCATCCGGTCATTTTCACCCCCTCAGGGTCATATCTTGGATCTGGCGGCTCACAATTTCCTTAATTGGCAATTTATAAGCTCTCTAGAGCAGTTTGAACAATTCATAGTGTTTGCGATGACTCACTATCCCTTCCTGGACATGTAGTAGGTTTCCTAACCCTACTAGGATATCCCGGCTATTCCCAGTCTATGCTAACTCTTAGAAAAATTCCATGCAACCCCCATCGTACCAGAACACCCGTAGAAGAAATAATTCCAGGATTTTTCCAGAATTGTCGAAGACTTCGGATACCCTAGAAGACCCTAAGGACCCTAAAAACCCCAAGTACTATGGGGGAATACCGAAAATTTCCTAGACAGGCATTGCCCCCCCCCCCCTCCCCCCGCTTTTGGCTATTGATCCAGAAATGTTTGACAACATGTGAATCATTGCTTGATAAAAACTTGTGTATACATGTGCATACATTATAAAACATGTTCATTTATGTGGCTTGAAAATGTCCAAATACAGTTGTAAAACTAAGCAAAAATAGGTTAATACAGAATTTCCACCAGAAAAAATGTGAAAAAAAAAACATTTTTCGAATATCCCGCTGAAAAAAATGAATACTGGAAAGTATCTCTGAAATCTGTCCCTCTTCCGATAGATGTGGAAAAATGGGACACAGTTATTTCCAAATGGGAAATTCTAACTTACCTGCACCTTAGTCACACTAAGGCTGACTTTGGAAAATTGGGGTGTAAAAGATCCTTAGGCATTGAACCTCCTGTGATTCTTTATAGAATTGGTGTCGAGGTTTCTGAAAAGAGTCAAGAGTAGGTGTGTAAGGATGAAGAGCAAAAGATTGATTTATTGATTGATTGATCGAGTGCGTCGTTTTATGGCAACGATATGCATACAGGCGCATACACACATACGAACATTGGCGAGACATACGGAAAATTACTATTTCCACCATGTTAATGATCCGTTTCCTCAGTTTGAAGAGTAGGTAAAGATTTTGCAATGGCTTATTTTCAATATATAAAGCTTATTGTGGTTTTATTTATTTTTTATTGAGTTTTTTCACTTGCTTAAACTTTCATTCAGTTTCAAAAGTGTTCCACATGAAAACTATGAAAAATTCTGGAGACTCCTATTTTTTTCAGTGGTCCTTTCTTTTTTTTCGTGCCATGCCGTTTCCCATTCTCCCCCCCCCCCCTCTGCTGATGACTCTACTGGAAATGAGTAATCTATGGACTTAGTTCAAATATTCGTTTTCGAATTTGTCGAAAATTCGAATGCCTGTGTGAGAGGGCAATACAGCTCTCGGCGAAAGTTGGGAAGAACTCTATCGCCTTTCTTTCGGATATTTGAATTTCTGAAACAGCGTTCAAATTCTTGAATAAAATGAAAATTTATTGGATTTTCAGTAAGTCGTACGTATAAAGATAACCTAGTTACGTTTTTGACCTAAAATTCATTTTTTTGTTTCCTAATGTTTACATATGAATGTATATACCAAATATATTTCATTTCTTCCTCCCTGTCTCTTCTCTCTTCTCCGTTCTTCTCTTCTCCTTTCTAATTTACGCAGCAAATGTGAATTGTAGCCATATTCGATGTTTCTGCATACAAAATCAATCCTAGGACCCATACCTCAGCTGGGAGTCTTTAGGTCTTTCAGTAGTTCTGGAGTTGGTCTGCTATGGACGTCTGTTTAATTACTACAGACTTAATTTTTACACCTCAAGTGTGGCTCATCGTGTGACAAACAATTTTAGCACAAAAAGTAATGAAAAAAATTTAAAAAATGGAAAATATTGAAGAACATTTGTTTTTAGAACAAATCCATCGAAAATCATTTCAGAGCAAATCCATCGAAAATGAGTCCGTAATTTCTGAAGTTTAAAAATTTTCTTTTATTGAATTATTTGAAAATTTATTCATCCGCTCTCAGTTTGCTCGTCTTTCTTTCAATTTTTCTTCACCTTTTTTTGGCTTGAACTTCCTTTTTTATTCTTCGCTATCAATTTTGGAACTTTACCACTCTTATACTAAACCCAGAGATTTTCCTCGCAGTTTCTACACAGTGTTGGTTCTTTGCGCCCTCCTTTGCTATTCGCGTGATATCAGGAAGTCTTTACTAACATTGTTGGCTGTAGGGCACCCTGAATCAGCACGACGCCCGAGAATCTGTCTCAAAGATCTCAAATTGTGCAGAAAATCCGCCTATCTCCATATTTCAAAGAAAAAACGTCCGTCTTTATAAATAGTGATCGATGAAAGTTAATTCTAAACAGAGATGCATGTAACGGGTTCTATTAGTTAATTATCTGCTTCATATAATTGGAAATTCCATAGAAATCTGGAAAGTCCGCAGGAAATGAGGCGATCCTCGCGAATAATTGAGTATTGTAGTAAAATGAGGCAGTAAAGGGCTACTGCCATTCGTGCAATGAGGTATCAGAAGATTCGCGAGTCCTTGAAATCCATGAATTCTGAGTGAATTTTTTTGAATGCAGCGGTCACCTACTGTTGTAAGTAAATTGACACACACACATTGTAGTTGACATGAAGACACCCATACAATTCCTAAAGCGGAGTTCGGGAATGTTTTCATAAATGTTCTGGGTTCCCTGACTTCAAAAAGTGGACGAGTTTCCCAAGGCGAAACAGATACGATCGATGCGACAGAATCGCTCCAGCCAGCAGCAGAATGTCGGGATAAAAGCAGTAGAATCTATCATATTTCCGCTGAAAAATTTGTCCGCTATGGATGAGCGGGAAGCATGGACCATTCTTGAGGGCTTTCATGAACCCTACTGTTGGAATCCCCGTTGGTGGATGGTGATGGAACCATGGCTACCCTAACAAACACATGTTCAACAGCTGAATCCACTTCACTTTTTTTTTCTGAAAACCCCCAATCAGCTGAGAGAAAGCCCTATGATAAATGGTCCCGACACGTCTATCACTGCTGCTGCCACTGCAACCACTTGGCTGAATAAAAGAAACATTTGAGATCTAAAGTCCAAAGATCAAAAAATGAAATCAAAGGTGGAATGGTTTTGAGCTTTCAAACGCTGTTCTAGTTCTGGGAAATTCACCATTTAACAAATGGAAATGTGGTCAGGGCTGTTCTATGTACATGATATTTTGAGAAGCATCTAATTTTTCAAAATAATTCATGGATGGTAGGGGAACTCGTGTCAGATTTTTGCTCCGTAATATTTTAAATTTATTATATAGAGGGGATCAGTAAGTTTTTCAAATTTTTGCTCGCTTACAAGAGATTTTCAACCATTAAACTAGTCGGTATATATTGACTCCATTTTTCCAGCTGGGATCTCTTGCCCTTAACGGAATTACTCTAATTTTCCCAAAAGACCTAACGATTATTAGCATTTTTCATTGGCTTATGGATACGAATTGGGGCGTACGTTGAAAAAGTGAAAGTTTCAGTCAAGTGAGCAGGAGGTATTACCGTAATTTCTGGGCATAATCCTCTCTGATTTTGTCCCACTCTGAAGACACATTGGCGACACATTTGGAGGGGGGGGGGGGGGTGCTTTGTTTGTTTGCCTATCTGGCGGACGAGTTTACCCAACTACTCAGGCAAACAAAAATCCGCCAAATGTATTGCCAAACAAACCTTTCCAATTGTCGCGCTGACCTTACCAATTGTCTTCCCACGCAAACCTTGTCACATGTGTCGCCAAGCGAAAAGGCTATCAACGACGGCTAAACCTCCAACTAGAAACAAGATGAACATGTTATTCTTACCATATTCTTCTGTTATTTTATTTTTTTCAATGTTTCCTCAGGATGTCGTGTCGCCGGGCAAAATTTCTCCCAAGGAATTTTACCCGGCGATACGATGTCCTGGGAAACGTATCCCGGGATGTAGACATCTACAATCTCCCACCAAATGTATCGCACCTGAACATGACAGGGAAACCCGCGAATCTCCCATGAAAGAAGCCTGCATCCTAAAAGAATGTACTGCTGTAAATTTGTTATTTTAACTGTAAAATAACCAGGAAATATGTCGCCGTTTTCTCTTTTATCTCTTCTTACATTACTAAACATAAATACGGCTTGTGCTCCGGGAAGATGTACGGCTCTGCGAAATTATAACCCGTAAAGGGTGTCGCTGAACCCATTCTCTCGCCAAATCCTTAACCACTAAATTTAAGAAGGCTGACAAAATTATTTATTGAGAGGTAAAAATTTCATGTTTAATTTAAGTTCCATTTTCGGTTATTTACGCTCCTTTATTGTCAGAGATCCCACTTTTTTTCTCACTGAGCAAGTTTGGGTTTCGCACAAAATAACAGGGGAGGTGAGAGAAGCAGGAATGGCTGTTGTGCTCAAATGGGGACTAGTTCTCGCCTGGTAACACCGTGGACTTCGCAGGGATTCTCAAAAGGTTTCGCGAGGGTTTCTTACTCATAATAGCACAAATTCCATAAAATTGCTATTTTTACATTGCTGAGCACTGGTTCTCGCGGAATAAATTTCTGTGCTGATAAGGGGCGTAGACTCTGGATCGATCCACACTCCTTCGCCTTTCTCCAGAATCAGTCGATCGATGATCTCTGATGCGTCGTATCAGTGGAAAACAACATCACTCACGCTACAGCGTTTTGTATTGTCGGCGTATGGAGGCGGGGCTCGGCGTGATGCAGAATCGATGAAGCTTTTTTGTGCGTATAGAAACGCATGGACTACAATCATGCCCACATGCATGATACGGCCCCTGGACACCATGGGAACTGGTTGCATTCCGGAGAATCCGAGGGGTCTCCATAGGACAACTGTCACAAATTATCTGGAATGCGCTATGATTCCAGTTTGGATGGCTTCAATGTGGGTACTGGCAAAGGAGTAGAGCACAAAAAACCTTCAGTGAAAGTTCAGACTGCAGTTTTGCATTGATTTAGTTCAAAACGGTGTGAATCAAGGAAGAAAAGGGTATGGCGGAGTAGTCAATCCACAATCGGCCAATCACAGAGATCGGCCACGCCCTCTTTCCTCGGCGCAGCGCTGCAGGTATGAAAAAAACTGTTGTTCTTATCAGTCCTTATTAAATGAGAAAAAGTAAGAAAATAAAAAATATAAAAGAATAATCAGGCCAATAAAAATTGCAAAAAAAAATCAAGCAAATAAATGATTGAATAAGTAAGAATATGCATCGTATAAGAATGACAACTCGTACAAAGTACACTAGTGCAGTGGGCGTGTCCTGCTCCTCACAATTTCATGCATTTGATCCTATATACATACATCTTGGCACTTCACGGGTTAATCACAAGATATTGATTGAATTTTATTGATTTTCCGTTTGATCTCTACGCTTTGCCGAAAAAACCTGCTATAATGTACAGAAAATACACGAATAATACATACTAGTCGATCTACAATTTTTTAATTACAATTTTAATTACAATTAATTACAATTTACAATTTTACAATTTCAATTCTCTGAAATTTTTCCTGGCAAATAGTGCGTACTACCTATTGCGGCACGCTAGTAGCGCCCCAGTTTTGTCACCATTTCGCCATTTTCTCAAAATTTTGCTTTTACTTCTTTTTTTTTTCTCAACGTTATTAGGGGAAGAGACATCAATATTTGCAGTTATTTAGTAATAGTTGATATAGGCTCTTCCATGCTTCTGATAATAGCGCTGAATCTACTTTTTTTCCCCAGTAGTGGGCGTGGCCTCGCTGCAACACTCGCCTTTCGATGTCGTCAGGTGTGAAAATGCTTTCTTTTCAGATATGTATGTGTTGCTAAATCTCAAAGACGGTTCGAGGTTAACGGATGTCGTTCAATTACTGGTAAGAATTCTAGTTACTTATAGCACATTGTATAATAATCAACTAACAAATTAACGTCTGTAGTAAGGCGAGGAATTAAAGTTGTACCGATAACAACTGAAATTTAACGATTAACGACGAAAGGAGAGCGAATGTCTGTCAAAATAGGTTCCTTTCATCGATTTTTCTGGGAATTCTACGCTGTTGAGGACTAACGGTGATCGTAGCATTAAATTAATGATTCACGCATTGACAAATTGCGGACCGAGTTTATTTTTGCATGGCGTTTGCAAGTGGTGAGAAGGGATTTCTCCTATCACTCGCCATTTGCACTACTGGAAGATTTTACGGATATGGAAACACACACACATGGTGCATCACGCCGTTTTGTCCCCGTGTGGCACGTGATGCACCATGTGCATCACGTGGCCACACGGGGACGAAACGGCGTGATGCACCCTGTGCAGCACGTTGTCCGCAACATGGTGAGGTACCACCAACTCCAAGCAGGTATAGTCTGTCCGAAACGACGAGTCCGCCCACGCACGCGGGGATCGAGAAGCGGCCACGTTTGCCAGCGCTCCACGTCATCATCCCTGATCTGCGTATCACGTTTCATCGTTATCTTCATGGTACTGACTAGTGATTTGGCTATGACGTGGACGACGTGGCAGCCAACTGCATCCGCCCCAGCCGCGCCGCCTCTCTATCCCCGCGTGCGTGGGCGGACTGGCCGTTTCAGATACACTACACTGACGTATCGTACTAATCGCTGACTCATCTCTCGTTGACAATCTATAGTTGAGATGAAACAGGAATTACATGCAGGAAAGCCGAAATATTTTCGTACTTTGTTTCCCATTTCCATGTCAATCATTTCATTTTTTTCTTTTCAATTTATTTTATTTATTCTATTTCGTTTTATTCTAGTTCGCCCACGGCCATACTGCTGTCAGTGTTGCTGAGAAGATTGAAGACCTCTGCCCTTCGTGTGAACGCTCATCCGGAAACCTATCCAAAAAACTGGAACAGAATCATACCGTAAGCTTTCGATAAACATGGGCGTGACTTGACTACAAATTATGCATGGTGAACCTTTTTTCAGGATATTTCCGTCCCATCATCTTCTGCACCAAGCTTATCCAGCAATCCATCGGAATCGAAACCTGAGATGGTGATGCCGTCATCACAGGCTCAGCCAACTGAGTTAATGGCATCGCTGTCATCGTCGTCAGCGCCTTCTGAAGCGAGGACGTCGTCGCCGTCAGTTGGCACGACGCCAAATGGTGACGTCACGCGGAAGGAGCTTCCGAAACGACGTGGGCGACCTAGTACTGCCAGTGTACCTCCACGACCGCCCCCGCCACCTCCTCCTGAACCAGCGGAAGTAAAAGAAGAGCCGTCGGAATTCACAGTGGTGAGTTGTTGTGTGGTCCGTGATTGCGGACGTTTTGTTGGAATCATTATTTGTATTTATTGATTGATTTTCCACAATTTTTTTTTCAACAGCCAAGCACCAATCCCGCTGCAGCACAGGAGAATGCTAGTGAAGGCCCTAATTTCAACATCACTTCAGCGCTAGAGCTGTTAGGTCATGCTAGTGTCAGCAATTCGGTAGGTATTACTGTAGTTCACTACACTACGGTAGTGTCCAGATAAAGTTTTCAGGAACCAGGCGACTTAGAGTTGGAGCCGAAAGAGCGAAACACGCCCCACTCGAAGCGCAAAGCTCGAATTGAACAACTAGGTTTAGAGACGTTTCAATGTCAGGTGAGTGCAAAGTGTTACGGTATTTGGAAAAGTACGCAATTGCACAACAATAAGGATCTGTACTTATCAACATTTTTACAATATCAAGGACATATTTTGCTGGAATTCTGGGAAGGTCGGGTGGGTGCGAAACCCACTTGTTGTCACTTCGTCGCAGCGAGCACGCTTTGAATAGGTATTGATCGGAGATCAGTCGCCGTTCCTGCGCACGCGACCGCGTCGCTACCGCGCGCATAAAGTGTGAAATAATGTGATCTATGCCAAAGCCATCACAGTAATAAGTAACTAACTAAATAATTAAATGTATAAGTGAATAAACAAGTAAATAAAATAATAAACAAATGAATAAACAAACAGGTGGATAATAAATAAATGATCCTCTGTTTCAGTTATGTAAAAAGGCAATCACAAGACAAGGACAGTATGCAAACCTGGTCAACCATCTGTCACGGCATGCCAGATTGCACGCCTCCAAGAAACAATACTGGTAAAACTATTACATAGCAAATATTGATGACGTCATCACTTACCATTCTATTTGTTCCAGTTGTCCAGTTTGCCGAGCCTCATTCTCCAGACGCTACCTGGCCTATGCACACGTCAAGGAAGCACATTCGAAAGTTGGCCATGTGGACCCGCTGGATCACGGGTGAGTCCGGACAACTGCTTCTCGTCCATTATAGCCGGTTAGAGACGCAGAGTCGATGACGGGACCGATCGATAATTTTTCAGACGAGAACTTCGCGAAGAATATCGAGCGTTGCTGGAGGTGTGCTTTCCGGGGGCTAGTTCTCGTCGAAAAAATCAATCGCCACAGAGTATCGGTTATGAACTGCATAGAGACCGTGACAGAGACGCAGAGGACGACGGCGAGCATGAGACGACAGAGCAGTCTGGTGTCTTGTCGACATTGCTTAAGCAATAAGTGTGTTCTCATTGTGTGTATAGTGCAGCTTTCTAAAGAATTCTTTCATCTCTTCGGTTGTGGGCGTTACTTATCCGCTGTACCATTTGTCCACTGACCAACTGCTTGTTTTTCACCAATTATTGATCAGTTTTATCTTATCAAAAAGACGTGTTACATAAATCCATATCATCGTTCAGGTGTCTCATTTGATAGTTTTAATTTATTGATTTTTTTTACGAATCGATACAAGATCTATTCTACCGGTTTCTTTCCACTGAAGAGTTTCTACATTTCATTTTCTGTTGTGACTATTGTTAATAAAAGGTGATCCTATGAGTGTACGAATCAATACGATCAATAGATCGATTGGCCGACAGGCATAATATTGGCTTTGCAGTGGTTTTCCGTCAGAAGACGTGCGCCCACATAGGAAAAAAGTACGTGTGAAATCAATGAAGGCGAAAAATCGATAGTCCAAAGATCAAACGAGCAATCGATCATTGAACGAGTCTTAAATAGCACACTGGATTTGCTATATGTCTTTCAAAACACGTATTATTCATAAAAGCCTCTAGGCTATTGATTCATTTCAATGAATAAACAGACAACTATTATGGGTGCGCTAATATCAGGGTTATTGGTCCCGTCACAGAAACGGGTTCATGAGTGTACCTATACCTTGAAAGAGGTGAAAAATCAAACAACTATTCCAGTATTAACAAATATAATGCATTGAGGCGCTAGTAGTTTTTGGCGCCTCGCCAGAAAATTATTGATTCGTCGAACTTCGTCAAAAAATCAATAAAATCATTAGGAAGAAAAACAAAGCGTTTCAAAGTCAGCTTTTAATTTAATTGGAGAAAACAGCACGTGCTATACGGAGTAATAATGTGAGGGTGGTTACGAGACCCCGCCCACTTGTCAAAGGCGCCCACTGGTCCAAGGAATGATATTCGAGAATTTTCTGGGAAGAGTAACTGCTCAGAACTCTGGGGTGTTCAATCCGGAATTTCCGTAGAAATCCAAGATCATGTCGTTTGAATTTTTCATCACACTGGTGATTTTTTTGGTGAATGACGTCACAGAGTCATGGGCAAAAAGCCACGCCCACAAACAGACCACATAGTTTAGAAAGTCTATTTGATATATTTGAGCTATTGACATCCTTTATAGCATGGGGTTGCAACAGTATTGAAGAGTTGCGTTTCGAGTATTTTATTTTTGAAAAACCGCATTCAGTTAATGCAGAGGTAATCAATATATTGATTACCACGTGGACGTTCTAATATTCGAAAATCCTCGACGAGCAGCAAAACTTCGCAAGTAGCTTGTGGAGCATTCCGAGAACAGGAACCAAGAAAAAACCCTTCTGATCCCAGAAAATGATGACTATAACCCCAATGTAAGCGTCTGCTCACGCAGCGTATCCTAAAAGTCAATAGCGCTCGTGTGAACCGCGCCGATTTTTGATCTACGCAAATAGACGACACGACAACACTACATACTACAACCTGTAAACAAACAATCCATCTTGCTCCCGAAAATCGGGCGGAGTTTCGCGTTGTCTCTCGTCGAGGAATCCCCGAACAATGTCGTGAAAACGTGTGAACTTAAATGAACAGTAGGACAATGGCTATAGTTGGGTGCAAGACATAGTAGGCGGAGAAACTGTTTAAAAAACTGAAATAAGTTCGATATCAGCATGGAGTGGTCATAAGAACTATTATGAGTGATGGCAGATAAGTGAGCGAGAGAGGTGAATTCCACACAGGACAAGCATACTCATGAATAGGTGCAGAACATAGGCCGTGGTGTGTTTAAGTAGAAGCTTGGGGTTTGAACTCTTAGCGATTGTTCAGTTGTTCTTTGAGAAAATGCACTACATATTAATCTTAACAACATTGCGTCCTGGATCTGCTCCAAATTCCAAACATGATAAGGAATACGTCGGCTCAGCGACTGATTCCGTATCTGCTCTCAGGACGTGGAAGAAGTATAAAATTTGAAATGGATGGTAAATTTTTTGGTAACGGAGCTAAAAAAGCTTTCGAGACTGATGCATTATTCGTGATATGTCGTGTATACAGCGTGGGTTGTGTATATATTCACAGAAAGAAAAAACATAATAATCTGAAGGAATATGCCATACTCAAGATCGAACAATGCATTAGATAGTTATTGATTCATTTGAAATTCAAAAATTCGATTTCGGATGAGTCTATACATGGTTCGGATGTTTGGGAAGTTCGAAGCAATGCAATCCTTTAGGAATGAGAAGCCGGCATCTAGGACCCTCCCTCTCTTGAACTTTTGAACTCTTCGGATCTCGTCCTGGATGAATGATTATGTGAATTGAGTTATTGGATATTCATTTGGTTCTTACTATAGAATATGCTGTTTGAGGAGGAAAAATTCGCTGATTATATTTCTCACGGAGGAAATTTTAGAGCAAGTACTATGTTCTGACTGTTGCACGAAAAAAAAAGTTTTTGAATGATCCATTCGATGAGCTAGTTTTCGATCAACGAGTTTGAGTAAAAATTCAGTTCCAGTAAACGCAAGTGTGAATAATAAGACACGGTAACACCGTACCACCCCTACGCTGCAAAGAATATACAGAAAAAGTACGGCTATTCACATTTTCCATTCGAATTAAGCCTATTTGAAAGATAAAAATTCACCCTATCCTTGAACATACAATCCTTTTTGCTGTTTCATATCGGCGCGGTTGCAGAATCGCGGCGGGACCTACTTGACCCCCTCAATTCTGGCATGCTCTCTACGCATCTCTCGTTCGGGTCTCACCACGTTCTTGCAGTCAGGGAATCCGTCAATCTTTTTGTGAAGGACTGCATGCCCCACAGGAGATATTCATCAATTCCGCCGACATGCTCCTTTCACATCTTCGTCGTTGTGTACAGTCGGGTCCGGCAGCCACTGCAAATGGCGCCGGCGGGCGCCGGCCGCCGCCACCCTCCATCGCCCCGGTATTAATGAGCTATAAATCACTCGAGCTTGGGAGAAAGCGAAGAAAAATACAATTTTAGTCCATAGTAGACAGAGTGCAGTGGATATGCTAAGGCTATAAAGCAGGGGACCATTTTCACAACTTTCACGTTTTTTCATTTTTGTGATTTTCATGGGGAAAGATTTCTGAATACACAATAAGCGAAGCCAACTCTTCCATTTTCTGCTATAGTACACTGCTTCGCGAATACAAAAATGGCCGTTATTCTTCTATAGATGGACACAGTACTTCAGTTATCCCATATGAATAATAAAGCTCATCCAATTCGGGATCCTCAGAAATAATTGAAATCCGTATAAATTGTTCCATATCCATTGCGAAGTAGTTCTACCGCTGTCATTTATCTTTCGTGGAGCAGTCCTTTACGGCGGAGTTACTCTCTCCCGGTTTCCCTCAACTTTGAAAAATGGTTTTTCACTATTACTTACACTATTACTATTACTTACACTTACACTTATCGTAGTTTATCTTCGAAATTTATGCAAAACGTTGCCGGATGCCTTCCTGGACTACCCGAAGGAGATCACGGGGGACGTTCCAAGCAGTGAACCCCAAACACTGCGATACTTAACTCTGGATCTCCAACGGAGTGGAACCAGCGATAGGGACAGATTGCAATCTGCCACTCAAACCACTGAGCCATCCGGGCTACTTTTTATGTTGGAGTTTGTTAGATAACTGCAGCAGTCGTAGGCAGCATACTATATGTATTTGCAAAACGGGGCACAGGGCAGGATTCGATCCCCTGACCACCACAACGTCGATCATTCGCTCAACCCACTGAGCTATGCGCGCACGCGATGCAACATACAAATAGTGTCCACTATTACTTACACTTACACTTATCGTAGTTTATCTTCGAAATTTAGGTGAAAAGGGAGTTGGGTGGGGCCACTCCTGTGAAGCCTAAGCCTAAGCCTTAAACCCATTCTTAAGCATAGGGTTAGGCTTATCTACCCTGTCTACTATGGACTAAAATTGTATTTTTCTTCGCTTTCTCCCAAGCTCGAGTGATTTATAGCTCATTAATACCGGGGCGCCGGAGGGTGGCGGCGGCCGGCGCCCGCCGGCGCCCATTTGCAGTGGCTGCCGGACCGGACTGTAGTTTCTTCTTTGACGGGGTTCATGGAAGCCACCAGGAAGGTCCGGGAAGGTTTAGGCATCCTGAACATCCAGGGTGGACGAATTTTTCTACCAAAATGTAACATATTTTGCCCCATATTTTTACCATCAATTGCTATGCCGACTGAGATGAGTTGCTCGGACCTGCTACACCCATCTTTGTCGAGAAAATTTAACCAATTCGAAACGACGGGCACATGGATTACTGCCTTCTCGAGAATGTTCATGAATTTTGTCACTGAACTTTTGCATGTATATGCTTACGATCATCGAGTGGCTAGAATAAGTGTGGAAAAATAAAATTTCGCAGGGAAACCCAGATGTTTTTTTTTGTATTAGACCTCCAGCCGAAGGATTTGTTGGAGTAAAACTACTCTGGCAACATCTTTGTGTCATAAAGACGTGATTCTGAAAATACTGGCAATCGGGATATGGAGAAATTTTTCCGGGAAGAAAGGTTATTGCTGAGCAATAAGGGCTTTGATTATTTCAATTTTTTTTCGGGTGAAGATATCTCTGATCCTGCGAAAGAAACATGAGTAGTGTTATTTTTTTCAAGTTATTGACCAAATGGGAAGAAAAAGGGAAAAAATGTCAAAAAATGACAATTAATGCCTAAAAAATGCCCATATCGCTAAATTCCGGACGCAACATCACCTGATTCAGAAACATAGTTTTATCCCAAATATTAACCATAGAATATAGTGACAGCCACAATGTGATGGGATCAGGCTACTGTAAGAAAATGTCCGCAATTACGTCCTAAGCCCCCCCCCCCCCTCCGTACATATCCAAGGTCATTGCCGAGTTTTGAACTCAGTGGCAGTCAAATAGTTAGCGAGACAGGCGATCTGTGAACTTATTCACCGGCTCAGGCAGAAATCAGACTGTGCTCTGCGCCCTCTCGCTTTAGCGCACTCTCTCGCTGTCTGGAGCCTTGTCCGTACAATGTTTAACTAACGATGGAGTGAAACCATTTCTACGGCTGGAGGTTGGCACCCGGGCAGAGTACTTAACGGCACCGCCACTCACTCAGCACAAAGACCGTACGCGTCGCTGTCGCTGAATATTACGCAAATTTGCACAAGTTTTCACTGCGTCTAGGAGGTACTACTTCTACAAGTGTAAGGCCTCTTCATAATTATTGCGCCTTTTTAGAAGTCACCGCTATGTTATCAAATTAATTATTGATCGTTAAATTAATATGTTTAAATGTTGGTGAAGTGATTATGGATTGATCATTGACGATGGATCGATTATTGATTGGATGTTCTCTACCACTTATCAGACTGTTGCTATTGTCAAGCATTTTGGTTATTTATCTGCTCCAAGACATGAGGACATCCATGACCTGAAAACGGACTTTATTTCTCACCTGTCGCTACAGTAACGAGTAACCTCAAGGAATAACCCCCCCCCCCCCCCTCCCAAATTCATGGGCGAAGCCTCCAGTTGACAATGGAAAATTTCTGGATAATCTTGCGCAGTCCCGGATACACTTACTTCCATGTTAAATTACAGATGCAACACTTAGCCCATAAGGCAAAAATTCACAAAAAAAATTATTTGCAGATGATAGTGACTAAGTAATGAAAGTAATGAGCAAAACATACATATTGATTGCATGTCTCCCCTGGCATATGTTGGTGCACCAATTTCTCAAAAGTATTCATTTTTCTTCTTCGTATCACCTGATTGTTTCGTTCTTGTTCGTGAAACATTGCATCTTTAGGGTCGGGGTGTCCTTGCTCTGCGATTGGCCAATCGCATGAATCTGCCAATCAGAGAGCTCGGCTGCGATGCCCTTTAAAGGCGCAACGCTCCACAACCGTTTCTCTTATCTTTCTCTCTATATGATGTAGAATTCCACTCATTCCTTGAATATTTTCAAGACCTATTCAGTGTCCACATGTCCTGTAGAAATTTCGATTATTCCAGGATGTTCTAATAATTGATAGTCGTACGCATGCTCCGCCCCTAAATCATAGACCACGCCCAAAACTGACTGAGTACGCTATTTTCAGAACGATCGTCAAGGTGATATGATCGAGCACATATAAATACAGAGCAATATGGCTCCTAGACCGGAATTCGGGCTCCAAAGAGGAGAAACCGGGCCTAACAGGGCCTCGGACGCTTCTAAGAAGAGTACGGTAAGATACTGGCTTCATAGCCACCACGTTAGCAAATCCTACAATATCCGAGGTTGATTCCGTGATATCTTACTGTAAATACCACAGACTTTCTGTAAAATCAGAGGTTAATTAATATTAACGATAGATATTTTTGAGGTTCTTGCCGTACCGGCCTTTGCTGGACCTGTAGACGATGACGATGAGGATAAAAAACCCATGTATACTCCATCGACTGTTGAAAAAATCATCAATATTTTGCTATGCAGGTGACTTAGGGTGAAGACAACCAGAATTTTGGAAAAGAAAACAAAAAAATGTTTATTTCAGAGGTGATCTGGCCAACCAGGTGTTGGAAGTACAACCTGTCTCTATACCTGGCCTGGTAAGTGAGAGAATACTGCTACAGTATCCAAATTGTTACCGTAATCGACAAATAGCCACAGAAAAAAATTATATTGAATCAAAGAGTCCATTTGACACTCAAGCAAAGAAAAAACTACTACGACAAAATCCGAATAGAACGTGCGGTGGGTCATTAATAGCGGTGCTTATCTATGATTGGCCAATGCCCAACGTGGACCAATCACAAACGTACACCACCCCTTCTACCCCTCTGGTGAACCAGTTAATTGTTGAGGAAATACAGCGGCGAAAATTGACTGAATGTAGAGACAAATATTGCTGTTTTGCAGCTCGCCCTTCTCGACCAAGAGCGCTCCCTTCGAAATAACCTGCTCCACGCGAACTCTGAACTCATTTACAGTAGTCCAACTTTCGATCCAGACTATTTGCACCAATAGATCAGGAGCAGGTTGCGCAATATTTGTTCAACTATGTGCCGCAAAAAACGCGCATATATTTGGCTACATTGGTCTGCAAACAAATGGGATGTAGTGAAGCTCCGCCCATTTGGTAACCAAGTCGAATAAGTGAGTATAGACGGAAGGCAAGAAAACCTTCTCGTGTACGTACAAGATGTCAAGGAGCCCTAGCGAGTTTTCATCCAGAATACGTAAGTTCCGAATGTCAATGTGTAAAAAAGAACTGTTGTAGGTGTGAGATCTCGCTGCAGTGTGGCTTCTCCACGTCGAGCGAGTATAAGCGACAAGCGGGGAGTAGGGGGGGGGGGAGAATTACTTAAAACTTCCACCATGATAGAAATTTTACTCTTAAAATCTATCAAAATATGAAAAAAAAAACAGGAGTTCTGCGCACCAGCATAGCTACCATGAAGGCGATAATGCGCGAGTACTGGCGACAATGAGCGGATAGAAGCGGGTAGCAGCGACGGCAGGCGACAGTAAACGCGTACCAAAATGAAGCGACAGGGAGCGAATCGAAAAGGAATATTTGGCGTCTACATTCTACACGAAAACCATTGATGGCTTGATATGATAAAAAGAATAGCGTCCCGACTGTGAGCGAGAGCAAGCGACACTGAGCGACAAGTTGTAAAGAATATAGCAAGATTCACTCAGATGTCTCCTTTATCGAAACAGCGGCTGAAAAATGTATGTGATTGGGTGGTACAAAGCGAAAAGAAAACGAGTAAATTAAACAAAGAGCAGCGAGGTTTGCCGAGCGCTAGCGAGAGCAAGCGAGCAATAGCGAGCCCTCAACGAGCGATGGATATTTCTCGAATCAAAACTATAAGGATTTGGCCAGTTTATACGGAATTTTTCCGAGGAAATAGAATTAGCTATTTTCTTTGATCTATCCCATGCGAAGTATTGATTTTTATCGATTTTCAGTTCCGATTTGGCACATCATGGGATCATTTTTGTTTATTCATTGGTCTCATATGCGCTATATTGAGTGGTATATCACAACCAGTATTGGCACTTGTTAGGTAAGTTCTGAAGAATCAAACTGAACTTTTTCACATCATTGGACAAGTTCTCTTCTCCACGGTATATCGAAGAGAGCATTTGTGGCTCGAAATTTTATTTTGAATTTCCCGCCTGGCACCTCTGATCGATCAATATTTCAGTGGACGTGTTACAAACGTGTTACTCGTCTATCCGCCGAATTCCAAGGAGTTTCGAAACAAAGCCTACGAAAATGTGTATATTTTCCTTGGTATTGGAGTGTTCATATTCATCACGAACTTTATCCAGGTACGATATGTGATCAATATCGATCAATAGCTCTTGGGTTTTGAAACCTACTATTTTTTCAAAACATTTGATAATTACAGTTATTTAACTTGGTAATATATTGGTAATTATACATTCCTCACCACTAAGTACTCTTGATAATTTTTCAAGGATTAGCAGAAAAGGTAAAAGAGCCCAAGAATTATGAAACTAACTGGCAAAATTTGAACAAAGACAAAAAAAAAACGGCGTAGTATAAACAGAGTAGTGTATTAGTAATACAAAGTACTACTAATACACAGTTCATATATAGTAAATATAATATACCTAAAAGTCAACCCCATGACGTCATTTCGAACTGAAAAAAAAATACTGCCAGAAGAGATCCAGTGGAAAAAAAATTAGAAACAGGTGCAACAACTAGGCTACTTGAGAAGCCGATGACAACTAGCTAGAAACAATGAGCACAGCGGCTACTAGCGACCCACAAATCACATAACAACCCCTTAGGTGACTTTGTTGATGAATGGACTTGACTTCTGAAATGTGCTTTATTGAATAATTAAAACGGAAAATCCTTAGTGGGGATAATTTACTGCAGCTGGGTAAAATAACATCAAATGTAATAAACACAGCATCAACAAGGAACCTTTTCAATCAGGTACTGAAAGAGGAAATTCTGAAACGTGAGGAGAATTCAAGAAAAAAATTTAAAAAATTTTCCAGTGGAGGATTTTGTATAATTTTAATACTTTTCTCATCAAAAGAATTACGTACAAATAGTGATCTAGTGTCAACAGTCGTCAGAAACAGAATCGATCTATCGTTTCCGAGCTGCGATTGGTCAGTCTGGACAGCTCTGATTGGCGAGGTGCAAATGGTCCGCCCACAATTGATACATCGGCTAATCAATCCAGACAAAAACGACTTATTAACAATGCCTTTTCTTGTAGGCGCTTGGTGGTTGCGTAAAAAATATCGATCGACTGCTTGATCATGTGGGGAAGGGGAGGGGGGGGGATCCGAGATGTAAATAAAGAAAATGAGGGGCTTAATTTCGAAAGTGAAGCAGAAATGAATTTCTAGAGACAGCGAGTTTTAGAAACCGTTGATGAATTTCTGAACTGACGATTGTTTACTTGTTTACAGCATTCACCCATCCGCATTATGTATTACATTATTCAGTTACTGTATCGCTCTATTTTTCAGTTTATGTGCTTCCACAGCTGTTGCACCCGCATCATTGCGAAGATGCGTCACGAATACGTGCGTGCGATTTTACGCCAAAACGCCGGATGGTTCGATAAGAATCACTCTGGAATGTTGACAACGAAACTTAATGAGTAAGTAATCGCGACTAGGAGACAAAGTACAAACCAATCGATAAACTACAAAACAAAGTGAGGAGACGCAGACGGCTAGAGTAGTCTTTTTCAGCAATATGGAACGAATCCGCGAGGGAATCGGCGACAAACTCGGTCTACTGCTCCGCGGTTGCGCGATGTTCATCGCATCCGTTATCATCGCGTTCATCTATGAATGGCGACTGGCACTTATGATGCTTGGCGTCGCGCCAAGCACCTGTCTGATCATGTCGTTCATGGCCAGGGTGAGTTCACGCCGCATCGCGACTTGCGCACGGTTTCCGCAGCGAAGGTATTGTGTTCTGCAGAAAATGACCTCCACCACTATGAAGGAGTTGGCCGGTGTTGGTAAGGCCGGTTCAATTGCTGAAGAGTCGCTGATGGGTGTACGGACAGTACAAGCGTTCAACGGTCAGCAGGAAATGGTGGACAGGTGGGAAGATATTGATTTGTGCTAGTTTTCAGGAAGAAAACTTACAGTGGCAGTCACATCTGGTCTGCCGCGTCGCGCCACCTATGCGGTGCGGCAGACCAGCTGGGTGCTTTGGTTGTCGGACGTCGCTGTATATATGTTATGTTACATACATACATATGGTTGTTACATACACACATATGATATTGTTTCCAGGTATTCGGCTGAGTTAAGTCGCGGTAAAGCATTCGCCATTTGGAAAGGCTTCTGGAGCGGTTTCCTTGGCGGTTTCTTTTTCTTCGTTCTGTTCTCGTTCCTTGGATGTGGCATGCTGTGAGTCAGGCTACTTCTTGTTCAAAAAGTGCTCTAATGTGAAAATATGCCCCATCGCCAATCCGAACATTATCGATTGATTTCAGCTACGGCGGCTACCTGCTGAAAGTGCAGATCATCAAGACACCCGGTGAAGTGTTTATAGTTGTAATGTCGATGCTGTTAGGAGCGTATTTCCTCGGGCTGATCTCACCTCATCTCATGGTTCTTCTGAACGCTCGTGTCGCTGCTGCGACTGTCTATCAGACGATCGATAGAGTTAGTTAGCTGCGAAATATTGATTTTATCGACTGACCTCACACTTGATGACGTCATGCAGGTGCCAAAAATAGACGTCTACTCGCCACTGGGCAGAAGACCTGATAGTGTAACAGGACGAGTTGTGTTCGAGAATGTCCACTTCAGATATCCCAGCAGAAAGGACGTAAAGGTAAAAAGTTACCCCTGCAGACACCACGTCGGTCCTGCAAAGAAAATCGTTTCAGGTGCTCAACGGCCTGAATCTCGTCATCGAACCTGGCCAGACTGTAGCACTTGTTGGCCACTCAGGCTGTGGTAAATCCACCTCAGTGGGTCTGCTAACTCGTCTCTACGAACCGGAAGCTGGACGAGTTACCCTGGATGGCGAAGATGTGCGCGAGCTGAACATTGAATGGCTCAGGAACACTGTCGGAATTGTGCAACAAGTACGAAAAATAGTGACCAAAGTTGTGCACCTATGATGACTTCATTCGTTGCAGGAACCCTGCCTCTTTAATGATACCGTGGAAGGAAACCTCCGCATGGGTAATCCACATATCTCTATGGAACAGATGGTGTACGTGTGTAAAATGGCGAATGCACACGATTTTATTGTCAAATTACCAAAGGTGAGCGCGTTAGCGAGTGCGAGCGAGTATATGCGACACTGGCGAGCACAGACGAGGAAAAGCAGAACACTAAGCGCGTGTCTAGGCTGAACAGTTCACATGGTTTCATCGTGAAATCATTAGATATGAGAGGTCAGCGAATGTGAGCGAGTACAAGCGACATTGGCGAGTATAGACGACGAAAGCAAGGGACTATGTGCAAAATATGTGAAAACAGCAAACGCACTTGACCACTATGTCAAATCGTTAGAGAAATGGGCATTAGTGAATGTGAGAGAGTATAAACGAGACAAGAAATGAGCGAGTATGGACGAGCAAGTGCAAGAGATTTTGCGACTCTGCCTGAGCGATGTCGCCTGACAAGAGCGAGTGCAGGCGACAGTGAGCGAGTACAAGCGACTATCATTGAGAGTATAAGTGTAGATAACTCGGTACGACCTGTTTACATATAATAATTTGAGAGCACATAACCATCTCTGTGACTAGTTACATTGGATTTGAGAGCAAATATATGGACACTAGTCAACAATAAAGAGAATGATCATCCAAAAGTAAACGATTATCGAGTTTTAGGGTTACGAAACCTATATCGGAGATGGTGGCGTGCAACTTTCCGGAGGTCAAAAACAACGTATTGCCATTGCAAGGACCCTAGCACGTGATCCTAAGGTGAGTTTTCGCGGTGGGATCCAAACTCCTTTATATCTGAATTCGCGGAAATTTAGGTACTTCTCCTCGACGAGGCTACCAGTGCACTAGATGCACAAAGTGAAAGCATTGTTCAGGTACATTTGCCTTGGTTAAAGTTATAAAATCGATAAATCGATCATTAGCTTCCAGTCAGCACTGAACAATGCGTCACGTGGTAGATCAACCATAGTGATCGCACATCGTCTTTCGACAGTCAGAGACGCAGACAAAATTGTCTACTTCGAGAAGGGAGAAATTGCTGAACAAGGAACGCATGAACAGCTTGTGGCCTTACGTGGCAGGTGCGTTATTGTGGGCGGAGCTTTTGGGGCAGATACGCAGAGGAACTCAATCGCTCAGTATTCTTTAGGTACTATGAATTAGTGAAAGCGCAACAATTCGTACCAGAGGCTGAAGATGCTGGGGAGGAGGAGATCGATTTAAAGTAAGGTTACGAATTTTCATGGGCAATCGATAGTCGATTGCTACTGATTTTCCAGTGAACCTGATCCGCCCGCGGCTTTTCAAATGTCTCGTCGTTCAACATTGACAGACTCCAAGAGGTGAGTTTGTAGCCCAGTTGTGATTGGTCGACTTGAGGTACTGACACACGGACAAGTATCGACCAATTACAGATCAGGCTATGACGCATTTGTTCGTGGCCAGTCGATGAACGACTCCTTTGGACAGCATTCTCATACAGCCGAGCAAGACGCGGAGAACGAGGCACGCGCTCTGGAGGTTAAAAAGATCATGGAAGAGGTACAGCAACTTGCCATTTCAGTGAGTGGGCGGGGCTTAAATTCGACAATGGGAAAATCGCCACCAACGCTCTCTCTTAATTGATGTATTACAATTCTAGACTGCAGAAACTATCAAAACAGTCCGGTGCCGGACAACTCGTCTAATATCGATTGATTTCCAGGACGGTGTGATCAGTGCCGGCTTCTATGACATTTACAAAAACGCCACGGGCAACTATCACTGGATGCTACTTGGACTAATCACAGCGATGTGTCGAGGACTGGAGCTACCAGCACTGGCGCTGATTTTTGGCTACGTTTTCGAGGCGTTCACAATGGTTCCATGGGGTGCAGATATGATGCACAGGTAAGCCACGCCCACTTTATGATCCTCAAGTTCCTAGATGGTTGGTTGACACACAATTGTGCCCATGAACACCTTACTAGCTCCGCCCATTTTGCAGACTCTGCATGGCCGTGATCATCTTCGGTTCGGTTGGTATTGGCATAATGCTGTTCCAGCTACTTAGTGTGAGTGTGAAAGTGATCAATATCACATTATTAAAAAAAATCAATACATTAAAAAGCGATTTGAAGAATCGTCAAATAATTGATATGACTGTGCTACAGACGGGTCCGGCAGCCACTGCAAATGGGCGCCGGTGGGCGCCGGCCGCCGCCACCCTTCGGCGCCCCGGTATTAATGAGCTATAAATCAGTCGAGCTTGGGAGAAAGCAAAGAAAAATACAATTTTAGTCCATGGTAGACAGAGTGCAGTGGATATGTTAAGGCTATAAAGCAGGGGACCATTTTCACAACTTTCACGTTTTTTCATTTTTGTGATTTTCATGGGGAAAGATTTCTGAATACACAATAGGCGAAGCCAACTCTTCCATTTTCTGCTATAGTACACTGCTTCGCGAATACAAAATTGGCCGTTATTCTTCTATAGATGGACACAGTACTTCAGTTATCCCATCTGAATAATAAAGCTCATCCAATTCGGGATCCTCAGAAATAATTGAAATCCGTATAAATTGTTCCATATCCATTGCGAAGTAGTTCTACCGCTGTCATTTATCTTTCGTGGAGCAGTCGTTTACGGCGGAGTTACTCTCTCCCGGTTTCCCTCAACTTTGAAAAAGTGGTTTTTCACTATTACTTACACTATTACTATTACTTACACTTACACTTATCGTAGTTTATCTTCGAAATTAATGCAAAACGTTGCCGGATGCCTTCCTGGACTACCCGAAGGAGATCACGGGGGACGTTCCAAGCAGTGAACCCCAAACACTGCGATACTTAACTCTGGATCTCCAACGGAGTGGAACCAGCGATAGGGACAGATTGCAATCTGCCACTCAAACCACTGAGCCATCCGGGCTACTTTTCATGTTGGAGTTTGTTAGATAACTGCGGTAGTCGTAGGCAGCATACTATATGTATTTGCAAAACGGTGGCACAGGGCAGGATTCGATCCCCTGACCACCACAACGTCGATCATTCGCACAACCCACTGAGCTATGTGCGCACGCGATGCAACATACAAATAGCGTCCAATCTTATTTACACTTACACTTATCGTAGTTTATCTTAGAAATTTGGGTGAAAAGGGAGTTGGGTGGGGCCACTCCTGTGAAGCCTAAGCCTAAGCCTTAAACCCATTCTTAAGCATAGGGTTAGGCTTATCTACCCTGTCTACTATGGACTAAAATTGTATTTTTTTCGCTTTCTCCCAAGCTCGAGTGATGTATAGCTCATTAATACCGGGGCGCTGGAGGGTGGCGGCGGCCGGCGCCCGCCGGCGCCCATTTGCAGTGGCTGCCGGGCCGGACTGTACTTTGCTTTCTTTGTACATCATGAGGAAGATATTGAATGAATGATGATAGCAGAGCACAAGTGTGGCGAAAAATCGATAATTGATATCTTCAGAGCGTATTCTTCGCTATTGTCTCGGAGAACTTGGCGATGCGATTTCGCGTGCAATCTTTCAGAAACCTGCTTTTCCAGGTAAAAACATGTTTGGCACCTGAGTTCGTTTAAAATCAATGTGAATGTTCATTTACTTATTTATTTATTTATTTATTTATTTATTCACTCTTTCATTCATCCATTCATTCATTCACTTATTCATTCATTTCCCCGCTAAGCTTTTATGGTTACGCCCATTATGGCGCGGCTCTAGACACTAATCAGTGGCATGTATGAGCATTCGATACGTGTAAGATATTGATTACTTGGTTTTTATGATGAGTGCAACCGAACGAAATCAATAAATCGATAATGATTGACCGCTTTAGGATGCCTCATACTTCGACAATCCTGCCCATACTCCTGGCAAACTCATAACCCGTCTAGCTACCGATGCTCCCAACATCAAAGCGGTAAGTTGTGCCCCTAGGACTAAAATCTCGCGAATCAATAAATCGATAATGCCCAACTATCTGTCATACTTATTCCTACAGGTGATTGATGGTCGTGCACTGCAAGTGATCTACGCTGTAACAGCAATTATCGCCTGTGTAGTAATTGGATTTGTGTACTGCTGGCAGGTGAGCACTTTGATGATAAGTGGTGAACCATCAATCGATAATTCAATACGCATAGGTTACGTTGCTCGGCATTGGGTTGCTGTTCTTGCTTGCAACATCGATGATATGGTTGGCACGAACTATTATGAATAAAAATATCGAGTTGATCAAGAACGATGAAGCTGGCCGGGTAAGTAGAACAGTGTTTGTTTGCTAGGAAAAGGCGAGAACTAGTCCCAGTCAAATACTGACGCACACCCATGAGGAACAGTTCCCGCAGAATCTGAATTCATGGTTGATTATGAAAATTTTAGGAAATGTTCAGCAAAAAAGTGAAAGGAACTCATTGCTCTGAAAAATCTGAATTTACTCATTGTTTTTTCTTTAGCTGGCTATCGAAACAATTGAAAATGTCCGCACAATACAACTGCTCACACGCACCACACTGTTCTACTCACGGTACGAGTCAGCGAGTAAACACCAGAAACGATCAGAGCTGACGAAAGGTGGGCCCTGCGGGGAATTCTTCAAATCACTGTGAGAATGTTCTCATTAGGTGGTATACACCCTTCAGAAAATAGCCAACTTTCCACTGAAACGCCGAATTGCTAAACTTGTTTACCAGACTAATAAATCAATAAATCGATAATTTTCAGGTATATTCGAGGGTATTAATTTCACCATTTCACAGTCGTTCACCTACATAATGATGTGTCTGACTTATGCTGTTGGCATTCACATTATTTACACACAACAGAAGACGTCCGACAACGTGTTCAGGTGGGTAAAAATTGATATTTGTAAAATCAATACCAGTCAGAGCTCAAAATCGATATTTGATCATAACAACCTGTAGGTGCTAGTGTCGAAATATTTGCATTTTTTTCTCATGCTTTATATGCTAGCGCTAATTATAGCACAAGCAATTCCATTTTGAGTAGCAGCATTTGATTGATTTATTGATTTTGATGCTGAAAACCAATCGATACCGAGAGTCCTGAAACCACACTTCTACATCATTCGATTGTCTATTTTTGGAATTTATTTTTGGAATTCAAAAAATCAAAGTTTTCAACTTTTCACCACAGCTATGACGTCATGAGTTCGAGAAATTTCAGGAGCATAATTGCCATGTTACTGGGCTCGGTTGCCGTGATGAACTCGTCCGCGTACTTCCCTGAGTTCGTGAAGGCCCGCACTGCGGCAGGCCTACTATTCAGCATGATCTATCGCAAGCCAAAAACTGGCGACGCCGACAAAGGCGAAAAAGTGGTGCGTCGTGGGTGAATCCCGCCCATTTTCTCACTAAACGGAAGAGTTGTTGTGCGTTTACAGACAATCCGAGGCAACATACTGTTCGACGACGTGAAGTTCAGCTATCCGCAGCGTCCTCGGCAACCAGTTATGCGCGGTCTGCAGTTTTCCGCGCAGAGGGGGCAGACGGTAGCACTGGTGGGTCCGTCTGGCTCGGGAAAATCCACTATAATCTCAATGTTGGAGCGTTTCTACGATGCTACCGGTGGATCTGTGGTAAGTAGTGGACAAGTTACCCCAATGTAAACAGTCCTTATTTCACTATTTACAGCGTTTTGACGGCAAAGATATCAAAACCCTGTCTCTGAACCATTTACGAACCCAAATGGCGCTAGTTGGGCAGGAGCCTCGTCTCTTTGCCGGCACCATCAAAGACAACATCTGCTTTGGTTTGGGCGAGGTATTGATTGGTATTGATTGATGAAGTAGCGAACCATCCGGAAACACGAATTAAGGTGCCAATGGAGCAAATTAATCGGGCACTCGAACTCGCAAATGCAAAGCGTTTCCTTTCCAACTTACCAGCTGGAATCGATACCGAGGTGAGGTTTTTTTTGTGATTTTTTTGAAGCGAAGCAATGGCCGGCAGCGTTGTGGGCGTGTCCAACCAATAAGCACTTCACGGAGCGTGGCCTACCTCTTTCGCTATATTCATTGTACATACAGTGTTGGTAATCACTCTTGCATCACAGAGCACCACGCCCATTGGCCCTTCTCCATGGATGATTTTACGGGTGTGGTGCATCGAGAAGGAAAAGAGGCGGTGCTATTGCTGTACGATTGGTCCACTCATATGCACCTTCCCGCCCTCTAGTGTCAAATCGTCTCTCATTTGCGCGCAATTCCTAAAATTTCCACACAAATGGAAAAAGCGGTTATACTGAAGGTTGAGAAAATTATACTGGAGTTTGAATGCACCAATCGTACAACTGCGGCCCCGCCCATTTTTCCTCATTTTGCACCACATCTTGGACTTGCAGCTGAAAAAACTTAACTAATCAATGGGCAAGTAATGAAATTCTCTTCTATTTATGGTACCCTATCCTTTGGTGTAGTCGCGGTCATCACAACATGTATTCCCCTAACAACTGAAATTATTGATTTACCAGGTGGGCGAAAAGGGCACACAACTGTCCGGCGGTCAGAAACAACGTATCGCTATCGCTAGGGCACTGGTTCGGGATCCAAAGATCCTTCTATTGGACGAGGCCACCAGTGCACTGGATTCCGAAAGTGAAAGGGTGAGTCAATCAATAAATCAATTCTGTCAACCCCCACCATTTCCATCATCAGCTTTCATTAGTTGGAAAAAATCGTTTTTAGGCAGTGCAAGAAGCTTTGGATTTGGCTAGAGAAGGCCGCACATGTATAACTATAGCGCATCGATTGTCATCGATCCAAAATGCTGATCTAATTGTTTACGTTGAAAATGGGAAAGTACGCGAATCTGGTACGCATTCACAACTAATGCACCGGAAAGGACGCTACTATCAGCTGATCAAAAAGCAGGACCTCGCCACTTGACCTGTGTTATCGATGTATTGATTTTGAGAAGTGAAGAAGTGTTTGTTTTTTACAATTCAGTTGTCATTTCTGTATTACATTCTGTACTAGATTACAGTACATTCTGTATTAGATTACAGTAGCCTATGGTCTGTTTATTGCATTCTTGCGGGTGTTTCTGATATTTTTTCGTGCATAATTCATCAAAATAAAACGTTCACAGTATGTTTTGTAGCTCAAGCCTCAGCATGGCAGCGGAACTACCAGGAAAGCGGAAGCTTACCCATAGCATCCCCGCTGATTCTCCTAAAAAATTCACCCCTGAGAAGTTCTTTTGCAGCCTCACATAGCAATGCGTCTAGCTCTACTGCGGATCTACCGCGGGCATAGTGTGGGAGTGACGTCACTCCGGTACTCCACTGCGCGCATGCGCGGACTTGTCGGGGGAAACCGCGAATTCAACGCGGATGGACCGCAGGAACAAACTTCAGAGTAGTAGCAGTGTTCCACATTTGTGTCCAGTCTCCATATAAAGCGTTATTCATGCTTGCCCGCGTCAAAGTTTACGCGTCGATACGCAGTGCAGAATAAAGAGGTAGAAGAGAAATCCTGACAGTTGGGGAATGTTCCCGATTTTGCCGCAGCGGCTGCCGCGCGAACAAACCGCGTTTCCATTCCCGCCGCTTCGACGCGGTGCGAAAACGTTGGGAAGTTTTGGGGAGGTGCGTAAACTTTGACGCACGCAAGCATGAATAACGTCTAGAACCTGATACTGCACAAGTTTGTCATACTCATTCACACTCCTCTGCACTCGTGCTTGATAGGTCATACATGCTAACAGTTGCTGATTTGGCATGTACTGTGTCGCATACTGTATTAGTTAAGGTCTGAGGAAGGTGCCAAGCGCAAAAAGCTCGCTGAAATTATGGTAAAGCACTAATGTAGAAGTTCTTATCGCGAACTGATAAAGAAGATGTAATCAAATGAGGGTCCAAGCTAGCACCATTTTGCAAGAAAGTAGTTCCTTACAAGTACAGAAGCGATAAAGCCATTCTTGATATCAGAAATCGATGCATACGGTGCGACATGTCCGAACTGCCACTGAGAGCCATAGTCAAATTCTGTGTTAAACCTAAGGGGCTGCTTCCACTACTCATTCTCGTAATAATCGTGCCTCTAGCGTTGTACTGGATCATCCTTTCATCCGGAGATTCATTTTCTTCCTTCGGTGGTGGTATGTGTTTTTTCAGTGCTTAACCGACATTTTATTGTTCATTTCATTGTCACGTCTTCCACTTATCCCAAACACAACAAAAACAACTTACATAATCAGCTTTTAGAAGCGACAGTACTGGATGTTTTCCGAAACTTCAGCACATCCTAGAGTGTTCAACGACACTGACGTGGTGGGAATAGTAGAATAGTATTATAGTTGAATAGAATAACAGAACTCAAAAACGACTAGTTGTGTCGCGCGAAGTCTCACAGAACCGGACCGTTACGAAAAACTCATTAATTCAGATTCCTTGGCCAGTTGTTCTGTTCACGTGAGCAACCGACTATTCGCAATTTTAGACCGCGCAAAATTTCGATTACCCGATTTTTATCCAACAATAGCGCCCCTATGAGATGCAATACAGGGTGGGCCAAAAATAGGTAACAACGCTCGTTTCTCCTCTGAAGCAAACTGTTTTGGCCTGAAGTTAAACTTAGTTGAGATGTCCTTTCGCAACGTTTTACCGGAATAGTGCTCCGGCCCACGAGTCATTTTTGATTCAGCACTAAGCCAAAAATATATTTTAGCTGCTATTGTTTTCATCGAGTGACCACTCATTTGCTTGGGTCTCAGTCAATAGGGTTAGTAGGCTTTGGTGATCCTCGAAAACAGAGCTTGTTCATAACCTCTTCGGAATTTGGATCAGTTCGGCAAGGACTTCAAAAAATGTTGGATGACTTGAACCCCAACCACTTGCGCGCCGCGGTCAGTGACCTCACTTTGAATGTTCGGTCCTGTGCCGGAGCTGACAGAGAGTATCCAAAGGTGAAGGGTTGCATCATGTTGTACATGACGTCCTAAGACTCTGTTTCAAATTACATACTAATTTTTTTCGGTGTACACTTTTCTGTGTTACCGTATTTATGGCCCACCCTGTAGATGCGGGATAGTGAGGTCCGGCAACCATACATGTTCGCGCCAAATTCTCATGATTTCAGAATTCTTCTCCTTCTCCTTCCCGTCCTTTCTTAGCTTTCATTCCATCGTTAGCGGGGTCCACTTCCCTGATACTACGACTCCATCCCCCTCTATCGTGCACCTGGTCTGGGTGAGCATCCACATGCCTTCAGGTCGTCATGCAGTGTATTTAGCAACCGTTGCTTCGGCTGTCCCCATAACGGTTTTCATGGTAAGTAGTTCATGATCGATGCCTACCGTGCAGAAGGTACCTTCATTTGCGACAGCTCAATAATTTTCCCACTGCGAATGAGATCGCGCGTGATACCAGCCATCCATCGTAAGTATGAAGCGTTGACGCGAACGACGACTTCACTGAGCTAAGTTGCCATCGGCTGACTGTTACGCCGAGGTACTGGTGTAGTCGGTTCTCGACAGGTCATTGCCATCAACGTGAATCGTGGCGATCTCACTCATGTCGGTCTTTAGATACTCAGTCTTGCTGACGTTGAGCCGTACAGCAAACCGTGCTAGGCCCCTTATCAGGTAGCAGGCAGACGTGACAAGCCGGCTCAGGAAGACCGTACGCTGCATCCTCATTCGTAGTGTCAAGTGGTTCTAAGAAGAAAAAAAAAACTACGGCGTTTACGAGAATCTCACGAGACCCGCTGACGTGGCAGCGATACAGATGTCATGCAAGTTTTAGATACGAAACAACAAGAGCGGATGTATCTTCAAACATAGTGGCTCTCACAACTTCGTCCTCATGAATATGATGTTCCGACCCGGGCCTTGCAATAGTGGCAACCCGTAGGCTCAGATCAGATTCGTTCTCCTACAAGATTTCCACAGAAAACCAGTTGCCGACTCGAGAGTTGTGCTTGAGGAGACTTTCGTGCAGTGGCGTTGCTGATGAGAATTATGCCGCCAAAGAACATGCACGACGGATGGACAGGTCCAAAGTTGCCACCAGTCACGACTGATGGATAGGTCCAAAGCTGCCACCAGTCATCGATGAAACGTGGGATGCCGCAGTCTCCAATGTTCGGTCGCGAGTTGGCGAGGAAATGTGTTTGGCAATACATTTTTTAAAAATTTTGCTTAGCATTTCCCGAGAGAATGAGTCGAGAGTCTACTAGGCAATACAGAAGGCAAGAGAACATGCCGGAGAGACATTTTCCGAATGTTTAGCAATGCAAAAGGCAAGGGAATGCGTTGACCAGATAAGATCCTCTTATATAAATCATGGTAGTGCAACAAAATTTTCTAGAGCGCAGACGTAGGGGGACTAGCACGTGATCGCATGCGCTCGCCGTGAGACTCACTTATAGACTGTGCCTCGCGAGGATGCGAAGCTGATGGGGCATTCGGCCGATGTTTCGTCATAGGTACATAGACGTAGTGGAAGTCGGTGCATTCGGGATTTCGCGGCGGGACCAGCGGCTAGCGGTACAACGATTTGACGATGCGTATCAGCAATGTACGGAGCAGAGTCGCCCCTCTGCTGAAGTTTTGTTGTTGACTTCACGCAGCTTTGGAACGCTGGACGATAACCACTTCGAAAAGAAGTGTGCATATCATGGAGGATGTATGGAAGGATTCACTCGGTGTCCTCACTTGGGATATGATCTTTGCGCACCTCTGTTTGAGGTCCCTTGGGGATTATGCAGCTTGAGGATCCGTTTGTTTTTAAGAAGTACAATCAAATACACAGGGTGAAGAACGCGTCATCATAAGCTGTTGTGACATTTTCTGAAACCATTTGTGCAACATGTGCAGTTGATCAAACTTTCTAAATATTTCCTAACTTTGTTCCATCACTTTCGAGATTTGCAAGGAGTGCGGCTGCAGTGATGATGGACAGATGAGCCGGGGCCCCGTAGTCCAGAAAAACGTCATGACAGGTGTCCACCGATAGATAAAGAGTCTGCCGTGGCCCAATAGTGGAGAAAGCGCCAGGATACGGGTCCACGGATGGAGACTGAGTCCGCAAGGGGCCGACTAATGGGCAAAGCGCCGGGATACGAGTCCCACCGATGGATCGGGTCTGCGCTGGCCATGTAGAAGGAAGAACGTCAGGATACAGATCCACAAATGGAGGATGGGTCTGCCCTGGCCCAACAGTGGGATAAGCGCTAGGATACGGGAGCACTGATGAGGAATGGCTCACTGTGGCTCAATAGTGGGGAAAACGCCAAGATGCACATCTGCCGTTGGAGTAGGGGCACGTTACGCATCATTCGTGTCTTAATCGACCATCTTTTCTTCCTCTCTGTTGGCTGTTCACAACTGGTCCCAAGGCATGTAAGAAATGTGACAAAAAGAGTAGGTATTATCAGTGCATCGGAAATGAGCTTTACATGTAGGTGTGGGATTAAGAATTTGCAAGCAAGACTAGGATGGCGAGAAGACTCGAAGGCCGACGTTGGCGAGGCGGCCAGACCCGTAGAGTATGCGCAACTCATAAGGACAATTTCGTAGTTAAGCTCAGCTAATGATTAGTTTCGCTTTTTTGCTGATTTCCAAGCACTTCACTTTTGTGGAGCTTTTGCACATACCTCAAGTGGCTGCCCCACCACACTTTCTAGCGTCCCGAAGGGGCGCTAGTAGCGATTACGTGGGATAACATGCTCATTTGATTTTTAGTTGGAGGGTTAGCCATTGCCGGTGTCCACACGAATGGCTCAGCTGGAATGGCAACAGACTCTGTAGATTGGTATCATGGAACGATTCTTGAGGAAAAATATGACGAAGATTTGAAGGGCTTCAGGGTGCATGACCGATCAAAAATTTCCAACAAAAAATCCAATTCGAAGCCGAAAGTGTTTGTAAATGGATGCTATAATATTTTGGATAAACATACCCTAACGAGAATGGATTAGAGAAGCTCGCCTGGAGTTAGCGAGAAACTACTGTCCGTAGTTTCTATAGTATATATCGTTTATAGTCCAATTCTATAGATTCTCTGTATACAGACGTAGTCCTTATGCAGAACAAGTCATATTGATAACCAGCACCGATTCCACCATTTGTCCTTTCTCCGCTGAATACAGGAAGTACGAAAGGAGTGTGATAAAAAGCGGATTTTCGCGTTTTGAACTTCATAATGAAGGAAGCTCTGGACAAAGTACTGGAGCCTGCGATTACCTAGCACACCACTGCTGCAAATAGGAGTGTGGAGCGTTATACCTGGAAAGGGGGTGCGGTCATGCACTACGACTGGTCAGCTCACCCAATCAGCCAATTGCAGGGCTCGTCAGCACCGCCCTCTCCAGGTATAACGCTCCACAGCCTGCAAATAGCAATAAAATGCTCAATATAAGCTCAGAAATTAGGCGATGGGATTCGACGTCGGGCTAATGGCGTGCGCTTCTCACGAAGACCAGAAACTATTCATGTGCAGTGCAACAGGGTATTACAGGATGACAAGGTAATGATTTATCAAGCAAACCTATTGTAAATTTCCCTGTGAAACAACACTCAAAGAATAGTTTTGAAGGATTATGTGAAGAAGCTTACCAAGAACCGAACAACATTGGTCGTTCGAAATATCAGCATGACATGTGATGAGTTGCGGAGACGGATTGTTCCTTCAGAGAAATTACATCCGCTGCGATTCGGCGTAGCGCACGCTCGAATAGTCTACGAGGTTTCATGCGAATATGAACATTGAAGTTACACTGAAGCAGATTGATTAATCTGTAGTAATTTTGAATTTCCAGAGCTACGAATTCATAGAGGACGAGCTGAGATCCAGCTACCATCCTCAGAACGTGTTTTGCTACTCAGTGGATAAAAAAGCGAACGAAAACTTTAATAACCACATAAACGCACTAGCGAAGTGTTTCCCCAACGTCGTTGTTACTAAAGGTTGGTCTGGTCTCACTGTCCGTAAGCACTTTACTACTACTTTACTACTACTTGGAACTCAATGCTTACTCCCAGAGCGACTCTCGTGTGTTGTTTCACTGAAAATTTATTCGAACAGTACAAAGTGACAAAGGCAGTGCTCGCTAAAGGTATTTCAGAAAGATTGTTAACGTGAAATGCTTCCAGCAAGATTCAATATCGATAGCTCCGGACATTTTATGAACCATGCCCATTATGAATGCCTAAAAATACTCGCCGACAAGCCAGGATGGGGATATGTTCTGCTCATGCAGGTTTAGATCAGCACAATACTGTTTCACTATGGTGTTATAGTATCAAGTAAACTTTGTGGTGCTCATTTTACATTTTCCTTCAATTTAGAACTATGATGTCATGATCAAAACGGTGTACGAGGCCGTTGCTATTCTTGAAAAACTAGATGGTGCTAACGACGTTCACATTAGGCCCTGTGAGGCAGGACGTTGGAATCATTCATTCAACTGGGATGCACGCTCTTTGAGACTTTATCGCGACGGTGAGTTGTCGAAGCTGAAGAATTAGATTGTGAAGAAAAGGTGTAATTCTCCAACATTGTATATCCGTAAGCACAATATAACGTTACTCAGAAAAGCTCGCCACCCCAGCTCAATTAAACGCTTCACTAACTTTCGCAAGAGGTGCTGTACATGCTTCATTGTCACGAGCAGCGGTCCACTGGATGGTGAAAATAGTCGACCTAACTGTTCTTCTTGACCAACTGAACATCAATGTGAGTTCACGCACGAACGTAGTTATCGGTAAATGTGTTATTTTATATGTCACCAAAGAGCAATATGTATAACATCAGCTCAAACGTTTTTTTTTTTTGTGAAAATATGTAGGCACATGGAATTGATGAGGTCTTGATACCTACTCTCCAAGTGAGCGAGATTTCCGACATGCCCGGTCGATTTACAGCAGAATGCGTAAAACGAGGGCATATAAATGGTTTTATAACAAGGTAATTCTAATTTTTCAATGTTCAAGGTTCTTCCGTTCAACCGCAAGAGCCAAAGTCTTTCCATTGCTATGAGCGTAAAAAAGACAGTTTCAATTCAGAATAGAACTATGGGGTGGCAACAAAATGTGCCATTCCAAAAAGTTCCGCCATGCTGTGTGCATATATGGCATCGAAGACTTCTCTTGGCTGTCTCGACATCCGAAGATAATAGCAAATAAGGCAGGTGTTCGCTAAAAGAAAATTATGATTAGATTCTCGCAGAGTACTTAATATGTAGAAGTACCAGTGTTCATATCACTTTATAACTGGGCCCGGAGTATATCAACCATTACCATCAGGTGGAGCAACTTACGAGAAAATCATATGGAGCAAATTACGAGAAAAAGTCAGAAGACGTGTAAATTTGCGCTAGTTGCTGGATATCTCAGAGGCGTCAAACAGTAGGTAGGACCTTCATCGCTCCGCCTACTCTTTGAGTTGGGGGAGCGGATATCAACGTTCTTCTTGAGCAGAACGTGTTGCTCGTGCTCCCAGACGTGCTGCAGTCTGCCGAGATTCCCCAGACGTGTTGCCGTTATTTCATTTTGAATTGAAGAAATTTCACCATCTTAATGTACGGCGCACGTCAGCTGGATGTACTGAGGAAGGTCTTCGGCGCAGGTCTAAGGAGTGGTGCTGGATTTGGATGTGTAAGATACTCAAAACGCAAAATACTTGCTCTTCCATGAGCAATATTTTTGTTACGAATCCACTGGCGGTGTTACTGCCTGGGCTGTCCCCGAGAATTGAACGCCGAACAACCAACGATCTTCACGCACATTCTAGCAGATTTCGCTTAATTTTCGGGCGCAATTCGCGTAAAATCGAGAGTTTTTCGCTTATTTTCTAAAGATCTACGTGTTTTTTTTTCGGGTGAAATAGGGAAATATTTCGGCGAAAAATAAGCGAAAGCTGCTCGGAAGCACACGTAATCTGCTCAAATTTTGTCATCTGAACAGGTGCGAAGAAGCGGGGTCGGGGATAGGAGCGAGGGCACGTGGGGCACGCCTGCAATATGCGGGGGTAGGTGTCCCGCAATTCGGGGACCACCCCCAGGTACAATAGGGGGTGAACCCATTTCCACCTGCAGTCAACCCCCACGATTGCCTGGGATTCCATACAGTATGTGGCAACTGACGCATATGCGTGAACCTGCGTGGCAGCTTCTACCGCGCATGAACGTACGCGTAGGGTGCAAGAACGTATTTAACGGTGAACAAGAGTAGCAACAAGAGCGAGCTTCTCCTACCATCGACGTATCTTAAAGGCAGAGGGTCACCTCGTTCTGCCTGTTGGATTTACCAACATATCCTAAACCTTCTCATCATGTTGATCCCTGGGATGTACATCAACAGGCACAGAAGCGACGAAATCCCCATTTTTGAAAGGCTCGAACTGGATAAAAATTTGGAGCCCGGAGGCGGATCGCTCCAAGCTGTGCTGGCTGCTTGCCACGGCTGCCGCGTCGGTCAACGAGTCTTGGCGTGTCCAATCGATAAGATCAACGGCTTCACATGTCAGCTCGGGTTGGCAAACTGTTACAGACCCAGTCCTGGAAGACGGGTTTATAGACCATTCTGAGACAATTTATGTATACCGTAGGAACCATCGCGCCGAGTAGATGCAGAATGTGTTGTTAGCTGAACTACGAAAATGAGGTGGACCCCTGCCTTTAACCTGCCAAGTTTCTCATCATGCCCAAGCTTCTGACCATGCCATCAGCAGTATCGCTCAGTCTATGAGACCGCTGCCAACTCGATTAACTCCACCCCTCAGAGTATGTCGGCTAACGTTCCGTCCACAGTTCCGTCCACGCTCAGAAAGCTTTCCAAGTACTGGAATTCATTGGCCTGCGTGAGAGCAGTTCCGTTTGCATCAAACACGTGATCGTCCTTCCCGTGGCTGCTCACGGCTTCAGTCTTCTTGGTGTTCAACTTCAGCTCTGCCTCTGCCAGCGCTAACTGCCATTTGTGGATCTTAAGCTCGAGCTCAACTCTTGAATCAGTAATCAGCGCTACATAATTTTTTTGATAAATAATGATCAGAAATAGTCATATAAAATCTTCGTTTGAAATCAGAGGGACCGCAGGAAAGGAATATTTGTGGAAATAAGACCTTCAAATAGGCAAAAAGTCGAACATGTCCTGTGATTACTTTAAAAAAAAGAATGATAAATGAAAACAATTAGAATGAGCCGGTATTCGAAGTATTCTGAGCTACGCTCAACTAAGAACTGAAAACTCACAATCGATGGACTAAGAACGGTATTTCAGATGATGTCGGATTTCGATTATTCTGTTGTTGACTGTATGCATGAACTTGTTTTTAATAGAACTCACCTTGGACAAGTCAATGATGCGCTGAACCTCACTGTGTACGAGAACCAGCCCTATGTAAGTCCACTAGCTTTAACACGTTGACGACAATGGGATCCACGGGTGGGTCCCACGTCAAAAATGAGGATCCCGAAATCAGAATCTCCTGAAACTTTGCATAGGGAGGTCATTTTACCCGCCGAGTTTGGATATGATCATCATTTTGTACCGTATAACCAAATTCGTGGGTTACGGTAGGGATACTGTATCACTTTTATTTGAAAAATTGATAAAAATACATCAAAAATAATGACAATAAGATAATTTCACGCATACCCTAAAATTCATGTTAAATTGTATTATAATTCCATATTTGCGATAAATGTCATTATCAACGAAATTTTTCAAAAAATTATCAATATTATTGGAATTTTTATTTATTGATTGGTGATTATTTGTTGATAATAACTGTAAGAATATAGTAAATGATAATAATGCATTATTATACCTAATAATATCGTCACTACTGTTTTTATTTTTTATTTATCAAAATAAAATCTATTATTACTGCACTGGAAGGAATGAACGAGAATTTCGCCTTGGTCCCACGTAGCACATTTCGGCAAGACGTCGATTGTCGTCAATGTGTTAAATAACAAAACTACATATATTCTTAGTTTATCAGTTTCACACCTTCGTAGTGTAGAATAAGTGCATCAAATACATTTGATAACTATATATCTGTATGCAGCAACTGAGGGTGACACAGGGAAGGATGGCAGCAAGGGGAGTCGGACAATTAGTAATCGGTCGAGTATGAGTTAGTCAGTCTGCGTCTTTGTCCTATCAGGTCACAAGAGCTCTGAGAATTGAAGCCGAGATGACGTGCGGCAGCGGTAGATGGAATACCTGAATAGCAACCCGCCAGAATTTTCGGAAGTGTACGGCTTTTTCCGTCTTCCCAATGTTTTGAACATTCAACGAAAGTCGGAAAATTCATGACGCAGGGCTTTGTGGGTGGTCCCAAGTTTGGTTTCTGGTCAGAATTCAGTGCTAAATTTTGTCGTGATCTACGAACTGTCACTGCTGCGTATGCCACCAATGGCAAAACTACGGCAACATACTACTACTTTCGTATTCATAATCATCAAGTTTCAAGGGAATTATTAACTCATCCGACTCCTTTTTCACATTTTCGCTGATGCTATTCCTGTTACTCTTTTAGGTGCGCTACCACAAGAACCGCCTGCGACCTGATCCAAACTTCAAGCTCGATTGCAGCTATGGTATCTAGCGTACGCACTAAGTGAAAAAGGATGATCTCCTATGTGACAAATGTTGCAAAAACACTATTTGGAATGAAATTCGCATTCTCGGCTCTCGTCATTAAAGGCAGCACTCCCGTAGATCCCCTAATCCAGCATTGTAGCGCACATTGTGTGTGTTTGTTAATGAGAACTTGATAAAATTAATTATTTTATTATTTACTATACGTACAGAAACAAATAAATTACCCGTACAATAGATCACTTCAATTTTTTTGCTGTTTCCTCAGTAAATAAGGTGTTCCATAGGCATTTAGTGGCAAATCTAGAACAATAACCAATCAATAACCTTGGAGTTCTCGCATGAATAAATGAAGCTCACCTCGGAAGTACCGCTACCACCGTAGTAATCACCATGGCCAACCAAAAGTCAGCAGTCATCATCGCATCGAGTGGAACGTCTACTGGAGCATCATAGATCCACCCTGAAATGTGTGCATGAGCACATTTACGAGCTGCGAGAACAACAGAACAAAAACTCACCCGGCTGCACTGCAATGCCGTAGAGAACAAAGTAGGCAAAGTGCAGAAAAACGAAAAATATGAAGATCACAACAATAGGTAATGTCTGAAGAGAAATTAAGCTTTAAAATAATAATGAAAAATGCTTCCAACGAAATTTATAAATCTAAGTGCTCCTCACCCAACATCTCACTTCAAGCGTCAGATGTGCCGCATTAGCAAGCATCATCCCAGTAGATATATAGAATCCAAGTGTCCACATCCCACATTCATATCCAACAAAAGTCTGAAACGAAATCAGTACAGAAAGAAAATTTCATAAAGAGATCAACTAGACACTGCATTAAGAAAGCGATTCATGCTTTTCCATTCAAATATCACAATTCCCGACTAAAGCCTACCAAATGCGTCACAAAATATACGACAGCCGCCTGCCATATACCATCTAGAACATTGACAGCGAACAGACTATAAGTGTATTTGGCTCCTTTGCGACCTGGTGAGTACAGAGACGGATGTTGCAGCAGTTCTGCTGCCGATCGATCCTGATCAACGACGCCAACTACTATAGGTTGGAGGCTAGAAGAGCACGTATAGAGCACTGCTGAGTGGATAGAGGCCATTCAAAATTGGAAAAACAAAGACCTCGAAAAAATTATTGGATATAAAACAGTGTAAACCGGATCTGTTGTGAACGAAGCTGACCAACCATCATAGATTTGAAAGAATAGCAGCACAAAAACGTTATTCTAAACAATTTAAATGAACGGGAGGAAGTAGCTATGAGCACAATGACTTACCGTATTCTTATAGAGGAAATATAGAAATGTTAGGGCGAGGCGATCGTAACACCAATGTCCATGCACCAGCAGAAGCCGTCGCAAGAAACGGAATCGTGCAATAGCAAAGTCGCACGCCATCGCCGCCTGTATCCCACTTTCAGTATTTGTGTAACAATTTAAATGTGAACAGAAGATCGGAAATCAGATTTACTTAAATTGAGCACCTTCACTTCTCTGTGAAATAGGCAAAAATGAAATAATGGCACTGAAATTGTCAAACGTTTATTCAAAAAAAATTGAAATAAAAACAAGATAAAAAGGATTTAGAACAAAATAAAACGAAGGATCAAACCAACTACTACTTCCTCTCTCACCACATACAGTGTCGGCCAATCACGATTGCATCACAGATTACCACCTGTCTGGTCTGCCGCGCTGCACCACCTATGCAATGCGGCAGACCAGCTGGGTGCCAGTAGTTGCCGAATGTTGCTGATGTTAATACTTTTCTTATGTTTTCATCCAAGCATGGTGGAAAACACCGCCCGAAAACGACCTTTTCCAGCTGGTCTGCCGCGCCGCGTAGGTGCTGCATCATGGCAGATCAGACGGGCGTACGATCTTCTGTGATTAAGAATGATTGATTGGCACTGTTTTTTGAGTTTCAGAACAAATTTAATTTACTTATCCCTTGCTTTCGCAATCTAGGAATTCCCGGGATACTCTGCAACAAAATCGTTAATATAGAGCACCTTTGTCATGACCACAAGGTCATGATGACTCACATTGTTGGTATAAGACTGAATGCAATATTCTTGACCTCGCCCACATGCGGAGAGGTTCTGTGTAGTATAGAAGCTGGCCAACAAAGGTCAAAAGGGGGCTTCTCTCCTTATGCTTAAGTCGACCCTCCTACCGACTACACATCTACCGACATGCCGTCACCGCTGTGAAGGAAAGGGTCACTTGGTAAAGGAAAATGGGAAGGGGTAAGGAAAGAAGGTAACGGTAAAAGGAGGGTGTGGGTCATGATGAGGCAAAATGGGGCGGCGTCTTCCCGCCCTTCGGCGTTGACTCGTCCCCACTCACACCCAAATTTGCATGGGCAACTATGGTGAAATCGCGCGCGAATTAGTGCGAGTAGGTCCTGAAGGGCGGGACGAGGGTTCGGATGAACCAATCGCAGACACATTGCCCACCCACTTTTGCCTCATCATGACCCACACCCTAAAAGGAGCAGATGGGGAACTTAACCTAGCTTAGTGAATCTGGTTCTTGCTAAACAATTCCTATAATTATTGGTTAGGGCGACTAACAATAATTTGTGATCAAGAATGAAAAATAAAAGTGAGATTGGCTATTTGTATGAACCATCAAAATAACACTGGATCCTGATGCAATCCAAACAATCTCTAGGTGTTGTTTGGATTGGCAGCACTAGCACTGGACCAAACCTAATGACAGATACCAAAACGTTGGATCACATTTAAAAAACACAAACACAAATCGATAAATAATATTGGTATTGATCCACTGTCCTGGCTAATAGCCAGCGCAGTCACATCGAAATCACATTGCTTCAGACATTATGGATGACTTCACTGCTTCGTGACAAATCCTATTTGTTCCGTTTTCTAATAGCTGTCAATTGCAATAGCTTTGTAGGGAAAATACCTGCATGCCTTCTTTTCCAGCCACTCCTATCCCAACGTGAGCTGCCTGAATCATGGGGACATCGTTAGCACCATCGCCGATCGCTAGGACTCTTCCCTGAGGAGTGAACAAGGATTACCGTTATATAGATAAAAAGTCAAAACCTGCATTTCTAACCATAGACTTTTGCCGGCTACTGCATTTTGGTTCGTGTAATGTTTGTGGAAGCCCAAGGATCTAGTCCAACGTCTAAATAACTCACGTTCATATGCGTTTTAACGCATTTCACTATTTCCGCCTTCTCCGATGGCGTCATTCGGTAGCATAGTACAGCTTTGGCTCTGAAATTATAGTAATTGCTGATATGAAGACATTTGCGAGAATGCAGAGATTCAGTGCACCAAACATACACATACCTAGTATTGTAGAAGAGTAATAGGTAATTTCTATGCAAAAAAATTATTTAATGAAAAAGAAAATCAGCGGATTGCTCTAGTGATTCATCGGACAGCGACTAGCCACAGCGGAAACTTACCTTCTTAAAACAGACAGTAACTCTTCATCTCCCAGCTTTGCCAGTAATGTAGCCTCAGGAGATAGGATCAAATTGAACCTGTAATGATTAATAGCGAAGCAAAGGACATTGTTAAGCGTTAGCCACCTCATATTTCTTCACAACTCTAGAGATTACCTGGCTTATGTTATACATACGCATAAAAGTCAAGATAGGAAACTAATACTTAGACACGTATGCTACTAATTAGCAGCATCGAGTATAAGTTTCACAAATCTTACCCCTCGCCTCTTATATCAGGCAGGTCTTCGCGCGTTTCTACCTTCCTCGTCTCTCTGTGAGGCGAAAACAGGCCACAAGATCGTGCTATGTTCTCAGCGGTCTCGAGTTTATCACCAGTGAGCACCCACACCTGGAGAGAATGTAAAGGATATCAGGGCATTTATATTTACTGTAAACAAGCTGAATTAGAGAGATTTCAATAGAGGGCAACTCGGTTGACTCGTTTTAACTCAGTAGCCTACGAAATTCGCCAAAATCACCTGGATTCCTGCACCACGCATAGCAACTATTGTCTCCTCCACGCCGTCCTAAAAAACTGTAGCTTGAACCTGGTGTAAAGTGCTGGCCAACATCACCAGGGTTAAAAATGTTTATTCCTGCTCAGTGGGACGAGCATACCTGCAAGCGATCCTCAACTCCTGTCACTCCTAAAAGCTCGAGTTCTTTCTCAATTTCGTCCGCTTTTTGAGAAAGTAGTTGGTCACGATCGTTCGATGTCACACTCATTACCTGCAAAACTACTGCTCCAATGATATTTATATGTTCTCCTGCATTGTAAGGTTATGCTCCGCCTCTGTCAAAAGCGAGCACACGGAAATCAACTAGATCAACATGTGATAGTGTCAAAATGAAGACAAAGAAACAGAGAAAAAACAAAATCGGAAACTCGTACAAAGCGGTAACTGTCCATGAATTCGTCCCATTCTTCCTGCTTCAGAAGCCGCATGGCAAAGGCCAGGGTACGAAGCCCTTTGCAGGAGTACTCATCTAGCCTTGCCTTCAAGATGGAGCAGTGAACTGACTCCGCCTCAGTAGGGCGACGCAATCTGAGCTACTGAACATAAATCCTAGAAGACTAAAGACATGAAGAAGAATTGTCACATATAGTAGTGGAGCTTAGTGCTTGTGAATAGATTATCTGAGAAGTTAGGCTCATCCACAGAGCTATGCACAATCTATAGCGAAATATCACAATGACTCATAAGTGCAAGTCCAGGTTTCAATATCTTCGATGACCATCATCAAATCCAGTACAAAAAAACAATAATACTCCTAAACCAAGAAAAAAAGTCTACCTCGATAAAATTGCCGAATCAGCTCCTTTGCAATAGAGCAATGGCCCAGCTGGTGTGTCAAGCACTACAGACATGCGTTTCCTTTCCGAATGAAAAGGAAGAGTTTGAAGAACGGGAAATCTGAAATAAAAAATGGTGTGACATCATTCCTGAATCCATCACTTATCAGGTAGAGAAGAATGAACAAACTTCTCCTTGGAACCATCTGGTAAACCTATAGTGATGTCCGTTGCTGACTTGTCTTCTAACGTGATTCCATAAAGCTTGGCGCCTGAAAAATAAGCGCTAGGAAGCAGCATACACCGTAGCGAATTTTTTTTTGCAAGCAATTTTAATATATCGAGAAATACGCTGGCGCAACGGCGGCTGGCAAAGACGTGGAGGCAACCGACCAATCTCTTGGTGGGTTGCCTGCACTTCTTTGCCAGCCGCAGATGCTTTTGACATAGACTATTATAGCAAATCAGTAATCAATTGATCAGTAATGATAATTTGGCTATCCTATTCTAGCCAAGTCCGATCACAGAATCACAGACTTCTGGATTTATAATCATCCTAAATATAACCGGGAACTCGAGACAACTCATGCTCATGTCAAGCTCATCGAAATGTTGTTCTACACCCTCATGCTCAAAAATACCCAGCTCCAAGTGTTACCTTGCCTTAAAGGTTATTTGAAAAGAAATTTACCATCAAAGAAAAAAAACCTACCCATTATTATAGCCAATTCATCCGGACTTTCAGCTTCATATGGACAGAATTCCTCCTGAATTTTAATCGTTTCCTGGCGCTTGCGAATGGAGTCGTATGGAATCCTAATTAAAAGCGTGGTTTACGAGTAAAAAACCATCATTAAGGCAATACCCAAGCTGAATAGGGCTAAACAAAATTGATTCATTCACAGGTCTGTGATTGGCGATATGATGTTTCTCCTAACGAATTTCGAGAACGATGACACCCTTGAAACAGGTGCTGGCGTTTGCGGTAGGGATGTTTCCCTGAAGGATCCTTGAGAGATCGGAGTGGGTTGTGCGGACAATCCTGTAAGCAAATTCCAAGGGGAAGACTTAAGAAATAAACTATAATTATGACTCAACGGCACGTTTTACCCCATGTACGTAGTCGAGATTTTTATGTACTTGGACCTGTCCCCCCCCCGCTCCAGAAGACGTCGACCGCGATGGTCTAAATAATTTCGTGAAGAAACGCAAACACAAAAAAAAAACAGCTATGAGCTCCTCGTTTCGGGGTGGGGGGAACAGGGTGGGGCTTCTATAGAAATGCGAAGCATCCGCCACATATTCCTCTGTTTTAGTAAGTGAATGAAGCATAGTTGGCGGATGTTTCGCATTACCATGAGTGTCCCGCCCCTGGTTCTGCCCAATATAAAAGGGCCGAATTTTTTTCTGGCTTCTTTGCAGCGAATCATACATAAGGAAATTAGATTTGAAGATAAGTTCAGATATTGTCTCTAAACTCAAATTATAACTGATAAGAGACAAGTAAAGAGATGACACCAGAAACACTGCCGGGGATTTTAGTAAGCTTGAAGGTTACGCAAATCACCCAACGAGGTGGATGAAAAGCTGACTCCCTGCATCTAATAAATATTATGTAGTAGCACCAACCTCCTGTAGTAGTTTCCCATTCGCCATCTTCCGGTATTTGAGACAAGTTATCACCAAACGACTCCGGCCTGAATGAAAGCTTTCCTGCAATTCACCTCCCAATAAAGAATATTCAGTGGCTGATCCTTCTCTTTACCTCCCTAACAGCCATCGGAACCTGCTAAATGTGATAAGAGACCGGCTCGTAATTAATTGCAGAGCTACTCACCTAGATGGCAGCGGTAGATGACTCGTTACTTTTGCTACCATTTCTTCGAACTGCTTCAAAGTAATGTCATAAAACGACGAATTCCCAATGTTATAAACACCGCCTTCAAAGAAGCCGATCTGAAACTCAGCACATAGATCGTAGAATCCGTTGTAAACGCTTCAGAGATGGATGTAACTTCTGGCACTCACTTCAAGTGCATCTTGATGTGGAACTTTGTTCACAACAACCGAGTTGTTCAGCACCATATTCAGGAAAAAGTGTCTCAATGTGTGATTGGAGCGCCACTGTGATGTGACTCTAGCGTGAAGAGCTGGGGAAAGCACGGGTTCAGTCGGGTGCAGATCTTTCTGCAGTGAAAACAACAAGTAAACACAAAAAGTAAACAATAACATTTAGGAACTGCAAGCTCACCAGATCTTTCTCCGATCCATAGTCTTTCAAGTCAAAGGCACAATTTCGGAACACCATAATGTTCTCAGTCAGCGTTCCAGTCTTATCGGAGAGCACATGGGTGATCTAGATAGTGATTACTGTATTTTGAAAAAGAACCTAATAAAAAATTCTTCTGTCTTCACGGACCTGTCCCAACTCCTCTGGAATGTTGAGCGATCTACAGTCAATCGCACGGTCCTGAATAATAGCATAAAGGAGAGAAAACGACACGTCTACTCAAAGAAATATACCGATTCTTCATCATATAACTCAATATCCTGACTCAAAAAATAAATCTGGGCAGCTTTTATGATCTCGACAGTGATATATAGTGAAATGGGTACAATAACCTAAAAAAAAAAGACATCTGCGAGACAAAAAACTTTTAAAACCAGTTGACTGCTAACCTGGTAACATATAATGTATGTGCCAACGTTATATAATCCATCAAGTACTGGCGCTGGTGAGTCCCACACAACGAACGGATCCTAAAACAATACTGCCAACAACTACATTAACCGATTTTTTTTTCGAAAAAAAAACCGACAATATGACATCAAGCTTACTGGTATATTACCGCTACCATTTTTCGGTGGTGGATGGTCATGAGACCAAAAACCTGAACATAAAGAGCTGCCAAGCACCATAACAGCCAGAATTACCATGCAAATGATGATGAACCTATAAATTTCTAGACTCTCAGGGAGTGGATAAAACTATAGTGGTACAAGTTATTCCGAGATACGGTGAGTTGTTTCTCACTTACTTATTAGTAAGCTGTTCAATTCCAGAGATTTTATGAGGGGCGCGACCATTGTTCATCATCACTTTTGTGTCATGTCCTAAATGATTTCAATTAGGGGAAGATCTCACCATGACCAATAGTGCCAAATATTTGTCGATAACGCTTGAGCGGCACCGATTCTGATGCCTATGTATTGATTGGGATCAGCTGCTCCAATCGATAGGTATTCTAAACGAACGGTACAACCAGATAACTGCGATACAGGGTGCTATACTTTCCAATGGGAGTCTACAGGTCGTAATTCACTCGTAACAAAGGCGATATTCTTCGCAAAGGTTTCAATCTCTGCAAAACAAAGTGCCCAGCGCGCTGTCGCAGCTGCTTAGGACCACTAAATCCAAAAGACCGTTTCAATCGTGGTACACTTACACAAGACCTGTAGTGCCGGGTTGTAGCTGCCAATGATCTGTGGCAATGGAACAATCGTAAGGATTGTAATTTGACGCAAATGATAGATATGGAACCAGCTCGGTAAGAAAATGGAATGTTGGAATCAAGTAGAGCACAAGCCACCTATTCGAAAGCACTTTCCTATTTTGAAAATCAATAAACCTAACATGATATAGTATTAAGAGAAAAGTTAAGGAAAAGAAGTAGAAAAAAAAAACGAAAAGCTCGTTTCGTTTCCATTTCAAAAAGCGGCTCTGGGGAAGCCGTATAGACACAAGTGAAGAGAGAAAGGTACGCAGTCATATTCCATGCATCTCCTCCCAAATTCGCGTAACTTTGTGAACTTTTGGTAGCTTCTCGCAGTAGTTTGAATGAGAGATTCCATCCCCGTCCTACTTATTCAGCGTTTTGATATATCAGTGGCAGGTTCATCCTAGATGAAACTACACAGTGTGTTTCAAATGTGACAATAATTGAACATTTATGCTTGTCTTCGCGTGTGCCTTCTCGAATACACATTTTCTCGCCCTCATTTCTGTCCTGATTTCTCCCCAACTATTTTATTTTATTTGTTTTATTTTCTTCAGCTATTTTTCCTGGACCATACTCTTCAAGAAAGTGAAAGTAGTACAACAAATTGACCCTACCAGCATACAATACTATCCCTTCGATAAACGTCGTGTTGCGAAGGCGGCTGCCACGAAGCAACATGTTGTCTTTGGTGATCACTTCGAAGCGTCATAAAAACAAAGCATTTATTGTGTTACAACGCATAAAATAACTAAGAATATCTATGCGCTAAATAATGGAATGTAACCCTGTGAAACTATGGGAACAAAACAGTGCATCTACGGCCTAGGCATTACCTGGCTCGTATTCAATTTTCGCACGGATAGTATAAAAAGCTGGATCAGGAGGCTCACAGAACACGGTACCAGTAAACTGCGGTGGTGTAAAATTGCTATCTTCCTGAAATAGGGATTGGCATACATCTTCCCTGTACTATATTTTACTTACAAGTTATAACAGAGTAAAAATATGCTTTCCTTACACATTTTACAGCGTTTTTTAATGAACAAACAAAAATTGCTCCTTTTCTATTAGAATGTACTTACAAGTGTTAATGTGCTTGCAAGACAAAAACTTCGCAAACACCCAGAGCGCTGACCAATAACTCCAACGTGAAATTTCCACCGCTTACCTTTGAAAACGACATGTACTGTCGTGGCACCAGCCTTTGTTTCAGTGATGTCTCACCATCCAAATTGCCTGTCTCCACGTAACAAGTGCCATTTTCGTCTGAAGACCTTAACAAGCAGAAATATACGGTCAACACCCGGGATAAACCGAAAGCAAGGTGATTCTGAAAAAAAGGATAACCTCAGAAAGAGCACATCTGCTGGTATGTCCTGATCATTAGAGACATGAACGAAGTCACCAACAAGTATATGTTTCCATTGCATTTTTCGAAACATATGGCGATCTCTGAAGGAACACACTGAGAGAGGTAAATTTGAACGCATTCAACAAACCTGTCCCATACATGGCACGTGTTCTTGTTAATTTTGTTGTCGTAGCGCCAGCGCCTCAAATCTTCAAAACCGTCCTATAAATCAAATTACGATTTATGAAGAAATTTATTTATAACCCAGAATTTCCAATGGTGATTATCTAAAAATGAAATTACTAAAATGATATGAGTATTACTAAGACTTGAAAATAATTTGTTCTTTTATTATAAAGACTCGCAGCGCAGCTGTTGGAGATATGGTATGTTTTACTAGAGAAGACAGCTGGAGTGACGCCAAATATAGACGGAACCCAGGAAAATGAAGAGCAGTTAAAGAGGGAGGTGAGAAAGGCAGGCAACATGCGCTCATACTCAAATTTTGGACTTGACGCTAGTTAAATGTTTGTACACATATCGCCTGCTTTTCTACTGGGCTAGCACCGCAACTGCTGGCAGTGCTCCTCGTAACGTGGTGGAGCCGTCTGCACGTAATTGAATAAATTCGGTAAATTCGGTAGAAATAAAGCCGTCGAGAATGATATAGATATGCCTATGAGATATATGGAGGAGAAAGTGAAAGGAATTAAAAATAAACACTCACTTTGATTAGTGTTGTACCCAACACAAAACTGATCGGCACCAACCCCAGAAATTTTGTATATGCACCAAATAATGGACAGAAATTCAACACTGCAAAGAGCGACAGTTAAAAAATCGTAGATCAAAGCAAATTCAAATACCAACAAACCTGCTATGAATAAGAAGTACATGTTGGCGTATTTTGTACACATTTGATGAATAATATTGTATGGTATGAAGGTAAGCAGACTGTATTTTGTCGTCGTAATTGAGTTGTCGGTGAAATGTCGAAAGTTGCTGAGGTCGTATCGTGGCTCATCAAACAAGTGATTCGGTTGGATCATTCGAGATCTAATAAACATAACTAGCAGGTAAAATGTTGAAAAAAAAAACGAAAATGAAGTTATAGCTGTGCAAGCTGAACGAACAAGTATATCTAGGATCTACAAAAACGTCGCATAATGTTACGCCAAGAACAAAAAATAAAGCTCAACGAGAACTGGTCCCGACAGCCCAATTTATTCACCTTTATAATATACTACTTTCTCCTCTTTATGACCCAAAGCAAGAAGTGCGGGCTTCTATTGCCGCGTGTAAGTCTTAGCAACAAAAGTACTAAATGAAAACCCGAACACGTACTCCTAATTTAATAAAGACCTGTTCTCGCCGTTTCAGAATCATAAGTACGCTCGAAAATGCCCGTATCATTGCAACAGCAAACGTTTGTTCATAATTACTCCAGCAAATGGTAATTATTCAAATTAGATATTAGTTGACGCTTACCCCTTCTCTCTGCTGCTTCGGCTACGAAAAACGCTGATAGGATTGTGTAAAGGAGCAGACGGTGGGACCCATTTTGAGGATGACCGTCTGTGCGTGTGTCGGGCGACAATCATGCTAAAACGTCAAAACTTAATTGCTACAACTTTCACAATGAAAAGAATGACGGCCAGGACTATATCTGGACTCTGGTACTGTTACTCTGTTACTCCATACTCTGTTGGCGAGCTCTGTGATACTAATGGGAGGAGTTTACTCGAAGTAAAATTCTAGTGTCAGCAAGGACACAATCTAAATTCCATCTGACACGAATAATGAAATTTTGGACAAAAGAAAAAAACAAACGACACAACAAAACTGGAGAATGGAAATATCTGTGCCGAAACAGAACAGAGCACAATGGAAATGTTGTTTGTTTAGGGCCTTCTCAACAAATACCATGATTTCGCATGCGTTATTCATACAGTGACTAGTCACATTTGGTCTAGGTTTCACGATATAGTGTGCTTCATCGGGAAAAAATAGTTGCGAAGATATTAGAGAAAGAGAGAACGCGAGAAATAGCGCCGTATTCGGAGAGGCAGGCGAGAAATGTAGATAATAGGCACGAATATTCAACTATCGTTGTTTTCGGAATGGACTACAGCTGAACTACATCAGGAAAAAGTCTGACTCAGTTGAAAGATATTTTTATTAAATACAGTGCTGATTTCGAGCATCTGGATGTGTTCAAGCACGTTAGAACGACTGTGGACAAATTAAATGCAGCGTTACATGGAATAAAACACCTAAATGAACAATGTACGAAAGTATGTAGTAGTGGAGAGAAGTAAAACAATTAAACATAATAAATTTCAGATAAGAACGAAACAGAAGAACCATATGTGGTTTCCGAAGCCAAGCAAACAACGAAATCGATTTGAACGTGACGCACCTGGACTGATAAGCGCTGCCAGTCATCTGACGAGATGTTGCTGAATAACGACGGCGTCTTCGGGCAAAAGAGAAACATCATTCTGAAGCGAAGAATTCAAACTGATGTCGCGCTCTTGAATTAAACTCATTCACTTATTGAAGAGTGTGGGATCGCTGTGGCCAATGGAACCTCACAAAATATTTAGGTTCTGTGGTTTCGGTTCAGCGGCTGATAAACCTCTCAGAACACGAAAGTGTGTCATGACGGCGAATCAGGCAAAAACAGAAAAATAAAGCTTCGCAAATCTAGAGTCCCTGTTGTGGGCTCAAAAATAGGGAACAGGGATTATTTTGGGTGGAGATCTCAACAGTACTAGAGAAAAAATCCAGTTTCTCCATAAACGCTGCAAGTGGAAAAATTGGGGTGAGGTATGGAGCTGTTTGCCCGATGAGCATGTTCGGAGGCGGAGCCTAATCGGACAAACCGCTGTGCAACCGAGAAAACGGCTACGAAATCGGGCAAAAAGCTTCATGAGCTTCGGGCAACGGATTTAACTTATCAGAATCTATTTTAAGGCTTCTATAGTCTGTCCGAAACGACGAGTCCGCCCACGCACGCGGGGATCGAGAAGTTGCCACGTTGGCCAACGCTTCACGTCCAGGCCCCGGCACGAGCCTTTATTAGGGTCGTAGCCAAAACGAAGCCCCCTTTGAAAAGTGCAGATTTTACGAAGCCCCCTCTGAAAATAACAATAGATAGAAGGGAATGACCGCATCCAATGGTAGCAATTCTATAAGCATTCTCCGTGATTGCAATTAAAGCAATTAGTAGCAATTAAAGGACGATAACCCACTGTGAAACCACAAAACGTAACTGCAATAACCAGTGTAAACCGACAAAACATAACTATAATTCTTTACCAAGAGCAATCAATGAATGGACCATTCATTCAATTCATTTACTCAATAGTAAGAGAAGGTCGTATATAGATCTCTCTCTCGGGGAAGAAGCGAAGACGTGGAGCACGCCTGATTGCTTCATTTTGAAAACGGCTACAAGGTAAAACAACCCTTAACAATCTGGGTTTGAGCGTACTTGGCCTTCCCATTCTGTAGACGGCACTTGGAAGGCATTCAATGCTAAGAAATTCGAGTAGCTGATTAGTACATACAATATCATGGTGAACACGATCAAAAGAGCTAGCGCTGGTTGATTCACGTACTCCAGATATTACGATAGAACGCTTGAGCTCTATATCGTCAGAAACCGAAGAAGCTACAGAAGAATTTTTCTCAACATCTACACTAGGAGAGAGTGATGGGGTCTTTGATGCTTCCTGAAGTTTTTGTTTCAAGGAAAGGTTTTCTTCTCTAAGGTGGTGGACCTCATCGACCAACTAACGATTCCTTCTATTGATTTCCTTGATCTCCTCTTTAGTCTCGAGCAAAATTTCAATGACGATTTTCATGTAGTTCGGTAGCTGCTTATCCGTGCTGAGGTCCTTGAGACAGCGTTCCGGCTGAGCATCTGATGGAGAATACTCACACGGCTTCGTTTGAACCTCTGCGCTGGAACAGAAGAGGAGCGGGAAGGGGAATTTACCATGTCGACACAGTTGATCTTCAAGATCGAAAGGCTACTGATCGCTGCGACAGATAGTCTTCCCTGTTTTGGACGCCGGGGCGTTGTTATTATAACGTTGGATCCGTTTTCACGTGTTCCCCCCCCCTTGGAACGCCGACACACCCTTATCACAGCTTTGAACCCGTCTCCCCCCTTTGGGACGTCGGAGCATCATTATCACAGCATTGCCCATATCTCGGCATTTCTCCATTTCTGGACGCCGACTCACACTTATCACACGGTTGGGCCCCTCTCCAGGGGTTTCAGCACTTTTGGATCCTTTGGCAGCAGTCATCTTCATCATTACTGGTGGCCATTCTGTGGTGCACACACACGCACAAAGCCACAGATTTTCTGCAATGTCTATAGCGTATGATTTTTAGCTCGAACGGGCGTTTATATTTTCTCAACGTGATGGTTTCTGCTCTCACGAACCATAACCTTCTAGCACTCACTTAACTTTCTCTTCCACTTTCAACGAGTGTTGGCTTGTAGTGTTTACTGCACTTGTGGCCAGATCTTCTAGAAGGTGTGGCCCACCGATTCACGGTTTCCAGACATTGAGAATGAACAGTTGCTTTTAATAATCTTCATTCAAATAACTGCAACTACTGAGGCCTCTATGCGCCAGGTCCTACGCAACGGTCAACACGATAAGATGAGGCTTCAGTAGACGGTAAAGAGTTAATGAGTACAATACAATGAGAGCAGTTAACAGGTAATCTTGATCCGTGGGGGAAAACACCAATTCCGAGAGTTGTTTCTTCTAATCCAGAGTAGAGGCGAGGAGGTGAGGCGAGGGTGAGTTGAAGGCGACCAACCCCAATATCTATGGGGCCCAGCGAATGCAAAAACCTTACTAGCTGTTGTTGGCTCCTTATATACTGCCTACTTTCTCACGGTTTAAATTCATACGCCAATGCGCGTAGGTTACTTTTGGTTTGCTCCTCCTTTTTCCCATGGCGGACTGAACTTCCTCATGGTCGCCTTCTTTTCCACCCTCTATTGCTTCTCTTCTCTCCTCATACTCTGGATAGGCACGTTTTGGCGGTGCTGGCTCTCAGCTGTCCCTACTACAACTTGGACGGTCTCTGTCCCACACACAGGCTGCAGGCTCTCTGCATGTTGATGAAGTTTCGGATCATTTTTGCTCTCATACAGAGACGATGTGCATTTTTAGAGAACTCAAGCACAAAGTAAAAGATATTGCATCTCAATGTTGCTACATACAGAACCCACTTTTCTCATATGCCCTCTCAGCCTCTGCCACCGTCGCTATACTGCGGAAGAGTTGAAAGCACTATTTATCTCGTCGCCATTTCGAATTTATGCACATTTATTTAATTTATTTAATACCAGCACAAACACCATTCAACAATACCGCATTGCTCGAAATTCTGCACTGAAGCATGCTCGTTCCTGTGAGACGTGCACTGAAAGGTTGCGGCCGGCTCATCTATTCTCGCTATATTCTCAAACTTGGACTTGTCTTCAGCTTTTTTGCACTGTTTACAGTCAGCATGTTTAAGATCTACGCTCATCCCCATCGAACATCGGGTATGTGCTTCGGAAAGTACGATCATTAAGCATTATAAGATTTATTAAATAAGAGGCTTAAATTTCATGAGCACCTGTGCTGCGTTAATTGAAATCAATTTTCAGCCCAAAGCAACAGTGACAAAGGAAGTAATGGCAGGCTAGTGAGTTCATTGTGTATTGTGAAACTGGGTGTAGAAATTCGATAATTTTTTCAAAAAGTCACAATTCACATATCAAGTCAAATAGTGGTATTGTCATAATCACATGAGAAGAACATACATATGAGAACTTCCGCACTAGAATAACTCGTCTTCTGTTCTACTGGAACGGGGGATCCCATGGTTGATATTTGGTATGGCAGCCGTTTGCAAATGGTGGGGCCACCATAGGTATTAGTGAGCCGACTGTGGGCTAAGCCGCAGTAGTAGTAGTAGTAGTAGTAGTAGTAGTAGTAGTAGTAGTAGTAGTAGTAGTAGTAGTAGTAGTAGTAGTAGTAGTACTGCATTCATATGTAATCATTGTGATCTCAGAAATTTGATCAAAAAATTGAAAGGCGGGTGGATGGCGTACGCTTTTCAAGAAGACCAGAAACAGTTCATGTGGAGTGCGACAGGGTCCTACGTGGTGATGAGGTAGTGTTTCATCAAGTGAATTTAATACATTCTTCATGTCATTGAACTGATAGCAACTTTTAAAGGAATACGTGAAGAAGATTAGCAATAACCGTACCACCTTGGTTGTTCGAAATATGAGCATGACGTGTGATGACCTGAGAAGACGTATCGTTCCTCCAGTGGAATTACGTCCGCTGAAGTTCGGTGTAGCGTATGCACGTATAGTGTACGAGGTTTAACATGAAGTTTCTTTTGAAGAAACATTTTGTTCATTATTCTGCTGTATTCAAAAGTTCCCATCTTCAGAGCTACGAATTCATAGAGGAGGAGCTGAGATCCAGCTATCACGCTCAAAACGTGTTCTGCTATTCAGTCGATAAAAAAGCGAGTGAAAATTTTAACAGACGCATAAATACTTTGGAGGAATGTTTCCCTAATGTTGTTGTTACTAAAGGTTGGTCCTACTCTATCGTTTCTAATTTTTTTTCGAATTCAGAGTTCACTAGAAGAGAGAAAAACGCATTATTCTTTTTTGAAAAGTTCTTTAAAAAGTACTGTTGAATTTATAAACACAATATTCACCACAGACATTGCCACACCTCAGAATCGATTGATTTCAATACCAGAAGAATATTCTGTCAACAATGGTGAAATCAATTCTCTAGGAAAAATGCTGAAAAACCTCTTTCGTACTCCTTCTTAGTGGAGAGCTTGAGGTGCTCGTTACGGCGGCTATCGAAGAGGTTGCATTTTTGCATTTTGCCCTTATCAGTAGATCTATTCTATCGTTCGATTTACAGCCATTGGCAGATATTAAAATTGTACAGTGTGACATTACACCACAAGGTGCAACTTTTTCTCTCAATGTGTGGAAAATTGCAGCGTATAGTTTAATTCCAGAGGAGCGGAAGGCCATATTAGCACGAAAGAGATGTTATGAGATCCCAGAGGGGTACAGATTCCAAAAACAAAGGGTTGAAAAAATGGTTCGCCACTTCGGCAACGAATCATGTACATAGAGGGAGCCATAAGTTCTTGTACAACGCTTGCCTAATTATTTCCCTCCCAGAAACCTATATTTTGTCCTGCTCTTTTCACTGCTAAGTTGAGGAAGCTTCAAAGTATTTTTGAGTTAAGACCGACATCCAAGAAGAATTTTCCCTAAGAGCAGTTGCTTTCGAGACACATTTTCAAAAGATGCAGCTCGCTGTGACAATTCTTCCTGCAAAATTCACAATTTCTTTAAGGAAAGCTTAAAGCTTCTTTTAATCATGAAGCACAAGGGGTGCTCTTTCTAAATTATCAACGATTCTTCATGAAAACGGATTATAAGAAGTACAGGGAGGAAAAACTAACCCAAAGCGGCTACGGAATTCTTGCACGATTTGATTTCGTGAAACTTTCTCCTTGTGAGAAGGACAGCATGCAACGGTATGATCTAAAAAACTAGGTTAAAATTGCTACAGAGTGGCTGCGCACTATACATTGGAATATTCGACGATTTTTGAAATATTCGAATTTTTGAATAATTCAAAAGGGAGAAAATTTGAAATATTCGAATTCTGAATGGTTCGAATATGGGGCTTTTTGCAATATTCGAACATTTGAATAACTCGAATGAGGTATTTTCAAAAAATGCGAATGAACGAATTATTCGAATGTAGGACTTTTTCCGCTACCCGAATGAATGAATCATTCGAAGAACTGACTTTTTGAAATCACCGAATGAACGAATAATTCGAATCGAATATTTGGTCCAACACCATTTCAATTGTAGCTTTCAAATAAACACGAAAAAAAGAAAAAAGTACAAGGAAAGACGAAATTGTCATTCTTTTTTTCGTTTTCGTTCCTAGTCGCCACTATCAACCTTTGTTGCTTGCACCTGCAAAGATCGGTCTCAGGACATATCAGGGTCTCGTCAGGCGATCTGCGGGAATTGCTGGGGTTCGCAACGAGTCTTTGAGACATGACCTTGTTAGTATATACCTATTTCTGTCTACAATAGCCATCATGCCAACATTATTCAAATGTCAAGTGTTCCCAAGCCGAATAAACGAATATTTCGAATTTGCTACTTTTCAGACAGTCGAATGAACGAATTGTTCGAATACTAGCTTTCTCTCGGTGCCCTAATAAACGAATTATTCGAATAACTCTAATTATGAACAAGCCGAATGAATGAATAATTCGAGTATGCCCATTCTTTAAAAAGCCGAATGAACGAATTATTCGAATATTCGAAAATTTCGTCGAATATATTCGATTCGGTCACATGTATACTGCGCACATCCAAAATGGGCTTATTTATGGACCGACTATGACTCTCGAAATTAAGGACTTGAATTCAGTAGCTTTTGGAGAAGCCTCGTTTTTTGATCTTATAGGCGCCAATCTTCTGTATCTTTTGTATGATCATCTCGCAATCGTCGCCATTTAAAAAACTGTATTTTTCGCCGCTTTTCTCGAAAATAACATGCTGAGTCAGTACATTTGATGACGTCGAAAATATGCCCTCAAAGTTTGTGGTGAATTTTTTTTGCTATCTCGAGATTCCTCAGGGTCTTTCCGTCATCAAAAAATAATTCTAATCCAGCATAAAAAATAAGCTGAAATATTAACAAGGGAAGTGCAACAGGCCAGACTCGCAAATCGGAATGAAACCTATCTGGCTTGAATCTTTGTTGGAGAGGGTGTTACAGTATATATTTCATTATTGCCCTCGATTCCAAAAAACAAAAATCCCACCACAGTACCATATGCGCTGCAGCACTCGTCCGTCAGCGACGATGTGGCCGAGTGGGGAGGATGCTGCACTGTCAGCTCGAGAGTTTGAACCCCGTCATGCGCACCTACCTGTTTTGCTCTCTCATTTTTTTATTCCCCCTGTGTTGTTGAGATCAAATTTAAAAGGTTAGAAGATAATACTTATCCTTACTGACGCACTAGGCACGGAATAACTACGTTATATAAAACCTGCTTTTCTCCCTCGATTAGCTATAAAGTAGCAGTCACTTTTCACGACTGTAACTCAAAATCTTTCCCACTCGGTTCATAATGTTCGAACCTTCACGCGTCGTGGCCCTTTTGTTGGCTCTGTGCAACTCGTGATGAGCGGAAGTTGGCCGAAGCATTTGGAAGGATTCTTCTTGAGGCTGCTCACTGCGAGCTTACAATAGCAGATGAAGAAGAACTAGAAGTCGATGATGAGGAAAAGATGGACGAGGAATGGGATATAATGTCCGAAATGGATGAGGTTTGCTCTCCCCTCCCGTATGAATCGGGATTTGTCGGATTCGTAAAGACAAGTGTTGTCTTCTAGCCCTCCAAAATTGATTTCAATAACATAGGAGGAATAAAAAACAAAAATCCAAAACGAGTGTCAATGACGGGATCCAAACCCTCGACCTCCTGCCTATCAGTCCGCATCCTCCCCACTCGGCCACATCGTCGCTGACGGACAGCGCATATGGTACTGTGGTGGGATTTTTGTTTTTTGGAATCGAGGGCAATAATGAAATATATACTGTAACACCCTCTCCAACAAAGATTCAAGCCAGATAGGTTTCATCCCGATTTTCGAATATGGCCTCTTGCACTTCCCTTGTAAGTTGAATTGAAGTTATGAAAAATTGGAAAATTGAAAACAAAAATAAAATTTGAAATTAAAAGTAAAATTATATTATAATTAAATTGTAATATAAGACTTAGCAGGCTAGAAGACATATTGATGCAAAAGAAAAGGTAAGCCAGCAAACGATGTACAAGAACATATGCCCCAACCAAATACTGTGATCAGAGTTGCCTCAAGATTTGTCTGATGCTAGATCTCAAAGTCGGTTTTGAGGTGAGACAATGCCTTTGAAGGTGTTTCAGGAAAAGAGTTACTGTTAGTATTTCTAGCACGATTCAATGTCGATAGTTCCGGACACTTCATGAATCATGCCCATTACGAATGTCTGAAAGCACTCATCAACAAACCAGGATGGGGATATGTGTTGCTTATGCAGGTTTTTACCCCCAACATTTTGAGTTTTTTTAGTTTTTTGATATTGGCCTCGTTAAGATGCAGTGTTACGTCTCCCGTACTTTTTTCTATCTAGAACCATGATGTCATTATTAAAACGGTGTACGAGACCGTCGCTATTCTTGACAAATTGGAAGGTTCAAATGACGTCGACATTATACCATGTGAGAATAACCGATGGAATCAGTCCGCCAAATGGGATGCGCGCTCTCTGAGACTTTATCGCGATGGTAGGTGGTAGAAGTGGCCTAAAATTCCACGGCATTACCTGAAAATGTATCGACAATAGTGTCTGCTTATGATTAAAAGCTGAGATTCCCTCAGAGAAGCTAGCTACACCAGCACAATTGAACGCCTCAATAACAATCGCAAGAGGTGCTGTACAAGCTTCTTTGTCACGAGCAGCGGTTTATTGGATGGTGAATACCGTCGATCTAACGGTTCTTATTGATCAACTAAACGAAGGAGTGAGTGTGTTTCAACGTAGTTATCCGTAGATGTAGTGTTAGTGGATTGGAATCAATTCATCCGGAATATGTTTCAAATTCAGGGATACGGAATTGACGAAATCTTAGTAGCTAGCCTTCAAGTGAGCGAAATTTTCGACATGCCCGGCCGATTTACAGCGGAATGCATGAAAGGAAAGCATGACATTGGTTTCATAACGAGGTATTTCCAAAAGTGGTTGAATATACAGGAGGCGTCAGTCGGGCTGGTTTTGCAAAAAGGAGTTTCGCACAGCGGTAGATGAACAGAGCACTGCTAGAAAGCACCCATATAGTAAGGTTCTACCACGCCTGACAGAGGCATTCATTCTTTGAAATCAGCTTAGCTGACGTTTTCCACACTTTCAATTGATATGACTTGAATAATGAACTTTATTCAGAGTACTTATCTGGGTCTGGGAGAGCGACTTTTGTAACTCCAAAAAATTCCGTCATGGTGTTTGCATTTATGGCATTGAAGATTTCTCATGGCTCTCTCGTTATCCCAAGATAATGGCAAACAAGGCAGGTGTTTGCTAGAAGGAGGATGTGGTTATGAGACTGCTGGCCACTGCTTGTCAGATGTTGGAAATGTAAACGTATCACATTATCCGAGTTTGGTCGGAGCGACGGCAAATTTGTTTAATTGCTTACTTGGAGATTGTCGTTTGCCAAACAGCTTTTTGACAGAGGGTGTGTACAGGTAAATGGCAAGAAAATGAGGTCAATTCATAATTTTTGAGAAATTATACAAAAAAAAAAACTATGAGCGAATTTGGAATTCACTTCTTCACAAAGATCTTTTGGGTGTAGAGCGTTATTCCTGAAGGAAGCGGTGAGGTTCAGCTCTGCGACTGGTCAATTCATCCAACTGGCCAATCACAGAACTCAACCACGCCGCCCACTCCAGGTGTAACGCTGCATACCCAAATATTTTAAATGCATATTGCATCGGAACACAACTCATAACGGAAACGCTGCATAATTGATCTTTTTATTGCACTGGAGAACACACTTCTGAGTAGAATGACGGTGGTTTCGTGTGTGTCTTCAGGTATGATCCATTGCCAACAAACACACATGCAGATGGATTGTACTACATACATGGTGGTACTAGAACAACACAATCTATACTGACGCGATTGTTCCAGATGATGCCGAATTTTGATTATTCTGTTACTGATTGTATGCACGAGCTTCTCTTCAATAGAACCCATCTTGAACAAGCGAACGACGCGCTGAACCTCACTATTTATGAGAACCTTCGAAGCGTGAGTTCGTTTTACGACGGTGCTCATAGAATTACATGAATTCATACAGATTAAGTGGGAAAATTCAGAAAGTTTCCCAAAAAGGGAGAACTCGAAAATATCAGGTTGGCTATTTATGCGTGGTTAAAACAAAACTAATTCTAAAAATGGTACAACCACGCCTCTATCCGAGATGCATTGGTCATCATCAATCGTGACCATCCACCATCTTCCAGACGAGAATTGAATAACCTATACAGGGATATCACTACGCTGTGGCTCGGAATACTGGCTCACACAACTTTTGACTGCTTCCCGCTTCTAAGACGTTTTTTTGCCAACGGATGCTATATCGATAAGGACGAATTGTCGTACGATATTCGATAGAGTGAAGAGGGCTATGCAGCATATGTTTGAAAGAATCTCCAATCCAAATGAACAAATGGGGTAAATGAACAGAAGGTTACCAAAATGCATGGTTTGGTGCAATCCTACTACTGTTTTCCTTTGTTTAAAGTTATACAAAAAGCGGGAGGAAGTTTTGCAATTTCGGCTGGTTTTCATCTGAATTTTTCAAGTCTAAAGTTCGCTCTTTCAAATTATGGTTAACACATGAGCAAAGGTGTTCCATATTTCTTGCTCATAACGACGAAATGTGCATAGATAGCGGGCGTTCATTTTTGATCAACATATTTTAATTTTAACCGCCATCATTTCCTAAGTCTATATACAATATTTATTAATTTTTCAAATAATTCAGTTTTCACTCATTCTGTATTGCACTATTGTTGCTGAGCCAATTCTTCCACAACAATTTTTCTTCTAGGTACGCTACCACAAGAATCGAATTCGACCTGACCCTAATTATAAGCTCGATTGCAGCCGTGGTATCTAGCTTTCACAATGAGTGTGAGGCAACTCTGATCAGCGCTTATCTGAAATATTGTTATCAGCACACCTTCTCTTGAAATAAACTATGCTGTCGCATTCTCGTTCTTCGCAAGTTCAAGTCGGCACTCACGAGAGATTTTTTACCTCCATGATTTTAGCCAGAAATTTTGTTTTTGAGTGCCCTTATCACCAGCTCACACCATGTCAGGAAAAAAAAAACAGATTCTTCGAATTTCTGTTGGTTACAGGCTTTTTTTCCTCCTCAGCTTATACGTGCCCGGCGTCTTTCAATTTTTGGAGAACTTCTTGATCTTCCACGGAAATCCTTCTTTGGAGACGCCATCTTCAGCATTCTCACCTCGCGACTGGGATTCAGGAGTAGGCCGGTCTTTGCTGAAATTCCTGGAATGTCGACAAGCCATAGTCGCCACAGTCCATTCATTGAGAGACTGTAACATTGCGGTCACAGTGGATTTCTCTTTTTAATAGTCTCTGTTGAAATTTAGAGATGGTTGCATTCCCTCTAAGATGTGCACAAAGTCTACTCTCACGTATTTTTCCGGAGAACCTGGCAACATCGAAGATGTAATTATAGGACAAATCTCCCTGGTACAAGAACAGTGAGCCTTTTTGAAGATGGGTGTAACGAGTGATCCGTTCTCGATAAAGGAGGCAACAAAAAATGAATGGAGTGCACTCATCCGAGGCGCTGTTGCTCGCAAAAGCTCGTACCTCCTGTCTCAAATGCGGACGGATCAGTGTAGCCTGGTGGAATATTTGGCGACAACCTCCCAGATTACGCACGTGATTTTGCTGATCTTGGTGCTTGCTCGCCAAGGTAGGGCACAGCAACTCAAAATACGATGTCTGGAAAAACTTCAATCACTAGGTAATTCGAGAAATGGCTGGAGCAGCAATGGCTGGGTGGTCCTGTACACCTCTCGAGCTAGCTTAGTAAATATGTATGTTCTAATATCTTATGGATCCCACCCTTCTTCCCATCTAATTTTCGAATCAAAACAAAGCTTGTTTTGTTCCTAAACCCATCCACTTTCCTCTCGATAAGCTTATATTTCAAGAGCTTCTGAATGAAGTTTAGTCCCTTGAATTCAACACATCTTCTATCTTCTGTTGGAGACATGGTATGTTTTATTAGAGAAGACAGCTAGAGTGACGCCAAATATAGACAGAACCCAGGAAACTGAAGAGCAGTTAAAGAGGGAGGTGAGAAAGGCAGGCAACATGCGCTCATACTTAGATTTTGGACTTGACGCTAGTTAAGTGTTTGTACACATATCGCCTGCTTTTCTCGTACACACTATAGGGCTATATAGCACCGCAACTGCTGGCAGTGCTCTCGTAACGTGGTGGAGCCGTCTGCACGTAGTTGAATAAATTCGATAAATTCGATAGAAATAAAGCCGTCGAGAATGACTATGAGATATATGTAGGAGAAAGTAAAAGGAATTGAAAATAAACACTCACTTTGATCAATGTTGTACCTAACACAAAACTGATCGGCACCAAACCCAGAAATTTTGTATATGCACCAAATAAAGGACAGAAATTCAACACTGGAAAGAGCGAACAGTTAAAAAAATCGTAGATCAAAGCAAATTCAAATACCAACAAACCTGCTATGAATAAGAAGTACATGTTGGCGTATTTTGTACACATTTGATGAATAATATTGTATGGTATAAAGGTAAGCAAACTGTATTTTGTCGTCGTAATTGAGTTGTCGGTGAAATGTCGAAAGTTGCTGAGGTCATATCGTGGCTCATCAAACAAGTGATTCGGTTGGATCATTCGAGACCTAATAAATATAACTAGCAGGTAAAATGTTGAAAAAAAAAAACGGAAATGAAGAAGTTATAGCTGTGCAAGCAGAACGAACAAGTATAGTTTTATAGCTTCTGAAGCGATGGAAAATGAGGTTTTGAGTGTACTGCTGGGCTACCCAGCTATCCTCCTCTAGAATCACACCCTTTCGCATCTTCTGTGTTGCGCTAGCAAAACGTTTGTGATTGGGATTATAGCCTTATTCAGATAAGCTTAGTTTCAACAACAAGTGAGGTTCTACAAAAACGTCGTATAATGTCGCGCCAAGAACAAAAAATAAAGCTCAACGAGAACTGGTCCCCGACGGACTGATTTATTCACCTTTGTAATTTATTACTTCCTCCTCTTCATGACCCAAAGCAAGAAGTGCAGGCTTCTATCTCCGTATGTACGTCTTAGCAACAAAAGTAGTGAATGAAAACCCGAATACTTACTCAAATTTAATCAAGACCAGCTCTCGCCGTTTCAGAATCATAAGTACGCTCGAAAATGCCCGTATCATTGCAACAGCAAACGTTTGTTCATAATTACTCCAGCAAATGGTAATTATTCAAATTAGTTGACACTTACCCCTTCTCTCTGCTGCTTCGGCTACGAAAAACGCTGATAGGATTGTGTAAAGGAGCAGACGGTGGGACCCATTTTGAGGATGACCGTCTGTGCGTGTGTCGGGCGACAATCATGCTAAAACGTCAAAACTTAATTGCTACAACTTTCACAATGAAAAGAATGACGGCCAGGACTATATCTGGACTCTGGTACTGTTACTCTGTTACTCCATACTCTGTTGGCGAGCTCTGTGATACTAATGGGAGGAGTTTACTCGAAGTAAAATTCTAGTGTCAGCAAGGACACAATCTAAATTCCATCTGACACGAATAATGAAATTTTGGACAAAAGAAAAAAACAAACGACACAACAAAACTGGAGAATGGAAATATCTGTGCCGAAACAGAACAGAGCACAATGGAAATGTTGTTTGTTTAGGGCCTTCTCAACAAATACCATGATTTCGCATGCGTTATTCATACAGTGACTAGTCACATTTGGTCTAGGTTTCACGATATAGTGTGCTTCATCGGGAAAAATAGTTGCGAAGATATTAGAGAAAGAGAGAACGCGAGAAATAGCGCCGTATTCGGAGAGGCAGGCGAGAAATGTAGATAATAGGCACGAATATTCAACTATCGTTGTTTTCGGAATGGACTACAGCTGAACTCAGGAAAAAGTCTGACTCAGTTGAAAGATATTTTTATTAAATACAGTGCTGATTTCGAGCATCTGGATGTGTTCAAGCACGTTAGAACGACTGTGGACAAATTAAATGCAGCGTTACATGGAATAAAACACCTAAATGAACAATGTACGAAAGTATGTAGTAGTGGAGAGAAGTAAAACAATTAAACATAATAAATTTCAGATAAGAACGAAACAGAAGAACCATATGTGGTTTCCGAAGCCAAGCAAACAACGAAATCGATTTGAACGTGACGCACCTGGACTGATAACCGCTGCCAGTCATCTGACGAGATGTTGCTGAATGACGACGGCGTCTTCGGGCAAAAGAGAAACATCATTCTGAAGCGAAGAATTCAAACTGATGTCGCGCTCTGGAATTAAACTCATTCACTTATTGAAGAGTGTGGGATCGCTGTGGCCAATGGAACCTCACAAAATATTTAGGTTCTGTGGTTTCGGTTCAGCGGCTGATAAACCTCTCAGAACACGAAAGTGTGTCATGACGGCGAATCAGGCAAAAACAGAAAAATAAAGCTTCGCAAATCTGGAGTCCCTGTCGTGGGCTCAAAAATAGGGAACAGGGATTATTTTGGGTGGAGATCTCAACAGTACTAGAGAAAAAATCCAGTTTCTCCATAAACGCTGCAAGTGGAAAAATTGGGGTGAGGTATGGAGCTGTTTGCCCGATGAGCATGTTCGGAGGCGGAGCCTAATCGGACAAACCGCTGTGCAACCGAGAAAACGGCTATGAAATCGGGCAAAAAGCTTCATGAGCTTCGGGCAACGGATTTAACTTATCAGAATCTATTTTAAGGCTTCTATAGTCTGTCCGAAACGACGAGTCCGCCCACGCACGCGGGGATCGAGAAGTTGCCACGTTGGCCAACGCTTCACGTCATCATCCCTGATCTGCGTATCACGTTTCATCGTTATCTTCATGGTGCTGACCAATGATTTGGCTGTTACGAGGACGACTTGGCAGCTAACAGCATACGTCCCAGCCGCGTTGCCTCTCGATCTTCGCGTGCGTGTGGTCGGACTCGTCGTCGACTATACTATAGATATTAGGTGCATTTTAGCCAAAAAACTTCATTCATTGCACATAACAGACACAAAGTCATGAATGGAGCAGCTCATTTAAAAGAAGAAGCAGAAGAAAATATGTAGAAAACGAGTATTTCCTTTTTCGTATGATGATGCCCTTTTCAAATTCTCCATGTGCATTAGTTTTCACTTCGATTTCTTTCAGTTTCAAGAAAGCCGGCTATTTTTCTCATGTTTTGCTCTTAAAGGCAGAGGGTCACCTCGTTCTGCCTGTTGGATTTACCAACATATCCTAGATCTTCTCATCATGTTGATCCCTGGGATGTACAACAACAGGCACAGAAGCGACGAAATCCCCATTTTTGAAAGGCTCGAACTGGATGAAAATTTGGAGCCCGGAGGCGGATTGCTCCAAGCTGTGCTGGCTGCCTTCCACGGCTGCCGCGTCGGTCAACGAGTCTTGGCGTGTCCAATCGATAACATCAACGGCTTCACATGTCAACTCGGGTTGGCAAACTGTTACAGATCCCGTCCTGGAAGACGGGTTTATAGACCATTCTGAGACAATTTATGTATACCGTTGGAACCATCGCGCCGAGTAGATGCAGAATCTGCTGTTAGCTGAACTACGAAAATGAGGTGGACCCCTGCCTTTAACTCCGCTACTTACCGCTTCATTGTGCTTCAATTCACAGAAACGTGAATTTTTCACACTGCAGCTGTTTGCCCGACCATGTAGCTCTTTGCCTGATTTCGTAGCGGTTTGCCAGGTCGCGTAGCGCTTTTCTCGGTCATGTAGCGGTTCGCCCGGTTGGGCCCCGCCCTCGGACACGCCCATCTGGCAAACAGCTCGCTATCCAGAATGTTGGGGGTGTCCTACAATTATGACACGCATTGTATAAACAAAAAAAATCGAAATGAAATCGATTGTCGATTCAGACACTCGATTTATTGGAAAGTGAGGGGGGGGGGGGTAGGATGGGAATGGGGAAGAAAATAATTTGCATCAAGGTTGTGAGAGGGATTTGCAAGAGGGGAGGAAGAAGCAGGCGTCAGAACACCGTTCATCCAGAAAAGCACCCGCATCGTGGCGTTTCTCCACTTCGGGTGCCGCCACCATTACCATGGCATTGGACCCGCCTCGTGGTGTTTTTCCACTTTTGAGCGCCGACACACCCTTATCACAGCTTTGCACCCGTCTCCCCACTTTTGGACGTCGGCGCATCATTATCACAGCGTTGGACCCATATCTCGGCATTTCTCCATTTCTGGACGCCGGCTCACACTTCTCACACGGTCGGGTCCCTCTCCAGGGGTTTCAGCACTTTTTACCCTTTGGCAGCAGTGGTCTTCATCATCACTGGTGGCCACTCTGTGGTGCACACACACGCATAAAGCCACAGATTTCCTGCACTATCTATAGAGTATGATTTTTAGCTCGAACGGGCGTTTATATTTTCTCAACGTGATGGTTTCTGCTCTCACGAACCATAATGTTCTAGCACTCACTTAACTTTCTCTTCCACTTTCAACGAATGTTGGCTTGTAGTGTTTACTGCAGTTGTGGCCAGATCTTCTAGAGGGTATGGCCCACCAATTCACGGTTTCCAGACAGTGAGGATGAACAGTTGCTTTTATTATACCTTTATCCAAATAACTGCAACAACTCAGGCCTCTATAGGCCAGGTTCGACGCAACGGTTAACACGATCAAATGAGGCTTCAGTAGACGGTAAAGAATATACGAGTACAACACAATGAGACCAGTTAATAGGTATTCTTGATCCGTGGGGGGAAGCGCCAATGCCGAGAGTTGTTTCTTCTAATCCAGAGTAGAGGCGAGGAGGTGAGGCGAGGGTGAGTTGAAGGCGACCAATTCCAACTTTTACGGGGCCCAGCGATTGCAAAAGCCTTAGTAGCTGTCGTAGGCTTCTCATATTATGCCTACTTTTTCACGGTTTAAATTCATGCGCCAATGCTCCTACGCTACTATTGATTTGCTCCGCCTTTTTCCTATGGCGGATTGAACTTTCTCATGATCGGCTTCTTTTTCACCCTCTAGTGCCTCTCCTCTCTCCTCATACTCTGGATAGGCACATTTTGGCGGTACTGGCCCACAGCTGTCTCTACTACAACTTGGACGGTCTCTGTCCCACAGGCTGCAGATCCTCTCCAGCGTGTTGATGAAGTTTCGGATCAGGTTTGCTCTCATACAGAGAGGATGTGCATTTTTAGAGAACTCAAGCACAAAGTAAAAGATATTGCATCTCAATGTTGCTACATACAGAACCCACTTTTCTCATATGCCCTCTCAGCCTCTGCCACCGTCGCTATACTGCGGAAGAGTTGAAAGCACTATTTATTTCGTCGCCATTTCGAATTTATGCACATTTATTTAATTTATTTAATACCAGCACAAACACCATTCAACAATAGCTCACTACCGCATTGCTCGAAATTCTGCACTGAAGCATGCTCGTTCCTGTGAAACGTGCACTGAAAGGTTGCGGCCGGCTCATCTATTCTCGCTATATTCTCAAACTTGGACTTGTCTTCAGCTTTTTCGCAATGTTTACAGTCATCATGTTTAAAAACTACAGTCATCCCCACCAAACATCGGGTATGTCCTTCGGAAAGTACGATGTGTCCACTTATTAAGCATTATCAGATTGGTCTTGCCACCTCCATGACAAAATATGAACTTGTGTAGAAAGAAAATCCAACATTTGTTCGCAATAGAAATCAATCTGATGATGCTCATTCTAACTTTCGTAACGCAGTACTTGCTTTAAATAATTAGACGATTCAATTTGTTGTAGCCCAGCTGTTCAAGGTCTCGCTTAAATGTTATGTTCACCTGTGCTGTGTTAATTGAAATCAATTTTCAGTCGAAAGCAACAGTGACAAAGGCAGTGATGGTGGCACAGTGAGTTCATTGCGTATTGTGAAACTAGGTGTAGAAATTCGATAATTTTTTCAAAAAGTCACGATGCACATATCAAGTCAAATAGTGATATTGTCATAATCATATGAGAATAACATACACATCGTTCTTTGGTTCTACTGCTAGCGCCCCTTTGGGACGCTACGCTGAACTTCCGTACTATGGTACGCCCACCGTTATCCCATGGTTGATGTTCGGCATGGCGACCATGGGCAAATGGTAGCAGCAGCAGTAGTAGTAGTAGTAGTAGCAGTAGTAGTAGTAGTGTTGCATCCATATGTGATCATTGTAACCTCAGAAATTTGATCAAAAGATTGAAAGGCAGGTGGATGGTGTACGCTTCTCAAGAAGACCAGAAACAGTTCATGTGGAGTGCGACAGGGTCCTACGTGGTGATGAGGTAGTGTTGCATCAAGTGAATTTAATACATCCTTCATGGCATTGAACTGATAGCAAATTTTAAAGGAATACGTGAAGAGAATTAGAAATAACCGTACCACCTTGGTCGTTCGAAATATGAGCATGACGTGTGATGACCTGAGAAGACGTATCGTTCCTCCAGTGGAATTACGACCGCTGGAATTCGGTGTAGCGTATGCACGTATAGTGTACGAGGTTTAACATGAAGACAAACATGAAGTTTATTTTGAAGGAACATTTCGTTCGTTATTGTGCTTTATTCAAAAGTTCTTATCTTCAGAGCTACGAATTCATAGAGGAGGAGCTGAGATCCAGCTATCACGCCCAGAACGTGTTCTGCTATTCAGTCGATAAAAAAGCGAGTGAAGACTTTAATAGACGCATAAATACATTGGAGGAGTGTTTCCGTAATGTTGTTGTAACTAAGGGTTGGTCCAGCTCTGTCGTTTCTTTTTTTTTCTTGAATTCAGAGTTCACTAAAGCCGAGGAAAAACTCGCATTGTTTCATCTTATTGGGAAATTCTTCAAAAAATGCAGCTGACTTTATAAATATAATGTTCACCAAAGACATTGCCCCACCTCAGGATCTATCGATTTCAATATCAGAAGAATATTCTGGCGACAATGGTGAAATTAGTTCTTTAGAAAAAATGCTGAAAAACCTTTTTCGTACTCCTTCTTATTGGAGATTCGTTACGGCAGCTATCGAAGAGGTTGCACTTTTGCATTTTGCACTTATCAATAGACCTATTCTATCGCTCGATTGACAGCCATTGGCAGATATTAAAATTGTGCAGCGTGACATTACATCAAAAGGTGCAACACGTTGGGAGATGAAAACCAACTCTGTTGAACTTTTCTCTCAATGTGTGGAAAATTGCAGCGCACAGTTTAATTTCAGAGCACACTAAGGCCAGATTCGCACGAAAGAGATGTTGAGAGATCCCAGAGGGGTACTGATTCCAAAGACAAAGGGTTGGAAAAACGGTTCGCCACTTCGGCAACGAATCATGTAGAGGGGGCCATAAGTTGTTGTACAACGCTTGCCTAATTATTTCCCTCCCAGAAATCTATGTTTTGTCCTGCTCTTTTCACTGCTGAATAGAGGAAGCTTCAAAGCATTTTGAGTTAAGACTTACGGGTTATAAGAAGTATAGGGAAAAAAAAAACTAACCTAAGAAACTAACTAAGAAACCCACAGCGGGTAGGGAATTATTACCTGATTTGATTGCGAAAAACCTTTCCCTTGAAAAAAGGACAGCAGCCAATGGTATGATATAGAAAATTAGCTTAAAGGCAGTGTCTCACCTCGCTATCACCGGCCGAGAATTTGGTCAAATTCTCGGCCGGTGGATGAGGCGCCTCCCGCCTGCGGCGCAGTTTTCGGCAATGAAAACACCTGTGCGATCAATGAGATCTACTGAGGTGTATGGCAAGACGGGCAGTTTCCTTGCCGAGGAACTCGTCCACGCCAAGTTGGATTGGTCGCTCAAAAACGGGTTTTTGACGGTTTTATCAGAAATCACGTACATTATTGGACTTAGCGTGTCGAGTAGGTCCGGATTCTGTTAGTATCTCAGAATCGAAAATGAGGTGAGACACTGCCTTTAAAAATGCGATAGAGTGGCTGTGCACATTCATAGAGAGGCTTGGTTATTGGCCGACTATGACTCTGGAAATTTTGGGTTTGACCTTAGTAGCTCTTGGAATAGCTTCGTTGTCTGCTCTTATAGGCGTCAATCTTCGGTATCTTTAGCATGATCGCCTCGCAATCGTTACCAATTGTCAAAAACTATATTTTCCGCAGCATTCTTCGAAAATAGCATGCTGAGTCAGTGTATTTGGCAGCGCTGAAAATATGCATTCAAAGTTTGTGCTGAAATTTTTTCGCTATCTCGCGATTCTCCAAGATTTTTCCGTGATCGAAGAACAATTCTAATTCAGCATAAAAAATAAACTGAATTATTAGGGTATATTGAAGTTATAAAAAAATTAAAAAATTGAAGAAAAAATAAAATTTAATTTGGAAGTAAAATTATATCACTACTAAGTTATAAAATAAGTCTTAGTGGGCTAGAAAACATATTGCTGCAAAAGAGGTAAGCCAGCGAACGCTGTACAATAACATGCCCCTCCCATATGTATAGTGTGAACAGCATTGCCTCAAGATTCTTCTGATGCTAGATCTCAAAATCGGTTATGAGGTGAGACACTGCCTTTGAAGGTGTTTCAGGAAAAGTGTTAATGTTAGTATTTCTAGCACGATTCAGTGTTGATAGTTCCGGACACTTCATGAATCATGCCCATTACGAATGTCTGAAAGCACTCGTCAACAAACCAGGATGGAGATATGTGTTGCTTATGCAGGTTTTTACCCCCAACATTTTGAGTTTTTTTGTAGTTTGATAATGGGCTCGTTAAGATGCAGTGTTACGTCTCCTGTACTTTTTTCTTCAATTTAGAACTATGATGTCATTATTAAAACGGTGTACGAGACCGTCGCTATTCTTGACAAACTGGAAGGTTCAAATGACGTCGACATTATACCATGTGAGGATAACCGATGGAATCAGTCCGCCAAATGGGATGCACGCTCCCTGAGACTTTATCGCGATGGTAGGTGGTAGAATTGGCCAAAAATTCCAAATCACTCCACGGCATTACGTGAAGACAAGTGCTCCGACTCGCCTCCGGCGAGTCTTGCACATACCCGCTTCGCGGGATCTTGGTACTCAGCTACCTTTACTTTCCATACGTCAAAACGGATGAAGCATACAGTTGCGAAGCTCGCCATAAGCGAGTCGGAGCACTTGTTGTATATAATTGAAATGTTTGCATCATTCTTTCGTTAAATGTGTCCAGATTGTTCACTCAGAATCGATCGAAACGTAGCGCACTCGGAAAGGAGTGAGTATTTGCTCTATTCAACTTTACTGGCCCCAAAATCTTCAAAAAATTTTTGTCTGAAACTTCACATAGGCGGGGTTATTCGAGGTGCTGAACATGAATATCGTATAAATTTTGCACGGTAACCCCATTTTTAAGGGTTACGGTAGATGTACTGTAGATATGGTACTTCAAGGAACCCTCTCAAATTTTGCGTAGTGGGTTTTTTTTGACGCCGATCACGAAAACCACCATTATTTTGCAAGCCACCTCCACCTTCTACCCGATATCGGCATTTTCTCTCAATTTCCTACCGTACACCGACCGTAACCCATGTAAAAATGGGGTTACGGAGCAAAATGGCTACGATATTCGTGCTCAGCACCTCAGACAACCCCCTCCCCCTCTATGCAGAGTCCCAGCCAAAAAAATGTTTGAAGATTTTGGGGCCAGTAAAGTTGGGTAGTGCCGTGATTATTCGTCCATTCACAGAAAGAAGTTAAGCGATATGCTTGTGCACTCTAAATCATGTTGCTATAGCAAGTTGGTGTATATGGGTGTACTAAAACCGTGTTGTTTTGGTAATCGCCTAGTCTTGCATAGGAAAATAAATTCCCCACTCAACCCCTTTCAAAACTCTTGATTGCACACGGAGAGACCCCAAGGATTCAGTCACTGAGCACAACTCTTCCTTGTTTTTCTCGTTGTAGACGAAAAGATTCGCACATGAAACCTATACCGTTCGACTCAGAATTGTGCCCTGCAAAAAGCATTGTCATTTAAGAGAAGCGCGACAAAGGTGCGCTTCGTATGAATGACAGTGATTTTTGGAGGGCACAATTCTGAGTCGAACGGTATAGGTTTCATGTGTGTTTGTCCTCTGGATCGTGAGAATAAGCGATTACAGGCAAACACACAAACAGATGAGTTTTACTATATAGTGATGTATTCAACAATGATGTCTATTTGTGAGTAAAAGCTAAGATTCTCTAGAGAAGCTAGCCACACCAGCACAAATGAACGCCTCAATAACAATCGCAAGAGGTGCAGTACAATCTTCTTTGTCACGAGCAGCGGTTTATTGGATGGTGAATACCGTCGATCTAACGGTTCTTATTGATCAACTAAACGAAGGAGTGAGTTTGTTTCAACGTCGTTATCCGTAGTTGTAGTGTTAGTGGATTGGAATCAATTCAACCGGAATATGTTTCAAATTTAGCACTACGGAATTGACGAAATCTTAGTAGCTAGCCTCCAAGTGAGCGAAATTTTCGATATGCCCGGCCGATTTACAGCGGAATGCATGAAAGGAAAGCATGACATTGGTTTCATAACGAGGTATTTGCAAACGTGGTTGAATATACAGGAGGCGTCAGTCCGGCTGGTTTTGCAAAAAGGAGTTTCGCACAGCGGTAGATGAACAGAGCACTGCTAGAAAGCACACATATAGCAGAGGTTCTGCCACGCCTGAAAGAGGCATTCATTCCTTGAAATCAGCTTAGCTGGCGTTCTCTACACTTTCATTTGATACGACTTGAATAATGAACTTTATTCAGAGTAGCTATCTGGGCCTGGGAGAGCGACTTGTGTAAATCCAAAAAATTCCGTCATGGTGTTTGCATTTATGGCATTGAAGATTTTTCATGGCTCTCTCGTCATCCCAAGATAATGGCAAACAAGGCAGGTGTTTGCTAGAAGGAAGATGTGGTTATGAGACTGCAGGCCACTGCTTGTCAGATGTTGGAAATATGAACGTATCACATTATTCGAATTTGGTCGGAGTGACGGCAAATTTGTTTGATTGCTTACTTGGAGATTGTCGTTTGCCAAACAACTTTTTGACAGAGGGTGTGTATAGGTAAATGACAAGAAAATGAGATCAATTCATAAATTTTGAGAAATTATACAAAGAAACTATGAGTGAATTTGGAATTCACTTCTTCACGAAGATGTTTCGGGTGTAGAGCGTTATACCTGAAAAGAGCGGTGCGATTCAGCTCTGCGACTGGTCACTTCATCCAACTGGCCAATCACAGAAGTCGACTACGCCTTCCACTCCAGGTGTAACGCTCCATACCTAAATATTTTAAATGCATATTGCATCAAACCACAATTCAAAACGGAAACGCTGTATAACTGATCTTTTTACTGCACTGGAGAGAACACTTCCGAGTGGAACTAAATTGGTTTCGTGTGTGTCCGACATATGGATCTTTAGATATGATCCATTGCCAACAAACACACATGCAGCTGGATTTTACTACATACATACATAGTGATACAAAAGAATGATAAACAGAATAAGCTAGAACAACACAATTTATACTGACGCGTTTGTTTCAGATGATGCCGAATTTTGATTATTCTGTTACTGATTGTATGCATGAGCTTCTTTTCAATAGAACCCATCTTGAACAAGCGAACGACGCGCTGAACCTCACTATTTATGAGAACCTTCGAAGCGTAAGTTCGTTTTACGATGCTGCTCATATGTAGAATTATATTAATTTATCGAAGCTACGTGGAAGAACTGAAAAATTTCTCTGAAAAAAAAGGAAAATTTGAAAATATCAGGTTGGCTTTGTATGCACAATCGTGGTTGGACAGAAACTATGTAGCTCTAGGAAGATACAAGCTACACTTCAGTCCGAGATACATCGATCATCATTACCTGTTACCCTCCACCCATTTTCCACACGAGAGTTGGATACCCTATACAGGGATATGCTACGCTGTGGCTCGGAATACCGGCTCACACAACTTTTGACTGCTTCCCGCTTTTTAGACGTTTTTTTTTGCCAACGGATGCTATATCGATAAGGACGAATTGTCGTACGATATTCGATAGAGTGAAGAGGGCTATGCAGCATATGTTTGAAAGAATCTCCAATCCAAGTGAACAAATGGGGTAACTGAACAGAATGTTACCAAAATGCAAGGTTTGGTGCAATCCTACTACTGTTTTCCTTTGTTTGAAGTTATACAAAAGGCGGGAGGAAGTTTTGCAATTTCGACTGGTTTTCTTCTGAATTTTTCAAGTCTAAAGTTCGCTCTTTCAAATTATGGTTAACACATGAGCAAAGGTGTTCCATATTTCTTGCTCATAACGACGAAATGTGCATAAATAGCGGGCGTTCATTTTTGATCAACATATTTTAATTTTGATCGCCATCATTTCCTAAGTCTATATACAATATTTCTTAAGTTCTCAAACAATTCAGTTTTCACTCATTCTGTGTTGCACTATTGTTGCTTAGCCAATTCTTCCACAACAATTTTTCTTCTAGGTACGCTACCACAAGAATCGAATTCGACCTGACCCTAATTATAAGCTCGATTGCAGCCGTGGTATCTAGCTTTCACAATGAGTGTGAGGCAACTCTGATCAGCGCTTATCTGAAATATTGTTATCAACACACCTTCTCTTGAAATGAACTATGCTGTCGCATTCTCGTTCTTCGCAAGTTCAAGTCGGCGCTCACGAGAATTTTTGCCCCCATGATTTTAGCCAGAAATTTTGTTTTTGAGTGTTCTTATCACCAGCTCGCACCATATCAGGAAAAAGAAACAGAATCTTTGGATTTCTGTTGGTTCCAGGTGTTTTCCTCCTCCTCAGATTATACGTGCCCAACGCCTTTCAATTTTTGGAGAACTTTTTGATGTTCCACAGAAATCCTTCTTTGGAGACGCCATCTTCAGCATTCTCACATCGCGACTGGGATTCAGGAGTAGGCAGGTCTTTGCTGAAATTCCTGGAATGTCGACGAGCCATAGTGGCCACAGTTCATTCATTGAGAGACTGCAACATTGCAGTCACAGTGGATTTCTCTTTTTAATAGTCTCTGTTGAAATTTAGAGATGGTTGCATTCCCTCTAAGATGTGCACAAAGTCTACTCTCACGTATTTTTCCGGAGAACCTGGCAACATCGAAGATGTAATTATAGGACAAATCTCCCTGGGACAAGAACAGTGAGCCTTTTTGAAGATGTGTAACGAGTGATCCGTTCTCCATAAAGGAGGCAACAAAAAATGAATGGAGTACACTCATCCAAAGCGCTGTTGCTCGCAAAAGCTCGTACGTCCTGTCTGAAATGTGGATGAATCAGTGGGGCCTGCTGGAATATTTGGCAACAACCTCCCAGATTACGCATTATTTCAAGAGCTTCTGAAAACGCACGTGATATTGCTGATCTTAGTGCTCGCCAAGGTACGGCACAGCAGCTCAAAATAGGATGCCTGCAAAAACTTCAACCACTAGGTAATTCGAGACATGGCTGGGGCAGCAATGGCTGGCTGGTCCTGTATACCTCTCAAATAGCTTAGTAAATATGTATGTTCTAATATTTTATAGATCACACCCTTCTTTCCATCTAATTTTCGAATCAAAACAAAGCTTGTTTTGTTCCTAAACCCATCCACTTTCCTCTCGATGAGCTCGTATTTCAAGAGCTTCTGAATGAAGTTTAGTCCCTTGAGTTCAACACATCTTCTAGCTATATTATCTGATAAACCCGTTTTCGTGGTTGAGTTATCTCTGCGTCACGTTAAGCGAGATGATGGCAAAGTTGAGCTCCTTCAATGCAAATTCGTTCGATTGGAAAAAAAATTGTGATGAAAGTTCACATCTGCGATTAGCGGACAAAAGTGATGGCAAATCGATCCTCTATAGAAAACTTTTTACATCATGATGTTGCGGAATTTGTTTACATTCGAACTAATGAAATGGCTAACACAGCTGGAGTTATGAGCCACAAAAGTGTGAATCTAATTTTTCCATCGGAGCTCCGCCCAATCTACTTTAGTCGATTGAACGCTCAACAGCTACAAATTAAATCTAATACTAAATAACAGATCTCTTCAGATGGTACTACTTCTGACTTTTTTCGTATCTTGTCACTAAAATGCTCAATGTGTCATTCTAATAAGTAGAAGCTGCGATGAACCGAAATGACAGATGATGACAGTGAGAGAACTCGAAGGACAGCCTCACGCTGTGATTGAAGGAGCGGAAATGCTTCGGACATGTATTCCGGAGCGAGTAACAAGCAGGACCAGCCAAAACTCGCTCTGTTTCCACATACATAGTAGTACTTGAATAGTCGACCAGATGGAATAGTATTCCAATAGTCACTCTTTTCTAAACCGCTTGTATTGGCGCGTAGGATTCTTGGCTCCTGCCTTCACACCAGTTGCTAGTGTGGAGGGATCTGGTCCCTTAGACGGTGGTTCAGTGACGATAACAAGATTTATCTGCAATTCTATCCACAAGTGCTCGCTATGAGCTACGAAAACAGGAATAATGCGGGAGAGCGGTTTGCTTGGTAAGATACCGCCCTTTATCTTGATTATGTGTTTACAATATGAACCACAAAGGCACAAAGGATCGCACATCTGGGACTTTTAGAGCGTCCTGATGCAAATACCAGGACACCGCTTGTCTCCGAAAAGAAAAATGTCAAGTTGTGCGCACGGATGACATTGAGGTGGACCCGCGCGGCGCGGATGTACTTCTACAGGAGCTGAGGTAGCATGCTAAACTAGGTCTGTAGGAGTGGTCTAGAGTGGCTGAACCCACAAAAGGATCTTTATTACAAAACCTTCTCAATTAAACTCCAAAGATATCGAGATATTATCTCTATTCGCCGATATTATGTTGAATATATTATAATGAATAATTGAATATATTATAATAAATACTATAGCTGCGAAAAGTTCGATTATGGTGAAGATCCCATCAAATTATGCTGGTACCTTTATCTTGCCTAGTGAGTCGCACTGTTTACCAAAATGAGAGTTTCCAAGCTTCACTGGATATAAGCTTGGAACAAAAGTTCAAAAGGTTGTACTTTAATCTATAATGTTTTGATTGCCATCGCTACTAGTTATTCATTGAATCCGTGAATTCAATATGAGGAGCCTAAATTGGAGGAAGCAGTCCCTAACATCCCACTACAGAACTCTTAAAGGCAGTGCGTCACATTGTTTCATGGGTAGTAGATAACAACACACTGTAGACCTTCTCGTCACGCTAATTTTAAAGATGTAGGAAAAAGCACATCAAAGTGAGCTGGCCCGGACTGCAACGACCCCGCTTTGGCGCTGGGGTAAGCCCACAGATGTCTCGGTTTCCGAGCATCGAGCTGCCTCTGCTAGAGAGCGCAGGAACCGTTCCATGGCTGCGATACCAATCGGCGGCGAGTACAGCTTGGAGAGGCAACAGCTAGAACGACAGCAGACACTACTCTGAAACAGGTAAGGTTGCAAGTGAATGGAGGTTCTTTTAACCCCATCAATAGAGTGGTTAAATAGAGAGTTTAGTAAGGCTATAAATAGGAGCAGAATAAATGCGAGTAAACATGGGACTATATAAAAGCACGTGACTACACGTGCACTACGGCTATATACAAATCCACCCTTATGCGGGAAGGTCTGACAGCTAAAGGAATCCGAGGACTTGGATGAAGATGCGACAATAAGATAACCTAGCGGTTCCCGTTATCGAGTGCGAATGATGCGCGCGTCGCCTATATAGGCAGGGGCCTGGGAAACCCCGCCTCTTAGTCACGTGAGCCAACGCGTGGCAGCCGCATTCAAGTTCTCAGGGCACACCATCCCTGAGAATTCCCCTCGCGTCCATGGGAAAGCAACGAGCGAGAACTAATTACTATGAGAAGAGCACAGAGATGGAAAAGATAAGGAGCAGAAGCATCGAGATAGGGCAAAGTACAGCAAGAGGCACAGGTAAGTGACACAATTGTATAAAGGAGTATTTATATACAGTTGGTACACCACACTGACAAAACGAACAAAAGCCGAGCCGGCTCTAACGGTGAAGAATTTAGTTCTGACAGTGGTTTAATGCAATACATTACATAGCTTGTTCAGAAAATAATTGAATATTTTTTCTTCTACTTTATTTTTCTTTCTTTCGTTTATGCTGGTCACAGATATTCTTTGAATGTGACAATTTTTTATACTACTGCAAATTTTATTTCATACGTTTTCTCGCACCTTAGCAAAATCTTTGAGCTATGCTTGAGACAAATTATGCCAGTTAGAAATGGAGGCGTGAAAGCAGCAATTGTGACTAACTTACTTCCACGAATCAAACTCAGCAAGTACGAGTCAGGACATCAATGCAGTATAGAGACAAGGAAATATCAACGGAAGCAGGTCCAGAAGACTTTAGCGACGCTGAAGATAACGAAGATCATACCCGTCCTTCTCATGCGGGCAACCATAATTTAAGGGCTTTTCTTGGGTGAAAATACACACAAGACAGTTCCAGAAATTCTAGAAGCTGTCGAAGTAAGCACCGCAACCAATTGTAAAGAGTAATGATAGCCCATGTCCCCCTACAAATAAGCTTCTGTTTTTATGGTTTTGGCAGGGTAAGATGCGTTCGCTAGATGCGTCGAGCACGGATCATTCACCGGTCATTACGAAACAATTCTCGCATGGAATCAGCATGTGATGTTGCTGGGAGTTGCTGAGAGTTAGATTTAGGCGAGAAGGATCGATTGCGATGGGATCGCGCAATCAGCTGAACAGCGGTTGTGAACAGTAGCCTTTTAGGCCTTTTACAAGAACGTGCGAGCGCACATTTGCAGTATATATAGCTAAATGATTTTGTATTGCCGGATAGTTAGCCTTTGCAAAATCTCGCTTCCAAAACGTCCTTTCTTCTATGGTACTTACATTGAGGTGGAATCGGACACCAGAGTGATCACTAGATCCAATAGGTGCAATTACGTCCACATTTCTAACCAGTGATGTATCATTAGAGAACAATAAATCTAAGTAGGAGGCACCTCTGGGAGAAGTGACCAGCTGAGTCAGATCATGGGATTGAATGAAGTCAACAAAATCTTGAGATGGTCTGCAAGTTGCATGCGGCGCAGTGTCCCACTTGAGGTCTGGAAAATTGAAATCGCCTAAAACCACGCAAGGTTTATCACTGGCACAATAATCACTGATTGCCTTTATCATTTGAATTGAAGTTACAGCGTTACAGCGAGGCGTTCTGTAGATGGCAATGAATCTAATGTCTTTTGCACGGAAAATAACGTCAAGAACTAATATTTCGTAAGCATTTTTGACAGTTTCTTGGAACACTGTTGTGAACGAGATAGGCATTTTGATCAAAGCCACGATGCCACCACCTTTAGTATGAGTTCGGTCACATCTAATAGACGAATATTGAGCACCAGCTATGCCTAAGAGAGGGGCAATATCGTTTTTTTGACTTAACCAGGATTCAGTCAGAACTACTAGATCATAGCTCTCACTGCAGAGAGTTAACACAAGTGCATCTGAATTCTTGACTAACGACCGAATATTCGAAAGTAAACAACGGACAGAAGATCTGGGAGGCCTAGGAGACCCTATTGGTTTCCCGGCACATTGTCGTCTGCAGCAAACGTACCAGACTGAGAACAAAACTGAGTGGAGGAGACAGATTGGCTTACAACATTCACACAATTTTGGGCAGTTTCAGAAGGAGGTGATCTGAGGTGCGTGTCTTTCAAACGTTTTCTGCGCCTGCGGTTTCTTTCCTCAATAGTAAGAGAAGGTCGTATATAGATCCCTCTCTCGGGGAAGAAGCGAAGACGTGGAGCACGCCTGATTGCTTCATTTTGAAAACGGCTACAAGGTAAAACAACCCTTAACAATCTGGGTCTGAGCGTACTTGGCCTTCCCATTCTGTAGACGGCACTTGGAAGGCATTCAATGCTAAGAAATTCGAGTAGCTGATTAGTACATACAATATCATGGTGAACACGATCAAAAGAGCTAGCGCTGGTTGATTCACGTACTCCAGATATTACGATAGAACGCTTGAGCTCTATATCGTCAGAAACCGAAGAAGCTATAGAAGAATTTTTCTCAACATCTACACTAGGAGAGAGTGATGGGGTCTTTGATGCTTCCTGAAGTTTTTGTTTCAAGGGAAGGTTTTCTTCTCTAAGGTGGTGGACCTCATCGACCAACTCACGATTCCTTCTATTGATTTCCTTGATCTCCTCTTTAGTCTCGAGCAAAATTTCAATAACGATTTTCATGTAGTTCGGTAGCTGCTTATCCGTGCTGAGGTCCTTGAGACAGCGTTCCGGCTGAGCATCTGATGGAGAATACTCACACGGCTTCGTTTGAACCTCTGCGCTGGAACAGAAGAGGAGCGGGAAGGGGAATTTACCATGTCGACACAGTTGATCTTCAAGATCGAAAGGCTACTGATCGCTGCGACAGATAGTCTTCCCTGTTTTGGACGCCGGGGCGTTGTTATTATAACGTTGGATCCGTTTTCACGTGTTCCCCCCCCCTGGAACGCCGACACACCCTTATCACAGCTTTGAACCCGTCTCCCCCCCCCTTTGGGACGTCGGAGCATCATTATCACAGCATTGCCCATATCTCGGCATTTCTCCATTTCTGGACGCCGGCTCACACTGGGCCCCTCTTCAGGGGTTTCAGCACTTTTGGATCCTTTGGCAGCAGTCATCTTCATCATTACTGGTGGCCATTCTGTGGTGCACACACACGCACAATGCCACAGATTTTCTGCAATGTCTATAGCGTATGATTTTTAGCTCGAACGGGCGTTTATATTTTCTCAACCTGATAGTTTCTGCTCTCACGAACCATAATCTTCTAGCACTCACTTAACTTTCTCTTCCACTTTCAGCGAGTGTTGGCTTGTAGTGTTTACTGCACTTGTGGCCAGATCTTCTATTAGGTTGGTGCAAAAATAATGCGCGTTTTCCGTTGCTTCATCTTCGGTGCAGAGAACTTCCGGTATTTCTCATCATCGGTATGAGAAGTTGCATATGGTTTTGTAGCAAGTTTCATGGCCTTTTCAATCATCTCATGCATTTTGAGCGAAGTTCATGTTTTCTGTGAATTTTTAGTTGTGGAAGGAAAGGCGCCAAAACAAGTTTTTTGCCAAACTCACTTCAGCGAGCTAAAACTCGCCAGCATCCCAGCAGGAACCGCTCGGAATACTGCCACAGTTTTGGCGAAGGGAGTGTGAGCGAATGCATTCCGCCGAGCTGCTTCCGAATTTTTCGGCTTGGTGTGCCTTGCTTCGAAACTAAGGAATGTCGCATAGATCTTCCTGGGTTTTGCGATCCCCAATTGATGACAACTATCGAAGAGCACCCATCCAAAACAACATATTTGGTTTCGTAGAACATCACCGGTGATTGTTGTCAGATCATCCCTTCCCTCAATAAAAATGGGAGGACGAAAAAGCACAACGAGTTGATGTCGCGTATACTGAACGTGTACCACATTGATCCTCATTGAGAGGTCTGCTTCGCGCCTTTGCAGTGAAAGAATTGCAACCAAATAGTCGGTCGCTTAGTAATTAAATGTGAAGAATAGACCCTCTTCGACAAAATGAGGTGCCACGCTGAATAGTTGGACGAGGTAGATGCACCGAAACACTCCCAGAAACCGAAGGAACACCAAAATAAGGTCACGGCGAGTTTGTGGTGACCTGCTGCAAGAATTGCTCACTGCAGCTCATTCATTCTTCCTAATCTGGTAAGTGGTTTTAAGACGTAAATGAAATAAATTAGAAACTTCGCTGTGTGGCCCCAGCATTGCTCAATGAAATGGATTCTTCACTCCTATGGGGCACCGTCCAGGCACACCCTGCACGACAGATTCTTCACAGCTTGGAGCATCTGAGCTAGGAAGCTCGGAGTCCTACATAATAATCAGCAAGCTTCTTGCTCATCGACTACCACTTCCTCGAGAACCTGGGCGATTTCTTCCAGGAGAGTTTTCTTGAAGACTAAAGTAATACCAAAACTGCCCTCCGGAAGTTCGTCGATTCTAGAAGGTCCTGTCAGAATTGCACGGTAGTCGGAGAACGTCTGCCTTATTGCTAAAGATTTGCGGATTAAAACGGTTCTAAGCCTTTTGAAAAAGATCGATTTTGAACGGGGTTATGAGGTTTGGAACCAAAGGCATGCAAACGCGCATTATTTTTGCACCAACCTAATAGAAGGTGTGGCCCACCGATTCACGGTTTCCAGACATTGAGAATGAACAGTTGCTTTTAATAATCTTCATTCAAATAACTGCAACAACTGAGGCCTCTATGCGCCAGGTCCTACGCAACGGTCAACACGATTAGATGAGGCTTCAGTAGACGGTAAAGAGTAAAAGAGTACAATACAATGAGAGCAGTTAACAGGTAATCTTGATCCGTGGGGGAAAGCACCAATTCCGAGAGTTGTTTCTTCCAATCCAGAGTCGAAGCGAGGAGGTGAGGCGAGGGTGAGTTGAAGGCGACCAACCCCAATATCTACGGGGCCCAGCGAATGCAAAAGCCTTACTAGCTGCTGTTGGCTCCTTATATACTGCCTACTTTCTCACGGTTTAAATTCATACGCCAACGCGCGTACGTTACTTTTGGTTTGCTCCTCCTTTTTCCCATGGCGGACTGAACTTCCTCATGGTCGCCTTCTTTTTCACCCTGTATTGCTTCTGTTCTCTCCTCATACTCTGGATAGGCACGTTTTGGCGGTGCTGGCCCCCAGCTGTCCCTATTACAACTTGGACGGTCTCTGTCCCACACACAGGCTGCAGGCTCTCTGCGTGTTGATGAAGTTTCGGATCATTTTTGCTCTCATACAGAGACGATGTGCATTTTTAGAGAACTCAAGCACAAAGTAAAAGATATTGCATCTCAATGTTGCTACATACAGAACCCACTTTTCTCATATGCCCTCTCAGCCTCTGCCACCGTCGCTATACTGCGGAAGAGTTGAAAGCACTATTTATCTCGTCACCATTTCGAATTTATGCAAATTTATTTAATTTATTTAATATCCGCACAAACACCATTCAACAATAGCTCACTACCGCATTGCTCGAAATTCTGCACTGAAGCATGCTCGTTCCTGTGAAACGTGCACTGAAAGGTTGCGGCCGGCTCATCTATTCTCGCCATATTCTCAAACTTGGACTTGTCTTCAGCTTTTTTGCACTGTTTACAGTCATCATGTTTAAGATCTACGCTCATCCCCATCGAACATCGGGTATGTGCTTCGGAAAGTACGATCATTAAGCATTATAAGATTTATTATATAAGAGGCTTAAATTTCATGAGCACCTGTGCTGCGTTAATTGAAATCAATTTTCAGCCCAAAGCAACAGTGACAAAGGAAGTAATGGCGAGCTAGTGAGTTCATTGTGTATTGTGAAACTGGGTGTAGAAATTCGATAATTTTTTCAAAAAGTCACAATTCACATATCAAGTCAAATAGTGGCATTGTCATAATCACATGAGAAGAACATACATATGAGAACTTCCGCACTAGAATAACTCGTCTTCTGTTCTACTGGAACGGGGGATCCCATGGTTGATATTTGGTATGGCAGCCGTTTGCAAATGGTGGGGCCACCATAGGTATTAGTGAGCCGACTGTGGGCTAAGCCGCAGTAGTAGTAGTAGTAGTAGTAGTAGTAGTAGTAGTAGTAGTAGTAGTAGTAGTAGTAGTAGTAGTAGTAGTAGTAGTAGTAGTAGTAGTAGTAGTAGTAGTAGTAGTGTTGGATCCATATGTGATTGTGATGATTGTAACCTCAGAAATTTGATCAAAAGATTGAAAGGCAGGTGGACGGCGTACGCTTTTCAAGAAGACCAGAAACAGTTCATGTGGAGTGCGACAGGGTCCTACGTGGTGATGAGGTAGTGTTTCATCAACTGAATTTAATACATTCTTCATGGCATTGAACTGATAGCAAATTTTAAAGGAATACGTGAAGAAGATTAGTAATAACCGTACCACCTTGGTCGTTCGAAATATGAGCATGACGTGTGATGACCTGAGAAGACGTATCATTCCTCCAGCGGAATTACGTCCGCTGGAATTCGGTGTAGCGTATGCACGTATAGTGTACGAGGTTTAACAAGAATTTTATTTTGAAGAAACATCTTGTTCATTATTCTGCTGTATTTAAAAGTTCCCATCTTCAGAGCTACGAATTCATAGAGGAGGAGCTGAGATCCAGCTATCACGCTCAAAACGTGTTCTGCTATTCAGTCGATAAAAAAGCGAGTGAAAACTTTAACAGACGCATAAATGCATTGGAGGAGTGTTTCCCTAATGTTGTTGTTACTAAAGGTTGGTCCAACTGTGTCGTTTCTATTTTTTTTCCAAATTCAGAGTTTACTAAAGCCGAGGAAAAACTCGCATTGTTTCATCTTATTCGGAAATTCTTCAAAAACTGCTGCTGAATTTATACATTTAATGTTCACCAAAGACATTGCCCCACCTGAGGATCTATCGATTTCAATATCAGAAGAATATTCTGGCGACAATGGTGGTATCAGTTCTTTAGAAAAAATGCTGAAAACCCTTTTTCGTACTCCTTCTTATTGGAGAGCTTGAGCTGCTCGTTACGGCGGCTATCGAAGAGGTTGCATTTTTGCATTTTGCCCTTATCAATAGATGTATTCTATCGTTCGATTGACAGCCATTGGCAGATATTAAAATTGTACAGTGTGACATTACACCACAAGGTGCAACTTTTTCTCTCAATGTGTGGAAAATTGCAGCGCATAGTTTAATTCCAGAGGACAGGAAGCTCAGATTAGCACGAAAGAGATGTTGTGAGATCCCAGAGGGGTACAAAAACAAAGGCTTGAAAAAATGGTTTGCCAGTTCGGCAACAAATCATGTAGAGGGAGCCATAAGTTCTTGTACAACACTTGCCTAATTATTTCCCTCCCAGAAACCTATGTTTTGTCCTGCTCTTTTCACTGCTAAGTAGAGGAAGCTTCAAAGTATTTTTGAGTTAAGACCGACATCCAAGAAGAATTTTCCTTCAGAGTAGTTGCTTTCGAGACACATTTTCGAAAGATGCAGCTTGCTGTAAGAATTCTTCCTGCAAAATTCACGATTTCGCTCACAGCTTCTTTTAAGCATGAAGCACAAGGGGTGCTCTTTCTAAATTATCAACGATTCTTCATGAAAACGGATTATAAGAAGTACAGGGAGGAAAAACTAACCCAACGCGGCTATGGAATTCTTACATGATTTGATTTCGTGAAACTTTCTCCTTGTGAGAAGGACAGCATCCAACGGTATGATTTAAAAATCTAGGTTAAAGTTGCTACAGAGTGGCTGCGCACATCCAAAATGGGCTTATTTATGGGCCGACTATGACTCTCGAAGTTTAGGGCTTGAATTCAGTAGCTTTTGGAGTAGCCTCGTTTTTTGCTCTTATAGGCGCCAATCTTCTGTATCTTTTGTATGATCATCTCGCAATCGTGACCATTTAAAAAAATGTATTTTTCGCCGCTTTTCTCGAAAATAACATGCTGAGTCTGTACATTTGATGACGTCGAAAATATGCCCTCAAAGTTTGTGCTGAATTTTTTTTGCTATCTCGAGATTCCTCAGGGTCTTTCCGTCATCAAAAAATAATTCTAATCCAGCACAGAAAATAAGGTGAAATATTAAGTTATATTGAATTTATAAAAAATTGAAAGACTGAAAACAAAAATGAAATTCAAATTAAAAGTAAAATTATATCACTACTAAGTTATAAAATAACTCTTAGTAGGCTAGAAAATATATTGCTGAAAAAAGAGAGGTAAGCCAGAAACGATGTACAAGAACATATGCCCCACCCAAATACTGTGATCAGAGTTGCCTCAAGATTTGTCTGATGCTAGATCTCAAAGTCGGTTTTGAGGTGAGACAATGCCTTTGAAGGTGTTTCAGGAAAAGAGTTAATATTACTATTTCTAGCACGATTCAATGTCGATAGTTCCGGACACTTCATGAATCATGCCCATTACGAATGTCTGAAAGCACTCATCAACAAACCAGGATGGAGATATGTGTTGCTTATGCAGGTTTTTACCCCCAACATTTTGAGTTTTTTAGTAGTTTGATATTGGGCTCGTTAAGATGCAGTGTTACGTCTCCCGTACTTTTTTCTATCTAGAACCATGATGTCATTATTAAAACGGTGTACGAGACCGTCGCTATTCTTGGCAAATTGGAAGGTTCAAATGACGTCGGCATTATACCATGTGAGAATAAGCGATGGAATCAGTCCGCCAAATGGGATGCGCGCTCTCTGAGACTTTATCGCGATGGTAGGTGGTGGAAGTGGCCTAAAATTCCAAATCACTCCACGGCATTACCTGAAAATGTATCAATAATAGTGTCTGCTTGTGATTAAAAGCTGAGATTCCCTCAGAGAAGCTAGCTACACCAGCACAATTGAACGCCTCAATAACAATCGCAAGAGGTGCTGTACAGTCTTCTTTGTCACGAGCAGCGGTTTATTGGATGGTGAATACCGTCGATCTAACGGTTCTTATTGATCAACTAAACCAAGGAGTGAGTTTGTTTCAACGTCGTTATCCGTAGATGTAGTGTTAGTGGATTGGAATCAATTCATCCGGAATATGATTCAAATTCAGAAATACGGAATTGACGAAATCTTAGTAGCTAGCCTTCAAGTGAGCGAAATTTTCGACATGCCCGGCCGATTTACAGCGGAATGCATGAAAGGAAAGCATGACATTGGTTTCATAACGAGGTATTTTCAAAAGTGGTTGAATATACAGGAGGCGTCAGTCGGGCTGGTTTTGCAGAAGGAAGGCTTCGCGCAGCGGTAGATGAACAGAGCACTGCTACAAAGCACACATATAGCAAGGTTCTACCACGCCTGAAAGAGGCATTCATTCTTTGAAATCAGCTTAGCTGACTTTTTCCACACTTTCAATTAATATGACTTGAATAATGAACTTTATTCAGAGTACATACCTGGGTCTGGATGAGCGACTTGTGTAATTCCAAAAAATTCCGTCATGGTGCTTGCATTTATGGCATTGAAGATTTCTCATGGCTCTCTCGTCATCCCAAGATAATGGCAAACAAGGCAGGTGTTTGCTAGAAGGAGGATGTGGTTATGAGACTGCAGGCCACTGCTTGTCAGATGTTGGAAATGTAAACGTATCACATTATCCGAATTTGGTCGGAGTGACGGCAAATTTGTTTGATTGCTTACTTGGAGATTGTCGTTTGCCAAACAACTTTTTGACAGAGGGTGTGTATAGGTAAATGGCAAGAAAATGAGGTCAATTCGTAATTTTTGAGAAATCATACAAAAAAACTATGAGCGAATTTGGAATTCACTTCTTCACAAAGATCTTTTGGGTGTAGAGCGTTATTCCTGAAGGAAGCGGTGCGGTTCAGCTCTGCGACTGGTCAATTCATCCAACTGGCCAATCACAGAACTCAACCACGCCGCCCACTCCAGGTGTAACGCTGCATACCCAAATATTTTAAATGCATATTGCATCGGAACACAACTCATAACGGAAACGCTGCATAATTGATCTTTTTATTGCACTGGAGAATACACTTCTGAGTAGAATGACGGTGGTTTCGTGTGTGTCTTCAGGTATGATCCATTGCCAACAAACACACATGCAGATGGATTTTACTACATACATGGTGATACTAGAACAACACAATCTATACTGACGCGATTGTTCCAGATGATGCCGAATTTTGATTATTCTGTTACTGATTGTATGCACGAGCTTCTCTTCAATAGAACCCATCTTGAACAGACCAACGACGCGCTGAACCTCACTATTTATGAGAACCTTCGAAGCGTGAGTTCGTTTTACGACGGCGCTCATAGAATTACATGAATTCATACAGATTAAGTGGGGAAATTCAAAAAGTTTCCCCAAAAAGGGAGAACTCGAAAATATCAGGTTGGCTATTTATGCATGGTTAAAACAAAACTAATTCTAAAAATGGTACAACCACGCCTCTATCCGAGATGCATCGGTCATCATCAATCGTGACCATCCACCATCTTCCAGACGAGAATTGAATAACCTATACAGGGATATCACTACGCTGTGGCTCGGAATACTGGCTCACACAACTTTTGACTGCTTCCCGCTTCTTAGACGTTTTTTTGCCAACGGATGCTATATCGATAAGGACGTATTGTCGTACGATATTCGATAGAGTGAAGAGGGCTATGCAGCATATGTTTGAAAGAATCTCCAATCCAAATGAACAAATGGGGTAAATGAACAGAAGGTTACCAAAATGCATGGTTTGGTACAATCCTACTACTGTTTTCCTTTGTTTAAAGTTATAGAAAAGGCGGGAGGAAGTTTTGCAATTTCGGCTGGTTTTCATCTGAATTTTTCAAGTCTAAAGTTCGCTCTTTCAAATTATGGTTAACACATGAGCAAAGGTGTTCCATATTTCTTGCTCATAACGACGAAATGTGCATAAATAGCGGGCGTTCATTTCTGATCAACATATTTTAATTTTAACCGCCATCATTTCCTAAGTCTATACACTATATTTATTAAGTTCTCAAACAATTCAGTTTTCACTCATTCTGTATTGGACTATTGTTGCTGAGCCAATTCTTCCACAACAATTTTTCTTCTAGGTACGCTACCACAAGAATCGAATTCGACCTGACCCTAATTATAAGCTCGATTGCAGCCGTGGTATCTAGTTTTCACAATGAGTGTGAGGCAACTCTGATCAGCACTTTGTCTGAAATATTGTTAAGAACACATCTTTTGTTGAAATAAACTATGCTGTCGCATTCTCGTTCTTCGCAAGTTCAGGCCGGCACTCACGAGAATTTTTGCTTTCATGATTTTAGCCAGAAATTTTGTTTTTGAGTGCCCTTATCACCAGCTCACACCATGTCAGGAAAAAAAAAACAGATTCTTCGAATTTCTGTTTGTTACAGGCTTTTTTCTCCTCCTCAGATTATACGTGCCCGGCGTCTTTCAATTTTTGGAGAACTTCTTGATCTTCCACGGAAATCCTTCTTTGGAGACGCCATCTTCAGCATTCTCACCTCGCGACTGGGATTCAGGAGTAGGCCGGTCTTTGCTGAAATTCCTGGAATGTCGGCAAGCCATAGTCGCCACAGTCCAATCATTGAGAGACTGTAACATTGCGGTCACAGTGGATTTCTCTTTTTAATAGTCTTTGTTGAAATTTAAAGATGGTTGCATTCCCTCTAAGATGTGCACGAAGTCTACTCTCACTTATCTTTCCGGAGAACCTGGCAACATCGAAGATGTAATTATAGGACAAATCTCCCTGGTACAAGAACAGTGAGCCTTTTTGAAGATGGGTGTAACGAGTGATCCGTTCTCGATAAAGGAGGCAACAAAAAATGAATGGAGTGCACTCATCCGAGGCGCTGTTGCTCGCAAAAGCTCGTACCTCCTGTCTCAAATGCGGACGGATCAGTGGGGCCTGGTGGAATATTTGGCGACAACCTCCCAGATTACGCACGTGATTTTGCTGATCTTGATGCTTGCTCGCCAAGGTACGGCACAGCAACTCAAAATAGGATGTCTGGAAAAACTTCAATCACTAGGTAGTTCGAGAAATGGCTGGAGCAGCAATGGCTGGGTGGTCCTGTACACCTCTCGAGCAATAGCTTAGTAAATATGTATGTTCTAATATCTTATGGATCACACCCTTCTTCCCATCTAATTTTCGAATCAAAACAAAGCTTGTTTTGTTCCTAAACCCATGCACTTTCCTCTCGATAAGCTTATATTTCAAGAGCTTCTGAATGAAGTTTAGTCCCTTGAATTCAACACATCTTCTAGCTATATTGTCTGATAAATCCGCTTTCGTGGTTGAGTTATCTCTGTGTCACGTTTAGCGAGATGATGGCAAAGTTGAGCTCCTTCAATGCAAATTCGTTCGATTGGAAAAAAATTGTGATGAAAGTTCACATCTGCGATTAGCGGACAAAAGTGATGGCAAATCGATCCCCTATAGAAAGCTTTTTACATCATGATGTTGCGAAATTTGTTAACATTCGAACTGATGAAGTGGTTAACACAGCTGGAATTATCAGCCACAAAGGTGTGAATCTAATTTTTCCGTCGGAGCTCCGCCCAATCTACTTTAGTCGATTGAACGCTCAACAGCTACAAATTAGAACTAATAGGAAGTAACAGATCTCTTCAGATGGTACTACTTCTGATTTTTTTCGTATCTTGTCACTAAAACACTCAGTGTGTCATTCTAATAAGTAGAAGCCGCGATGAACCGAAATGACAGATGATGACAGTGAGGAATGTTGAGAGAACTCGAAGGGCAGCCTCACGCTGTGACTGAAGGAGCGGGAATGCTTCGGACATGTAATCCGTAGCGAGTAACAGGTCACATATATGTGGAAACAGAGCGGGTTTTGGTGGGTCCTGCAGTATCAGTTGGAGTCATTTTTTTTTCCACAAAGTGCACCATACAATATAGTGGTTTTTTGACTTTGTTGTCTTTTGCTTTAAATTGTTTGTCATGCTGAACCTGAGTACTAAACCATTATTCCGAGTAATGGGTTTGTTTGCTTCTAGTTGGTCTGATTTTTTGGTGTTTCCCTTATGGAGAAGAGGTGATGCGGGGGTGGAGAGAGGAGGGGGTGGCTGGGGTGGTTGTGTGGGTGGGTGGGCAAGCAAGTTGTTCACGAGAGTCCTGCGTCTCATGGTAGTGAGGTGGAGGTATGGTGGGTGGGTGGGTGGGTGGGTGGGAGGGAGGGTGGAAGGGAGGGAGGGAGAAAGCTGTTAATAAAACTTATGAGTCTCGCGGTAAAACTGTGGGGTAGTTGAGTAAGAGTATGCTTTCCAATATCAGTGAGGGTGTACTTTCCTGGAAGTCCTCAGGTTTCGCTTGACAATGATCTTGATGAACCCATGCATTGTCTCTGAATTACGGATTGTTTTGCCTTCTCACCTCATTTTTTGAATCTCTTCCAAATTAAGTTACCTTTCGATGTTTCTCCATCATTCATTGTTGTTTCACTTTATTCACAACATTCACAGATATACCCTTATGCTTCGCTGAAGTTTTTGTTCTTTGTAATAAATACTTTGTTTGCCCACTTTTTCGATTACATAAGTATGGAATAAACTTTTCATAAACAGACGAAATCAGTCAAGAAGTAAGTCAAAACATCGGCCTTCGTGGTTAGGAAAATGGGGAGAATACTGTAATCAAACTGCAAATTCCAAGTCGAACGCAACTGAAGAGCAGGTCAAAAGGAGACTTCAGCCTACTAACGCAGGTTGAAAGCGCGACAAACGCAGGCAAACAGGACAGGCAGAAGCAGCAGCACGGGCGCGGAGTGCAGCAGCTAGAGCGCCGAGTGCGCATACTCGGGCGAGGACTCCACCCACTTTGGGGATTAAAGCGCAGATGTTAGGCCGCTAGACCTGCGTTCGGTCTCGGCTCTTACCCCACGGATGTCTGAGTATAGGGAACTCCAAATGTACGCAGACAAAGGTCGGGACCGCGGCGCGGCTCTCTGGGGCAGAGACACGGGCGCTCTAGATGCTGAGCGCCGGCGTCACTCTTTTCTGAACCGCTTGTGAAAGAAAAATGTCAAATTGTGCGCACGGCACATTGAGGTTGACCCGCGCGGAGCGGATGGCTTTTTACAGGAGCTGAGGTAGCATGCTAAACTAGGTCTGTAGGAGTGGTCTAGAGTGGCTGAACCCACAAAAGGATCTTTATTACAAAACCTTCTCAATTAAACTGCAAAGATGTCGAGATATTATCTCTATTCGCCGATATTATGTTGAATATAAATACTATAGCTGCGAAAAGTTCGATTATGGTGAAGATCCCACCAAATTATGCTGGTACCTTTATCTTGCCTAGTGAGTCGCACTGTTTACCAAAATGATAGTTTCCAAGCTTCTCTGGAAATAAGCTTGGAACAAAAGTTCGAAAGGTGGTACTTCAATCTATAATGTTTTGATTGCCATCGCTCCTAGTTATTCATTAAATCCGTGAATTCAATATGAGGAGCCCAATTTGGGAGAAGGAGTCCCTCACATCCCACTACAGAACTCTTAAAGGCAGTGTGTCACATCGTTTCATGGGTTGTAGATAACAACACACTCTAGACCTTTTGGATAGGCCTAGTCCAATGATTTAGGAAAAAACGCATAAAAGTGGCAAAAACCACGTCTTTGGAGAGACCGAAAGTGCAGTTCACGGACCACTTGGGCGGAGCGGTCCGTGATGTGCTGGCTGCCCGCCAGTGCTGTAGAGTTGGCCGTCACGTCTTGACGTATTCGATCGATAAGCTCAACGGCTTCACGCATTCGCTTGGCTCGACAAACTGTTTCAAACCCCGTCCCGAAAGACGTTTAAAAACGGGTTGCATGCTATTTTCGTTAATTTCATGTAAACCACTCGATTCAGCGCATTGAGGAGATTCAGAATTCGCTAGGAACCCGAGCACGAAAACAAGGTGAGACCCTGGCTTTAAGCGGTCGAGGCCACTCGTACAGACATATCCCGCGTCTCATATCGAACACTTCAAAACATCCAATCGTTACAGAGCTCGTGATGGAAATGAAAGCGATAGTCATGTTGAAATAGAAAAAAGAATGGCTAGAGTTTGTTTCAAACATCAGCCAGCACATTGGTAGATTCATTGGCTATTATTGTACGTTCCGCTGTATGTTCACATCAGCCCTTAGAGCCACAGCCAAATTGCGGGCCAGGCCTAAGGGTCTGCTCTCACTTATATTTCTGGCAATAGTTGTGCCTCTAATATTTTACTCAAACGCTGTTTCACTTGGGGATCCATTTTCTCTTTTCAGCACTGGTATGTTTTTTTTTTCACTAGTTCAAACACTTTTCTTTGATTAATCGTTAAATTCTCCAACTAGTGCAAGCACATTGAAAACAAATTACATTCTAATCGAAAAATTTCTAGAATTGCCCAGTGGGCTTTCTTTAATTATCCGTTTTCAAAAATGGTCAGACTGCTCTCATTGGTGAGCTGTCCCCACTTCTGGTGCTCATACATAAGCTGTTAGCTTTGCATGCCTAGATGATTACGTAGAGCAGAAGCAAGCCTCTTGCTCTTTGAAGAGGTACTTCCTAGTGCGAATGTTGTCGAAGAATATCATGGTCCAGAAGTTTTTTGGCTACGCGAGCAGCTGGGCTCGTGAAGGTTGGTCGGTTGTTCATCGGGCGTACTCCTAAAAGCTCAGAGCCGGCTACAGGCCATACACTTGCATTTTCATTAATTTCTGTTTCCTTTCGAAATTTCAGTTAGGGCCTTTTCGCAATGTTTTTTTGTTGCTCAAAATGTGATGTTCTGAAGGTTTGCGAGCATTAACGAGAATTCGCAATATATCAGTACTGGGAGTGGTTAGAGCGATCAAGGCGGTGCTCATATGGCTAAGGGCATGGTTATTTAATTTTCGTGATTTGTGCACATAAAATCATGTAAAATAGTGAGAAATTGCTTGGGCATAGAGGTTTTTGGCAATTGGAATAACGAACGATGGAAAGCAAGTTCCAGCCCCAATATCCACAAATAAGTATACGAAGACTGGAGAGAAACAAGGCACAATTGGTGTTACGCTTCTGACCAACAATTGATTTGCACCTGTATATTCTGACACATATATGTATAGGCGAAGTTGTAACTCTGGTCGAAGTTTAGTCCCTCTATGTTCGATTGAAATTTGGAAACATAATGGATACGAAGAGATTTTCACTGGATTGTGAACTGTATTGATTTGAAGCTCATCTGAATGGGGCATTTCCGAGTATTTCAGATACACTCTGCGGTTTTGCTTCAGCAAACAATTGATATGCTCTTTACAAGCGGTCGAAGTCATGGGATTGCATTCATCATTGAGTTTACCCGTAGTAAGCACGATTACCCCAAAGTTAACCTTCTTTTTGGATTCATCACAAAGTTTACCCCCAAGTCACAGGGTAAGGTACGAGGTAATCCATACCCGTCTACAAGATGAAGGTAAACTTCACTACTGAAGATTACCATGTTGAATAATATGACCTGAGGAGATTTGCGCACCCCAGATCACATCAGTGGAGCATGCTATATTCTCTGCATCCAGTCTAGACGCTCTCTAACCGAGGTGTTTGCCTCTGTCGGAAAATCAACCCTCCTTGCTTCATCTAGGTGAGGGTTACTAAAAAAATAACAATTCCATCGATAACTTCCCAATCCGGAAAATTGCTCCAAAAGTTTCTCTAGACTTTTGAAAAGATCCCAATTCCTTCTCAGTCTCTTCTGCTTCGCAGGATAACAATGCTCCGCTGAGGAATCGACTACCGGATTTTATATGGTGGTTTGGAATAGCAACGACATTTGTTGTACAGAGCTTACGATGTAGTTAACTCATTGTAGTCCTCTGCGCTGGATCCCTGTAGACTCTCCCCACTTCCACGTACGAGGCCTTGGTCTATCCTCCATCGTGGGTTAACCCTGAGCCGTTGCGACAAATTTTACCAAAGCCGGAGTTGTCAGGGAGAGTGTGACTAATTGTTCACAGAGTCTCAATGTATTTACTAACCGGACAGATACTTGATTGTAGAGCGATTTTTAAATCTTTCAAAATATAATATTATACAGTCCAACCAAAATATCTATTCTTGTTCATGTCATCAGTTAATCTATTTCTAATTGTGCATATTTGGGCAGAATATTGTTGGTGTTCACCTAAAATCAATAATTTTAGGTACATTAGTATGGATCTCTAATGGCATGAATCATACAATAGATCACATCATTGGGAGACTTAGAGGAGAACGAGATGTTAGTGATGCATCCATCTTTTCCCTGGAATTCTTTTTCCTTCTCATGGAAGACGCTTTCATGCAGTGATTGGCTCGCTAATGCACTCGAAACTTGAAATTAACATTGTTGAAGAATTGAAAATTAAATTCAGAGTTTTCAAAAGTATCTCAAGCCTTTTCAACAAGATATATAAAGGATGACGAAGGTACATACTTTTCTCGCTGTTGTTTTCGGAGCTTTACTGGACCAACAGTGGGACTTCCTTGGCGCCCCTCATCAGTAGTTACCAAAGGAAAGTTCAAAAGGATAACATAAGGTGTGATGCTACATGACATAAGTATAACCACTTTGTATTAGAGAAAACAGTCATAATATGCCTTGCCTGTGAAGGAGATGACAGTGACAATTTATTTCTGTCTACACCACTAACAACTCGGTAACTTTTCACGAAATTTTTTCTGTGAAGCCACACGTTCCATCGGTGGATCGCTCCAATTTCAATTGTTGCCATCAACAGAATTTCCTCCAACTAGCCGATATGTAGAAGTCCCCCTACTATCGATAGGGGTTGTTTTGAATGTTCAACGACATGGAAAAATCTAAAGTGTTACATCTGAAGTATTAGCGCAGGCCTACTCCAATTACTGTAAATGGAATCTATACAAAATCCAGTTCATCACGAGTGCATGATCGCATCCAATTAGGCTGCCGGCGTCTTTTGGCGTTACTGTCGGCATTGGCAGGTTAGCCGAAACAACATGGTAACAAATCCTTAGGTAGTGGAATGACTTCGAATTGATTTGAATCCCCAAAAATTAGTGGTTGAGAAGTTCTCATTTTGCCACTGTTCTATTGAGAATGGATAAAGACAACTGCATACATTGTTACGTATTTAGGTGAATCTACTTCCATTTAAGTGTCAGCTATGATGTAAAATAGAGAAACATGTCATCGCGAAACTCACTGCTACTACAACAGCTAATAACGTGATCAATGCTAGCTAATAGACCAAATGAAGAGATGTACATGCAGACTGGTCGCCCACATTTTTCTCGAAGAGCGGAAACCGCCCATGTGAAGTGCGACAGAGTTCTACGAAATGATGAAGTAATGTGAGAATCTAGTATATTTTCACTGTGACACAGAACTAATTGAAAAGGTTTGAAGGAGTACGTGAAGAAGATTAGCAATAACCGCACAACTATGGTCGTTCAAAATGTTAGCATGACATGTGGTGAGTTGCGGAGACGAATTGTTCCTTCGGGGAATCTACGTCCGCTGCAATTCGGAGTAGCGCACGCTCGAATAGTCTACGAGGTTTGAGGCGAAGATGAACTTTGAAGTTACATTGAGTTAACAGCTGATTGATTAATCTGTAGTAATTTCAAATTTTCAGAGCTACGAGTTCATAGAAGACGAACTGAGATCCAGTTACCATGCTCAAAACGTGTTTTGCTATTCAGTGGATAAAAAAGCGAACGAAAACTTTAACAACCACATAAACGCACTAGCGAAGTGTTTCCCAAATGTTGTTGTTACTAAAGGTTGGTGTGGTATCACTGCTTGCAGTCAATTTTTCAGAAAGAACGTTTACTCCGAGAGCGACTGTTGTTTGTTATTTCATTGGAAAGCTATTCAAGCAACACAATTAAAGTGACAATAACAGTAATTTTCAAGGTATTCAAAAAAGTGTTAAAATATGAATGCTTTCAGCACGATTCAATATTGATAGTTCCGGACACTTCATGAATCATGCCCATTATGAATGTTTGAAATTACTCGTGGACAAACCAGGATGGGGATATGTTCTACTCATGCAGGTTTAGATTGGCCTTATTCCACTCACTGTGGTGTTAGCTTACAAAAAAAAAAACGCTTCAGTGTCATAGAGGTCTACCGATATTTTTCCTACACTAATTTTTAGTTTAGAACTATGATGTCATGATTAAAACGGTATACGAGACCGTCGACATTCTTGAAAGGCGCTAACGACGTTCACATTAGGCCCTGTGAGGAAGGACGATGGAACCATTCATTCAAATGGGACGCACGCTCTCTAAGACTTTATCGAGACGGTGAGTGGTGGGAGCCCAACAGAATCAAGATATACCATATCTATATATAAAACATAGAACCGCTTACGACACTTTTTTTCAAAAATCTGGACAGCGCGCGTGGCGCCAAATTCAAACGACAGGAATGCATCTGTGAGCAAGATGGTGGAGCAGGGGCCTTGGAAACATGGGAGACCATCCGAATAGGGCGGAGGGCCCAGGACACTACTCAGTGGATAGTATCGATACGGATATCGATTTATCGATCGATTTTATCGATTTTTCTTAGTTCAGCTCCAATCCAAATCGAAACGGGCATACTGGGGTAGTCCACCACCCTGATCACGAATCTGAGGGCCTCCTTGCACCGCGGGGTTATTGATTTATTGATTTTATTGATTTTTCACAATTTGTGCTGCAAGTTTAGCGAAACCGTACCTACAGTGGTTTTTCACCATGCTGATCACAAATCTCAAGGCCACTTTGCACTGCGGGTTACTGATTTATTGATTTTATTGATTTTTAGCAATTTGTGCTGCAAGTTTAGCGAAACCGTACCTACAGTGGTTTTTCACCACGCTGATCATGAATCTGAGGGCCACTTTGCACCGCCGGTTATTGATTTATTGATTTTATTGATTTTTAGCAATTTGTTCTGCAAGTTTAGCGGAACCGTACCTACAGTGGTTTTTCACCACGCTGATCACGAATCTGAGGGCCACTTTGCACCGCGGGGTTATTGGTTTATTGATTTTATTGATTTTTAGCAATTTGTTCTGCAAGTTTAGCGGAACCGTACTCACAGGGGTTTTTCACCACGCTGATCACGAATCTAACAGCCACCATACGCCGAGTTGTTATTGATTTATTGATTTTCCGCAAGTGGTGCCGCAGGCGTGGCAACTCGCCGTATTTGGGATTGGCTGTATATGTGGTGTGTTCCAATGCCCCGGCGTACATATTCTCATTTGTCCATGTGCAGAGGCGAGCAAACAATCGATAAAGTCAATAGGTCGAGATATACTTTCAAAATAGTTATCATATTTCTGCTGAGTTTATCGGAAAACCTCAGTAGAAATGTCTTAAAGATCACTGGCCTAAGTAACGGAAAACATATAGAATCGATGGATAAATAAATAGGTGCACGGGTGGAAAATGATTGTTATATTCGAGTTCAGCGTACGGGAGAATCTTAGTATCCTGTAGACATGTGGTCACTGACCCCTGAGCAAAATTTGTGAAAAATTTGATAAAATGAATAAATCAATATTTGGATACAGAGTGGCCGTTATATTCGTGCTCAGCGTATAGGAAAACTCCAGTAAACATATCCTTATCGACCTTTGAGCAAAAACAGCGAAAAAAGAATAAAAACGAAGCACTGCTCCACATCCGGGGCGCCAAAATTTTTGAGAAATTGTTTTCTCTGAGCAAGGTGCTGAGCAGGAATTTAGCTGTATGTGCTTTTATTTAGCTGTTATGCTTCAGTAGCTCGACGTTTCGGAGTGAAAGATTGAGTCAGAAAAACAGCAGAAGCAAGTTACACAATTGAACAGCAGAGATTGTGGAAGGTGTGAGTACCATGCTGATAACCTACCGATGGAACAAAGGAATAACGTTCGTTGTTAGAAGCTTATGAACTTGTTTCCGCACTCAATAGTTCTGCAACCCTCCGGGTTCAGCTATGCAAGGATTGTTTCACGTCAAGGACATGATGCAGTAAAACAATCAGGACTCACATTCACCATTACAATTGATGCTGTAGGCTTACAAAGGCGTTTCAAAACTCGAAAAACCGATTTGAGATTAGATCGAAAATTGTGTGAGGCATTGTAAATCTTGTTATGGATGAGCGATGATGGAGAATTATTCTTTTCTTGTGATTTGTAAATGGAACAATAATTCCATGGGTTGGCGGACGGCCTTGAATGGTTCTAAGATAATGAAAGGAGTGAAAGTGTATGTACCGTGAGAAAAGAAAAGCGTGGCTCAACGCAGCGGGTGTCTCCGGATACGAGGTAGAAATGCTGTTAGGCATCGTGTGTTCATTTGGACAGAAAAGATTCTCTCGGATGGGCCAGACCGCAGTTTACAGCTTGAGCAGTAGCCACATGTCAAACTGGTCAATGTTGCTGTCATTTAGGGTACGTATTTTGACGTCGCTTGTAATGGGCCCTTCGTACCAATTTTGAATTATCGAAGATCAGGAGGGGCGGTGATGCTAGGGTTTGAAGACTTAGACCAAATGATTAGGACACGTCAGGTAGAATTTGGAGCTGGAGTACACACACAAGCTGAGGCGAGCTGAAGAAAATAATTTCTTGCGAGAGGAAAATTTAGGAATTATCGATTGCTTTCTGAAATGCGACTATACTTAAGTTAGCGTTTATATTGATCGAACGCTGAACTTGCGAAATCTTGTGATAGAATACTGGCTTCAGACGAGAACGAGATCATCAGATCCCCTCACGAGACGCAACATTTCTGTCTTTCCGTGATTTCCACAACAAGTGGACGGCTTCGATGGTTAAGGGATTTCTCACAATCTATGTTGAATTAAAACAAATAGTTTACTGAGGCAGATTTTGGTGTTTCAGTGCTGTAGCGACAGGACGGAGTGTACGATTGGAATGTAGGTTTCGGATTTGGATAGTGGTGTGGGTGAATGAAAGTAGTAGAATTGCCGTCATTAGTGCAAAGCAGGATGAGCCTGAGATGGGATGTGAACATGTAGAAGTGGGCCATGGCAGTATGGTCTGGACAGGAAATGAGCAACGCATTCACTATTTTAAAGAAATGAGCTGTGTACAAAAGTTGTTGTGTACGTCAGGGAGAATGCCAAGGATAACGTACTCGAAACTGGCCGGTACTTGTTCCCGTTCTATGGAAGAAAGACAAATTCTTTTTTGATTTGTTGGTGTAGCACGGACGACTTTCTCGCAGAGATGCGTGGTACTTCAGCTATCCCTTTTGAACTGGGTTCCGAGATGTGCGGGATTCTCCGTTTCCCTATTGTTTTTGATTTGCGGTTTAATTTTGATGCTCCAGTGGCTGACCAGAAAAAGTGGAAAGCTTTGAGAAGCACGTATATGTTAGAAGCCGATGCTATTATTACTTTGGGTGTTTGGGCGCATCCGCTTCCAATTATAACATGTACAATTGAATACAGCACCGAACTACTGCTCACATTGAAGTTGTTTCGTCAGCATGCTGATAGAAAGTAGCGGAGGTGCGCTCCATATAAGTGCTGTCCATTGTCTAATAACGCTCCTATCTGTGAAATGCTTGTTACTCCTAAGCAGTGAAAGGGAGTCCTCCTGGCAGAAGCTTGGGAGCAATGGTAGTCAATGACGTAGTTGCTCAATCCGAAAGACCACTAACGAATAGTTCTTTCTGGCATGGCATTTATATGCACAAGGCGCAGATCTCTTGAAAGCCTTGGCCACTTTAATTTGTAAAAATCTATTAAGAAGGAGGTGTCTGAATCAGGGTTTCTGTGAAGTGGATGCTTTTTTCTGATTTCTAATGCTTAATTAACTTGATTTTCCCATGTAAAGTGGGCGGAAGAAAAGTGTTTCAGAACTGTATGAAATAGTCTGCATAAGGTTCACGGATAAAAAGTAGAAAGAGCAGCTTAGGAAAAGCGCGCAAACTTATTTTGGCACCCAGTAGTTTTGACATGATCCTCAAGTGGCTGCCACATCCACACTTTCTAGCGTCCCGTAGGGGCGCTAGTCACAAGAAAAGGTGCATTTCCTCAGCATTTTTTTTTGTAAGCACATGATAACATTACTCAGAAAGGCTAGCCACCCAAGCACAATTAAATGCGTCGCTTACATTTGCGAGAGGTGCTGTGCATGCTTCGTTGTCACGTGCAGCAGTTCACTGGATGGTGAAAATAGCCGATCTAACTGTTCTTCTCGATCAATTGAACATTAATGTGAGTACGATTGAGCTAAGTTATACATAGATTCACCATTTCGTTTTCCATTGGAAATGAAGAAATGACATCAGCTCAGATGAAAAAAAATTAGTTCAAAATTAGGCACACGGAATCGATGAGGTCTTAATACCTACCCTCCAAGTTAGCGAAGTTTTCGATATGCCTGGTCGATTTACGGCGGAATGCGTAAAGAAAGGACATATAAATGGCTTTGTAACAAGGTATTTCCACTTGTTCAATGTTTAAGGTTTTTCACTCAATCACTTCACTTAAGATCCTCCTCTCAAATAAAACCGAAATAATAGCAGTTCAAGTTTAGAATAGAACTGTGGGCTGGCGACAAGATGTGTCAATCTAGAAAATTTCGCCATGCTGTTTGCATATATGGCATCGAGGACTTCTCTTGGCTGTCTCGACATCCAAAGATAATAGCAAACAAGGCAGGTGTTCCCTAGAGGAAATATGATTATTTCTCTACAGACTGGATAATGGAAATGTCAACGTACATTTTATTATTACTAGCGCCCCTTCGGGACGCTAGAAAGTGGGGTGGGGCAGCCACTTGAGGCATGTGCAAAAGCTCCACACGTGCAAAATGCTTGGAAAATTAGCAAATGAGCAAAATTAATCATTAACTGATCTCAAATTCAAAAACCTTCTTATAATTTACGTATAAGAGAAGCAGAACAAATCTTCCAATGGGCCCAAACATGAAGTCCTTCTTATGAGTTCAGTATGCGAATGAGAAGTTCGTTCCCCATCGTATGGCGTGTTCGTGCGTATTCCTCACTATCGGGCCAACGCGGACGCGTTCTCCATTGGCGGAACTGTATCCTGCCGTACCCCACATTATTGAACAAAGCGAAATTGTATCCGAGTGTTTTCCACACTACTGGGCCGCAGCGGACTTTCCTTCATCGGTGGACCCGTATTCTGGCGTCATCGTCACACATTAGGCCTGAACCGTATCCTGGTATTCTCCACTTTACTGAGTCACAGCGGAACAATCCTATGTTGGCGAACCCGTATCCTGGTGTTATCCATACTACTGGGCCACGGCGGGCCCTTCTCCCATCAGAGCGCCCGCATTCTGGCGCCTTCCTCACAGTTAGGGCAAGCCGGATCCGTTTTCCAGGGGGCGGGTTCGCATCCTGCCATTCTCAACACTAAAGTGAACCCGTACCCAACCCGTACCCTGGCGTCCCCCACACCACTGGGCCACGGTCGGCCCTTTCTCCATCGGTGGACCCGTATCCTGGTGTCCCCCGCACCATTGGGCCCTCGCGGGCCTTCTCTCCATAGCTGGACCCACGTCATGGCGTCCCCCACACCACTGGGCCACGGTCGGCCCTTTCTCCATCGGTGGACCCGTATCCTGGTGTCCCCCGCACCATTGGGCCCTCGCGGGCCTTCTCTCCATAGCTGGACCCACGTCATGGCGTTCCCCACAGCACTGGGCCACGGCGGGCCCTTTCTCCATCGGTGGACCCGTGTCTCGGCGTTCCCCACAGCACTGGGCCACGGCGGGCCCTTTCTTCATCGGTGGACCCGTGTCATGGCGTTCTCCACCACTGGGCCACGGCGGGCCCTTTCTCCATCGGTGGACCCATGTCATGGAGTTTCTCGCACCACTGGGCCAGGCGGGCCTTTTCTCCATTGGTGGTCCCGTATCTTGGCGTCCCCCGCTCCATTGGGCCCTAACGGGCCTTTTCTCCATAGCTGGACCCACCTCATGGCGTTCCCCACAGCACTGGGCCATGGGGGCCCTTTCTTCATCGGTGGACCCGTATCCTAGCGTCCCCCACACCACTGGGCCATGGTGGGCCCTTTCTTCATCGGTGGACCCGTATCTTGGCGTCCCACAGCTCCACTGGGCCCTAGCGGGCCTTTTCTCCATAGCTGGACCCACCTCATGGCGTTCCCCACAGCTCTGGGCCACGGCGGGACCTTTCTCCATAGCTGGACCCACCTCATGGCGTTCCTCACAGCACTGGGTCACGACGGGCCTTTCTCCATCGGTGGACCCGTACCTTGGCGTCCCCCGCTCCATTGGGCCCTAGCGGGCCTTTTCTCCATAGCTTGACCCACCTCATTGCGTTCCCCACAGCACTGGGCCACGGCGGGCCCTTTCTCCATCGGTGGAGCCGTATCCGTATCTAGTTGATTGGATATACAATGTCATGCCTTCGTATTTAGAGGCGATGCGGCAATAGCATCCACCAGCTGAGGCGACCGCGTAGGCCCATCCTCCCGGGCTTCCGAGACGCGGCAGCCCTCATAGCACCCGTCCATCTCTTCCTGCAAGTGCAATCAGCGTCGCATCAGTGGAAGGCTGGTTTTCCTGCTGCGTATATTGTGCAGCCTGAAAGCTCGTAAACACTCCCTCACTCCTATGCGGCGAGACCTCCAGCGAAGGTGATGAAATCACCATCCCGTGCATGCGGGAGAGCCAGCAGTGACGTAATTTCGGGTCCCGAAGCGAACGTGTCTGCGTCCATGGAAATCGGCCATTTCGCCACACAGTCGGCGCCTCAAGATTGCGGTGTCTATGAGTGCCGCCCCGTATCTCTAACCGCTCTAGCCCCCTTACGGCGCTTTGTTTAATAGATCTATTTTTCATTTATTTATTTACTTGAATACGACGTATAAGACAGTCGTGTAAAAAAAACGAACAAAAAACAAACACAACAATGAAACAGACATGACCCTGAGCATAAAATTAAGGAAACCTATGACCTGAGTAAGATTTTTGCCATTCTCCTTTTGAAAGAGGCCAAGGATCTGATGACCCCGGTGGTCTTCCTCAAACTGTCAGCTTGTTGTGGGCGAGACTCAGTTGTCTAGTCTAGGCCCGCTTCGCTGACAATTTTCATGTGGGACTTTCCCAACAGCGGAGACGAGCGAACTGGCCCGGACTGCAACGACCCCGCTTTGGCGCTGAGGTAAGCCCACAGATGTCTCGGATTCCTAGCATCGAGCTGCCTCTGCTAGAGAGCGCAGGAACCGTTCCATGCCTGCGATAGCAGTCGTCGGGGAGTACAGCTTGGAGAGGCAACAGCTAGAACGACAGCAGACACTACTGTTAAACAGGTAAGGTTGCAAGTGCCTGGAGGTTCTTCTAACCCCATCGATAGAGTGATTAAATAGAGAGTTTAGTAAGGTTATAAATAGGACCAGAATAAATGCGAGTAAATGTAGGACTGTATACAAGCATGTGACTACACGTGCACTACGGCTATATACAAATCAACCCTTATCCGAGGAGGTCTGACAGCTAAAGGGACCCGAGGGCTTGGATGAGGATGCGACTATACGATAACCTAGTGCCCTAGAGCTGAGAGGATTCCTCGAGGACAGAGACGGTCTTGGCCCGGAGACACGAACACCGTAGGGTACAGAGATTCCCTCGAAGGAAAGGACCCTAACCTACAGAATAGGCCCCCCCCCGCCCTTTACACATACCAGCCTAAGCCGGAAAGGTTCCGGTTATCGAGTGCGAATGATGCGCGCGTCGCTTATATAGGCAGGGGCCTCGGAAACCCCGCCTCTTAGCTATGTGAGCCAACGCGTGGCAGCCGCATTCAAGTCCTCAGGGCACACCTTCTCTGAGGATTCCCCTCGCGTCCATGGGAAAGCAACGAGCGAGAACTGATTACTATGAGAAGAGCACAGAAATGGAAAAGATATGGAGCAGAAGCATCGAGAGAGGGCAGAGAACAGCAGGAGGCATAGGTAAGTGACACAATTGTATAAAGGAGCATTTATACACAGTTGGTACACCACACTGACAAAACGAACAAAAGCCGAGCCGGCTCTAACGGTAAAGAATTTAGCTGTGACAGTGGTTTTATTATAATTCATTACATAGGTTGTTCAGAAAATAATTGAATATTCTTTACTTCATTTCCTACTTCATTTCTCTTTTGTTTATGCTGGTCACAGATGTTCTCTGAATGTGACAATTTTTTATGCCACTGCAAATTTTATTTCATACGTTTTCTCGCACCTTAGCTAAATTTTTGAGCTATGCTTGAGACAAATTATGCCATTTAGAAATGGAGGCATGAAAGCAGCAATTGTGACTAATTTACTTCCACGAGTCCAAACTCAGCAAGTACGGTTCAGAACATCAGTGCGGTATAGAGACAAGGAAATATCAACGGAAGCAGGTTCAGAAGACTTTAGCGACGCTGAAGATAATGAAGATCATACCCGTCCTTCTCATGCGAGCAACTATAATTCAAGGGCTTTTCTTGGGTGAAAATATACACAAGACAGTTCCAGAAATTCTAGAAGCTGTTGAAGTAAGCACCACAACTGTTTCGGAGCATCACAAGAAGATTGGAAGGTCGTGGAAGCTCACCAGATTGACAGGAACCGAGTGAAGTCCAGGAAAATCATTGTTAACGTCGTCAACGCTCCTCATGCACAACAAGGACGACCCGTTTCTCTATTGTCGAATGCAACGAGAAGTAGGTTCTCTGTGACAATTGACGCTTATCGGAGCAGTGGATGACGCACTGGTGACAACACCCGGCAGCTTTGTCAAGCTGAAGTTGCGCAATGGGAGTACCGCTAGCAGTTAGTGCTTGGCGGCTTGCTTTTAGATTGGTTCTTTCAGTCTTGACGAAACAATCTAAGGAAGAAGGCTCAAGAAATCGAAAGATTATTCTAGATTCGAGACCACGCACTGATGACACTAGGGCTTTCCTACAATAGCGCTCTATAACATGTCATGTTATAGAGTTTTATATGTTATAGAGTTTCGCTTAAAACCTTATGAACCTTGAACGTACTGGGCCACAAAACTCTGCCTTATCCTTACTTGCCGACCTCTCGCACATCATCCACCATTTCTCCAAGCCTCTCCACATCTCACTGCACAAAAAGTGCATCAGTAACGTGAAGTGTTTAGCTGGTGAACTGCTTTCTGCGAATTCGTTAAATCCAGAATTCCCGAATTCTGTTAAGAATTACTTTCACTCCAGAAGATTTCATCTCCCATAAGAATGTTGGGTATTAGAACAGAAAAGAAAATTTACAACATTCACGTAACTCAGAGCTAATTTCCTGTCGAATATATCCTAACATGCATGTTCCATTAGATAATGAAAAAAAAGCGAAAACACAACCTCGGAGTGGCCAAATCCTGATCTTACTGTTTATCATCCTGGTGTTCGGCTGACGTCGGACTTCCAGACTTCTACTGATGCTCGCCTAGCTCATATACTACCCAATGGATATACATAAGTCAAATTATGAAAACGGACTTAATGGGAATTCTCGAGAGAGCTGGCGCGAACGTTTTCTCGATAAGCCCATGGTTGAGTTGTCAGAGCTACAGTAGGATAAGAATCAAAGATTCGCAATCAGTAAATTAATATCGTTATTTCAGATGATGCCGAATTTCGATTATTCTATTATTGACTGTATGCATGAGCTTATTTTTAATAGAACCCACCTTGGACAAGGCAATGATGCGCTGAACCTCACTGTTTACGAGAATCAGCCTTATGTAAGTCCTACAGATTTAAAAAGAAGTATGTTTACAGATATTATCCAGTTTATTCATATGTTCTGCACCACCAAATATTTTTGAACCAGAGCGTCATTTTTTAACTAGTCGCACTCGTGTAGACAAGACTCCATCCAGTGGCTATATGTGAGCGGTTCCACACGGTTCTAAACCATTAGTGCTTTTTTTACGTGTCAGGACACGAAAGCGGAGCAAAGTAGCGGAATCACCTTGTGCTACATCGTAGCTGCAAATAGGGACCAGCACTGAAATGGGATGTCTGCGCCTATACTCGGAACCATCTCATGGCGTTTCCCCACTATCGGCCCTGCAACAGTTGTCTCAGCTTCTTTCTTAAACATCATCCTGTCCGTTTCTTGCCTTCTATGTGATTTTACAGTCACTATCGCTGAGTAATCCTAGAATTTCGTGACATATTGATAACCAATCAAAAGTCCCCACACCAATGGCGGATGCGGGAGGGGGGTAGAGGGGGGAGGCGCCCCCCTACGAGAATGGGTCGTCAAATTTTTGAAATTACTTTATAATACAAATAAAAATCTTGTATTAGTTTATTTTTAATAGTTTATTTTTACTATTATTTTTAATACAATTTTTATCTATTATGAAGAAGTTAACAATCTCCCCGGTGCCGTTAAACAGAAGAATTTACACGAATATCTATTATTTATTATTATAACTAATATTGTTATTAATTTTTTTTTCCATCTGGGTCCCCAAAGCGGCGGAGACCACACTTTTTTCCCATGCCCCCCCCCCCCTCCCGCCCACTTCCTGCATCCGCCACTGCCCAAACTAATAGACCGTGACACCGCCTAATACGCGCCAAGCACACTCAGCCTTTCGCATTGGTGCACACTCGAAATCAACAATTCTATGCTTTCATACCCGTATATCCAGACAAGTTTCTCACTGATTCTGTAACAAAATGCATAGGTAAGCAAAGTTCCGTGACGAAGAGTATACGCATAGGCAAAAACAATCTAACATCATAGCTATAGCCCCCGAACATCGTGATAAGCTTCATTGAGAGCCATGATAGAAATGGCTTGCAAGAAATAGAACATGGGGTTCTATTCCCATCAGGTTGAAAATAGATTCTCACCTCATGCCCATCTTTTGAAATCTTTACAGAACTGGAATCTGATTGAGCGATCGAGTACGAAAGTATATAAGAAAGGCTACAAAATCGCCGAAGACTCTATCTTTGAGGGTGTTTCGATCCGAGCTTTTCGCTATTGTAGGCGAGTAAAGATAGCCGATGTCCCACTACAAATAAGCTCTAGTTTTTATGGTTTTTGGCAGGGTGGAATGCGTTCGCTAGATGCGTCGAGCACGGACCACCGGTCATTACGAAACGATTCTCGCACGGAATCAGCATGTCATGAAGATGGGAAGTTGTTGAGAGTTAGAATTAGGCGAGGGGGATCGATCGCGATGGGATCAGCACGTTGACGGACCCGAAAGTCTTTTTTTAACCTACCTGTTGGCGAAAAATGAAGAAACTGTTGTTTGGATGATAACTTTATGGAAAATGCATGCCATATTTGTGTTCGGCTTCTTTGAGAACGCAAGTAAATGCGCTCCTACCTCTCCCTAAGCAGAAGCGAAAAATTAAAAAAAACTCGACTAAAATTTCGATCAGACCTACAACTCAGTATTTCCATACATGGTTGTCATACTTGTGTTGAGCGCATTCAAAAACTCCAGTAGACATGTCATCACCGATCCGTGAGCAAAATTCGTCGAAAATCGATAAAATCAATAAATCGATACCGTTGTCCAAGATAGATCCTGATTATTGCTTTGGTAGTTCTCTTATTCACAAACTTTGAAAAAATCCTAATGACTCGGCTTCTCCTTTGCGCTTCCTTTTGCTGCTCAGCATTTTCACGACAGTTTTTTTAGGTACGCTACCACAAAAACCGGCTGCGACCTGATCCAAATTACAAGCTCGATTGCGGCTACGGTATCTAGCACACGCATTGGATGGAACACAACTTTGAGGAACTTCTATGTATGAAATATTATAATAAACGCACTTCAGTGTTATTAACTGTTGTAGTGCTATACCTTCTTTCGTTATGAATTATTAGGTTGGTGCATAATTAATGCGGCTTTTTTCGCGACCCCTTTTCTCTTTGAAAATTGATGCTTCTTGAACGTTTTTTCATATGAATAATCCCTTTTTTTCACTTAGTAATGTTGCTATCGAAAATCGTATCCATCTTCACCATCTCATGTTTTACCACTTCGGGAAAGTGGTAGAAAGTGTGCAGGAGACCTATTCTGGTCGTATTCAGAAAATCCGCCCAAACATCTGTCGATGCTCCCTGGAACGCCACTAGATAAAGCGTGATTTAACAAGCAAGAGGGTGGAGAGATTTAGCTTGAGGCCATCCCCTCAGACAAGAAAAGAGGGGTTCCTACCATAATACTGATGTTATTTTTCATAACATAAACTGATTTTTGTAGTTTGGAGTGAGCTCAACTTCAAATAATCCGAGGTTGTTCTCACTGCATACATATTTATGAGACGGTTTGATATTGAACTAATATCAAAGGTTCGAGCTCATGGATCAGGCTTTAGAGGTGGTGATATGAAAATTGGAGACATTTTCTGACATTCCAACTCCACTAGGCCTCATGATGGGTTCCATAGATTAGCGCAATATAAGGGAACTGGGGTGAGGTGTCTACCTATTTATGAAACGCACTGTATAAAGCAGCTGTACATATAAAGTATAAAACATCGTTCCCGGAGCGAGGTTTCCTATAACATATCTTTTTAGTAGCACTGCAGGTCCGGAACTTTGTTTTGAGCAATTGGAGGAAACTATCAGCAGGGTCAAGCGTCCGATGGGAATTTCCCATGAGGGGGTCGTATGAGAGGGGGCTGGGAAGGGGGGTGGGGTCGTATTGGAGAGTCGTGGGTGGGTACGTAGAGGGGTGGCTTGACCATTGATTGTAAATTCATGATTGTTCTATGACATGACAAATGACCTTCCACCCAAGAACGATCACGTCATATCGAGTTAAAGCAGGACTGGTTGGCTGTGTATGAGAGAAAACGGCTTCGGCGCACTCACGGTTTCGATTCCCGGCGCCTCCAATAGATTTTCGCACTGATCGGAATCACTTCAGAATCAAGTGTGGAGTAAAGAGGGTGGAAATGTTGAAAAATAGAATGTGCGCAGCGAGATGAATCGATTGCACGTGCGAGGATTCGCCTGCAGGGCCCGTCAGAATGTGGAAAAATAGGGTGACTTAGATCTTTTGCTGAAGTTCTGAAAATCAGCAAGTACTTTTGTACATATCCATAGAGGACGATCAGCTCTGTCTTCTGATAGTTTCAATTTTCTAGAACTTCATATGCTTTTGGGAGCTTGATGGAAAATTTTCGAAATTTTTGGGTCTCCGAAGGGAAATTTCCCATCTAACTTACGCAAGCAGGAGCAGTTATTGGGGTGCGATAATGGAGATGAAGAATCAATTATTGGAGCTTTATTACGTAAAGGTAGTGAAATTTCGGTGAAAGGCAAACTCTTTTCATAGGAGTTGAAGAAGTGAAAATCTCCCAATTTGAACAGATGGTGAAAATGGAGTAAATCTGTTTGGCAAATCACTGAGAAGCAGTTTGGAGATATCAAGAGAACTATTCTTCTATATGTTTTAGTTGAGGAAACTTCCCATTCGAGTACAGAATCTGGCTCCACGATGTTCGCTCGTTTTTCCACAATTTAGATGGGAAATCGGTGGGAAATTCACCGAATTTCCCATCGATTTCCTATCGAGCTCCCAAACACCTCTAGAACATGGAAACTCTGGCAGAAGATAGAGCTGATCGTCCTCTATGAATATGCAGACAAGCAGTTGCTGATTTTGAGTCTGAGAACCTCAGTACGAGGTCTAATTAACCCTAGTTTTCCACAAATTGGCATCCCCTGTGGGCGAATTCTTGCTTGTATAATCGATCGATTTCGCTCCCTTCATTTCATTTTCAAACCCTCTCTACTCCACGCTAAATCCTGAAGCGGTTCCAACCTGTGCAAAAATTTCCTGGAGGCTCGGGGAATCGAACCCGTGAGTGTGGAATCGAAGTAGGCGAGAGTTGTGATGATATCCGTGAACCTACCGCAAGGCCACATTTCTGTTTGCAGAACCCTAGAGCGATCCGGAAGATGTTGCATCTCAATACTGCTATTAGGAACTTTCGTAGTTTATCTCCTCTCAATTCAAAGTTGTAAATTTTCTTCTGGCGTACATTAACATCTAAACTTCTAAATTTCTACCGATCCCGTTTTTGGCGCAGACTTTACCTTTTTTGAGCCTCCCCACGACCAACGAATGAGTTGGAAGTAGGATTTATCTCTCGCCACCATATCGAATTTGTGTACTTCGAGCAGCATCACAAAGCACCGTTCAACAATACCACATTGATATGGTGCCTAAATTTCGACAGTACAACATGATCATTCCCGTAAAACGTGTGCTGAAAGATTGCAACGGGCTCATCTATTCTCGCTACATTCTCAAACTTATACTTGTGTTCGGCTTTTCTGCAATAGTTACAGTCATAATTTTGAGAATTTACGCTCATCTCTATCAAAAATCAGGTATGTGCTTCGAAGATTATATCCACTTGAATATAAGGCATGATGAGATGCTTCCCACCACTTCCGCAACGAAGAAGGAATCTTCTGATTTACGTAGCAAGAAATGCCATTAATCCTTTGCATTAAAAATCGCTCAATCGATCTTCACTACAAACGTTCATATTGTAGTTGTGATATTCAGATCATTCTTCATTCCAGTTTGTTGTATTTCAGCCTTCCAAACTCTCACTGAAATTTCATCCCGTTTGTCTATAGAACTCAATTTTTCCGCAGAAAACAACAATGAAAAGGGCAAGGGTGGTGGGATAACGGTGAGTCCATACTGTGTATTGTGAAACTAGAGCCCGTAGTAAAGTCTCATGGCGACGAGTTGAACTCCAAAACTCACCGCCACGCTTTAGGCGATGATTGGATGCCAGGTCACATCCACGGAGCATAGGATAGCAGATCATCGCCACCCACGTCACTGCTAGAGCACGCATTTGCAAACAAAGGAGATCATAGCCTTGTTAGGTACTGATCGCCTTCTCATGCTGTGGAAATAGTGCGAGAGGTGAGTGGACGCAGTGGGAGATGCTCATGGTAGCTGAGTGTGCGTCGATTCGTCTTCCCACTATTTCCACAGCATGAGAAGGCGATGAGCTCCCAACAAAGCAATGATATCCCCTGTTCGCACAAGCTTGCTCTAGCAGTGACATAAGTGGCAAAGATCTGCTATCCCATGCTCCGTGGACTTAAACTGGCGTGCAGTCATCGCCTAAAGCGTGCAGGTGAATTTTAGAGTTCAACTCACCGCAATGACACTTTGCTACTCGTCTAGATGCACAAATATTATATTGTATTTTCACAAGAATTGGACTCCTTGTAATAGATTCGACTCATGTTCAAATGGAGACGTGTGCTCTCAGATTATTTATCAAATCATACGGAGCAAATTTGAGTTTATGTCAGCAGTAAACCAACGTAAGAATTTCTGCCAAATTAGCTCATTCTTCCTTGGTTACAATGTTAAGTCGGTCACGATGTACCCGGAAGTCCATATCACAAGGGGTGCTTTCGTTTCTTTCCATGCAAAGGTTTAATCCACCAAAAGCTATGCAGGGAAATTTAAAAGGCTATATAATTTTGGCCGGTACTGTACCATACAACTTACCAGCAAATATGTTTTTTTTTAAATTTCTATCTTGCATTTCTTTTAAGTTGCTGGTCCGATTTTGTGTTTCGCTACCACGAAGTTGTAACCATCAATTTTGGATTTCTTTCCTGAAAATATAAACGAAGCAAAGTGATGTTCATATATCACACAAACTCTTCTCAATACTCTGCTGCACTAGTGGAGAACTTTTCAATAGACCCATTCTATAGTTCGATTCACAGCCATTGGCAAATATTAAAATTAAACTGTGGGACATTACATCACCTGATGCAACAAGTTGGGAGATTAAAGCCAACTCTGTTAAGCTTTCTTTTTCCCAATAGGTGAAAAATTACACTGCATAGCATAATTTCAGAGTGCAGGAGGGCCAGATTCGCACGAAAGAGATGTTGTGAGATTCCAGCGAAGGCCAGAAACAGCACATGTACAATGCGACAGAATACAACATGGTGATCAGGTGAGAGAAGATGTGCTCCACATTTGCAGGGTACATGCGTGTCGGTAGAGAATCGCTCGCTCGTGCTCCAGCGAAGGAGGTGCAGCAAACAGTGAGAGAGAGGGCTGATCGGGAATGGGCATGATGTCGTTGCGTTATAGTCCTCGAAAAGTATGTTGGTTTTGAGGCAGTATCGAGCATGGGCTATACTTCGCTGGCTCTGTCAGCACCATCGTCTCCATCCGATCGATGACTAGTAAAAAGATTGTCGCTCTGGCATAGAATCAGATTGACGCGCCGCTTGTGGTTTCACGAGAGGGTCCAGACCACTGACGCCCTTTGTTCATGCGTTGTCTGTCTTAATGTATGATGAACGAGGATGAATTTCAGGAATATGTGCAAAAGATTACAAAAAATCGCACAAAGCTCATATCTCGTGATATTGACATGAGTTGTGAAGGCTTACGTAGCCGTATTCTTCCTCCAAAAGAGCTGAAGCCTCTGAAGCCGTTCAGCGTGGCTTATGCTCGTATCGTATATGAGGTAAGCCATCCAGAAAAGCTGAAATCAATTTGTCATGTAAGTGGCTAAGAATGTGGAACTTCAGGGTTACGAATTCATTGAAGACGAGCTGCGGTCCGGTTATCATCCTCAAAACTTTTTCTGTTACTCAGTGGACTCCAAAGCAAACGATGAATTCAACAGACGTATAGAGGCTTTACAAAAGTGTTTTCCAAACGTGTTGATAACAAAAGGTTAGCTCTTTTCCTTCGAACACTTTCTTTTCTTCGCACACATCTTGAGATGTGTATGAAAAAATCGCTGTGTGATTGCAAATACGAAAGATTCCATTAATTTGACATATTCCATGTCCAATTCGATACCTTAGTGTTTTCCTGTTTTCTTCAGCATATTCTTTTGAAGATATTATCCAAGATATTAAAACATTGACCGTTTCAACAATCCACCATTAAAAAACTATCTGAGCATTCAAAAAGTGTTAGAGAGGACATTTGCGATTGTTATTGCATAATTATCAGCCAATTTTAAGAGTTCATCCATTTTCTGAAGAGGAGATTCGCTATAGGGTTTTCACACCAATGACCTTCTTGCAGGTGTAGAAGAGGAAGAATATCTGTTTATCTACCTAGACTTCAATTTTCATTTTCTTCATCTCACCTCGCTTTAGAGTTTCACAACTTGTCGTTGTTTGGTAATAAAAAATTATCGGACTAGGCAAGATAAACTTCGCATTTGCTCAGAAGATTACCAGAAGAACTCAGGTGGAAAAATTCCAGCAGGTTACGTGTGCTTTCGAGTAGATTTCGCTTATTTTTTGCCGAATATTTCCCAATTTCGCTCGGAAAATAGTTCTGCTAGACAATATGCCGAAACTGGCAACTGATCAAGTATCTGTCGGACGTCACAAGCACACACCGCTGTGGCGGTAATGGCTCGAAGAAAAATACTGCACTCCTCCGCAGTACATCCAGTTGATGTGTTCCGTACATTACGCTAATGGATATTCCGCATGTTAACATAGAATACTCAATTGCATAAAATAAATTGAAATGAATTTTTGAAACAAATAACGTAACATGAGCGGAATCTGCTTGAATTTTTCCACCTGAGAAGCTAGAGCTGACAAAACCCTACGAAGTGGAATAAGAGAAACGCCTAAGAATTATGCACCGAGCTAATATAAAATGAAGAAACAATGTCGGAACAAAGATTTTACACAAATTTTTAACACCACTTTCAGCACGCTTTGATATTAATAGATTTGGACTCTTCATGAACCACGCATATTATGAGTGCTTCAAACTTCTCGCTGACAAGCCAGGATGGGGTTATTTGATACTAATGCAGGTTCGTCTTGCTCTCCAATAAATATTTTACAATTAACTTTGAATATATGTGCTGGAAATGGTGTTCGTTGATCAGCGAATCGAGTCGTGATAAATAAAATAGTGTTGATGCAGTTGGCTCATACAAAACGCGCTCAATTAAGTGGGGGGCCTGAATGAGCTAAATTGAACTGGATTGGTTAATTTGACCTAAAAGGGCATTTGCAAGTGATGACGGGGTTAGCTGCTCATATTGCTCAGGGAGGTAGTTGTTTCGGAGGAGAAGTGTCAAGTGGATTGCAACGGGGACGAGATCGGGGGTAAAAGTATCCCCAGACTTCGTCAGTTCAAAATGAATGAAAATGAACCTGCGATATAAGAGAGGGATCGTGAAAATGATACGTATCGATTGCCACGTTACATCGCCATGGATCGCTGCCAAACGGAGCTCATCGCCCATACTCTCGAAGATGCACCCAAGATGAACTGATGATGTGAGTGATAGCGATAGTGGGAAAGATGCCTATCGATAGCCACGCCACACCAGTTATCATCTCTCTCACGTCTGAAGTCTCCTCATTCACTTTATCCATGTGGCGATCGCCGGCTGTAGTGGCGATCGCTGAGCGACGTCGCGCCCTGTTTATACTTTTTTCTTGAAAAACGACGCGATGGGACGAATTCGTGCCGCGCCTGCTAGCAGACGCGACGCGATGGTTTCGCTGATGTTGCTCACTGGAATTGGCCACTATTCCATAGTTTTTCGAGTGGTTTGGCCCAAAAACTATGGAATAAGACGAAATCAGTTGGCGATGTGAACGTGAACGAACTTGGACGCGTCGTATGCGTTTTAGGTAGTGATTTTGTGAGATTTTTAAGTTCCTAATGTTGCCTGCTGTTTACGAGAGGTTACTACTTACAACTTGCCAGCCGAGCTGTGGAAAAACACAGTTTAGGTATACACGTTACATCCATATATTTTTACCTAGAGATTTTCTTCTGAATTTGAGTTATCGGCATCGCTTCTCCTTCACATAGACATTGTTGTACAGGTGTTTTAGAACGGCGTTCGATCAGCGCGATATTTATTCATAGGTGAATGTGAGGTAGTCCTGCGCTTCAACACTTTGATTTTCCACATTCCGGTGTGGTTTTGTGGTGAAATCGGTGCAAAACCTCCACTCGCACCTCACAGAAATCACAAGAGGACACGTCTAACCAGTGAAAGATTGGAAAAGATCAAAACGCGGGGCTAGAACGTGACTTAGTGAAACGAAACTCTCAACGTATACCACCAAAGAAATTCCTGGTAGTACTACTAGAACACACCTGAACGGGGAAAAACACAAAGCGTCGAAGCACCGGACTACAGCAATATATGCATAGAAGAAAACCATTGTGATCACTCGAATGCAAAAAAAAAATCTCTGAACAAATAAATGAGAAAAACCGCAATGCGTACTTCCATATCCTGGAGACAAACCTCCTTAGCGAAGAACACTGCGCAAAACTGCAGCCATCGCAAAGGTCACCACTGAAGATCGCTGAGAACTTTTCCTAAACGTTCAGACCACAAATGGTAAAATGAGGTCCAAAACAATCCGTCGAAACTCATGATCAGCTAAATGGGGGGTAAGCATGTAATTTTGCGTGGGTACGTAGATTTGCGACGTTCAGCATGGCGCGACGGAGCAACGCGACGGCTTCGCTACCTATCGCGTCGCGCGTGTCGTGGCCGTCGCCGCGACGCCTCCTATAGGCCCTTTGTTGGTCACTGCGGGTTGTGATAGTACACATTGCAAAAGGAGTCCCTCAGATTTAAAGGAGCGGGTAGATCCATACGATTGGGAAAGCGTTGTGGTCGAGGTTTAGTGCTCCAGATCTGGATAAGACTAAGGGCTTGGGTAAGAAAAGTTCTACACAGAGCCAAGAGGACTGGTTGGAGAAGATCGCAACAAGAACGAAATTTGGAGTAAGGCCTCACAATGAGATTTTTTCGAGTATGAACACTCAAAGAGAAACCTACGATTCTTTCCCACATGAGCAATACTAATAGCAATCACGAAAAAGAACTGCTGCGGTTCAAGGGAAATGAAATGCTTAAGGGTATTTTCTCAATGTCCTCTCTGTTCGTGGGAACAGTTCTGGGCGAAAACGCATGGAGGTCTCAGTGATTTTGTTTGTAGAAGTTTACTTCAGAGAAAAGCAATCACATACGTCTGCCACATCAGGAGCACATCTTGAGTTAGTTTTTGATTTTAGACCTGGAGAGCTCTTCTACCACCTTTTGTGTTTTGATCCGTGAATGTGTAGCGCGCATACGTGCACATAAATAAACAAACAAATAAATAAATAAATAAATGAATAAATAAATAAATAAATAAATAAATAAATAAATAAATAATCGCATTTCCACTAAATTGTTCAACAAAACCTACATGCAGCAAAGTAGATTTTTAACTTACATTACCTAACTAAAGCATATACTCACTGTTAATGCTTGCCTCGCCTACATCACACTTGGTGTTCTAAAATGTATAAATAGTAAAGGAATAATTATGTATAGATATCATTTACATATAAAATACAACAACTGAAACATGTAGTCAGAAAAAAATTTTGTACAGCAACTAAAATTCACTAAAAGTTTCACACTTATAAAAATAAGCTCAACTCCTAGTTTACATTGAACCCATTCTATAAGCTTCCAAAGTAGTGATCTCGGAATCTCACACTTCTTCATGCAGCTAGCGATTTGCAATACACCAATATCTACCATACTGCTTTATATTCAACTCAGCAACTCAATATTCTACCTCTTGGAATAAGAAACACTTTTATTGCTGATTTGTTCAACTTCTGAAGTCATCACACGCATCTGTTTCGCGGGTAAAAGAAAAGTAAAACACGACTTTCGATTATCTTTACCACTTAACTAAACATGAACTCCGACCTTTAAATACTTAAGAAAAAAAGCTTAATTTAAGCAGATACTTCAAATGGAGTGAAGAAGTCATCACTACTGATTAATGATGTTTATTAGTTATTAGCTACTTCAAACAAACAATAACGTTGCTAATTAGTACCATTCATTTCTTTTACTAATCCTATGTAGTGTGGTCGCTATTGCACACAGCGACAACCATATATTAATTTAGTAAATATGCATACATAGTAATATCATGACTTATAATAACGGGCTTAGTCTGTCTGTCACGTGTGTGTGTCAGTGTGTGTGAAACGAAATTCGAGAGCGTGGCCAAGAGTGAAGAAAATGTTTTACACCGGATCCACTGTTGCTGTAGGAGTGCGCCGGCGTCCAAAAGTGGGGAAACGCCTGGAGTCGGCTCCAACGGTGTGATAAGGGTGCGCCGGCGTCCAAAAGTGTGGAAACGCCTGGAGTCGGGTCCAACGGTGTGATAAGGGTGCGCCGGCGTCCAAAAGTGGGGAAACGGCTGGAGTCGGGTCCAACGGTGTGATAAGGATGCGCCGGCGTCCAAAAGTGGGGAAACGCCTGGAGTCGTCCAACGGTGTGATAAGGGTGCGCCGGCGTCCAAAAGTGGGGAAACGCCTGGAGTCGGGTCCAACGGTGTGATAAGGGTGCGCCGGCGTCCAAAAGTGGGGAAACGCCTGGAGTCGGTCCAACGGTGTGATAAGGGTGCGCCGGCGTCCAAAAGTGTGGAAACGCCTGGAGTCGGGTCCAACGGTGTGATAAGGGTGCGCCGGCGTCCAAAAGTGGGGAAACGGCTAGAGTCGGGTCCAACGGTGTGATAAGGATGCGCCGGCGTCCAAAAGTGGGGAAACGCCTGGAGTCGGGTCCAACGGTGTGATAAGGGTGCACCGGCGTCCAAAAGTGGGGAAACGCCTGGAGTCGGGTCCAACGGTGTGATAAGGTTGCGCCGGCGTCCAAAAGTGGGGAAACGCCTGGAGTCGGCTCCAACGGTGTGATAAGGGTGCGTCGGCGTGCAAAAGTGGGGAAACGCCTGGAGTCGGGTCCAACGGTGTGATAAGGGTGCGCCGGCGTCCAAAAGTGGGGAAACGCCTGGAGTCGGGTCCAACGGTGTGATAAGGGTGCGCCGGCGTCCAAAAGTGGGAAACGCCTGGAGTCGGGTCCAACGGTGTGATAAGGGTGCGCCGGCGTCCAAAAGTGGGGAAACGGCTAGAGTGGGTCCAACGGTGTGATAAGGATGCGCCGGCGTCCAAAAGTGTGGAAACGCCTGGAGTCGGGTCCAACGGTGTGATAAGGGTGCGCCGGCGTCCAAAAGTGGGGAAACGGCTGGAGTCGGGTCCAACGGTGTGATAAGGGTGCGCCGGCGTCCAAAAGTGGGGAAACGCTGGAGTCGGGTCCAACGGTGTGATAACTCCAACGTCGGGTCCACGGTGTGATAAGGGTGCGCCGGCGTCCAAAAGTGGGGAAACGGCTGGAGTCGGGTCCAACGGTGTGATAAGGGTGCGCCGGCGTCCAAAAGTGGGGAAACGCCTGGAGTCGGATCCAACGGTGTGATAAGAGTGCTCCGGCGTCCAAAAGTGGGGAAACGCCTGGAGTCGGGTCAAACGATGTGATAAGGGTGCGCCGGCGTCCACAAGTAATAGGAATTCGCTAGGCGGGTCTATTTCTGCATGAGGGATATGTTTACCCTGTTTCGGCGGACCCTAGTACCTTAATCACCTAGACGTACATTGTTTCCTTTCGTATCCGTGCTCTCTTCCCATTCCGTTTGTGTCTGAATGAACCATCCCTTCCTCTCCGTTTATATACACCGGTGGACCCTTATCACTTGAATTACCACAACAACCAGTTGAGCCTAAATCATTTCCAGATAACGTTTGCACTGAATTGGTTACACTCAATAATTCACGGCCAATAACTTCGCTCATATGGAACAGCATAACTTCGTTCATATGGGGGAAAGCCACCATCTATGGAATCAAGGGTTTCTCAGGACTCCTGAGTCAGGAGAGCGATAGAACTGCGTGGAAGGATGCAGATTTTATTAATCCATTTACACTTTTGTGTTTGCTTTCAATGTGCAGTATGTAAGCGAAGCGAGCACCAATAGAAGTCTGGAAGTCCGGCGTCAGCCGGACGGCCAGACTGGTGTAGTATATATCTCATATATTGCGTAGTACATACTAAGAACAAGGAATGACAACATAAGGTGAGTTCTTACCCTCTCATTATGGAAAGGTAGGTCCTTCTCGCCGTACCGACGAGTTCCCGCGAGGACCTATTCCTTAAACCTATTTACCCTTATATGATAACGGAACGAAACGGGCAAATAGGCAACATTCCTTCATGGATTTCACAATCCTTTTTTTATCATAAAACCTTTACATGGCATTACCAATTTAATTCGATGAATGGTATGACGGGGGCGGAGGATCCATATCTATGTAGATAGTCCTGCTAGTTCGGAAGGAGGGGAGAAGGGGGAGGAGGGCAATGCGAAAGGGTGGGTTCTGAAGATCGAATGGGAATTATTGATCAAAGAGTGTTGCGAAGTTCGTTTTTTCCGTTGTGTCCATAAATGGATGAGCACCTGTTTCTATTCTCGGGAACGTTCTTTTTTTAGAATTACGACATTATGACAAAAACAGTCTATGAAACCGTTGCAATCCTTGACCGACTCGGAGGTGCTAACGACGTGCACATTAGACCATGCGAGCCATATCGTTGGAACCACACAGCTAAATGGGATGCACGCTCGTTAGAGCTCTTTCGCGATGGTGAGCGATTTTAATAGATTACATGAGCAGATGACCACACCAGAAGAGGTGCACATTCATTTCAAAAGCTTCAACCTTTAGTTTTTTCCAAAGCTCATATTTGCACTCTTCTGTTAGCTGTAAAACAGCAAATCCACTATCATCCAAAACACAGATACGAAAAGAATAGGTTTGTTTCGCTTGATTACGATTACTCAAAGGTACTGTGAGACTAGAACAAGAGAATGAATGAGTTCGCACCTCTCAGTGCACAGGATTCGTAAAAATCCTCTAAACTTCAGAAAATATTTATGAACGCAACCAGAACCGTTGATCAGCGCAGGGTAGCCTCCCCTTTACCCAACAGAGTAAAGTGTTGTAATTTGCTAGCTGAAATTGGTAGAGTTGGAGAGCCTTGAACATTAGATCCACATCAATGGCGGCCTTTCGCATTTAGCCTTGCAAAAGCTGAAATTGAATTTCGCGGTGTGAGAAGGAATACAAGTAGCAGGAAAGGAAGCCTCAGAGGCAGGCTCATCGAAATCTTCGGCGCTGACTTAGAGTACGAATGGTGTCACCGCATCACAAATGTTCAAGGAATGCAAACTGTCGTGACTAACTTTCGAAGAATCTTGAATTGCAATTGCCAACATAGCTCTCGTGCACGAACACAGCTGGGTAGCTTGCGCATGCTTATCCGAGGCCACTACTTGAGAACTATCAGTAACACATTCCTTGCGGCTCCATCGACAACATGGAAAAACCCTTTTTTTCGGGCAGGTCTGTTTAGATTGTTTTAGAAGTGATTTCGGATACGGAATGCATTGGCGCTGCCGTTCGCGTACAGGACCAAGCTTTCGCACCCACTTGCAATATCTTTTAGAAAGTCCTTCCCATATGGCTGAAGAAGCGGCGACTCTTCGATGCTCACCCGGCATGACTTATCGGATTCCACTCAGAGATTCCAGAACGGCGAACACAGGCTGAACACGTTTCAATAGCAGTTACACTGCATGGTGAAAGCTTATTTTGTCGCCTCACGTGCTGCGTTCACCCATTAAAGCTGTGTTTCGGTGGCAATGAAGTGGTTTACATTTCTCAAACTTAGGATCGCAGCTCAATCTGGGCGCAGGGCTGTGTTCTTACTGTAGCCTTGCAAAAGTGGATGCTTACCCAAGCTCATCCAGAAATAATCCCGAGCGCGTACGCGCTTGCCGCTGTAGCACTTGGAGTGGACGCACTGGTCCCGCGCCTCGCCCGCACGCATCCGCACCGCACGGATCTCGTCTGACCGAATATTGCACTGGGCCACGGTTTTACCCGAGCCTCCGCGGGCCTGATGAGTCTCGCAGGGCTCGCACTGCCTCCGACAGAGCGGAAACACGACTAATCTTTGGTGCTCAACCAGCAAGTTATATACACCTCCCAGCAGGCGGCTCGCCGCGTGGCAAAGAGCAGGTCGAACGCAGGACATGAGGGACTGAACGCAGGTTGAACGGCACTACAGTCAATCAGCCAGCAGCTAGCCCCATCAACGCAGCTGAAACACGAGATTTGCTGCTCTTAGCAGTCGGAATGCAGCAGTTTTTCCTCTTGCAGCAATGTCTGCCTTCCATTTCTTGGGGTGTGACTTGGCAGATTCTGCTGCATTTGCCTTATCCTGTTACCTGAGCACAACATGCGGGGTACTCATGTCTGAAAAACTTTGCTAAAACGCGAAGAGAGCGAGGACGCTCGATGGCGGCCGTATAGTCGCACTAGGGTATCTTCGTCAACTTGCAGGTGTCGGCATCCGACCTTGCCTTCAGGTGTCCTGCAAATCGCCATTATCAACGGTCGACGCACGTCCAGACTGTGGGTGACCTTGAAGCGTCATTTCTCCAGATACCTTTGAGTGACCGTCAAGTGGTGAATAACGTTCTCTTCAAACGCAGCACATATAGTATTAGGCTGAGGAGAAAGTAATGGAAGAAATTTTTCAAAACTCTCGTATTCCTTATTGCTTGTGATTTAATTAGGCCTTGCCCGCTGAAATAGTAGGAGATTATTACCTGTCACTATTGGAGGATCAGGGACTGCTTTTTTCTGCAGTTACGCCTTCAAATGTGAAAGGACTATTCTGACCCAACCTCTATTACGAGTTGCTCTGCAACACCCTGGCAAGTGCTGGGGTCATAAAAACAACAATGCAATCAGAGAGGGAGTGGTCAAATATTTCACAGTATGCGACCGCTCCACCTACTTCGAATCTCGAGATATGGGCGTTTATGAGGAATCACGCTTAGGACGCTCTCATGTCATGACGCGATGTGATTTCTGTGATTCGATCTGCTCCTGCAACGTAAGACAGACACGGCTACCATATGGGTAAGCCAGGTCTTGGAAAGGAGGAACCTCTGGAGAAAAACGACAAAAACGAAAAATCCTGTTCTACGCCACTTATTTTACATGCCAATTTTCCCACATTTTTCCTGTCCCAAACTAATGGGACTGTCCTGCACGCTGGTAACTTATTATTCCTACTCTCCTGCATTGCCACTCTCTGGTCACTATCTGCTCCCACCTCTCAGTGTCCTCTTAGGCAAAAAAGAGCCCGTTGGTTTTGATCATTTTTGAGCGGGAGTCCCTTTGTATGATCAGCCACAGCCCGCACAATTCTGAGAATAGAAAATCAGCGTTCTACCGTTGCGTTGGAGTAGTGTTATAGATTTGAAAGGTGTATACTGAATTCAATGGGAGAAGTTTCCCTCTCAAAAGTTAGAGATAAAAATCTGACTTGGATACCGTTTCTTCCATTGCTTTCTCCTCAACCTAATATCACCGACATTTCTTACGGAATGTCCTTTCAGGAAACCATAATAATTAGACGAAGAGCGAAGTGAGACTCGACTCGCCGAAGACATCATTACTCGAATACTAGAGCTTCCCTAGTATGCCTTTCCCTTGAAAGGTTCGAGAACATTCTACCTTATAAGTACCAACACAAGATCCCGCCTGTAAAACTGCTTTTGCGTTTTAGAAGTGAAAGTAAAAAATAAAATAAAACGAAAGTAAAGTAAAATAAAAAGTGTTGCAGAACTCTTTCACCAACTCAATATCTTCATTTTGGTTTCATTCTAAATATTCAAAGCTAGCTATCGCTACTTACAAGACGTTTACTTTACCAGCGCACTATGTAATAGTTAGTAAACTGATAAGCGGAATAGAGAATAGTCTTTTTCAAAAATCTTTACCGCACGCTTCACCGCCCTTCTGCCGAGCCGTGCCGCATTACCAGTGAATTATCAGACGTGGTGTGACGTTGCTAAGTTAACGGGAGGAGCAGCGTGAGGCAAGGACTTTTGAAAAAGACTGCATCTCAAATGAATTTTCACTCACAGAAGCGAACACGGACCCAGAGAAACTAAATGCAACTTTGACAATGGCAAGAGGTGCTGTGCATGCCTCATTATCACGGGCTGCTGTAGACTGGATGGTAAATACTGTTGACCTTACGAAACTTCTTGAGCAACTCAACATTCCTGTGAGTTTGCCTGTCCTTCTTCCTTGTTCAGGATCTTCACATTTTAGCAGCGAATTTGTATTAATCTTATTCAGAGACTCGGAGTTGATGAGGTCCTTCTACCAACATTACAAGTCAGCGAAGCTCTCGATATGCCTGGGCGCTTCACAGCCGCGTGTGTGAAAAAAGGAAATGTTACTGGGTTCATAACGAGGTTAGTTAATAATCTAACTACTAGCACGTAATCAAATAACATTGAAACGATTATTCAACACATATATGTGTAAATTTATATTATGTAAATTATATTTATATGTATATTATACACATATTATGTGTATGATATGTAAATATATTTGATCCAGAGTGGAAATTTGGCAGTACCAGAAGAAGGAGCTCTGTTTCTCAGCGAACTTTCGTCATTCTGTATGCGTATTTGGTGTCGAGGATTTCCCCTGGCTGTCTAATCAATTGAAGCTCGTGGCAAACAAGGTATCTTTTCAGTCGATTATAGAAGAGAGAAACGAACTGATTCTAAGAATTCAATTTGGTGCCAGGGACAAATAACGTTTCAGACAGGGTATTATCCCGCATATATTAAACCTACTATGACTCCGAAGATACGCTCAAAAACTGGCTTTGAAATGTTACACATTTTCGGAACCACCCAAACAACTTCAAGACAGTAGAATTACATGTAATTAGCAGAGATTTGCGGAGGGGCATTCGAAGGTAACCGAATAGGATCTCTGTAAAAAAGTGAAAGCATAGAAAGTTTGGTTCCAACAGAACAACTCATCCGGACAATTTACTCGTGTCATTATCCATTTTTTTCAGATGATGCCGTCTTTTGACTATTCGGCAGTGGATTGCATGCATGAGCTCCTATTCAATAGGACCCATCTTGGTCAAGTAAACAACGACTTACACCTCTTTCTTTACGAAAGCCAACCCTATGTAAGCTTACAAGATTCCTTGTTGTTTGTAGTGCTGTCTCAGGTTTTTCTACCTTGTCGGTTCTAATTCTTTTATATGTGTAAGGATTGGGCTGATCACAAAGTTCTGCAATGAGATTTCAAAAGTTTTGCTTGAGAAATCTACTCGGCTATGCATAAGCGCCGGACATGAGCACGATCTTCTGGCCTTAAGGAATCATCATTGCGGCAGAGAGCTTGACAGGCAAGGTCAACTCGAAAATGAAAGATTGAACTATACGTAGTGTATTCGACTGAGTTCTCTGAAGCGAAGCAAATAGAAACAGCTCTATGAATGGGCAAGTGTTGTAGATAGAAATGGTCAAAGTATTGCAGGGTGGAATTCTGATTGAACAGAGAAATTTATGTTTATATCAGTGTGCGACGACTGACATTCTGACCAACCCAGTAGTAACTATTTAATAACCGCAGATTCTAGTTGAGACAGAATGGCTTCACAACATTTGTTATTCAGGTTCGTTACCACAAGAATCGTACGAACCCCGACCGAAACTACACGCTCGACTGCAGCTACGGCTTGTGATACTCTGGAAACGATGTAAATTTGTAAAATTCATTAAACTTCTCGATGGAGGCAGAAAAATAGCTATTAAGTTTCTAATCATTGCTGCGATAGAATACACGATGTTGCTTCTAGGTTGAATGCAATTCTGTCGCCATATGCTGTGTTTATAACCTTCCTGCTGTTGTAAAGAAAGCTTATATATCAGGTTCCCAATATAAAATAAAGATGTCGAATCAGTGAATAGGATGGGTGGCAGTAATTTGGTCGAAACCTCGAGGTAACCTTGAAGTAACCGTCAAAGGTTACCTCGAGGTCACCTCACCGTCAATTTTTCCAAAATATATTGTAAAGCAACTGAGAACCCGAGGGAACCGACTTGAGGTCTCGCTCTGGTCTCGACCTCACGGTAACAGAGCTGAAACCGTGATCTGTTATTTAATCACACATATTTATGAAAATAGTATCATGAGGCAGGAGACGCAGACCTGTCACTAAAAAGTGCTCGGGAGTACTTTTTTATTCTGACCTGCAGGTTTTGATTCGTCCTTTTCAGGGTGCTATTGAAATAGTCGATCTATCACTGGAAGATGGCGTTCTTTAGTGGTGCTTCGGTTGAGGTGAACGAGGAAATAAAAACAAAAAACAAATACAGGGAAAAGGCCGGCACAGTGCTGGGCCAATACATGCATGATTTCGAAATTGATTTCTTTCTTCAGAAATTGAATGTTTAAAAGTTCCCATTCGGTATTTGATGGTATACTACTGCGCTTCCGAAATGGTATAGGAAAATAAAATTCAAAAAAAATTGTCTATTCTCGAAGCACTCAATGTCCAACAATGCAATTTCTTTTCAAAGGCCTGCAAAGGAAGTGTAATGATACTTATGCTCAAACGCTTCTCATTCCCACCGAGAAACATCGACACTGGCTTATATGTACGAACCTGAAAATCTCTTTACATGTACGCAAAACTTACCACCATGAGTTTTACTCAAACCAACTCTCCCCATAGTCTCGCATAATCTACCAGCGTTCCGAAATCGTTCTTGAGACGATGAAAGCGGTAAGAAATTACGTTATTTTCGGAATAGGCTCTTCTAAATTCTTGACTCCGGATTAGTGCTGAAGCTATAGTCACTACCGGTGATGTCGGCATGCTCCTAACACAGCAGCTAAGCTCTTGTGGTTGATTATTAAAGGCAGCGTGCACGGAAATCCTAGAGTTTGAAATTTTGCAGGATTTCGGGGTTCCGAAGGTTTTGGAAATCACATCCAGTGGCAAGGTACGATGAAATGGTTGAGGATTTCACGAAAACAGCAAACTGGTGTTTGTGCGTCTTTCCATTGACCATATTCCCATTCGCACGTCCCATCTGAGTGAGAGCCATCTACTCAGGCAACAACATTGCGCGACCCGACGGCCAAATCGGCCCGACCGGGACGCCCGAGCTGCCAAATTTGTGAGCGTGGCCTGTTACCGGGCGACCCTAGAGAATTACATGAAGCACCGGGCGACCTGAGGGCACTAGGTAAAAGACCGAGCGAGCCGAGCGCATGACAGGAGCCCGGGTGAGCCGAGGGAACGCTAAAAATTACGGGGCGACCCGAGGGTGAGTCTTGTGGAATCTAAGGCATATCAAAAACATCTTCACTGACGCATTATGAAAAGAGATATTCATACCAACGCGGCGCAAAGGTGCGTGAGAGCATCCTTTTGATTCGTTCGCTAATATGATAGTTCCTAAATATTTGGAGTTTTCAAATATTTGTGAACGCTTCCATTCTTGTAGGCAGATTAGCAAGAAATTTAAACGACTAAGAATAAAAGTATTTGTTTGCAGCTTTTTTTGTAAGAGTGACTCCAGAAAGTGGCCTTTCAAAAAATGGCTTTTATTGAGAAGAAGCAATAGAACTCTTCTGAACGAAAAATCTTCAACGAATAAATTCCATAATTGCTTGCAGAATTCGAACGAGAATTATGTTTATTGAGGTGTGAACTTTTGAACCCCCCTCCCAAAAAAAAAATAAACAAAGGAAAATGATCCTGTGAAGTCGCAGGAACTTTTAGTGCTCACTCGCTGTGCCACATCATGTTTTTCTCGGTTCTCTGTTCGCCTGCGTGCCCGTACATTTCGTATTTCGTGTAGTAACATTTTTTACTTTTTTGACATCAAGGTTCCTAGTGCTCGATTGGTCCTATGGTGTGGAATAGTCAACTTATCCGCACCAATGCACGTATATGCAGTCAACAAGGAGATGCAAAGTGTCAAAAGTTTGGACTGCTGAAGATGGAATATTGCTCTCGAACTTCTTATTACGAGTGCTAACGCGTTCGCGGTGGCCCGGGAACATATTAATCCCAACAACGGACCCGCACATCTCACAAGGCAGACCTCCACAAACCCGATGTTTGCCAGAGGAGTGGTATAGGGAACATAATTGAGATCTGAAAAGGAGATGTTGACGTGAATGGCCGAGTGGATGAGAACGCGCAGGTAGGGTTGATTTTGACTTCAACTGTGAATTACTAATTTTGAAGTGAGGGTAAGCCGACAGCATTTACAGCGCGATCCGACTACGAATACAGAGCGATCCGAGAATAACGCGTCAGGTCACTCTGTAATCGCAGCCAGGTCGCACAGTGTTGTTGCCTGAGTAGTTCCATCTTCTTGCTCAGAGAATCGGATAGGTCGAACGCAGCAACAACTGCAAGTCTCCGCTCAATCGAAGAGGAATACAGCGGCTGCTGCTAAAGGAGGAGCTGCTGCAGTTGGGCTGCTAAGAGAATAGTGAATTCGGAACGCGTTAGCGGGGCTAATTGCCTGAATCGCAGGTGAAACGCAGGCTTTGACTGCGTTTCACCTGTGTTCCTCCCCCCGCAAGTATGAAGGCGAACTCACGCAGACCCAACTGAGGTCCCACGCAGAAAATACAGTCGTATTTTCGAAAGTCTCGCCTCAGTGTCCTTTGAGATTTCCGTTGTGTTTCTTCCTCCCATCGTCACCGCTATCGTCATTTCATCGTCCATCGCGCGTGCTGCATCCCAGACTCGTACTTCAGATGGATGACTACATGGAAATGGACGTGGAAATCATCGACAACAGGAGGGGTGCAATAGAGGTTCTCAACAACCTATGGAGCTTCGGAAACTTGCAGGTGGGTATAACTGTAGTCTGGCAGGCGATATATGGTATTAGAATACACCAGAATGAAAGGTTTTCTTTAAGACATTGCGTTTGGAAAACTGCCTGTTAGAGGACGAGGACCTAGCACGCATCCGTTATGAGGCACCAAAAGTTAGCTACATTTGCCATATTGCTTTGTTTAGTGGCGATATCCGGCAGTATACAGTCAAAGATGATGACACCGTTGCTCCGAAAAAAGTAAGTGCTCAACGCTTCGACCTTCCTGTTTCACTTTAAACCTCAATATATTCTTTCAGAAGCGCCGTTCTGTGGATTTCACCACCTCTGACGAGTGAAACGGTTTCAGTTGCGTGAGTTGTGGAGCCTTTCTTTTTGCGAATCTGTTTTGTAATTTTTTCGTTGCTTCATTGTTAATTGGTTTGTTCACACATCGACCATCTCTGCCGAATCTCATTTTTCTCATTTGGATCGGTTTACGTTTTTCTAGGAAGATTTTCGTCTTTGATTGTTGATAGGATTTTTCTGATCCGTCCTAATTTTGCTGACATTACCCATTATTTAGCTTGTGTTTGACCTCATCCTTTGAATGAAGCCTTCTGTTTATGTTATGCTGAATGAAGCGTTTTGTTTATGTTTGTTTATGTCCTGCTACCGACACTCCATAGGGCATGTGTAATCAAGAGGTTACCTTACCTTGCAGGTCGAACAGGGGTATCTCTGCATTCTTTCCCCCCTAATAGCAGCACCACAGCAGGGAATGGCTGTCAATGTGCTCCGTTTCTGCTGCTGAGTGTCCAGATTGAGCTGCATTCCTAGGTTTGAGACAAGCAATCCAGTTCATCGCTCCTGGAACACAGCCTTCCAGGGGCGAATGCAGCTCGTGGGGCGACGAAATAAGCTTTCACCTCGCGGTGTAACTGCTGTTGAAACGTGTTCGGGCTGCGTTTGTCGTCCCGGAATCTCTGAGTGCATATCGCGATCGCAACTTATTTGCATCGGATGTACGTTTGATCGCTCGCAGGAAACGTCGATTTCGTACATTACTGAAAGCCGCTGCGAATTCCAAACAGCTCCTCTTGTCCTTAGAGTGCTTTCGCCTGTGACAAGCAGGATGTACAGAAATTCAACTCCCACATGTGACAAGCAGAATGAATATAAATTGAACTTCCGAATGTGACAAGCAGAATGAACAGAAATTCAATTTCATTGGTGCAATCAGAAAAGGTGGGCTAGGCAAAGTGCCCAACAACAACCACAGTAGGATGTGCTAGTCAGCTTCAATGCAGCATCAAAATCAATGGGGAATCCTCATTGAGGTTAGGTACGAGCCAAGTGTACCACCGAATCGCTGTGCACACAGCTGACAAGGCGCCAACAACTGAACCTTTGGGAACGAAACCTAATTTCAATGCGGATTCCACATAGATTTTTGATGCTTGATTGAAGTTGACTAGCACATTGTACTGTGGTTGAAGTTGTACAAAAAATGCAGTAGTTGTTCAATCCAATTACTCAGTTTTACCCTCATTAATACAGTGTTAATAGGGGAAGCATAGGGGCGAGCCCAGGTCGCACGGGGTATCCATTTGCTACTGGCTGCGGAGCAGACCATGTTTAGCCTTTTCCATTCTCTTAGATGATCCGATAAGGCCTAAAATATAAGAAAATGTCCGTAACAAGACTGATAGACATGTCAAAGGTGTCAGTCCTACAGAGACAAAAAATTGCCTCGGATATATTCTCGGGGGTTTTTTTCGCCTCCATGCGTCCACTTTGGTGGAGAAAATGCTGCACGAAGTATCGTCGATGATGAAAGAGCAAAATATAGGGCCAACAGGAAAAACCGAAGATCTCGGATACATATTACTTTGCGAGCATTTACGGAAAACTACTGTGAGCTACCTCGATACCTTGATGCCTTGATGAAACACAGCAATTTTACTGCTTTTCGGTTCCTATAGTTTCACCTGATGAAGATTCACCTTTGCTCAGGAGACTGAAATGGTCACCGTTTCGGACAAATGATGGGATTCACAAGTTGTATCTAAAAGATGTGCTATCAGTTGGCAGTCCCAATATTTATATTTGATTTTATCAAGATATTTCTGAAATTATCGAAAATCCTGTATGCGTGCTCCAAGAATGCGAAGAAGTTGGAAAAGATGTCTTCGAAACGTACAAAGGGAACGGAAGTGAGGTTCGTATAGATCGTCAATGAGTGCAAAGGCATTGAACCTCTTTTCATCAAAACACTTCTTTTTTACTTTCTCTCTGTAATGAAGCCGAGTAAAACATCTCTTCACTGCCTCCCACCTCCAAAACTGTTTTCGCATGTGACAAGCGCAATCCATAAAAATTCAATAACATAAGCGCAATTAGAAACCGTGTGCACAACTGCAACCATAGAAGGACACTACAAATCATCCGGTGGAATCAATTCAGCATGGAAAGCAATGCGAAAACCGCACTACAGTTAGGCATCAAGCTAAACAACTTCCTTATTGTTCCTATACTAGCACTTGTCGTCTCCTTGTTTGCAACCTTCATAGCGATCGTAATTATAATGTGGATTTATCCACATTACTGGTTAGGTATGTGTTTTTGAAGTATGTTCTATCGATTATAATGCACTGGTGGACTTCCTTATATTGCATTGTCTTTTTTAAACTCTATGTAGTACATGAGATGCAGTGGGGATCGCATTATATCGTTTTGTGGGTTAGAAGATTTACTGTATATTCTCAACCAATATTTGAGAATTACTTACTTACTTATCCTCCTTAGCTCGCGCACAAGGGTAACGCTACTGTAGGTTCCACAGGACATTGCAAGCATTTCGTTATTGTTTTCCAGCAACGTCTGTCCATTGCCAGAATCTTGGTCTGCTGCAAGTTCAGTTGGGAAACGACAGATCGTTTTCTATTTGCTTCAGCCAGGTTTTCTTAGTGGCTTTTCGCTGGATCTTCCATTCTGTCGGGCACATCCTCCACAGCAGTTTGTGTAAAAATAACGCTCCATTCTGCACAAGTGGCCGAACCATTTCAACCTTCCCTTCCTAATTTCAGCAGCAATGTTAGGCTGATCACAGCATCTTCTTCGAAATTCTTCATTCCAGAGTCGGTCTCGTAGAATGATGCCAAGAATTCTTCAAACTTATCGCATTTGAAAAGCTTCCGAATTCTGTGCATCCGAATGAAGAATTGTCTAGGATTCCGCTCCGTATAGCAATATCGGTAGTATAAGTGCGCTGAATACTCTCATTTCCGAAAGTGGAGACATTTGTTTTGCGCCATAAACACCAGGCGAGTGATCCAAATGCAGTGGACGCGGCTCCGATACGACTCAGAATCTCCATCGCTGATGCAATTTTCCTTTCCTGCATTGATCCAAGGTATTTGAAGTTCTGCACTTGTTCCAACTCAAACTCATTTGGACGCACTATTATTGGAGCTTCATCCGTTGTGAGGACTTTACTCTTTTCTCCGTTTATGACTAGACCGTATGGCAATGCCGCACCTGGCCAGCCAGGCCATCCATCTCTCCGTCCCAGGCGAGTGGTCCAAAGATAAAGCGCCGATTTGATAGATCGGGTGCAAGCAAGTCACTGTAGAGAGCACAGGTGCCTCTGCAATTCAAGATGAACTCGAATGCATCGGACTACGGGACCCACGAACCAGATTGATCAACCACGTTAACCTTTATTATTGTTTATATAATTTGCATTATTAGTTTACCTTATTTATGCCTCATCCAGTATTTATAATTTGAAGCAAACGAGCCTCTCCACGCCAATCACCCTCCGCAAACACGTCTTGAGCCTGTTCCATTGTATTTTACAAAAAATACGTTATAGCGCCATTATTATTGCTATGACTTTCAGAGTTTTCATTCCATCCACCTACTATTTACGATATTCCTGGAGACCAAAACAACGGCCAACTGGGAAGCAATTTGATGGTGAGCTGATACTAGTCTACCTTCCCACCATTTTCCAGTTTTTTCGAGTGCAGGGATGGTAATAATTAGACTACTAGAATTAGAATTAGAAAAAAAATTAGAAAAAAATTAGAATTAGAAAGACTAGAATTAGAGGAACTATCACCTTAGTGAGAGGTACAAATTTCTATTAGGTGGCAGTTAACTGACATCTAGGGAAATGTTACTCAGGATCTGGCATGTGCTAATCAGTTAAAATATTTCAATCAAAACAGAATTGAAAATGAGCGCAAATAGGTGAGACGCAGTTTCCAACTGCACGTTTCTCTCGAATACTTTGTCGTGTCAATTTTAGTCTCATAAACGCGCTTCCGACCAACTCTTTCGTTCTTATTGAAGCTGGAAGATGCGTTGAACTTTGACGATGCTAATCAGTGGAGGCTTAAGAGGCCTGAAATTGATGCAAGTTCATCTGTTTATGCACTGATCCACCAAAAACTTCCTCACACCCGTCCATTGAGCTCTGAGATCTGATAGAGATATCCGTTGTCAAATTTATGTCCTTTTCGTTCCTCAGTTTTTCCATTATCTCTTCCAACCACTATTCAAAAAAAAAACAAACAACGAAAGCCCTCGGAATCTTGCTGCAATGTTCCTGAGAAGAGTGCGAAACCGAGCAGCACAGAGGGTTGACGGTCATGTATGCATTCAAAGGTTCTATGAGACAGTGTTCATTATAGGTGTTCAATAACGAGGAATAATGGATGCTGAAAGACTTCCTCAAAAGACCTTCACTCTAGTCGGTTTTTTTCAAGTCAATCATATAAGTAATTGTGTTTGAAAATTTGAATGTATTAGGGCATAGCATACGTTCATCTCCTTCTCTTACGGTGTAACTTACGAATGGCAATGAATTTTCTTTGTTTCCAAACATACATCGCAGAGGACATTTTTAAAAAATTTCAATGTGAGCAGTTTGTATATGGTGAACCTTATACCTTATATGGTGAAACAGAGACAAGTTATTTATGATCATACAGTACAGTTCTCATTGTTTTTGAGTGTACGGGTTGCATGAAGAGTATCCTGTAGAAGGATGAGGCGTTTGAGAAGGTGAATCACTTATGTCTTTGACTTTCCAGGCGCCGACGAAGGCGACATCGCAGAAACGCGAGGCTCAATATGAAGATCAATAACCGTCTTGGCTAACAGCTCGAAAGAATTTTACAATATTCCACGAGCACAATCACTATGCCAAGATTCAAGGAGAGTCAAACGTGGGAACTTTAGTTGCACAGTTGCAGTTGCATGCTACCGATATGAACATACAAATACATTCCTTTCTCACGTCGAAGTTCAGAACAGCTCCGAGAATAATTCCACCTATGACAAGCAAAACCGACACAAAATCAATAATATTAATGCAATGAGGAAAGGAAGCTAGATAAAGTACTGAAGTGCAGCCACAGTGCAATGCACCTGCCAGCTCCAGTGAAGCAGCGAAATAAGTATGAAATCCGCACTTATGTTGGGGTATAAATTTGAGACATTCGCGACCTTACACTTTTTGCAGTGTGTCACGTGGGACACGCGCACTTGAACGCGCGTGGGTCCCGTACTCAACTGCTTGAGCGTGACGACGTGGTCCAACGTGGTAGGAATTTCGCCCTTGTACTTAGAATTTGCGGGAATCTGAGATTGATCATTTTCTCTTTTGTGATTGTCAACAGTGTTTCCAAATGTTTGCCATCCATTCACTTGATACTGATTGAGGCTTTTCAAATGAATCGTCCTTTTTCTCTTTTTTTGTTTCACGTGTTGAAAAATGTTTAAGGTAAAATCTGCCCTGCCCAGTGCGTGTGCAGAACGCTTGAATATCTGATAGTATACCACTACGTAGAAGTTTGCTAATTATGGCTGCTTCACAAAACACAACTCTGAATAGAGCGTGCTCACCCAGTTGAGCACGCGTTCCTACGCGTAGCACCACGCATGCCAACAGGTTGAGAACATTGTCGCGAATGTGCTAAAAGCAGCAGGAACGGAACTCTTAGTTCAGTAAATCGCTCACCGTGTAATCGGTTATGAGGGGAGCATTACACTAAGTTCAACATAAAGTTTCGCGCTATTCCAGCACTGGATATGACTTCTACGCTTTCTAAACCTAGAAATACGGCGGTATCTCTGGAGCTAAGATTTCCATAAGAGTTGTCTTCAAAGGAATAATTCCTACATCGTTCCCAAAATTATATTTGCTGTCGACTTCTCGGCAACATTCATAGGAGCTATAATTATACTTCAAATTTATTTCTACCACTGGCTAGCAGTAACAGACGTAATGGGAAAGAGAATGAACGGTAAAGTTTTTTCAAAGTCTTAGAAAATAGTTAACAACTCTGTATTTACCAGCTTATTCCAAACTGGTCGAATCCGTTATTATTTTTATAAATTACTTGCGATTATTCAATTCTGAAATGAATAATTTTTTTCATTAACTTAACCTTATGAATTCACGATATCAAGGCCCCAAGGTGGAGCAGCTTGTAGTTGCAAAACAGTGAAAAAGCGAGAGAAGCTCTGCAAGGTGCCTGTTGGAGTCTGCGAAGGTTGATTAAGTTTGAGGCAGTGCAGAAACTGCAGACAGTCCCTCCATCCAGACGTTTTTATTCACTTTGTTTTCTGAAGAGCAAACGGAGAGTTTCATATTTCTCAGCTCCATATCCAGCACCACATTTCTCCGAGAAACACAAATTAAACATCTCAACCTGTCCCTCCATACATATCTCACCAGAAAAACAAGGTCCAATTTATAAACAGCCTTCGCCTTATGTGCAGTCGTTGTCGAAAAGATAGAGGGATTTCCTATGTTCCATACCGTTGTGGCCGCAGAATCGCGGTAAGATCTAGTGCTCTCTCACTTAGGGAATGCTTTCTCCGCACCCATCGTTGAGGTCCCACCGCGTTTCTGCAGTGACGAAATCCGTCTATCTTGTCGACAAAGACTACATAAAGAGGCGTGTGCACTCCAGAGTGTAGCATTATATTTCTGGACATAATTGTGTTTATTTTTTTTTCGTTTCTAGGGTTTATTGTGCCCTATCTGCTGGCTAACGTAGCTAATCTGGTTCATTATTTTTAAGGATAAAGGAAACTTCAAGTCTATTCTACCGTACAATTTCAATTCGAATCGCACAGAGTTGAGATTTTCGAACATCACGTACAATTCGGAAGCAATAAAACAGATGACGAATATGTCGTCATCGTATTATTTCTAAAATGAGATTGTGAAGAAATGAAAATGAAACGGAAACGCAGAAGAGCTACCTTTTTTCTATACATAGTTCTGAGGAGCGGAGGAATAGTGGTGAAATCTTTAAACCCATCTCGAGGCCAAGCTCCTTTCTGTATAATAAAACTCTCCGTCGAACTGGAGGAAGTCATATCTCAGTATTGATATCAAGAGCTCTTATAGTTCATCACCAATCAATTGGAAGGCATGGGTTTTTCTGGGGTACACGGAAACTTCATTTTTCACTGTGTGGGTTCTCTTTTTTGGCGCAAACTCCATTTCCTCGTACTAGCTTCCACATCCTCCATATCCAGTTCCTGGGCGTTGACTTCGAGAGATGAGTCAAGGGTATTTATTAGGTTGTTAAAGATTAAATGTCGGTGAGCTCGTGGGGTATCCATTAATCGCTCCTATTCGACTTTCCAGTTGTATGTAGGCACCTCATAATTGTTGGCTGACTGCACGCAAACCTGTTCCCCAGACTCTTGTGGTCTGATGGGATCCGCTTCGACCGTTTCCTTCAGTTGCTCCATGTCGACCACCGATGGAGGCCTACCGCGTGCGTCATGTTCGAGGCTTTCATTCCCAAAGCGAAACTTGTGAAACCATTCCTGGCTGCCGCTCGCTAATGACGTCCTATCCAAACGCATCGCGCAGTTCTCGATGAGATTCGGCCGCCGTCTTGCCTCTCTTGAAGTCGTAGAGCAAACAGTATCGAATGCCACTCATGAGATCTGCCATTTCTGCAATTCTCAAGGATCAGGAATTGACTGGGAGCAATAACAATGATGGTAGATAACCTACACACGCATGCCTTCACAATGGCACTTACAGCTACCCTGAAACGGGAATTATTCTATGGAAATGACTACCAGTACCCAAGCGACATTTCATCTGTACCAAGCTAACAATAAAGTGTTGCGTGGTGCGATCAAAAGTACACAATTGTGAACTAGTGACGAAAACAATTTTGTCACCATTTTAAATCCATGTACTTTAGCAGCAACATAAATCAAACTTGAACAATGTCACACTGCTTTACTGCCGGGAATTCGACAGTAGAGCATGATCACTTCTAATTTTAGATGTGCGTTGAGTGGTTCATCTGTCTTCGCTACTCTCTCAAACATTTACTTGTCTTCGGCTTTTCTGTAACGTTTACAGTCGTCATGTTTGGATTCTACGCTCATCCATATCGAATACCAGGTAAGTATGCACTTGGTATCTACTGATCATTTCAACTTGAAGCTTTTCAGCCGTCCGAAGCTTCACAAAAACATCATCGGATAACGTTATAGAACTGAATTCTTTAGCTGAAAACAATAATGAAGTAACAAAGGACAACTTAGTGGTGAGCTCATTTTGTCTCTTTCAAACATTCGAAGGCTTAGTGGAAAAATTCAATAGAAATTCGATATGGTTACGGTTGCATGATGTGAATCGCAGAAGTTTGTTGTTCCTCTTTCTTTTACTATCCAGAAGAACCGCTAGGCTTTCTGCTAGGGTTGGCTAGACGTTAGCCTTTCATTCTTGCCAGTAAACCCGTTTTGAAAAATTCTGCGATTGTTCCCATGGCTCCGCACTAACATGAGGGTGCCTTAATGATTGACGCGATCACAAACTTCTACAGCTCTATGGCCTCTCTGAACTTTGGAAGCTGGTGATCCCATCAACCTATGAGCTGCTCTCATTTCAATTCGGTTCGAACAACTATTCTTCGTTCTTGCACTTTTCGCCTTTTGCTTTTGCACAAAGTTAATTCCTTATGATATTTAGCCCTTAAGATGAGTAGAATAGAGTAAATATACCAAAAATCATTTTCAGTAAGAACGCCGAATACCTATTAGATTGGGGTGACAGAGATTCACTTCAGTGGTGCGGCCATTATTTTTGGGCAGCCTAAATATGTAATTCGCATGGGATTTTCTTATCTTTTTTTCTGAAAAAAAAACGTTACTGACGTTTATCTACCACATGACAAATGTTAATCCCATAGTAACCCATTCTCCCAAAAAAATCCTGCTGAATTTTAAGGATGGCCAGCAGGATGTTTAACGAGATCATTTAACAAGCCAATCATTCACCGTCACCTAGCTTACAAAGTCATCAGTTCCTCCATATTCATAATCTACCACCAACAACGTTAAGCAGTCAGAATATTAGAAGGAGCTTATGAGGAGGTCCAAGGAGCTTATGCCACTCATTATTCGCTGTATGAGATGTGCAGTCGCACCAACATTTTGCTCTAGAGAACTTATTTCAAGAGGTCACAAAGGTTTAGTAAAGTTCGCCGCAAATTATTTGATGTACGAGGCGTACAAACTCATCTCGACATTCGCCGCACTAAAATAGAACTTTTCAAAACAACCATTCTACCGCTCGCTCCACATCGATTGACGAGTATTAACATTGTACAGTAGGTGAAATTATACAACATAGTACAAAAAGTTACAAAACGGAGAGCAGTTTCGCATCCGCAGAGTGAAAATTTGCAGCGTACACCACGAATTAGGAGTTCGCGCAGACAGAAGTCACATGGAAGAGATGAGCCGAGATTTCATCGAAGACCAGAAACAGCACATGTTCAATGCAATAGAATCCTCCACGGTGATCAGGTGCGTGAAGATAAGTATCATAAGGACAATCAGATGTACGCGCCGCTTGCAGTCTAGCGCGTACGACAGGGATCTGACCAATAACGTCTCATAGGAGTAGGATGGTGCCTATACCAATGATTGAAGAGCAGGCAACAATGCTGTTATGTTTACGTTTAGTTTCTGTTTATGTTTTAGTTTACGCAACGCAGATTGATGGAAAGGTTGATGCTTAAAAACTAAGGAGGTGAAAACACAACAATCTAAACACTTAAGTTTTTACACTAACCATTTTCGAGGCTTGAAGTACACCGGAAGTGTAGCTTCCTTGGCGCCCCGGGTCAAAGACCCTTTTATAAGTAGTTCCCAAGGAAGCTTCAAATCAATCTTACTATCTTCAACTATCAAGATATGGATGAGACAGCTAGTGATATATGACGAATACACATGAGGGGTAAGCGAGACAGCAAGATGCTTCCTTAAATATGACCTATGCCTGTGACCTAATTATTTGAAAAAACCTGTGCCTGTGACTTAAATATGTAAAAAAGAGTGCCATTATAATGCTATGGTTGCATACCTCTCAAGCGCATCCTCGAACAAAGGGAGATGTACTGCACTATTTGCTGTATATTTTCATAAGAGGAGAGATCCATTTCTGGGTGCACTGCACAAGGTTTTGACTGCGCTCAAACGAGACCATTCATTGCATATACTTATGCAGCATAGCTGCGTTATTCTATTTTTAGAATACTTGTACTTAGAGCTTGTCCTACCTATCCCAATGACTTGTTCGTATGCTTGTCTCTTGTCTGTCTAATCGCGTGATGATCGAAAATATGAAAATAATTTTAAGGAATATGTGGAAAAGATTGCGATGAACCGCACAAAGCTTATACCTCATGATATTGACATGAGTTGTGAAGGCTTGCGAAGACGTATTCTTCCTCCAGAAAAACTGAGACCCCTGAAGCCGTTTGGTGTGGCTTTTGCGCGAGTTGTGTACGAGGTGCGTTATTAGAAAAAATCCAACAATAAGTCAGTTCCTCGTGAGCGCAAGCAAAATTTTGAATCTTCAGAGTTACGAGTTTATCGAAGACGAGCTGCGATCCAGCTATCACCCTCAAAACTTTTTTTGTTACTCGGTGGATTCCAAAGCAGACGATGAATTCAATAGGCGTATAGAAACTTTACAAAAGTGTTTCCCAAACGTGTTGGTTACAAAAGGTCAGTTTTACTTGTTCTTAATCAATAGACTAAAGAGTAGCAAAGAGAACTGACTGAAGAAAACCCTGATTTCTGGATGCAGACATATCAAGTGATTTTGTAGATACTTTTCTGGAATATTGCCAAATCATTACGACTTTATCCTTACAGTACTCCAGCAATGCAAAGGTTACACAAGTTCAATGAATCTTTGTGTCCGAGCCTCATGTATAGTTAGTGATTCTTGTTGTGACGAGGCTCGGTTGATTTTTTGTTGCAACTAACTTTTGGCAAATAATGCTTCTGTCGGCCTTTAATTTCTGAAACTCGATGTAATAATTGTCCAATTGTTACAACATTCAACGTTCACAGTTGTTCGAGGGTGAGCAATGTCGGGGGTATTTTCAGCACGGTTTAACGTCAATGGAAATGGACACTTCATGAACCATGCGTATTATGAATGTTTCAAACTTCTCGTAGCGAAGCAAGGTTGGGGCTATTTAATACTTATGCAGGTTTGTCCTGGTTCACAATCAGTACCTTACTAAATGCATTTGAAAGCTGTTCTTATTGATTTTGTAGCAGCAGACGAGATTACTGACTACTTCATTGGCTAATTTTTTGGAGAAATCGCCTTCTTCAGAACATATAATGATTGTGTGTCGTATTACAAAAATGTAATCTCATGCAAGTAGCTACAGAAAAAAAAAACATTTGTTAGAGACGAGTACTCTCTTTTTTTAATCGAAAACGTCCTCCCATTCAGAACTATGACATTATGATAAAGTCAGTCTACGAGACCGTTGTAATCCTGGAAAAGCTCGGAGGTGCTAACGACGTACACATCAGACAATGCGAGGAGCATCGCTGGAACCACAGAGCTAAGTGGGATGCGCGCTCATTAAAGCTCTTCCGCGATGGTGAGCTATCATGGTAAATTGCACGATAAAGTGACCATATCAGGAAGAGGTACAGTGGTGTGATTTCATCAGGAAAACCTAGTTTTATGTTGGTACTTTCGCCATTTCGATTTCTTATCCAAGCATAGTCATTATTCGTAACTTCCAAGAGTTATCGTTTGCAAAATAGCGAAGACTTCATAATCATATATGTATGTTCCTTAGCGATAACCTTTTTGAATATTGCTTTGAGCAATTTCATGTTGATGTTGCACCCTCCCACATCTGTGAGCAACAAAGAATGTATTCAAATGGAAATCCTACAGAGGATAAAGAATACCTCAAGCTGGCGCTGATCTGAAGAACAGCTAGATGCAATCCAAGTTTCCTTATGTTGATTACAGATAATGAGAGCAAGGGAGTAGTGGAGTGAGTAGCGCCCACCACCACCAAATTGTCCTTTAGGCCTTTGGGCACATTTGCAACCTTGTAACCACAGACACGTCCAAAAACGTTGATCCAACGTGGATGTATCTGTGAGTTCACTTTTTTTCACCCCCCCCCCCCTCTGCCTACCATTCTAACGACGTAAGATGTAAGATATTTACCACTTGCTTCATCCTATCATTATGAGCCATCGGTCTACATACTGCTCATAGCTGTGTTGATCGGCCTTGACAAAGACCCCAATCACTATCCTGTGGAGCCAGTACTCATCTAAGTAATGTAGAAAAATTTAAGAGTCATATACCTTGATACCACTCAAATAATCAGGAAAATGAGCGCTGTTTGAGAGCAAGATTAGGCAAGAATGAGGTAGGAAAAGAACGGAGTTATGCGGTGAGTGAAAGGACCCAATCTCGATGTAGTAGAACATCTTGTACTTTATTTACCTGTGAGGTTGTGAACAAAAGTTAACCCAGATCTTATTTTTGAATCAGGTTTCTCTTCTTTCATTCGTTATTGCGTAACCCTATTTCCATCTTCAAAACGAAAAGTTTGCCACACCCGACTCTTTTCCCGCAGCATGAATAGTAATTCAGAGAGTGATGGGTTAACTATAAGGTATCTCAGGTTAATTTTTACTCCCAGAAAATGTGACGGATCCAGAGAAGCTAAATGCAACACTGACAATAGCCAGAGGTGCTGCACACGCTTCGCTATCACGAGCTGCTGTAGACTGGATGGTGAATACTGTTGATCTCACAAAACTAATTAATCAGCTCAACATGGATGTGAGTCTAGCAATTCTTCTTCCAGGTTCACTATCCTTAATGTATGACAGCAAACTTGAATTATTTCTATTCAGACGCATGGAGTCGATGAGATTCTGCTAGCAACACTACAAGTAACCGAAGCTCTCGATATGCCTGGGCGATTCACATCCGAGTGCATGAAAAAGGGAAATATGACTGGATTCATAACTAGGTCGGTTGATAGTCTGAATGCCAGAATACCTCCATGCTAAATGATTAAAAGAAAGATATTCTAACAAGTATTCAACACAGATTGGATGTTTGGGATCATGAGCAAAGCAAGCTCTGTTTCTCAAAGAAGTTCCGTCATCGTGTGTGCATATTCGGCATCGAGGATTTTCATTGGCTCTCGCAGCAAAAGATGCTCATGGCAAACAAGGTAAATGTTCGTTACGCCAGTGACTAAGCAAATTAATTCCAGAAATAAAATGCCGTGCAGGGAATAAGTGACCTCTTAACCTGAATGTTCTCCCTGATATACATAGTAGAGCGGTATTAAAACCTTTACAATCTAGACCACTTCCAGGATAGCTGCTGCTGTAAAATTTCATAACAAACAAATGTAGATCTTTCGATACTCAACACACTTTTTATTTCGCCATTTTATTAAATTGGACTCATTTTATAAGAACTTTCAACACATGAGAAGAATTATCAAACTTAAGCTCGTTTTTGTTTTCCTCCTAGTTTCGCCGAAGAGCCATTTCAATTTTCTGAACAGATTCTAGTGGCGGCCTCTAGGCTTTGCCTACTTCACCTACAAACTAGTGGAATTAGTGAAGTTCGTCCGCTTTCTTAGAAAGGAATATAGTTCGGCGAGAACATGGAACAGAACATTTCATGGGACCTCATGGTACCTCGTACATGGGACTTCAAATCTTGGCAGTGAATTCGCTACTCATCAATGCTCAGGAAACACGGCAAAATGTCGTCTTTGTTTTCCGCAGAAAGCCCCAAAAGTTTCTTCAAATGTTTGACTAGAATTTTCCTGTCAAGCGCCAAAAAGGTTTTAGAGACTGAATGTTCTGTAAAGGTTCAAATCGTTTGATGATTGCCTAGAGAATTTCCAAAAGTAGCTCTAGATAGCTCTAGTCCTCGCATGGTTTCTGCTCTTCAAATCTGTCTGCACTGTTCAACGATTTCCCCTACACCTGCAAAAATCTGCCCTCGCCTTGCCTCTATTCGTTGATCAGACGTTGCTCACTATTCATCGATTTTGGCTCCCTCAAAAATTCTGTATTTCAAAAATCCACATGGGAATGCTGGAGAAGTTCGCATTGTTTACAGTTGAATGGACGATTTAGATTTTATTAGGTGGAACGCGTTTATGAATAAAAATATAACTTGCTCCTCTCTCGATACTCATTTTTTGAGCGACACCTATAGTTTAGCGCTTAAACAATGTGACGAAAGGCTTCACGCTACACAATGCTCTTAAAACGACACGAAAATATGAAACAGGCAGGCAGAGGCGGGTAACTTTTTGATGTCCTTGTAGATCGCAATTTGAAACTGGCTCTTTGAATATTCCACACTCTGAGAGCTGTCAGAAAGGAATAAGCTATGACATTACACTTATGCATTAGACATGTAATAAACGGCAGCAGGTGGGGGGGGGGGGGATGAACCAAGAAGAGCGTTCGCCGGGAAAGAAAAACCGAGGAACTCTGGCATTCACATAACAACACAACTAGTCAGCAAACAACTTGTGTCACGTTCTAGATGATGCCGTCTTTCGACTATTCGGTTGTGGATTGCATGCATGAGCTTCTATTCAACAGAACTCATCTTGGTCAACTCAATAACAATTTACGACTCTCCTTCTATGAAAATCTGTCAAACGTAGGCTTACAATGTCTTCTATTCTTTGAAGTGTTTTCTTAATTTTCTCACCGTGATATGGTTAATTCCTTCACATACATAGGTCAAATATCTTGAATATTCGCATACTCAAATCCAAGCAATTTAGGTTCGATATCACAAGAATCGTGCTAACCCTGATCCAAACTTCAAACTGGACTGCCTCTTCCATTCACTTAAATTTTAAGAGCATTTGCAACATATCGCTCACGGCTCATCGTTTAAAGTGACAACGAGTCATAATGATCACAAAACCAAGGACTTAAATAGTATATAGAACGCTTTCCTGCTGTTCTTACCATCTATTCCTATTAGTATTGTTGTTCTACTTTATTGCTAATAACAATAGCTGCAGTGGCGATATTAGTCCTTGTATATGCTCGTTATTTTTCTGGGCACGCTTTTTTTCGTTTTTTTCAGAAGAATAGTTGGCCTGACGTTGAAACCCTGAGTAAATACGCTCAACTTCTCTTTCATTCGAAATAATTTTTCTTAAAACAATGGAGTAGTTCCTGATCTTCTGGTGCACCTATTAATCTGCGAATTTCCTTCAAGCATTTGTCTCATGACGGAGTGCTATTCGTATTTTCGTACCTCAACTTTTTGTTATTTTGTGTTTTCCATTCATCTCTTTACTTTACTTGCTCTACAGCGTGTAAGAGATGATGTCCTACACAATTAATTTGTTATGGATAGCCTTTGCTACCTGCGGAATTTCATCTACAACTTCAATATCGTCTGCACAGTTGAGTGACCAAAGCTAGAAGTTGCAAACACGGACAGCAGCTGACTGAAGATCTTCCTCATCAAGGTAAGCATAATAAGATGTTTGGTTTCTACCTTTTTTCATTCCTGAGCCGGCATGCATCAGTGAAAGGAGGGGCTATCCCATTCCCATGGGTATGGCTACCCATGGGAGCTGAGTAATCACGAAACTGTGATGCATGAGGAACTCTCTAGCATGGGTAGTGATGCCCATAGATTACGGCTGAAAAGTGCCATACAGGCATTCACGGACACAATGATGAACAGATGCCGCATCGTAGAAACCCAACTTAATAGCGACTTTGGCATTATGAAGAGGGCAATTCGTACGAGATGCATGCGCTTATTGTGCGTAAAACGCACGTGTATACTTGGGGAGAGTTTCCTTAACGACCTGTCAATGCTGCATGTATGACTGTGTCAGTATCGCCGTTGGGCTTCGTAATTCTTGGAAGGTGCATGTCGCAAACATGCATCTATTACTAATTGCCCATAAACAGAATATGAAGTGAAATTGTTAGAGAAGTGGGTTCATTCGTATTTGCATTTGTTTCAATTCTTCTCTCGCATCACTCTAATTAGCTTCAGGTTCAGAAAAGGCTATAGTTAATTCATCTGATGAGCAGCTCGCTAATCAATGATGTGTAGTGCTCTCTTCCTATATACGTAAAATTGGTATAGTTTTGTTTCAAGACGGTTTTTTTTCCAGATGAATTCTGACAGCTCTGGGGGATTTTCGTAGTTATTAAGTTGCGATTTACGACTAGTGTAATTTAATTATTCATAGCGGTTGTGGTGACAGTGCTTATGACTTTGTTGATATGTGCCATACGTAGGCAGAGCATTAATGACCTTTACACTGCTTCTGAATCAGTTTTTTGGAGGTGTTGTACGGTTTTTTTTTCTTGGTAGCGTAATTCCACGAGTGGACTTTGTCTGACAAAGGAAGGATACCTGGACAAAGTGACCATTCGTCGTGCGCAATGCGTCGCAAATGGATGCATGCGTCTGACGCGTGACTGAGGCAGGCAGCTAGTGTAAATTGCCCAAAAGAGAAGCGCGCAGGATTTTTGGGGAATGCATTCGAGATCAGCGTTGTGAACTGCATGAGATAGCGCACATCGCATTACGAACGACCATTTCAAGCAAGCATTCTTTCTGTGTGAGCGCTAGGTTTTTGATTAGGTCCGTCCCAGCTCGCCTGGGACTTCGGAGTATAGTGGGTATTTCAGCGTCCATCCATTCTCTCATAAAATGTCGAAGCTTAGGAAAGCGGAAATCCTGAGAAAGTGAGCGATTTGCAGGATTTCCCCGAAGTAACGAACAGAGGATTCAATGCTCCAACTCAAGTATCAGCGGGTAGTAGGACGCAAATCATCTACGGAGCACCGCATCATGACGTCTTTTCAGTATGGGGATAGTTCACCACAAGCTCCGCGTCAATTAGACCATACCCAGCTTTGACCCAACCACCTCTGTGTAAAGAGTTTTCGTGGAATGTGGGTTGACCTGGCGGTATGACACTGTTTACAATGAGTAGTCTCAATGATGCATGCCGGCCCCATTGCACGAAAGCAACCATGCTGAGTAATTCATGGTGTATCCTAGTATTCCACATCACTATGCGTGATAATATACTAATCGATACCCTCTCACCTGCCGAGCCGAAATGTTATAGCATCTTTCACCCTCGGTACAATTAGCTTCATAGTTATTGAACACCCACCAAGTTTTGCACCCACAGCTTTCCCTCGCAAAAATTTTCTTTTGTCCCATTGTAATTAGCGCCTACAATAATCCTGCAGCCCCCACTTTAGAGCTCACCGTAGCAACCTTGTATTTTTGAAGCTTTCTTTTCCTCTTTTTGCCCAGCGCAGAGACGTGACTTATCTTTATGTTCTAACGTGTTTCTTAACCGCGCAACCGAATTACGAAGTTTTCCATGGACTACACTGATTTCATACAGTCTGCTATTCCACCTCATTGTGAGGATTCTCAAAACATCTTCATCGATAGTAAGTCGCGCTTCATTTGGAGCCAATTTTGGGCAGCTGCCAGAAGCACTGAGCTGAAAAATTGCGATAGGCAGCATTGGATAGCGGACGCTCCGTTGATGCAGATGTCCTCAGAATCATCATAATGTTCTATCCGAAGATGCAACACCAAAACGTATAATTAGACACATTTGGTGGTTTCTGGTTGAGATGATATATTCGCTTCTGGTGCAACGACTGTGTTATTTTTCAATAACATACTTTTTATGTAATCTAGTTCGTTTATATAATAACGTATCTCTAATAGCATGTCTTAATGGAGCACATTTCGTACATTTAATAAATAAATAAATGAGGGGCAGGAGTGGCAGACTGCATGAAATCAATGTTCCATAAAAGCTCGATGAAGAGCGCTTTCGCTCACCTACAATATTATAATTTACTTCACAATCCAGACCACCTTCATGGGTTAAATATTTTCGAACTCCGTCAAGGAATCCAAAAGTGTAGCCAGAAAATATTTTGATTCACGCAATTTTTAGGCGTAAGGAGAGAAATACAAAGCATAGAGAAATGTCATCTTCTCTTCGTGTTCACCAGAGAAGGAAGGAGCTTCAGTGCTACTCGAAGAGGTAAGTTCGGTACAATATGAATGCAAAAGAGCAATGTCAGTTAAGCTTCTACAGGGCTACCTCGACCTATGCGGGAGCTTATGTTATCATTGTGCAGGACAACATGGTCTTTGCCATTGGGTTCTTTTGCTAAATAACCCCATTCAAAATGTACACTTCATGTCCAAGCAGACTATGCGGATGTTCTCTCCAGAGCAATACTTATGCTTTCACAGAAGTTCGTTGATCGATTGCTGTTTTTGAGAACGAATACCTTTTTTTGGATCCGAAATAGATTAGGAATTAAGAATATTAGGAAACACTTTCTAGTCAACAGAGCGGGGCCTAATTTCGAAGTACTTATCAAGAATTTGATCAATCCGAGCAAACTAGTAGGATTTCAAAAAACTTGAGGAGTATGTGAAATCCTAGAGAGAATGATTAATGATCTTTTTACTCCTTACTATCTTCTTGCCTAAACTCAGTGTTTTACCTCACTTTGTGTTTTAAATCAAGTAATGTTTAGGCTGCGTTGTGCAATGGTTGGATGTTGATGTTACGTTGTATGTTGTGTTACACCGTTTAGCCTTACATGGACACTGTCTTGTTAATAAAGACTAATACTAAATATTTAATCCGAAAGAATGTTGTTGTTTCAGGCACAACTTCTTTTTTACACATTGCCAATAGCTCAGCAACTTTGGTGGTCGAAACCGAATGCCAGAACAGGCAGGTGTCATTAGGATGATGCAAGTTTTGTCGTCTTGATACTCTGCTTCACATGCTCAAGACTCAAGAAGGTTGTTCTTATTAGGTTGACGGGAAAGTTCCTGCGGTTTCTGGAACAGCAAATTTTCCTGACTTTTCAAGAACAGAGAAGCACATCACGAAATTGATAAACCACCATTACGTTTTATCACTCCTTGTCCATTTTCGGAAAGCTTTTCGATGCGCTCAGCATAGAACTGTTCTGGCATTGACTCGGAAAAGTTGTCCAATCAGCAATCCAAGTCATCTTACATCTCGAACGCTATACCTTGCATGGCGTTAGAGAGCAATAAGAGAAGGTGGCTATCTTTTGGCGCAAGGTAAGGGCTGTACGTTGGGTAAGTCAGCACTTTCCAATCAACTCAGATAACTGGATAAGGCAAACACAGCACAACCTGGCAAGCCACACCCCTGAGAAATGGAAGGCAGACATTGCTGCAAGAGGAAAAACTACGGCATTCCGTCTGCTAAGAGCAACAAACCCCGTGTTTCGGCTGCGTTTTTTGCACGATGAACTGTGGTGCAGTTCAACCTGCGTTCTGCCTGCTCCTTGCCAGTTGGCCACACGCCCCCTGGGAGGTGAATATAAGCCGCTGGTTGAGCATCGAAGTTTAGTCGTGTCTCCGCTCCGGCGGAGACAAGGGGAGCCCAGCGAGACTCGTTAGGCTGGCTGAAGCCCGGGTAAAACCGTGGCCCAGTGCAATAATAATTATTTTTGGATGAGCTTGGGTAAGCACGCACTTGCCCAAGTCTGCAGTGCGAACACAGCCCTATGCCCATATTGAGCTGCGATGTTAGGTTTGAGACATGCAAACCAGTTCATCGCCCCCGAAACACAGCCTTCTAGGGGCGAACATAGCTCGTGGGGCGACAAAATGAGCTTTCACCTTGCAGTGTAACTGCTGTTCAAACGTGTTCGGCCTGCGTTCGCCGTCCCGGAATCTCTGAGAAAGTCAGGTAGCTTCTGGTAAGTCATTCTTTTAGTGTGTGGATGAATATCGTTGCGTAGAAATCGAATCTTGCCGTGATTCAGACTCTAAGCAAGATGATTCGCCTAATGGGTCCATGCGGACCTTGCCAAATGTAACATCTTGTAATCCTTGTCAAAAGTGTCGCCATACAAACCTTGCCGATTTCCTCTCCATGCAAATATTGCACATTTACACTCGCGGGACGTTCCACCATTTATGTCTCGATCCCTAGCAGTGCTGGAAGACGGCTCCAAAATTCACCAGATCCAGCTCTCATTTGATGTAGCCCAAACCTTGGTAATTATACCAACGACAACAATCAATTCCGTGCGTCACTTCACGAGATCGATGTTTACCTCTGAGATCCATCGAATCCGTGTCGGAGGGCACGATGCTCGTAGGTGTTGCCGAAATCCAGCAGATCCAGACTACTGCGCACTGACGTGCTCGGTGCGGCACACATTCTTCCGACTTTTGCATTGTCAGTCATAATTGTGCCTCATTCACCAGGAAAACGCTTCGGCAAGCAAGACACTTACCCGTAAAATGTACTGCCAAACACATTCTCTCGCCAAATGGGTCATCATTGAACTTCAGAGCACATATACAAGTCGCATTCTAGTGAAGGGCATGTTCCTGAAATTGATAGCTGCACTTATGGTCAATTATTGCAGAGCAGAGATTCTGAACAGCGCAAAAGAAAAACGCCGCAATTGTGGTTACGTTCATTCTATGCTTTGCGACAGGTGATCTATAATATAATCAATTCACATAAAAGCAAAGCACCTATAAGGACAGTTCTCCTGTCCTATTCTATCATACAACAGCTCAGGTCTCAAGAAAAATTGAAAAAAAAACCGCACAAAAATATTACCCAAATCAAAATATTATTCGTGCCAGAACATGTAGGCGCCTCATCCTGTGAAAATTTGTCACTGCTGCTGCTCGAAAACTATGCAACTTTTATGTCCTTCAATGCAATTTCACATATATTAAGCATAGTATATACAAACAAACAATATATAAATAAACATCCGCAAATTATCGAACTTCTCACATAAATAAACAAAAAAGCATTGAACTGAAACAGAAGAAAAACTAACCAGCGATAAGTACACAAACGCGGGCTGCTCAAGAAGAGCAGTGAAATCGAATAGCTACGATTCTAGTACTAAGATTCTTCATCAGAAAGGCTCATGCATCGCATGAGATCCACAAACTCATCACAGTTTTCCGGAAAAATTCGACGCGAAAAGAACGATTGGAGAGATGCAGCATAAAGTTGAGCGCCTTAAAAGACGCTGCCTACGAAGCAATGCTCTGCAGCAGGATCTTTGAATGTTGTTGGGATGCTTGACTTCAGCAATAATTCGGAGTGGAGGAGTTTTCCGAGCAGAACTGGACCTTGAGAAGATTATCCCACCTGCTGGGATTGAGCAAATGCCGCGACTTTGCTGGGTAAACTCCTCCTGTCTGAATGAATGTAGGGCATAAACTGTCAAACAACCACAGATTTCACCACTTCCCCCCAGAGAAACGCGCATTCTTGAACTACTCACCCCAACGGTGGGATGAAAAACCACTGAGATTAACAACACTATGTCCAATCAACAGCCTCGCCACCCGTAGACATAACAATTTGGCCAATTAAAAAAACACAAAACAACACAACGGCTAATGTCTACGAGAAGCTCGTACATTCAAGCGTCGAAGCTCTGACCAATCAGAGAGGTGGGCGGGCCAGTGGCTCTCCAGCCAATAGCATCAACGGAACTGCAAACACCCTCCATACGTGCATCATGCTAGATTACCGAATCGTCACCAAGCGTGATTATCGTTACATTGTTCGATGTTTGATGTACACGATCGCCTGGATGCCTCCGCGGATCTCGCCATTTTTCATCCATCGGTCGCCGCATCCGGGAGGCACTCGTCTCTTCAAACTCATCGTCATCACCTCGCACCACTGTGACCATTTTGCCCGTATGTTCATCGCGTATCGACGAAGTTCGCGCTGTTGACGAAGGTCTTCTGGGTTCGAATCCGTCACTGAAAACAAAAACCAAATATAATATTCATCTACCAAAAAAGCAGTGGGAGAAGTTCTGAGTGCCACCTACCTGTCTGCTACGATCCTTTGCGGGAATCCGTGTCCATTCGTGGACGGATTTTGCCTGGGATCAGGTGGTGGTACGTGTTGACCTTGGAATGATGAAGGAATTCTACGAGTTGGAATCTATAAAAGGATATAATAAGCAGTGTTAAAAACAATGAACAAATTTGTATCAACAACCTCAAATGGAATTTCCTTTCCGTTTGGGATTACCTGACGGGACTCATGAAGACTTGACGACGAGATGCGCGAATCATCAGTCGGCAACCTGTAAAAAAAAACCTGTAAAACAAGGCTCTAAACAAATGCACGTCGTTTCATTTTATTCTATCAGAGAAGAGCATTAGAATATTAGACCCTCTTTCTATCTGAAAACTCAGACGCTTCTTTGGTGCGTAAAAAGTCGAGGATGGTGGAGTAATGCAGAGTAAGATAAAACAAGAAGAACAAAAAACTGAACCAAAACAAGTTAGCGAACCTTGAGCCAGGTGCCGATGGTGCCCTTGAATGTATAGGTTTCCGACTTCGCCGTGGATGAGGAGATCGTCCGATAGCTAGAATGTAATCCATGGGCTCTAGCGTACAATAGACATACAATAAACACAGATACTGCAGATCCATATTCGAAAATTAACGCGACCAGAAGAAAAATCGACGAACCAACCAGTTATTATATTTAGTAGTTTCCATATTTTATCGTTAGCCTAGTACATTGTACGCGACGGTTTAGCCCGATCTAGATGTCTTCAGCACTAGGGAAGAAAAAATCCCTGGGCGCCATCCACCACCACGTTACCGCTCGCTGCACCACTATCACTCAATTTTTGATTTGTTGGAGCGGAACAAGAATTGATTGACCTTAGGCACTCATTTTTATTACCTAAATCCTGCAATACCCGGATATCAGTGGCTGCCACGGACATGCGGAGAAACGCATATCCGCGACTGTCAGTGATATCTATGTCTGATAAGGTTTGTTGGTTTAAAAATGATTTTAAAAAATCCTGAGCGTAAAGGAGGAATCCCGGAGAGATGTAGGTGGAGTGGGGGAGAGGACTGTGGTTTTGCCGAGTGACATAGGGCTGTATGAGGGCCCAATTTTTACCATAACGACGCTTATCCTTGTTAGAACAATTTCTTTATGAAGTCTCGAAAGTCTTGAATACAAACACTCCTGTCTAACTTATGGAATTACGTGAATTTTCCCGATACAATCGCCGAGTGGTAAGGCGTAGGCGCCCCACGACGTGACCGTACCCTCAGATGTAGCACATAACGGTACTCAACAACCACAGGATTGCATGCAACATGAATTGGAAAAAAGAATGGCCTCACGTGAAGCTTGTTAGAAATTAGCCAGATGGAACAAAAAATCTTGCGTTTTTGGAATCGAATGAAGAACCATTACAAATTAAAACATGCAAACAGAATATTTATTCACCAAGTAACACAGCAAGCACATGCAGCTGGGTAATTCATGCAAAGAAGCATACTTAGTAAATTCAAGCATGCCACATGCAAAGCAGGAGGTTAGTGTAAGCCACTGACAGAGAGGTTGAAGAACAGTGGGTTCCAGACTTCCAAAAAATGTAGATCACAACAAACAAAGAACCAGTAACAGCATTGCAGCAAAGATGAGCAGATATTACCAACAAAACTACTAAAAAAACGAAAATGTGATAGAATTCCGCTCAACTCTTGTTGGACACGTAAGCAACACAGGTTAAATATAGTGAAAGCTCAACCAGCTAGAAGTAGCCTGTACAAAAATAATGGAAACACGCATGCATATGTAGGAGTGCAGGGGAAACTGCCACGAGAAACTTCGTAGCCGTGCTATATTGCGGAACAGGAACAGGTGGCCCTCAAACTCCACTCGAATGAACACTAGAAAGGTTGGAAATCGAGAATTTTATCCCTTCACAACCCCTTTTCCTCATAAGTCAACGAATTTCTTGGTTTCTGCTGCCTTGAAGCGGCAAATGTCGATGAGCGAGCAAAAGTCCGGGCACATCTCAACCCAGACCCAATAAAAACGTCAGCACTTACAATTCCAGCGAGTTCCTAGAAGAGTTCTGAACACTTCCCCATCCTCTACTTTTCATAACCTAAGATTTAAAACAGAATCGTGGAATAATGAACCACCAAGTCTACACTAATCGCCTAACCTTGCTGACAATCTGGATTTTGAACGGATTTCTATTTACTCAATGCACCACTCATGGCGCGCCAAGAAACAAACTGGAAAATACGCCGAACAAACGTATGTGAAATCATTTGTTACCTTCTTGCTGCCGTTTCGATCGATGCTACGGGGAATTTCATTTATGATCGGTGTAAAGAGAAAGTATTCACTATGAGCAAGCGCATGTACGCAGAAAATGCTGTAGACCCATGAATGAACGTAACCGCGTAAGGCTGCTGGACTATAGGAATTGGTAAGTACATAGGTTCGTCGGCTTTGGAGGTGAAACCACTCACATCAGCCAGCGAGATGCCCTCATTCTCTTTTTTTATTTCTGAGATATTTTCTATTCTGGAACATTTTTACAAAAATATACAGGAATAAAATATTTCTAAAGATTTCTAAAATAATCTGGACTCATGGTATTATTTGAACCAAAAGAGAGGGATCGGTTGAGTAAATTCTCGATTTCCAGCCCAATCTTCTGACACCATCTGTCCATTCCCTCCCTAAACATGCACACACAGCAGATTCCATTAGTGTGGATCCGATCGCACGTGCAGCACCGCCTGCTTAGACAGGTTAGGACATGAAGCGGATAGATTAGTCATAATTAAAAACGGTGATATCATTGCGAAAACACAAATAATCAGACTGTCACATCGCTAGTGATGCGGAGCGTATGATAGGGTCCACTTTCTCCGATACCTGTGCAGCACGAACGCAGCCCGAATGGCGTAATGGTTCGGTTAGAAACCCTAGCAGCAACGGTTATCAATTGCTGCCATTCTCCCCTCGATTGCTGCTCAATCTGTCAGCCCTTTAGCAGCAATTGCTGAGGGACGGCAGCAACTGGCAATCGTTGCTCAGCAATTGCTGCTAAAGGGCTGACAGATTGAGCAGCAATCGAGGGGAGGATGGCAGCAACTGGCAATCGTTGCTGCTAGGGTTTCTACCCTACCCGAACCATTACGCCGTTTGGTCTGCGTTCGTCCTGCACAGTTATCAGAGTTCGTGAAGTCGATTATGCCTAGCTAAGAGTCGCCAAGTCCGTTGCAGCCTCACTATCACTATCAACTCCTCTGTTCACATAATACTCATAGTAGAACTCGTACATCTCATCGAAAGCACTATCAAACTCTGGCCACTCACACGCCGCATGGCTTCGCCGCGACTTGATCTCCTCCTGTTCCTCTCGGATTGACGAGATTGGACGCGCCAGGATGGGTCCTAACGCTTTCGTTGGCACTTCTGGTAGATCTTCCGGTTTCGGCGGAGGCGGGATGTGGAGACCATCGCTCTGAAGATCGCGAGATTCTTAGCGCCTTTTAATAGCCTTGTGAAAGTAGAGTGATGGCAACTACCTTCAACTTGCTCAACACCTCTCGTAACGAAAACATCGTCTCATCATCTGAGTACCCGAAATTATTGGCAAGAGTTGTCTGGACAAAATCCATAAAATTCTCTATTTGTAATTTTCGTATGGATTCTGAAAAAAAAAACTCCATTGAACTGTCATAATGAAAACAAAAAAAGAGACTCTGAACCATATGGAAACCTAAAAACTCACTTTCGTGCATTTTCATGATATTTATCGCCATCGCTAGTAAAATAGGATCTCCTTCAAGTATGTAGACATCCCACAACCTAAAAATTCCCATTTCGATATAACGGCTAAGAGATCAAAAACCGTTTTGAACTGCTCAACTGATGACTGTATGTATAGAATCAAAATACAACCAGAAAGTATGGGAACGGAAGCCTACGAATGTAGGGCCAAATAGTGAAGAATTTTGAAAAAAAAAAGCAGAAAGAAATGGACCGAAAAATGATGGAATATAAACAAGGCATAGAACGGAAAATATCCTTACCTTAACGCTAATGAAAACGGTACCCGATCAAGGAAACAACCAAACCACCATTTGGTGAGGTAAATATATGGAATATCATTCTTTTCCTGAAAAAAAATTGAGCAATTATCATGGAGTTACGAGATCGTGGAGCAGGTGAAAAAAATGGAAGCATAACATCAGGAAAAAAAAACAAAAGCTCCGCCTCACGTAGAAAATAAGGTAAAACTTACTAAATGCTTATATACCCGTGGTCGATACTTTTTGAGCACCTTCTTAAAATGAGCCTCAAAACGCGAGAGTTTAGGAAAACCGGGAACAAAGAATCCTGGAATACCAAATAGAAAAGATGTGGCGACTAATCAGCAACAATTCCTGACAAACCACGAACTCACCATGCATAGTGTGTTTCTTGCCTACCATCAACGCATGTATACACCAGAACGTGTCCTCCTCATCTAAGTACATCAGGAACAAAGCGGCGATTTGGCTCATTCCTGTAAACCAGTTTACAACAATGTAACTGATAACTGTAATAGGTCATAAATGTGTATTATTACCTTGGCAGTACCCAACCTCTGTATTGTACATAGAATACGCGGCAAGAACATTCAAAAGAGACTGTTGCCTGAAACCACAGTGATCCTACAGTACAGTATGAATTACATTACAACTATTGATAACGCAACCTACTTGACGTCATATCGTCTTCTAAAAGAAATATGGTCTCTATACGTCCTGTTGATGTCCAGATCAATTTGTTTGATATCCTTTGACACCAGACGGGCTCTTATCAACAGCTGCTGGTAGACATCTGGTCGAGCCTCCTTCATTTCGAACGCACCAAGGAGGCGTGGCCAAATCTGGAATAAGGACGTTGAGCCGAGGTTCATTCGTAACAACCAAATAATTAATATCGGTCATTCATCCATAAAAAACAAGACTTGGTAGGAAAAAAGTAGGCTACAGCAATCTACTGCAAGCTAATGGTGGTAACAAACACAAACAAGGTGCGCTGTATTTAAGTCGACTGTCCATTTCTAACACATTGGAGGCTCGATTGCCAGTTGCCCAACATATTCAGATTTGGTTCACGACATCAATTCTGTCCAAAGACCTTATACAAGCCTCTTTTCTAGGTGTCGGAACGATGAATCCCCCTCACTGACCCTATTCTGAATAGGTTTTAACTAATTCTACCTAATCAGGTAATTCAAGCCAGTTTTAACCACTATTTTTCGGCAGAATTAATATCGTAAACCAAATTTGGGTCAGGATAACAGGCCGAAACAAAGCCTCTGCCCTTCGATCAAATCGTCTATGAACGTCATACGCAATTAATATGCACCCATGACGTAACGCACATCAAAAGTGGTGGCAGTAAAATAACAGTATGTTCTGCAAGAGCCATATTTTAGTCCAAAAATGTCCAAACATAGTACGTTCTGCGAGAGCCATATTTTAGTCCAAAAACTGTTAAAACATAGAAGACACATTTTTATGGAGAACAATTTACGGAGAAATGCTTAATATTTTTACGCTAAAGATGCAATAAGCTCGAACCCTTGGTATTCGGGGAAAAAAATCTTCGTATTTCCACAAATGACAAAAATAGATGAGAACCGAATTAAAAACAGAAAACTCTAAACAAAGAAAAAAAGAAGTAATTGGTAAACTAATGTCTTAACACACAGAAACCTCTACTTTAAAAATGAAAATAAGGAAGAAAGGCTCACCTTCATCCGCAGCTTCTCTGGAATTCCTTTCCAAGTTCTTTCTTCTAATTTCTTCGGTATTCGACCTTTACTCCATGCCTAGGATCAGCAGAACATTAATATGTGTTCAATAGGGAACTAGCGCCCCAGATGTCATTAGTTGAGCATTGAAACCCAGTTGTTGGATGGTAATAGAAGAAGCAGATTGTAATGTCACAAATAAGAAGAAAAAAATTATTAAAGATCAAATTATTATACCAAATAGAGAAACCAAAGTAAAAGATAACACATACCAACTCCATAGCCAACCACTTGTTCACCCGTTTCACCTCCTTCTCTACACGTCGACGATTCGCACGTTCTTCTTCAGTTGCCTCATCAGCATTTTTGCTAAAGGAGAGAAAGGCAAGTAAGAAACGCATACTTCCATGGAATCTATAGCACAACTCACTGCACGAAGCCGAAGCGATCCATTTTGGCGTACACATCAAACTCTGGATTCTCCCATGGGTCGATGTCCTTCGATTCCGGGCCCTATGAATAGGCGTATTAAAGATTTATTCGGCTATAATCCTGATCACCCAGTGTAATGGCGAAAACGTTGTGGCGGCGTGAACACCATGTACAAGGGCCGATGACCGCATTCCTATCCAGAGTTCGGCAAAATCCTCAAAAACTTAAGGGGGTTGGACAGTCTGACCTTCTCATACTTCAGCACGATGTTGTCTCTTTCCTCAAGTTCTCTTAGCTCCGGGTCATCTTCCTCGCCACTGCTAGAAGTCTCGTCGTCGGCTGGAAAAACAATCATGTAAGGATGCCTCGTTTCAAATTAAATCGAAAAAAATAAAGCTGGAAAGATTTAAACAGTTAAAATCGTAACAATAACCCAACATCAAATAATTTTTTTTTCTGTTCTACGTGTTGTACTGAAAGGATACAATTCAGGGTATCAACACTTTTTTAGACATTTTCCCCTAACTCAACTGCCTGCTGTGAATCTTAATCAAATCTTTTTTTAATAAATAATCGATACTTCAATCTTCTAGCTTTTCGAACATTCGATGATTCGAAAGACTCGAAATTCGATCTATTCGCATGTCGAATCAAATCAAATTTCTGCTATTTACAACATCAACAGTTCCCCTCTTCAATTCGTTTCTATTGCAACAATCCCTACCATCCGTTTCCGCTTTCCTCAGATCTTCTTTCGAGGGACACAATTTCGTGATCGAACGATTCAGATGCTCTCTCAGCGGCTCGCTTAGTCTCGTCTTCAGCTGCTCCTTCACTCTTAGACTCGCATGGCGGATCAGCGGCGAGAATTCCCTCACGAACGCAGGCGACTGGGGCGATGGAAGGCGGAATGAGCCGGTCTTGGATGGGGGTGAGCAATCACCGGGGGCGAATAGATTATGGTCAAGTTTCAGTTCACGTCGGACTATTCTCGGTGATACGTCATCAGAGTCAGAGTCGAAGGAGATGACGGGAAGCGCCAATGTCATCGCTTGTAGAGATCCTTCTAGTATCGACTAGACCAACTCAGCAAATATTGCATATATCGCATAGAATAAGATGTGACCTACAAATGAGGAATTCAGTTTTTTTTTCGGAGATGATAAGAACGAAGAAAGCGGCACTGATGCACACGGCACAGGTATTATTGAAATTACCCAGGGTAAATGTGCTAACACCCCTCAACCTCAAATCTACCCAAAGTTAATTCGGGCATCAACACATCTGCCCTGGATGGTCTCAATAATACCTCCAGGCCAGGAAGAACGTGTAAATCAAGAAAACGACAGTTTGGTACTGAAGCTTGTTAGAAATCAACTACTGAGGAGTAATTTTGATCGCTACCACATAATCTTGGAGCTGTTTCATTTTTCACTACCGTGTTTTTTATGAAATTCCCAGCTTTTTTTTCGGAAATAGCTTCGCCGCATTCAACGAATAACTAATGAGAAATTGCTCTATACAAAAAAGACCAAAGAAAATGACGTGGCTAAACATGTGTGGTTAAAAAAGGCTCCTAAGGGTTAACAACCAGAAGAAATTTTGAAGAAAAAAAACACAAAATATCCCAGTAACTTCTTCGGTTTAATACCTCAATGTCACTCTCTAAAAATGATTATCTGCAGTTTTCCAACACAATTTTTCGCCGGGAGGTAGAATTACAACACTCAAACTCAATTTCGCTTTTATGTATTTTGATAGCACTTCTTAAAGCGAGTTTAACAGCGGCTGCTTCATTTCAAGCAGCATCGGTTAAAGCTCGATTATGAGCCTCGGATCCATGATCAGAGAAACTTGTAGAAAACAAAACAAATACAGGAATTATCCTCCCACCAAAGCAAGAAAACTCATAATCCCCTAGTAATAATACAATACCTCGCCTATCCTCACTGCTAATCACTCAGCAAAAGAAGCTAGACAGCATTGTGGAAAATCATTGCTGTAAACAGAAACGCATGAAGAAGTCTTTCTTCTTCGCTCTTTGTTGGCTGTGAACGATAGACACCAAGAATCACACAATGACTGGCGACGTTACTGCGCTCTGCATAGCTTTCTTCACTTGGTTTTAGCAACCAGTGTAGCACTTCGAACCTAACAATTGCTTCTGATAGCTCGGAAATTGCAAAATAAAGCCTTAGGGATTCTTTCTAGGCTAACAGATTAATAATCAAACATCAAAAGCAAACGCTTACAAGCATAGCAGATAGTAGACTTTATGATAATCTCGAAAGAAGTCTGTCAAAACACTTTGAAAAAGTAGTTTTGCTTCTTCAAATCCTCAACGCACATCTTCCAATGATTGAAACTTGGCAAAGCAGTTTTCTCCCATCCCCCTTCGTTTTTGTAAAATACGCTCCCACTGCGCGAAAGTCAAAATCATACAATGCTCCAGGAGGGTAGTCTGGCACCACGGAGAAAGGGAGAACACTAAAAGACAGCCCGAAATCCAAAACCTGCAGCAGAGTCTACAGAAAAAAAAATAGCAGCTGCTACTACAAATTTCAGCCAGGAGGATGAAAAAGAGCTTTCTCGTCAGTCCAGTGTAAAGAAAAGAAAACTAAAAGACAAGGTGAGAAACGCAAAAAATTAACATTCACAATTACATACACAGCACAATGAACTGATTGAAATTAGTTTCAAAACAGACAATTAATTATACCAAGTGAATGCTATGAGTACTTTCTCCAAGGTTACGGGCACTTTCTCCTACATTAATTTATAGTGAATTTACTGCTAAAATACCCTTTTCGCCTTAGATTGACTACCTATGTAGTGCTGAACCTGTATCTGCTTGGACAAAGCGTTGCTCATGAAAAATTAATTGGAATCCTCAAAACTCGAAAAAAGAGAACAACAGCTTTCAGTTAGCAACGCAGCGTTGCATACAAAGTTACCAAATGTTAGACCAACAACATGGAATCGAGATGGAAATGCGGCTTACAGCTAGAAGAACAGAAATAGAACGAAAACAATGGACGGCAGCTTCATGTCAAATCGCAAGCAAATTTGTCTGCAAACTAAAAAATCGCAACTAAAAAACTAAAAAAAAATTATCAGATCACTACCTGTTCTGAATTAAAAGTTTGAAGATAGAGTGGAAACAAATGACTATTCATTCCTTATACTCTTTCTTTCGCTCGAACATTTCTGCTTTTTCACTGGTTTTTGAATGCAAATGCAATGACAGCTCTTTCACTCCAGCAACGGCTCCACTTTATCGGACGACAACTTGCACAACACGGGCTAGTGCCTCTATGCAGAATTACACCGGGAACGCCGCATAGATCGTGAGAAATTCTCATGCAGTAGCGATTCGAGAACGCTTCCGCCTCAGAATTCAAAGAAAAAAAAGCTGTCTAGTCAAACACAGCTGCAATGTTGCCACCAGACTTTGAAATAACAGCTAGCCACACCTCCAAGTGGGCGTGGCTTCAACTCACACCCATTCTGGGTTGCATTTCTAAGCAGGTGAGCTCGAAAACAAATAGAATAGCCGGAAAAGAAATGAAGAAAACAACCATCACAACTGCCACAACAAAGCTCGCGTCTTAATTAAGCACTCTCTTACTCAGAAATAAAACCCAACTAATCTACCAACGCTTTTCAGCAGAATAACAATTTCGCAACGCATGATTCCAGTTCGCGGAAAAAATCCATAGCAGCTTTAATTAATGAAATTCGAAGAACGAAGCCAAGCTGACAATGAAAACGGGAAGAAAAGCTAGTAGCGCTGGCCGTAGAAGAAAAACACTTTACACCACCATCGCTCACCACTAGGCACCAAAAACAACTCAAACTCGAAAATCTCCACGAATTTTTCATGGCTTTTTGCTTTCGCGTCCATTATCTTCCGTGGGAAGAAAAACAACAATTTTCGCTCTAGAATGCTTGAGGTTGAGACCACCAACCTACCAAATACCCAGAGAATACTAATGAAGGTTTTTCGGACAGAAAAGCAGGGAACTCACAAGAAAAAAGACTTCCAGTAGGAGACTCACTGAGCACATTCAAATCCCCAATTCACTATTAATACAGTGTTATACAGTGTAAACTAACAAGAAAACGGACTACACCAGATTTTCGTATTTTGAGATTCTGCTGAACCAAATGAAACAATTACCATCCGTGTTCACTTATTCCAGGAAGACAGGGTGTCCATGTCAGCATACGAGACTACACAATAGGATTATTACTCAAAAGCCATGGAAAATGAGGGTATTGCAGAAGTAGTTAAGAGTGGGATGTTGTTCTCGCTGCTATCTCGGAATGGACAACAATTACTACTTATCTACTAATTTACCTAATATATGATGCCAATGCGTAACCTTACCCTTCAAAAGCTACTACAATAACGCTTTCTAGTCTATTTATTTAAGCAGCAAACAAGTTTTTCGTTCCTTGAAAGCTAGAACTTTTCTTTGAGAAATATCGAATGTGAAGTAAGCGATCTACCGCCCAAATATAACTTGCTACTAGTCAATGCACCTCCTTGATTTTGGATAAACGCCACCTTACAACGTGTTGCTCAATAGATTGTCCCAGCGGTGACAGATGTCGCGACGCCTATCACCCCTAGCATAACCTTGGGTTAAAATTTTCTTCGTGGAGAACAGGTCCAAACCAGGTGCTAGCTCTAAATACTGTAAATGCTCAAATAAAGCTGCAAGAACAAGGAAACATCACTCTCTGAAGTGTTTTTAAGTATATCGAAAATATCGAAAAATCAGCTGCAACAATGCTCACGTGTGAAAAACAGGCACTGCCTAAGATCATCACTGGAGCAAAAAGCACCCCGCCTATGAACAATGTTGACAGAAAACCTATTACTCAGCGCCAATAAAAAAAGGGCTCCAGCTGAATTTTGATAATGACTAGGAAAACGCTCTGACCAAATCTTGCCTAAAATTGCAGTTGTCCAGGGTACGTAGATGTCTACTCACCATGAATGCTAGGCCCTATCAAATATAAAATCTACCCAAGCCCGATTTCTTCCAGAGAGGGGTATTCACAGCAAATCTCGACGGATTTCTTGAGTTTTTCGGCGCTAATAATGTCGTTAAGCGTCAATGCTTGGTTTTATATTTTACAACACCCAGCCCTGCTACAAGGCAATGAAACGATGAAATATCAAGATGAAATTGCCTTGCCATCACGTACTAGAAATCCGCTTAAAGAGAGAACCACCACAGTTCTTGATTAAAAGGCGTAATCGGTAAAGACTCTAGCAACAACATTATTACGACGTCAAACAAGATCTCAGAAGGGTTCTAAGTACGAAACTAGATAATCCCAGAAATCCTAGAAGAATGGCGAATGTATGACTAGCGCCTTACACGAAGGATAACTGGAAAATGAGATGAAATTCACAGAAAACCAGAAAGTGCAGGTTCTCCATGAAAACGTCGAATATTCTAGAACTCTACGCATGTCTAATATTCTAATATTCTGATGAAGCATGCACCATGTTTCACGCCTCTATAACAAGCAATTGCAACTCGACGTCAGCTCGATTCCCCCCCCCCCCCCCGGTTGATTGACTTCCCAGGAGTTAACGAGCACTGCGAAGTACTACGTCCTTAGGAGAGACGACCACTGAAGTATTTTCGACACCACTCTTTTATAACACTGGTTTTTGTTCCATACAGGGGGGGCCATAAGTTATTGTACAACGTTTGCTCATTTATTTCTCCACCAGCAACACATGGATTATCCTGCTCTTTTCGCTGCCGAATAGAGCAGGGATCAAAGTATCTTACAGTTAAAACCCGTTTCCCGGGAGAGTTTTGCTTTGGAGCAGTTGGACTTAGAACAGGTTTTTGAAAAAAGCGGGTTGATGTGGAAATTTTTTACGAAAAATCCACCAAATCTCTAAAGTGGGGTGTACTGCTTAGATGCATCTTAAAGAGCAAAGAATGCTCTTTCTAAAAATATCAAACTGTTTTTGTGGCTGTTTTGCTCGGAAATTGCGGGCAGAGTTAGTGCATTTTGCGGCACCGAAAGTCTGCAATGAATGTTTCCGATAAACTTTTTTCGTTATCTTGGAAGTATCCAGGAGGTTTTTGTGATCAAAAGATAGAGCAAATCCAGCTCTATTAAACAGTGCCTAGTGCGGCAAAAAATATTTTACTACTGCGGAGAAATGGGCCAGCAAACGTTGTACAATAACTTATGGCCCCCCTGTATTTATGGGCTTGCAATTTGAATATATCTGATTTTTCTTATCATTCAATGACTCAAGGATAATCTCAGTGCATTAAACAGAAGGAAATTTCTTCTAATAAAAAAGAAAAGAAAACCGGAAAGTACAACACAATGAAGAGTACATCCAAACCAAATTTCTCCTTCTGCTAAGCAACTCAAGCACTCTGGCTTCGAAATAAGTACAGATCAGCTGCCAGCTGCCAAAGGAACGATAGCTCCTCAAGTTCATATGCTGCAGAACTACCTACCCTCGGCCCTAATACCCGGGATCAAGACTTCCATTGCACCATAGCGTCGCAAGCATCTCTGAACTCATATAGCCTTTGATTCACGCAGTGACCATTAAAAAACATGCTAAGTAGTTTTTCTTTGAGTTTTTAGTTGTGACAAGAACAACAAACATAATAAGCGTTAGGGAACAGAAATGCAACGAAGCTACTTTAGATAAATTAGTAGAGCCATCATGCACCTTGTGCAAGAAGGCATAAGTAGTATTCCTGCTCTTACGGGTTTCTAAACCCTGAAAGCGTCATCGCACAAGAAGCCTACCATCCATGCGACAAGAAGACAGTCTCGCACCTCGCTCGCACCTTGTTAAGAACCATCTGATAACCCCATAATACATATATCCAAATCCATGATTCTGATCATCATAATCACTCAGTGATTGCGACTAGCCATTTCATTCACATCCTGACTAATATTTATGCTAGACCAAGAAGTTAAAACGATATATTAACTCAAATGTCTTCTTTCCTCTAAGCCATGGTATAGTTGTCAATGTGTGGATCTTTTGCGCCAACGAGGTTTGGAAGATAGAACAGTTTTATTGGCCTAACGTTTCGGCGCTATCGCCGTCCTCAGATGTCTGCAAGGAGACTTGCGCTGAAATATCTAACGTCTATGCCTCCAAGCATCTATGCTCCGAGCTTTTGACAAGACCGGGCTTTTATCACAAGATGAATAGATGCCTGGCAGGCTAGATGTTAGATATTTCAAAGCCAGTCTCTTTGCAGGCGTCTGAGGACGGCGATGGCGCCGAAACGATCTGCCAATAAAACTGTTCCATTTGATAAACCGTGTTGGTGCAAATTTATTTATTTATTTTTATTTATTTATTTTAATGCACTCAAAGGTGCGCCGATGAAAAAGAAAAAAATGATCCACACATTGATGTAAAGTAAGTATTAACTAAGAATTTCTTCGCTCTAAGTTAAAAATCCACGTGCTTGATGGAATCTGTCATAGGAAAGGCTTCTTTTCGGGTGCAGCTGAACTACCGGAATTTTCGTGGACTAAAAGAACAAATTCATCAACAGTATAACAGCAGTAAAACAATCTGTGGACGTGAACTAAATTTCGGGGGTGAAAAGCAAAAGCAGAGCAGAACTCCTCGGACATTTTGCACAATACATAGTGTACGCGAAAGAGTTGTTCCGTTCCTTGACAGCGGCGGCAAAAAAAATAGTGCAATTACTTCGACGACATCAATGACTGGCAACTACGACTCAATGCAGGGAAAAAAGCTAGGACACTATGGATGAGACTAAGAAGTTTCGGTGAGTGGGAGGGTCAAATATAGTGGGAACATGAAGTGGGACTTTTCTAATCCTGACAGTTCTAAGCGGAATCGGGATGTGGAAAGTTGTGTCCTCCCGGATCACTTTTCCAGTTTTCCTGAGCCATTCAGAGAACTAGAAAATCCACTCGATAGTACATCATTACACTGCAATCTCGCCATATTTTTTAATGTCCTTGTTCCTCTTGAGTTTTAACCGCAAAAAAGACACTCCTCTGATTTTTTTTGCCTTTCAAGAGCTATCCTATTAATCACAAAGAAGCGCTTCGATTGAGCTCAAAATCTACAACAACTAGCTATCATCGCAGCTACTACTACGCAGAAATTTCGCAATTACGTTTCCAAACGTATGTAATTCAATTACCATATGAGCTGCATGCAAATTTCAAGACTTGCGAACCAAAAGCCACCGAAGCCTCTGGCTCTGCTGCTTATCGAGCCAGCAAATTGAAAAATAAATTCGCATGCAACAACAAAAACACTAATTCATCGCTAATTAGTGGTAGCTGCGTAGCTTAACTACTACTAACTACTACAGTACGTGTTGCTTGCCGCTTAATTTCGAAGCGCTAACCGCCATTTAGTGCCCCTACTGATTGAAAACTTGAAAGGTGAAAAGAAACAACAAACCGAGAATTCCTCCTATGTAAATCCCTAATAAGTAGTGAAAGTCTGGGATTCTACGGCTCATGACTCACGGCTTTTCAGAGGAAATAGAAACCGGAGAACTGCTTTCAGTCCCCCTCAACCTCCGTCTAAGGGCAATCATCGAAGCATTCGCCAAATTCGGCATTAAAATAGGTGAGACAACGACTTTCTTTCGCCTACTTTCTAATGAATAGCAGCCTCGAAAACAAAAACAGAAAATGGAATATTTAATGCTGGATTCCGGCCAACACTGGGAATAATCCAGAGTATCCTGAAAACAGATGCGGGAAGATGGTGAGAAAAGAAACAGAGTAATGGTCACTCTGAAACCAAACGAACAATTCTTGGTGAGTTCTCAGAGAGCAATAAAAGCGTTAAAAAATTAATGGATTTCAATATAGACACAGACGTGTGCATTTTTGAAATAGTTATATGCGTCAATCTGATGATGTACGCGTTGAAGGAACTGAACTGCTGAACTAGGGCAAAGGATCTGTTTCAGCGACCGTTCGAGTTGATTCGAAAAATGTGTACCTACATACCAAACTAAACCATTCACGGATGAACCAAATATTTCCATGCTCTTATTTTTGAACGCCGCTAAGGGTCACCGTGCTAGTTTTGCAGCACTTCTTACTTGATTATCCAGGGGTACAGAACTTTGTAACTGCTAAGGCCGTTACAACGTTCTTAACGTTATAAGAAGTGCATGTGTACTTCCCGTAATAGTAAATCGAATTAAGAAGTACGCACCCACAAAACAGCTTACAAGTGGTCCGAGGGAATCTTCGAAGTATATAAACACTTGAACACAACGCCATAAGGGCTACAGATGGAAACAACGACAAATGTTCTCAGCAGCAGTGTCTCGGGAGCCCCTTTTCTTACGCTAATTGCAGCAAATTCAACTTTGAGAGGAAAAGCAAAAACAGTAGCTATGCATCCGTTTCCAACGATGTTTAACCACTCTGCTACATATCTACATAATTTATATGCCCAGCTTTTCACACAGCACAAATGCGATGAATCCATGAAAGACAAAGTGGATTGATGACAGGGGTGGTCACATTCAGCGCCTCATCTCTGGACCGCACTCGATATTTTTACGTGAAAAAAAATCATCAGGAGAAACTTATTACAATGTTACAAATGATTCCTTATAGAAGAGCAGAGAACCCGTTCTTGAAACCCTTTTTTGTGCAGAATCGGAGAAATTCCGCCACAAGAGGTGTTCCACAATAGAGGTGGGGGGGGGGTGTGGCTAACAGAAGCAACTTTACCCATTCTTGCGAGGAATCATGTATAGCATTGCAGTCGACATTTCCTAGATTTCTTCTATACAAAAGTCTCGGAAACGCTTTCGAGACATTTTTTGAGCTCACTTGTAGCTCACTTGAGACGCTTCGACACACCTGTCAGCTAGCTATACGAGGCATGTAGCTGCGTTTGACTTCGAAGATACAGGGTATACTCAAACAACATCACAGCATTCTGGTGGGGCTCACAGTGCCTCAGCTTACCATCTATTACGGGGCGATGTATTTCAAAAAGGTCTCAGTTCAAGAAAATGTATATGAATGTAAAGCTTTGCCCCGTGCTGTGTTACACATTTATTTTAAATAATGTACGGCTGATTTCAGTGCTATTATCCAATCAAAAGCTACTTGTTTAAGGAGAATAGTAGAATGTGGAAATGCAAGGAATCCTAGGAATCCAGCATCCTTGAATACAACACCACTTCACCACCTCGACCCTTTAGCACTTGAGCATCACGTCGGAAAATGCATGCATGAGCTCTCAAAACTTGACTAAACGCATCAAGACGTACATAATATGTACATGGGTAAAGTGGCAAGTGACAGCAGCCATTGCATAAACGAGTACATTGAAACATTGCTCACCAGGCTGCTGCAACTATGCATATTTCATGGCATTTCGTCCCATCAGCAAATCCAACAAGGCCAAAGTACCCTACCCGTCTTGGAAGCCTAAGTAGCATCACAAGCTTTGAAAAATACCCAGAAGGGATGCAGAATACGTTCTTCAAGTGACAAGAGCAAACAAAAGCATCACTTAAGCAACGAAACGTTGGAAAAAAAAAGATATCGGTTACTTCTGAGATGGGAAAAGTTGAACATTGAGGGAAGGGAAACAAGATAAGACACTCCGCAAGCTAAACAATTCCTTCAAAGAAATGCGAACCACGTCTTTTCTTTTGATAGAAGTTTTCCTCTCAAGCTTTGACGCAGTCATGGCGGAAAGCGGGCTGATTTCCTATGCATTAAGACTACAGCACAAAAAAAACTTCCATAATGGTCATGAGAGTGAAACACGACAATAGAACAGCCCGGAAGCCAATTATAATTCTAACTTTTCAACTATGAAAGAAATTATGTTTGAGGAAATGACGTAAAGACTAGTGTAAAGACCAGAGCAAATGCTAGACGATCGATTAATCATTATGAATAAAACAATTTATTTTCAAGCGATTCAAGTGAACCAGTAGAGAAAAATCGACCTCCTACTGCATCCTGTACAAAACCAATGAATGAGATAAAGTTGATTTCTTACTGGATCGAATGTGAAGATGACAGGAGGGAGAAAGAGCATTCAACCAATGAGGAAAAAGGGTGCTGAGATGACTCAGTATCATCACATTTTTTCGCCTTCTTCTATTTGTTCCTGAACGTGAATCTAGGAGAGTGAAGTCTCACAGGGCAATGAAACGTTAAATTCAATGGCTTCAAACATGAGTAAATCACTAGATTTTCATTTATACAATCAGCATGAATGAAAAAATCGGTCTAGCAATATAATGGTACGAAATCTAATCTCTTATCCACGCCTCTTCCTTCTCATTCTTCTGTGATTCATGCTCTACGCAGCATCAAATAACGGCATATGAAGACAACCCCTATCCCATTGCAGCGTCTTCATTAAGCCAAATTTTGTTTGTCTTCGGAGATACGTCACAGACAGCTTCATGTAACTGATGAAACCAATTCGCAAAACATCGAAAAGCAACGGAATAGCTAAGCGCGAACTGATCGCTGCCCATTTGGATGCATTTCAACAGCATTAGACAACGAATTAGAAAATCTGAATGAAATTATTTTTCTCTTCATATGAAGAAGAAGCATTCCACTTCCGTTTCGCAGAGATCTCTGGTCTAAACGCATCACGCCCAATTATAATCCATCCGTTCAGCGACAAACACTAAGCGACTTTCATATACGTTGAATGTCGCGCGCAATATCTATGAAGCTTAATGAATGCATGATGTGCCAGACCAATAATAAAGGCACGGAACGCTCTTCGAATCCATAAAATTAGCCATCCTGGGCGAAAACAAAGGAGTATCCAGACTCACGAGACCTGCCTTTGAGTAAAAGACCGTGAGGAGAAGCATTGCATCGGCATGGATCGTAATGCTAGAACTCTTTTGATGCTTCTCTTTCTTTTCTGCTTGATGTATCAAAATCACTCCTCCAAAGCTATATCCACAAAATATATCAGCGATCCAGTGGCGGACGCAGAAAGTGGGCGGGAGGGGGGGCGTGGGAAGAAAAGTGGGGTCTCCGCCGTTTTGGGGACCCAGACGGAAAATAAAATTAATAATAATATTAATTATAATAATAAACAATAAATAAAAAATATATTAAAAATAATAATAAAAATAAACAATTAAAAATAAACTAACACAAGATTTTTATTTGTATTGTAAAGTAATTTCGAAAATTTGGCGACCCATTCTCGGGGGGGGGCGCGCGCCCCCCCCCCTGCGTCCGCCACTGCAGCGATCTCCTTCATTCTTGCATTTGGAACACAAATTTGTTCTTTTCATTCTATGGTTTCATTCAATAATTTCAAAACAAGGTTAACAGCAAACGGAACCTTTTAGCAAGAACTGGCATGGAACTATACATCATCAGACGAAAAATCGACTGTAATTTCCAATTTCGAACCTAGTTTCAATACCTTTCTGTTATTCAACGAGCAAACATTAGTAAACCCGAAAAAATTTCATAACGGTCGAAATATGTAGCTCAAATGCTAACCATTGTTATTTCAAAGAAAAAAACCTAATGCGGCTTCTAAAAGAAAAATTCATTCTAGCAGTTAAAGGGTTTAGTGCATCGCGAAGGGAAACGGGCGGCACCGCTGTTGCATGAGTGGTGCATTCAAGCACTTCTCTCCGCACAAATTCCAGCGATGAAGGGCGAACTGGCACCGGAGGCTTTGAGAATTGTTCAGACGCACCAATAAACTGTCCAGAAATCCAGAAAAAAATACAGTAATGAAGAATTCAACAGTATAGCAATAGAAAAAATTCGATGTTGACTATCCACCGGATCAATGGCTGATTTACGGAAAACAACAATCAACGAACGATTCGAAAGAAAATGGTGTTTGCGCGCCCGAGATTTAAATCCTGGATATCCGTACACAACTGGTGGGCGAAAATTGGCACAAATCTTGTAAAAGGGCACAGAGGGGGAGCTGAAAAAGCGCGGAAGCCAATTACGAGTTAAATTGCGCACAAAGTCACGGATTGGTCGCTGGAAAAAAAACTTGTCCCTATGGAGGTGCTATGGAAAATGTTAGGAATTTCAATCTAGGACATCCAACAGACAGCATCTCAGAAATAAATACCAAAACTGGTTGGTAAACTTGTCCAATGAACCAACCCATCAAGAATGCAATAACAGCAAATGCTGCCAGCACTCGGCTTCAGGCTACTTTAATATTCCACTAGTTCATGTCTGGCAAAGGGGTGGACATATGCAATTCTAGCGCTAGGATAAGTGCAAATGCAAGACTATCTGCACATTGACAGCGTTCTCCTATCAATTAGCTCGACTTAAAGAATAAATGAATAGAATTTCTTTCATAAATACAGCAATGTAATAATTGAAAACTATCCCGGACCAGGGAGTGGTATCTGCTTACACATTTGAAAAAAGTAACCCTTCAAAGGAATAAAACACCCAACAGCCTTCCCATTCCCTTCCCATTTCAAATGTAAACACGTCGCATAATTTCCACCTAATCAGCTTGAAGGCTCACCTCTGCCCCCCCCCCCCATGGATCTCTGGCGACTCCTGTTAAAAAATTGATCTCTGAACTTTTGCCACCTTCAGCTTACGCTTTCATGCATAGAATTGTATTCATCAGCATTGCTTCACATGAGTGCTCCAGAAACAAAAAACTGGTTATGGTTCAAAAACCAAAAAAAGAAAATTTCATGCGCTGGAAGCATCACACATCTGACGAAAAGTTTGGCAGGTTGCATAGCTAGTTGTTCAATTCCTACAAAAACAGATGCCACATCGATTTGAAGTCAGCACCAAAACAACGGCCTTCCATTATTCGACGTTATTTCACGCACACTAGCTTAAATTGCTTCCGCTACCGATGAAGCCAAAACAAACTTCAATTCTGCTGCAGCATTAGCACAATTCGTTCATAGTACGGACAAGAGTCGAGCGTTGAGATACCTCCCCACTCTCTCTGTAGCTATAGAAACTGCACCGACGCAGGGCAGGGGGTTCGATCCTCTCTACTGCCGTCACTTTTGCAAAAACAAATTCTACATATAAAGGCAATAAATTCACATAAGTGGTATGTGATTATAAATGAATCATTATTCGTGTTTCCGGATCTACGTATGAGAGATCACCTGCCAGCCGCGCCGCGTCTGCTGCGTTTCCACACTCTAATTGTCTGCGCATCCACATATTCCACTTGTATCAATCTTCTCATTATGCGTTGTGGTGCTACAAGCGAGTTTGGCCACTAGAATCTCCAGTACGTGTATGTATGTAAACATGGTGCAGTATAAACGCTTAGTTGTACCTGGCTTCGAAAAGGTTTTTTTTAGACTATTACGTCCTTTTGGTACTTCTAGCTTCGCCATTTCAAAAATTCTAAAACCTTTTCCCCTTTACCTTTATGAACACCTTTCCTATAACTGCCACAATAGCCACCAATGGTAGCGCATTCACAACCAACCTCAAGTATAGACTACAACGTTATTGCTTATTTGTTTTAGAGACGAATTTACCCAGAATTTTCTCATCAAACACCTTCAAACCTATTCAATGCATCCAAAAAATACCATAACCTAACTGAATAAAGCATATTTTCATGCAAAAACAGTTCACAGCTGAGCAAACATGCTAGAATTCGTTTGCAAACTTTATTAGGCGGAAACTGAGCACATTAGGGCGTGTTCCATATAGCAGTGCAGGAGGATTGCTCTATAGATAGGGGCCGTTGACAGATTCCAGGAGGAAGAATTCACCTGTTCTCTGACCCTTCTTTAACGATTCACTCATGAATTATGCAGCCTTTATGAATGGGCTGGTTTTGTGGTACCTCAAAAAAAGTACCCGAGGTCCATTACTCAGCCGCTTATTGGTAATAGTGAAAAAAAAAGCTACACACTTGGAAAAACTTCGCTGGAAAGTAGGTGCTGGCAAGAGTTCAAGATGTTTTCCAAAGTCACACCAACTAATGACTTTCCAGGGCTGTTCTCCAGTACGCTGCTCTCCAGTAGTGAATAAACTCTCAGCACGTCATAAAATCCATAAAGTAAATTAATCCACGAAAAATACGCATCCACAACATGCGCATCACATTCCCATGGAAACGCCTATCACATCATATAACATTCTCTGACATTAAAGTCACGAAAGGTCAGTCAGGCATGAATATGTGAGTGTATCGGAACTGTGCACAGAAAGTCGCCATAAACTGTAAAATTGTGGCAAACGGCGAAAGCAGCTCTGTGTGAGTTATCAAGGATTAGATACTGGGTTCACAGCACCGCCCATTTCCGGCCGCTACAGACATTATCAACAGCAATCAGGAGCAGCAGCCATATCTCGCTCGCTTAGAGCATCCCCAGAGTTCGCTAGCAATCGCGGCGATCGCCACTACAGCGACTATCACTATCACTCACATCGCCAGCTCATTTTGGGCACATCTTCGAGAGTACGGGAGATGACCTCCGTTTGGCAGCGATCCATGGCGATGTAACGTGGCAATCGATACGTATCATTTTCATGATCCCTCTCCTATGTCGCAGGTTCATTTCTATTCATTTTGAACTGACGAAGTCTGGGGATACTCTTATGATCACATTAAGCAATTCACACGAAAATTTCGCACATTAGAGATCCGGAACTTCCTGTATCGCTAGTTTTTTTTTGGCATTCTACGCATCTCTACTTGATTCAATAGTTTTTACGGACAACCGCAAAGCATTTTCAGGAACAGAAACGCACAGATGATCGCAAAGGTGGAAAGAAAGCAATAAAATGCTGAGATTCGGAGAGGAATGGCGCGCTCGGTTCCTGGACCTGTGAGCCCCAAACCACTTAGCCACATCCCATATAGATTTCACATCATCAAAATGTTCGCATGAATACCCCACAAAAGGCACATCAATCACAGGGCCTTCCTTTTAGAAACAGGGAAAGAATACTTGGGATATCGTGAAATAGCTGCACCAAAGGCGCTGTAGCTGTACAACTTTAGCGAGAATCAGTCGCTTTTCCGTTTTCAAAGCATAATGGTCGCGGATTGATTTCCTCTCAGACACTTTAGATTCTGTATGGAAATTATTGCATCACGCTTCATAACCGTACAATCATCTGAAGCGATCAACTGCTTCCGAATAAGAACTCGTGCTATAGTCATGTTCCTACATCACTATCAGCCATATAAAAAACAACGTAGCGCCAGTTTCCACCACTTCGATGTGTTAACTATATTTTTATCGTCTTCCGGTATTGCATTTTGCGCTGTCGAAGCCCAATCTTATCTCAGCGAGACATTTTCCAAAAGATCCAAAAGATCTAAGTATAGTAAGCGTAAGACTCGCCAAATTTTCGCATAAGATGAATGATGTATCGGTCATTTTTTCATTACAAACAAGGGCTTACGAGTATAAAACACTGCACTGCAAATGGCAGTGCGATCGAGTTCTGCGATTGGTCAGTTGCGTAAATTAGTCAATCGCAGAGCTCAGAAGCACTGCTCCTCCTACTCTAATAACTGTGCAGAACGAACGCAGCCCGAACAGCGTAATGGTTCGGTTCCCAGCTGCTGCGATCCTCCCCTTGATTGCTGCCGTCTTTCATCAATCAAGGGAGGATGGTAGCAACTGTGAACCGTTGCTGCTAGCGTTTCTAACCGAACCATTACGCTGTTCGGGCTGCGTTCGTGCTGCACCGTTACCAGAGTAGGTACCAGGTCTCACGACTGCCTTAGCGCGGTCTTACAGTAGCACCATTCTCACATAACATGTATGCATCAGCCAAAGCGGTAAAATATCGCTTTTGATGAGAGACCAATCAACCCATTCTATTCACATCAATGGATTAATCAAAACGAAATCCATTACGATAAATTCCGCCCACTTTATTGCTTCACTTATCATTGATAGAATTGACGGAAATTACCTATGCAGGACCAAACAAGCGAGTTTTCTGGATAACAATTAAGAACTCCATCGTGCCTATAGAAATTAAAACATTAATAATTAATCAATTCTCAAGTCTCCATCAAAGATCTGTTTTAAAAAAGGTTACTCCTAGCTCATAAAGTGCAGATGATTTCCGAGCAGCTATCTATCAGTGAGCTGTGCGTGCTTTCGGAGCATATTAATAAAGTGCACAGCATGCAACGATAAACCGCGCTTCCGCACTCATCCCATTAACGAGCGCATTTTCCCACCACTTCTGGATTAGCATCGACAACGATGTCAGGGATGTAGTCCGGAGCGACCAAAAGGGATGAACGAAGCGAGGGGGGGGGGGGGTGGGGGTGAGGTGGGAGCCTGCGACTTATTATAGCCATGGAACGAAAACACATGGCCATATCACACTGTCCCCATTCCACCTCCATAATACCAAAAGTGTCATTCTGGTAAACAAAACCTGGGTCTTCAAAAAAGAATGGTTGGCTAGACGCCCTCTTTCCTCAAATAGCATTTGAATAGAGAAACAATATTTAAGGAACTAAATACAGAAGCAATAGACTGAAGGAACTTTCGCATCCACAAGCTGCTAAAAAACAAAACCATACTGCTATGTTAATTCTACAAGTAATAGCTTGAAATTTCACATGTTATCACTCACATCAAAGGATTTACACTAATCAACAAGGAAAGGCGAAAAAGGTATACCAAAACGAGACATTATTAGTTCCGGGGGAGCTGTTTTCCTCTTTTTCCTCTCCTCCATCTAAGTAAAGAAATATAACTGAGTTCATTTACTGCATTGCTTCTTTTTCTACATTTCCATTGATTCTTCCTCTTACTTGTTTATTGTTACAACAACAATCCATCAGTTTTCTCTTTTATACTACCTCTCCGTAAATTATTACATGTATAATAATATTACTCACATAAAACATGTTTCATCAGTACATACAGTACTCCATCAGTACACGTTTTTTGTGGTCAAAAAACCTTATATCTTTTCTAATACCAATTCGAGAGTTCCAGCTTCAACACTATTCTTTTTTCAAAATTTAAGCACTTCAACCACGAAATTCGGCAATAAATACTGCTCACTTATCCCTGCCCACGCCACCAGGCGAAGGCTGATTCGGTGCAGTGACGAAGTGGCATGCTCGAGGCGTTTAAAACGACGTGGACGAACTCGGCCGATGTCGTCTGATTGCGTACGAAATAGCGTCTTCACATGTGCCATGAGTGCTACGGCACTCGCGCAGATTCACAACGAATCAACGCCATGCTTAGTTCGTATCTATAAATTTACCTCCTTATTTCAAACGCACCACGGAAAAACTCGCGAAATTAGGACAGAAATTCAAGAGGATCACAGACACGACAGAAAATGATACAAATGACCCAAGGGCCCGGATGCACCACTGAGATTACCCATGGTAAATATCTTATCGTGACAAAATTTGTCCTCCACACCCACTGCCTTGTTCAACAACATGTGACGTCTCGTCTATACCCAGCCGCTAGCCATAGGTATGAGATTACCCATCCTTCCAATAATGCATCCTGGCCCAGGGCGTGAAAAATAGAAGAATGGGGAGCCGAGGGAATATTTTGGATGACAGAAATGCAGAAGTGCGGATGACAAGTGAGCGCTCTTCTTAGGTATTCATAAATGAGAATGAGACAGTTGACAGAACAGGGTGAGATTACCATGGTCTTTTGAGGTACTCAATAGCAAATTTCAATAAGAGAAATTATTATAACATCTGAAAAGAGACAATCTCCATAGAAACTATGAAGTAGTTTCCCACAGATGTACAGCAACGTCTTGCCAGACAAAACCACCTTTGCATTCCTATTTACATGGAATGCATAGGTGCGTAAGACGTGCTGAATTAGACTAGCGATAGACCAAGACGCGCTCCTGACGCAGTTCAAACGCAAGTTACGCACACACACGTTTGAGGCTTCGAGGTTATTCGCGGCGATGCGGTATGATTCCCATTCATTCACGTAGGTATCATGCCGGCCATCTCCATGGAGAGAAATCCTTTGCGAATGGATGGAATAGCCCGACGCACGCCACTGTGTCGTACAAACTGCGCTAGTCACTATATCAGCCTTAAATTCCAAATGGTAATCATTTCAAGCGCAATTTATAATAAATGCGTCAGACGTGCGTCAAAAGCAGTTAATCGCGAAGGATTTTCCAGGAAGACCAGCCGACACAAGCAGAACATCATGAGAACTACTGCAAATATCTAGAAGCCGCAAAGACGTGTGTATCACTTGCGTTTGAGCTGCGTCACAACGCATCTCCATACACATAGCCGCACATACGACGCACGTATAGGCCGAGCATGATTCCCACATTCACTATTTCACAACCGTTTAGCAGCAGGTGCTGGCAAATGCTTGATAATGCATTAGGGTCTCAATGATGGCCCTACCCAACGGTCGAGAGGCTCAGGTATGAAGAGTTCTAGCTCTAGCCCAGGCCAAAAGATAGTAGCCCGCTTCTGATGTTGAGTATGGAGAAAAAGGCCTCGCTGAAACAAACCTGAAGTTCGTTGCGCTTACCAGTGTGGGCGACGGCGACGTGACTTCCACTTCCTCAGTTAGATTGCAAGCTGCCTTTTCATTGTCAAAAACAATTGACTGCTCGCTAGAGGTTTCTTTCCATGTGGGTAAAAAGAGTAAATGGACTACTTTAGATGTCTGTTCCAGTATGTTGCACCACATTCAGTAGAGCTATGCACAAAAAAAGGTCCTTGCTGGAAATGGTAACTCCGGATGTAACGTTTCCCTAGAAACAGATGTGATGCCTTACTGAGAATGGGGAATTCTCCAATTTTATGGAATAATCGCTTATTATTCGATGAATAAAAAGATTCTGGAAGACAATTCCGAGAAAGGAACGGCAATGAACGAAGCAAACGTTACCGCACAGCTAACCACAGCAACCTAAACTGCTCTCAGAGGCAAAATAACCGATTCTCAAAAGATATGGACAGATGAATGGACCCCAACCGGAAGCATGGACCACGAGATAGACCTCATCGATAACCACCGCGATTTGCATGCTTCCGGACGGACAGAGAGAACATGTCGACAAGCAGAAAACGAATTCTTATGCGCTAGCAGGAGACTGCAGTGTGAAACATCAACAGAAGACAATTATAGTCCGAAACCACAAACTTCTAACGAACAAGACCACGAAGCAAATATGCTAACTCAAAGAATGTATAAACACACTTTGCCCAACATTCCACCCTTCCCATGAGGCCGGAAAAATTGCCCAAAAAAGGCGCTTGAGCCCTGTGGGAGAAAAAAAACCCGTGATGATCATAAATCACAATGAGTTAGCGCCTTCGTTCATTTCTTAAAGAAAACCTCCACCATTAATCTGTTCTCAAGCCAAAATGCTCTTGTACCTAAGACTATTTCGTTGGATGCACTAGCCATCACACTACAGCTGATGTTCAGAATGGATCTATTGGGCGGAATTTTAATCTAGCAGTGGATACATCGCTGAGATTACCCAGGGTAAAAATGTCAACGCCCGTATTAACGATGGATTAATTGGTGAGGAGTAAACTCGCTTACCCTGAGTAATCTCAGTGAAGCATGCGGCCTAAGATGGAATCGTTTAGTACCCAATCCCAAACACAGCAACTTCCGCAGAATCTATGGAATCTGACACCATTCAGCAAGTCAGAATCGAGGGAATTACTGTGAAAGCTTCGTAAACCAGAAATACCGGAAGAACTAAGAAGGTATTCAAATTCCGAGCACAACTTCAAAAAATCCATACGTAGATGTGCTTGAGAGCAAAACTGCAACTTGGGCCCTAGATGTTAATTCCCTTTCGAGAAGCGAAGGGCAAAAAAGCAAGCGTGTACGCGTGTACTAATCCCGCTGCCAAAACCATGCATTCCATTAGTCATCAATGCGAATGAATCGGCAAGGCGGTAGGCATTCCTTAGAACACGCCAATTCACAGCATTTGGGCATATACTATTATAGAACATAAAGTATTCATGAGGTAAGGTTTTCCCTAGTAATCCAGTAGAAATGACCGCTTCGCATGGGAAAAAACAGCATTGTGAGCAAGCACTGAAGCCCTCCGACGGACAAATTGCGTGTTCCGCAGAACGCTGCCCGCTAACAAAAACCCACTTGACTTCAATTAGAGCGAAAGCACGGGTCATTCCTTGAAATGAGGAAAAGGAAACATCTTTTGAAATTTCCCGCCCTTTATCAAAATCGCCTAAAGAGAAATTGCTCCTATTCATAGTAGGTTTAATGTTCTCAATGGCGTCATGACACTATGGTTCTTCATACATTCGTAATGCTCACGCTCAGCTCTGTCATAAGAGATCATAGATGGACCACAAGTTTTTACCGAGAAAGTTTTATTGAAAGGATTCAGGATGATAACAAGCTCGATTCAGGCATATCCATCATAACCAAATTCTAAGATTCATACAGCAAGATACCGCCAAAATTGGCCAGGTAGGAAAAACCAGGTACAGAGTGGTACAGGTCTCATTCTGATTCGGAAATCCCGTTTTTTCCTATCCTAGAAACACAGCCAATGCTTGAGAACAACTTAATCATCTTTACTTACAGACAGTTCTACCAAGTTCCAACTTCCATGTCTACAAAAATCCTCATCCAGAATATCCACACGAGAAGAGTATCCCCATGATCTGCGCTACAATGGAAAACTCGCAGCGGCACAACATTTCGTACCAGAGCAATGCTTTCACGTTTAGCGAACAACATTGATATGTCGAGCGATGTTGCGTTGCTGCATTTCTGTCATTGCCGTGAATAACAAATGAGAAGTCCGTCGTATAGCCATCTATGGCGATCGCAGTTGTTAGGCTTTCTCAAAGACTCTTCGATAGAAGTATTCTTTAACCCAATAGGTCGTTTAAAAAAAACTGGAAGAACAACCGAAAAACAAAGTTCTAGAAACATCGTTGCCAAGCCAAATATATTCGAGACATGGACACCCGTAACTGAAAGACGCTCAAAAATTGCACTTTAATAGAATTATCCTCCAAGGAAATTGCGCAAACTGAAACTGAACAGGCGCAATTTTTAATTTGCCTCCTCAAACCAATTTCTCTTCAATAGCATCTAAAGCCAGAGTCATCTGTGAGCCCTACGCGCGATTTCTATCTTAATACGACAGGTGAAACTTCTGTTTATGCATGTATAAATCTGCTGGATCTGATGTTAATCTCAAACGCGCCAGAAATCGTCTGTTGCTGACTTTTAATCTCCTCTAACAATAAATATTAGGGAACGCGAAAATTGCATGTAATACACCACCAATATATCAGGACGTTGGTTTCAATTGAAATCCTCCTTTCTTAATCGCCGGTGCTAATCCAGCAGTAGCTGCAGTAGAATAGAGGAAGGGAAAGCAGAGCCATCCGATATTCTACCGGAAATGTCTCTATAAGCTTTCTTCTATGATCTATACACGCAGGATCAAATTACTTCCAAAAAATACTACCCAAAAATCCAAACCCTAATGTTCTGCAAAACACTGCACACCTATTGCTGTGGTGAGGGCAATGAGGACATGCCCCTCGTTCAAGAAGGAAATTAAAAAAAAGCTTATAGCATAGCACTAGGTCATATGAAAGGCATTCATGGTGCGAAAATGAACGAGTTTCTCGCCAGGCTCATAATCGAGCAGTGAACGTGGTCGTTCAGCAGAACATATGAGAACTCTCAACAGACAACTCAACGCCCTGATTATCGAAGACCACCACTGTCAACACTTCTGCTTTCGTGCTTTCAAGTACCTGCGAATTACAAAGCATAGTGGAAAGGAAATGCTCAAAGATGACGGTGGCGAGATTGTCAAAGAAGTTCCCCTTAGTCGACATGCGAATTCTTACGGAATTTGGACCATTGAAGATGGTCGTAAATTATAATTACAGACTTCTTTGGCGTGTACGCCTCGCTGTCAGGATATCAAGCATCCCTGCCAGAACGTCACTATATTCTCCCAATAATGGCGACACCTCGCTTCGCCACCTTCGTCGATCATCGATGGTCACGACGTATTATTTTCGTGCCACACCTGTAGACGACCCCTCCTGCCGTAATTCCTCAACACAGAGTAGCAGCTCGGTGAATGCCGAGTACAAATAGAGCCGTACGGTCAGCTAGTACAGCTGTTCACGGTGATATGCAAATACAACGTCCCAGAACAAGCCAGTTTTAAACAACAGAGTGGATGGTGCTCCCTAAATCCAGAAATGATTGCGATTCAAGTTAATATGACAGTGAAAACAAACAATCCAAGAAGGAAACTTTCATACATTCACTATAAATCGTCTTCATTTCTATCTCCTAACCTGACCACACCTCAATCGGTGCCGAAAATGTGCTGTTCTCTACGAAATCATTCCTTTCAAAAAATACGATGGAAATAAATGACCGCACTTAAATACGGGGCCGATATATGAAATCACACTAAACGATTCAAGAGGCACGGAGAAGTACGCGCGTCTTGATGAAGCCGCTGCCCGCACAGCAAAACAAAACCTCTAACGTTGTTTTTTTCATCAGCCGCTTAATGAACACTTTTATGCCTCTGGGGCAACAGACATGTCCAGAATCAGTTGCGGAACACCTTAGCACATCAAAACACATTTTCAAATGAGTTCAACCGTACTATTGCGCTACAACCTGTGGACTAATAAACAGCAAATTCTCATAGAGGGCCCACAGGGAGGCAAAACAAACCAATACTTGCCCCCAGGCACAGCGCGGTATTCTAGAATTCTCCTCTAAATTGGTTCGACGACGTGAAATGCCGATTCGATTCAATACGGCTATTGCTCGTAAGGAAATGGCATAAATTACACAAAACATCACTATAATACCCATAAAATTAGGCTCAGGAAAGAACCAGAGTTCATGCATAGGAGGAGTGACAAGATCTGAAGAGCAAAGATAATCCAGCCCATCTGTATGCGACATAAATTCGAAAGACTATGTAGCACATCATTAGCTATCAGTGGTGCGCACGTTCGTTTCGTTTGAACACCTCCAACACCTTTAAAAATCTAGGAATATAAGTGGAAGGATAATCATGGAGCTCAGGACGCGTGTCCGGTGTGACCAGCATTGGGAGGAGAGAAATTGCGGTTATGTACACGTTCCCATGTGTCTAAACTTTACTATCGGATATAATTCATCCAATCGTGTATTCATTCCTTACATCAAATGCGATTTGCAAACAAGCGGATACGAAGAATCCGTAGATAAGCTCCTTTTGGATAACAGACTATCTAAGCAACATCAGAATATCCGTCAGAGAGCGTCTACCCGGCCGGGTAAAATATATTTGATTCGGGCGCAGACTCCCCATAGAAATACTAACCAATCAACTAATCAACAGAAACATTCTTCTCAAGTGACAGCTTCTACAGCTTATTTCATCAGGAACTGAGATATCTGGTTATTAACTGTGAACTCGCACAGCTAGCATGTAGAGTGCTATACCTGGAAAGACAGAGCGGCTCAGCTCAGCGATTGGCCACTTTATACAACTAACGAATCGTGAGACTACCTGCACCGCCCTTCCAGGCACTACGTTCAACAACCCAGAAACAATTTTAAAAACTACCAGAACAGAAAGGTAACTTCCTCTAGATGTGAGAAGCGTTATTATTTCATGCTTTAAACACAACATGGACTTTGCAGACTAAAACTTAGAAGCGAAATTTTCATTGAAAAAAGGACATTTTTGATAAGCGAGTTCAATGAATAAGCAACCATTAGAAACGAGGAGAAAAATGTGAAAGCATGAGGAAACGAAAAATGAAAGCATGAGGAAATGAAAAAGAGGGCCTAACAAGTGTAATCTGCTCTGAGCGGATACATGAAATGCCATTGCAATCGTCCCACAGCAAAAACAATTACGCTAAAAGCGCAAACGAAAAGCTCATCAACTAAAGCGTGATCACTAATCACTCTGTCACATATCAAACACCCATAAATCAACAGACTGCGCGCTCATCTCCCTAGAGCTTGTGGGAGTGGAACAAAAACGAACTCATTATTTCTTGTATGCAGAATAAAAAGCCATTCCGTAGACTAACAGATGGCCTCGCTGCGCCCTCGAATGCCATGTGCAGAAAGGCCCAGAACACAAAGCTGGCTGGTTATATGGCATTCAATAGCGATAGCCAGGCAAACACTAGCCGGAAGTGTGAAAGCAGATGGAGAGCTGTGGCGTACCCGTAAGCCCTCAATGTGTACTTGAGATTTGGCTGGACAGAGCATCACTTGAAGAATATGCATGGAAATGCTACGCGTCACTCAAGTGATTCGTCGAAGAAGCGCAGATAAGAAATGCTCAGTGGAAGCGACAACAAGAAAGATGTCAGAATGCTACGAGCCGCCTTTAGACAAGTTTTCAAAACAAATCTACGATGGCCACCGAGCTGCTGCCCACAACGGAAAATTCGCATATCAACACCTACCATAGCGGCCTAGCAAAGTGAGAGCCCAATATTGCTCATTTCAAATATACCAAACTCTTCATCTATAGCTGAATTTCTTCCCAAATCCCCAAATCTCTTCCGACACGGCTCATCTAGCTCCAAAACTGACACCTACGATTCCCAATGGAACTCATTGATAAATGAGTTCTCGCCATTCCACGCAGAAAACAGTCCAGAAATAATATTCAGGCATTCATTTCAACAGCTATCGGGAGATCTTCGAACTTTTCGTGCTTTTCTTACAGCTACGACAACACAGGAACTCCAACGGATCCTAGCCGGTCCCGGATAAGAAAACTTTTGAACAACACAATCAATTTAATCAACTAAATCTTTTAAAAACACATGTGTTAGGTGTTCATTAGCAAGTTCCTATCATTCCAGTGACGTGAACACTTACCATTCAAGGGTGTGGAGCGTTACAACTAGAAAGGGCAGCACGGTTCAGCTCTGTGATTGGCCAATTGATCCAAATGGTCGATCACAAAGCTCGAATCCGTCGTCCACTCCAGGTAAACCGCTCCAAACCCACTAACCAATACTATTTGAACATATATAGTTTCTTCCTTGAAAATATGTCCTCTGAAAACCCGCCTTATTACAAATGTCTCTCTGCGGACACCGCACAATTCCTCTGCAGAACCATAAGTACCCCCATTTCACAGCGAAACGTGCATATTCAACGAAAAATCCAAAAACAAAGCGAAAATTCCTAACATCAGAGTTCATACCTGGATTGTATGTACCCGGTCCGTACACATCCGACTGTCCCTCGCTGATATCGTCACCGAGTATATCCGTCTCCTGCACAGGATCGTAGTATCTCGTGCCCTCATACGACACAGATTGGCCAGGGTAGCTATAAATGCTGGATTTAGCAGGATTGAAACACTAATATTCAGCACGTGAACTTAGAAAATCTGCTATTAACAAATGTCCATATTAGAACAACCTTAAAAGTGAAGAATATGAAGAACCAGCAGAAAATTTTTCGAAAAAATGTTGCATGAACTGAATCACTTACTAGCAAGAGAAAAGGCGAGAAAGAGAAGAAAGAACAGGCTATTGTGAGCAATTTGAGTACAGCGAACAAATGTGAAGCAGAAAAACGCTCTTTTATTACGGTGCAGAATAATGCACAAAAACGCAGCCGAAGCAGTAGCAGTTCCAACTTACTCTACGTATATCCTATGAAAACACCGGGGAAACGTGAAGAAGCTGGAGGAGAACCTCAACAAACCTCACTATCAACGAACTTTTTTTTAGAATCGTTTCATAACATAAAAAAAGAAAAAGAAAATAGATAAAAACAATGGTATTTCTATTGGAGGCCGATGAAACTATATGTAACCACTGTTCTCCCACCGATGACCAAAAAGTAAGAATGAATACTAAGAACTTATACTAGCTGCATTCCACATTAAAAGGTTTTGCAACCATGAAATTGTTAATTCCTGACAACAAAACCAAGTACAACAATATTTAACCTTAGAAGTAAGTGGTAAAGTGTCAACCTAGAGAAAATGAACGATGAGTAGGAAATAATGGAGCAATAAATGGTGATATCCAATCAGGCCAAAAAAATTGGCAGAAATCTCTCTCGGGAGTTTTTCAAGGATAATTCAACCATGGCATAGGCGCAAAACTATCAGCCAATGTGCAGTATGACAAGAAAAACCATTTCTTCTATGACTGCATCGAAAGATTGATTGAATACTTGTAAGCGGCATTATTTCGAGACATTTTACCTGCCTTGACTCTGCAGGACCACAAGTGTTACACCAAAACTGTATGGAACTGCTAAAAATTTGTGAAAACATGGGCCAAAATGGGAAATTCCAAAAGAGAGCTCAAGGTGTACCGCAAACCTAATCTAGAAAAAGAAAATTTATGGATTTACAAAAAAAAAGGCTTGAAAAACTCACTCATCATCATGATACCGCAGCAGACTATTTGGTAATCCTCGATAGGCGATATCATTCATCTGGAATGGGAGAATTCTTTCAATAACTCAACAACTAATTAAATAATCGTTTCTCAGCTATGATTAGTGAGAAGAAAGCCACAGCACAAACAATAAGGGTAAGAGAGGAAAAGGAAGACGTGCGAGTGCCACCTCTCGCGAAGGCATGTCATAGTCATGTCGTCGTTCGAGTGGATGAGTCCTCGTCATAGCCTCTACAGTGACTGGTGCCACCGAGTTGGACGTTCGTCGCAGAATCTGAAACGTTACACTCCATGCACGTAGTGCAACACGTCACGCGTTTTCACAGAAGGATTCCAAGGTTGGGTTAGAGAGGGCACAAAATCATGTCAAACAAACATTTAGAAAACAAAGAAATGGCGGGACTCAAAGAATTCCGTGATGATCTGACGGCGTTCAAACAATTCCATTTCCTATAATGTTCACCCAGTTTCAATCAGACTTTCAAAATAATAGTAGCATTTGGCTGGCTACCGCGAGCATGAGGGTTGTGCGCGGGTAAGACGTATACACAAGAAACAGGAAAGAATTTCATTAGACACCATCAGACTTATGACCGTAACAGCTGACAAGCATCGTAAAAGTGATAGAAGGGAAAGAGTGGGAGAACTCCGTGCTTGGATTTGAAGAAAAGTTAAGACCGAGACAGAAAGAATGAAATCTTAATGGATTGAACAGCTGACAAACGTACCTGGCTTACACTAACTTCTTCTCTCTTCTGGAACGAGTAGGACCGCTGAGCACGGCGGTCAGGCATTGGTGGACGGGCATAAGCGTCATGATGGCTTGGAAGCCTTAAAAAAGATTGTATATAGAACAAAGCCAAATTAGAATGCTAAAACTTGTTTGAGTCTTTCCAAACCGACCACACATCCAACTGAATCATAATTAGGGACAGATTCTCAATATTATCAATGAGAAATATTCTTCAGTAAGAGTTCGAATGGGTTTCCATCTTCAAAATAATTTTCACGCATCAGAAACGGAACGGAATGGAACTCCGTCTAGTCTGCTGTTTGAGCAAAGTGACTTCTCTAACGTGATAAGTTCGAAAGATACTCATTAAGAGCTGATTGCGTTGCGGAGCGGAGGACGCGGTTATCGGGATCAGTGGCAGATCTCGCCAAAGCTAGGATACTCCTCGATAGCAAGGGACTTTCACACATGCCGGGAGTAGAGCTTCCCCCGGGAGTGGTGGGACCTCTCACCTACAAAGGACTGGGAAACCCTTGCGGCCTTCTTCCAGTAGAACTCGTGCCACGTCTCGCTCTACCAACAGTCGACCAAGTGGGCAGGAGAAAACCACTCGCTCTGGTCCAGTTAGCGGGAATCGGGCTAGCAATTCTTCTTTTGAGCTTTTGTCTTTACCGGAGTCATCTAAAGGTTCCAACCCACCGAAATCCTCACTTACGAAAATGGTATGGGTACTCACGTTACTCACAATCAGGGACTGGAATCCACATCCTATGGCAAACCGTATTTCAGTCATCTGGTAAGAGAATTCAACAGGCCCTCCCCTATCTTCTAGTAGTTCAGGTAGTTTACTGCAGCGCAAACACCACGAACACCCACGTAACTCATCCAAACTTTGCGGATGATAGAATTAGCAGGAAAAAAGGAGTCAAGCGCTCAGCCGACGACAGTTCTCGCAGGGATTACATAGTTGACTGAAGATTAACAAGGTACGTGCTCTCGCAAGTATTAAGTGAATACGAATGAGGCTATAAATCTCTGGTATATGAGAACACGAGGTCCACCAGCCCGCATCCATTCTCGAGCAAGAGCATTTTCTAAAGGTGGATCAAGTTCTTCTCGATATCGCCAAGTTCGCACTAAGTCTTACACAACCAGTACGCCCTGCACAGAATGATCTCTTCACAGATGCTTTTCACGTGTGTTACACTGTCACATTTCCCACCTCAGAGATTTTCTTCATTGTAACAATTTCTAATAGCATCGCATTCCTGCAATACAGCACCTTGCAGCGCGCTACAAGAAAGCTGGTCAGGTATGTGTTAATTCTCATTAAAAACAGTGGGGACGGGTGCATTTTTAAGGTAAATATCTACAGGAAACAAGTGAAGTCACAACTCCACAGTTACGAGGGAGGGTGAGAGGAAGAGAAAGATGTGGCATAAAAAATTTTCCCCAACAGCCTTCGCAGCACGCTACGGACAGATCCTCCCTCTTCGAACTACAACAAGTCTCTATGCCACCTCCACCCCCACCTCATTTAACCAGAGCTCAGATTCGCAATGCAACGCAGACCAGTAACGTTTTCCAGTTAACCAGGAAGGGAAGATACTGCTTTAGTTTATCCAACAACTCAAATTCATCAGCTGATAGGAACTATACAAGGCGTAAATTACAGGGTGGACCACAAATACGTTAACAACGCTCGTTTCTCCTCTAAAGAGAATTGTTTTACCCTGAAGTTGAATTAAGTTGAGATGTCCTTTCGCGACGTTTTACCGAAACAGTGCTTTGGCCCACAAGTCATGTTTGATTCAGGACTCAGTCAAAAATATATTTTAGGTACCAATGGTTTCATCGAGTGACCATCCATTTGCCTTGGTCTCAATCAGTAGAGTTAGTAGGCTTTGCTGATACCCGAGACCAGGGCTTGTTAATAACCTCTGCTGGATTTGAATCAGTTGAGCAAGCACTTCAAAAAATGTTGGATCAATTGAACCCCAACAACTTGCGCGCCACGGTCAGCGACTTCACTCAGCATCTTGGGTCCTGTGCTGGAGCTGACAGGGGATATCTCGAGGTGAAAGGTTGTATTATGTTAAATATGACATAGCCAACATAAATCCTACAACAGTGTTCCAAATTGCATGTAAATTCATTTTCGGTGTGGACTTTTCTGTGTTACCTTATTTATGGCCCACCCTGTACATTACACGCGTCATCCGCAAGCATTGAATTGCGTTTTTCAATGTTTTCTATCGATTTTCAGTTTCTCCGTGGAGATCAGTCAATGCAGCATGTACAACTTGAATTAAAATACCAGTCGACCGCCGCAATAGCTGCGATTCTGCAAACGCGAGCGTCTCAGATGCGTCTTTGCTGCGTAACAATTGCGACATAACTATCTCTCATCATACAGCCCCACGCATGACACATGCCCTCATCTTGTAAGATGTCCTAGATACAATCGTAATGTAGGCCGCGAAAACCGTTGAGTCAGGCTTCCACGAAATCGATCACAAATGGCAAAGTATCGTAAAGTATAACCAGAATTAGCGCTCAAGACCAGTATACACATCTTAAGTTCACACAATAGGTTTACTCACACACAAATACCAGTAACATGGCACATTGACCTCACCAAAGATTTGTCTCTATTGAAAATACCCACAGAACTAAACAAAAGACCTCATTGGAAAGCCTTTACCTAGACTACCTCAATAATCAATTCAATGAACGTCACACATTTTTACTAATGAGAAAATAAGGAAATTCATTCACTATCCATAAACAGTTTAGAAAAAATATGAGCATACCTACTCACTACTTTTGGCACTCTAATACATTTACCTGCCTTGAAAAGGTAATATTAAGATGTAAAGCAAACAAGCCAAAGGAAAACTTCATTCTTGGACGTAGATTACGGGCAAAAGAGCCGCCGTTCCAACGAAATTTATCGCCTAGAACAAATTAAAATGCTAAGGTCCTTTAACATCTGCACTAGCGAGGTAGGGAGGAAGATTTGTTCAAAAATATTGATGAAAAGCTGCGCATTTTTTTTTGAAATAGACAAACCAAAACAATAAAAATAATACAAAAACCCTCTATGTTTGGGTAACACAGGTCTAAACAGGTAAATCTCACCTGTATGTAGTGATTGATACGCGACGGAACGAGTATACTTTTCGCTCGCTGTGCTTCAGCATGACAGCGGCGTAATAATGGGAAGACAAGCCAAGTCATGTATCTCGCTGCGTCTCTAACACTAACATATACAATAATCGTACCCATTCTCTCTGACTCTCAATCAACTGCTACCGCCCACCCTGCCTATGTGATCAGTCCGACACTGAAGAAATCAAGCAGAGAACAGACCATCAAGCGAACAAACAGAACAAATTGTGGGTCCAATGTTTTCGAAAGTGAACCAAATTCTTTGCATTAATGAAAAAAAAACCAAGTAACTCTTATTTCCAGTCACGAATTAAAATGATTAAGGAAGCTGCCACCAACCAGAATGCTCCGATAACCGTTTATATGTTTGCATAAGATCGTCCAGAAATGCAGCAGCAACGCACAATTTTTATGCTTACTGTCCTCGTTCTATGTCTTCCGTCAATGCTATTCATTTCAACAAAAACCTTGAATGTCATTTCGCTGGGCACAATGTCTACCTAATCTCCGACGAAATCACACCAGAAGCATGGATTGGACGACGGCACACTCAGTGAACTCCAGTCATGAATTCACTGCACGATTACAATGGATACTCAAATTATTACACAGAGCCGCGTTTTTTCGACGTTTCGATTGCAAACAGTAGCAATGAATGAGTCTAACCCAACCCTTTTGTTCAACCCTGAATATAAAATAGTGGCTCAGATCTTCCGATAAACCTGCATACTTTCTAACTAAAGATGGAAATCTCTCAAATAACATTTGATTGGAAAAGACTTGGAAAAATCCGATTGAAATGGATTAAATCAAAAATCTGTCAGGAAACAGATCATTCGCGGTCTAGCAAATATTTGCCTTTATACCCATGGTAAAATATTTGCTTTAATAATCACAATAACTCGTAACTCTTTCAGATCTTTAGTGATAATTTCTAACTCTTTTAGGTCCAATTTGACCAAGGAATCGATGAATAGAACCCTTGCACATGCAACCTGCTACACTCACAAGAAAATATCATTTTGCAACATGATTTGATAGAGAAACTGTTAAATAACACGTGATATGCTAATGCAGAAACGGAAGCACCTAAAACTAAATTCTAACCTAAGGAAGAATGAAAAATGTAGGAATAGATCATTTTGCACGCTGTCGAATGAGTAAGGATGAATTAAACCGTACCGTTTTTTGAAAAGGGAGGTAACACTAAACGGACAGCGCAAAAAGTGCGAGCAAAACAGCTGACGCACAACCCACCACCAACGCATTAGATCATGCTAATTCAGGAAGAACAGCGCAAAATGAGCACTACTTGATCCATCACTTTCATTCAAACGTTAGTGCTTTGAGAACACACTAATGTAGCCTCTTCCCAACAAATAATAACAGCGAGAGGGGTTGAAAACTTGTTGAAAATTGCTGTTTGGAAGGCAAAACCTGATTTATCCATTTTCACTTAGGGCGAACTAGCGGCGGTTTCATTCGAAAAGACTAATGTTGTGTTGCGGCAAGTGGTATAAAAAGTTATTCCGAGGAAACAACCGCCATTTTACCCGAACTCTATCCACGAAGAATAACCTGTCCCTGCGCGACCTCTACCCATTACCTATCATGTACCGTTTCAAAATATACCAAGCTTCACATCATCTTTTTGCCGATCTTATGTTTTTGCGGTTGGTACACATTAATTATATAAACGAGAAGAGAGAAACCAATAAAAAACGAAAAGAAAGAAGAACAGTAAACAGCAAAACACAACACACCTGTTACTGAACTCTGAGCCGCCGTCATGTCTCTCGTAGGAGACTAACCGCGGTCCTGATGGAGTATCCGAATACGAATAGTCCGACATCGAGCACGTATCAGCAGTGAGAATAATGCGAATCGATCGAAAATCAGAACGAAACGGGAGAATTAGCACAGCGACATGATCGATGCCGATTGAGCGACGCTAGCTGAAATTTAAATAGAAACTGACAGGTATGTTGACATTACAGACAGAAAGCGTTATAGTTACAGACGTCCATCGCACTTCACTCAGGAAAAAATAAACTGCATGAGTAGGCTATGAAAGGCAAGAAGCTAAATCAACAGAGGAAATGAAAGCGAAAACGTCAACAAACGAAAAGAATCCAACCAATACGTTCCACTGAAGGACATAGAATCTGCCACGAGAAAAGTGATCGTTAATGTGTTCAAAAAGCAAGGAAGTAAGCGTCGTGGTATGGTTAAAGATCAAGGATTATCGGAAAATAGAAAAGTTAATAAATATAGCAAATATTCCAGAAATTTCAGAAAAAAATCATGAACGAGTACGAGTAGTGATGAATAGGAGCGCCAGGTCGTCTTATCAGACAATGAGGGCATAATATGTTTTTCAAATTACAAGCAGAAAAAAATCCATAGAAGGCAAGATCAATATTTCAATGTAAACTTATAGAAGTTCAAATGTTCGACGAAACGCTCAATAGCATTTTGAAGGACATTACCTGCAAACAGAGGCACAGAACGCATACTCGAGCAGACCTGTTCAAACCATCGAATCGTTGCGAGAAAAAAAAAACGCCGAATAAGCAAACTCGCTCACGATGTGCAACAAACGACAGAGAGTTGCAAGCATTAAGAAAACACATGAAATGCGATGGAAACAAGTGGAATGTTCTAACTTTACAAAAAGACTACTCATAATCGGCACGAACTTTTTGCAGTACTTATGTCCTAGTAAGTTGTGTTATTAACCTTTTTCGATTTTTCATTATTTTCAGTTCACAACGTCTTTATAGGATGTTCTCAGAGAATCTTCACTGTTTAAAGCATGAGAATACAGCAGTACGAAAAAGCACAAGATATGGATCGTTTAAAGAAAGAAAGCATAAGCCCCGCAACCATCAGTCTTTTCAAGAGAAACGATACAAAAAGAGACGTCGGCGCTAAAGAGATTGAAATATAAACAACTGAAGCAAATTACAGGCAAGGAAAAACACAGACAAGACTGACAAAAACGTGTGCACTTGGCATATAATATAACAGAGGATTGAAAAAAAGGAAAGAAACCGCGGAAACTCGAAATTTTTTCGGATACAAGAGTAGAGAATGTCAATGCATTCGGTTGCGCCGTCTAATCATAAGAATTAATCCTTGAATACAGCATTGATATCCCCCACAAATAAACCTTGAATTAAATGTTTATAGGGAAGGTTATACGGACTATAAACTGAGTTCAAGACGGAAATAATTTATATTAGACCATTTGACTAAAGAAAAAAGTGTCCTCCTAAACTACAGTTGCAACTCGAATCGGACAAACGACACTGAGTGCTGAATCGGTATGACCAACAGTGGAAGGTTGAAACCAGCCGTAAATTAAAGTGCTTTAGTGCCTTTACGTATTCACGCATTTTGGACGGAACGGTGATGCGCTATGGAAATAGAGCTTCAGTCCGCCAAATAGACGGTCTTACAGTAGTTTCTGCGCGTGAAATAGAATGTCGCCGGTGTGACTTCATACTAACCACACAGAACGGGGAAAAGGGAGTTTGGGGGGGGGGGGGAGCACCAGAGTTTAGGTTTAGACTCAGGCTCACAGGCAGAAGTCCACCACAACTCTTGGGTGCCTCCCCCACCCCGTCTTCACCTATAGATCGTAACACGGAAAGAGGAAATGAGCTTTTAGGGCAGAAAGTTTCGGCTACTCCAGCTCCTGACTAAATGGGCTCATTAATTCGGATGTCCAAATGCTGAAGTAGGCTGCTGGTTTTCATCTATTCTATTCTATTTATTATGCTTCTTAAGGAAGACGTACAATAGCACATAAAATAGCTCTAATGAATACAATAAGTGTAGGAAAAGGCACTCACAGTCAATAAAAAGTTGGAAAAACAACATGACAAAAAAGACAACTGACCAAACGAAGAAGGGATAGTAAGGTGTTTGGTTGATGTTATGTAATCTGAAGACGCTCTCATCGCAAGGGGATATATTCTGAGTTTAGTCCTACTCCGCTGATAGAACAATTTCCTACATACTTCTTCCTCGGCTGTCTCCCTCAACCATGAATTCACCTAAAAAAATCATCGAAAAAAGAGAAGTAGCTGATAACACTTACTTGTTATTAGGTACGCCAAAACAGTTCTGATCTGGCGACAAAACAGTACTATTAAACGATAATGGGAAGATAACAGAAGCGCAGCATATCTAAGCAAATGCTGCTGGCTGTGCGTCAGCATTGACGCATAAAAACTAAACAATAAATCAACACGTAACAGAATAATAATGGATGTCTATCACTTCAATACGTTGAATAAAATACGAAATCGACGTGCAAAAACATATGGCTTTTGTTTTCAATTGAAACAGCCCGTTCAGTCCACAGTTCTACCATTACAACTATTCTACTTTTACCAACTTTTTACGCCTATTTTTCTCTAAGCGATGAAGCACTCCCACATGTTCTTCAAGACATAATGCAACACATGTATTCTATGAAGGAATGTCGGACGTAAAATACGTCAACGGAACATCTGGTCAACGCTCAGCCTAGTTGGCGAAGAAAAGGGGACACCGAGCCGTTTGGTGTGGGGTACTGCATCCGTCACGAGGAATAGTAAGATAAGGAATTATGTAAACACTATTCTTAAGATTCCTCACCGGTCAGGAATTTTCTTTCAAAATTGTAGACGAACCAATTTGAGACCTATCAAACTCGTCTTTTGCTATAAACGTGAACTCGAAGACGAAATTCGCTTTACGTCCAAGAGTAGATGACAGACGTTAGTACAAAAATTTGAAGTAGAAACCGATGTCCTGATTATCAACCAGAATTTGACAGAGCTACAGGAACCTCTAGTGATCGAGGCTTACGCGCACCCGTCTGTTTGGACAGGTTAGAACAGAAAGTGGCAGTGTCAATTAAATGTGTGGATGCGCAGAGAAACAGAGTGCCGCGCTGCATGTAGGGCAGCGCGCGTGCGATCGGGTCCGGAACAGTGGATTCACCTGCTCATACCCGCCATGATCGTTGATGATCAAGAAAAATCCTACACTCGACTTATTTCTGGACAATCGCACACCAGAGGATGGATTGACGGACGAGCGATCATAAGCACAGACTATAAAGGGAATTCATCCTGGAGATGGCGAAAGTGCACCTTCCCGAAAACCGGCTAGTTCCATAAAAGTAATGCGCTCTGGGCCTAACATGATCGTAGAGAAAAAGGAAATGTCGTAAACATGAACTTTAAACCGCTACTCTAATGGACACACGGAATTTCGGGAAATCACCCACTGCGTCACAAACCAGTGCTCTATTCCAAATCCGCGTGCGGGAAAGTGAAAATGTTGTGGATGGCACTAAAAACGAGATGTAACCAGGAAATGTTGTACAATGTTCACACAACTAACGCAGTTTCTCATAGCAAATTGCAATGAAGGAGAATGCGCAATTTATAGTGTGACTCATTGCGGTGCGTTGCGGCGTGAACGACATGCCGGAACATGCACTCGTCGCAAGGTGTATACTAATCCTGTTCTTTGTTTATTCCCGGACTCTTATGAGTCATTTTAGAGCTTAGTTCTCTTAAACCAACACGACGCACTCATCCAGTTATCGATTGGAACGTTTAAATGTGGCCCGAAGATGCTAATGCACCGCAATAACTCTCCTCTCGAGGAGAGCCCTGTTTCCGCGGGAAAACTGGAGCCACTGATGTGAAGTTCACATAGTGATCTCCTTTTAGAGCTCATTTCTCCGCAGGACAAATTAAACCGGAATGAGATTGCAAGGGAAAAACGAAGAAGAGGGAAAAATAAAAAGAAAGAAAAATCAATTGGTGGTTGAGTGGAACAATGAGCGCAGTGTGGTCGACCACTTGCGGCCATTTGCGGATTATGAAAGATGTGTGAGTGGTGCGGACGAGGCCAACACATAAATCACTGCCGCAAAAATACACACACATTTTTCACGGATAGATACAGGAAGCTCCAAATGTCCGCAGTCAAGAGGGCGTGGCAACGGCGCGGCTCCCTGATCAGACACATGCGCTCTCTATGCTGCCTCTGGCTTCTCTGACTCTGCAGCCAACCAGTGGCAGCATGCCGAGCGCCTGTGTCTCTGTCTAAAGCCGCGTCGTGGCAACGTCCCTCTTGACTGCGGACATTTGGAGCTTCCTGTAAATCCTTAACGCGCTCGTAGACGCGGCTAATTCTAGCCGCCACCCATGCTCGGCATTGTTTGTGATCTTTATGCGCGTCATCCTAGAAATCCAGGTTTCCACAATAACGCTGTGCTTCACTAGCAGAAAGCTATGTGCAACATTCAACTAGCCTTTTTTTGCAATCTCAAATTCACTCTCAATTACAGCAGTCTGCAGTAATCGGGACCCACAGCACGCGCTCCACCACACGCGACGTTACTCTCTGATTGTCTGCGCCTCAACACATTTCAGGGACACCACCGTTCTCATCCTCTCCAATCCTACTCGTTCCTGTTCTGACCTGTCCAAACGAGTGAGCTGCACGGGCAAACTCGAATGGAGTTTCTTGTAAATCATTCAAATTACGCTTACAAAGAAGAACGACTTGGGTGGGCTGGGTCTCAACGCGACTTTACAAAGTGCATTGGGTCCTGGCACGAATCCTTGTTACTATGACTCGTTTCGTCGTTTTGACGTGACTACATCCGGTCGTTACCTCTTTGTCTTCAAGTACAAGTGTTTTTCCAAATCGAGTGTTCACCACGAAAAACACTTTAGTTTTGGAGTTGAGAGGGAGCGTGGGTGAGGTCTGCGCGATTTTCCGCTTTCAAGAACCTACGGTTCATGTCACGCCCTTATGACCGCGTAATCCCACGCTACGGGACAATCTGTCTCAAAATAACTGGCGGATGAAGTGCGTGGCGGAACCTACTGGAACTCCTCACCTACATAGATCATGCATCCATCCTTCACTTAGGGCCAGCTGCGTTTCTGGGGCTGTCGAACCACGCATGGAATCTGCCAATTATTTTGAGACAGACTGTAATTACTACAAGCGCTGAATGGAAAATTTTTCTTTTCGCCTATTTTTTTTTGTTTTGCTTGCTTTCACACTGCTGACATCATACGCATAAGGAGCTTCAATGGGCGACGTGCTCATATCCGTACTTGTTCACCTGTTTGAACAGGTCAGATCAGGAAGAATGGTAGTGTAAGTGGAACATGTGGATACGCAGGCAATCAGCGTACGATCCGTGCAGACGGGTACACCCTCACTGGAGGCTCCTTCTGTTAAAAACTCTAAAAACTTTACAAATATCCTGTCATTTTACAACTGTTCAAAGATAAAAAGGACCATTTCCTTTGCACATTCTTTCCGATAAAATTCAGGTATTTCATCTTGAAGGAAGTGTAAATATCATTCGCTCCCAGGATCTCGCTGTTTTTTCTCGATATATAAAATTCCGTCAATAACAAGCGAAGCCCAACCGCCAATTAGGCCCGTGAGAACATAAGATTAGCCAATTACATTCAACTGAACCCTATTAGCCTTCGGCCCTCGCAGTAGCAATAACAAAAACCAGCCACGCGCTGCGTCTTTTCTGTTGCCGTCTGCTGTTGCACAAAAGTTCACGAAATCGACACCTGATTTCGCCGCAGACAGCTTTTCGCTCCCTTGCTCACTTTACATATTGTCGAAACTAGTCTGGCAAGGATTCTAGAATTTCTAAAACTCTGCTTAGCAATCTTTGCGTGTAGAAAATGAAAACTAGGACCGGAAAGTGAGAGACACGACACGAAATGACTATCGATACACATCGTCTGCGTCTCTGCCCTTGGTACAGAGTGGAACAGCGTACGTGAAAAAGCAGTTCAAGGTGGAGGAACTGCAACAATCTGCCATCTACTACAACGTGAAGGCCAACGAAACTCTAACAGAGCGGGACCCATTCGCACGTGCTGCATCACCTGGTAGGACAAGTCTGGACGGGAAGCGGGAAGACCAACCGCGAATGAGGACAGTTGAAAGGGAGCTCTAAACGCCCGTGTGCAAGGGGCGGGAATGCGGCGCGGTTCTCTTGGACAGAAACACAGAGGCCCTGCATGTGGCTCTAGTCATCTGCTTCTGCCAGCAGCACTGACGAGTGCGACGCCGCGCCGCCTTTGCACTCGCCCGTTTGGAGTTCCCTGTACATCTTCGCGGTGTGTGAATGCGCAGATAAACAAAAACAGAGAAAAAAAACAGAAAAAAGGCGGCGCGGCTGCAAGCGTCACGATATCATGAGAATTGGTGCAATTCAATATTTGTCGGAACATGCCCTTATGCTCAAGATTACCGAGAAATTAGCCAGAGCACATATCCCTTTGCTTTCATGCACATAATCGGGTAACATGGAGAGTGAGCCTGTGATTTTGTCTGCAATTACGGCTGTGGCATGCTCTCCGCCGCTAATCAGCTGATTGATCGAGTTTCTACATTTTTCTCTCACGTTCTCATATGAAAATGCTGTGATTATTTCCTTTTTGATGTTTTCGCACTGTCACTTACCAATAAAATCTCGTACAAAGCGCACCCTGCAGCGTCCTTCCATCGATCGAATCAACTGTTCAGCCAGCTGTCACCGTGCTGCCGCCGTAATTGCAGACAAAGTCACAGACGCACTCGCTACCCGACTATGGAGTAGACACGACGCCATGATTTTTGCAATCGACACTACGACGCAATTATAAAATCATAGAGATCGTCCTTTTAGTAGCAAACATTTATACTGATGGATAAAAGAATAGAAAGCAGGCCTTTGTCAGACACGCAGAGCAATACATGGGGCAAATCTAATTGTCTGCACTCTGCCCCTGGAAACCAATGGAAATGAGCAGCGGAAGTGAAAATGTGTGCCAATAAAATGCAAGTAAACGAATAGAATACAGATAACTCATATTCAACGACGAAAATCCTTGCAAGCGACTACGAATACGTATTGATTGGATGCCGCGGAACTTTATACGCATCGATGAAGACAAACATTTGGCGCGAAGGTGCAAAAACAGCGCCGTCAACAAATGCGGTCATACACGTCTTGGCGAAATATTTGCACAGCACCTATATTTGCAAAACAAGACGAATTTTGCACGATATTCACACATGAATTCAAAATTTTTAGGGTTTTATAGTTTGTGGAGGCGCACCTGCGTCAGCAAAGCTGCAGGTGGAAAAATTCAAAAAATCGATATTACGGGGAAAATGGTGCCAGATCACAAGCATAAAAGCAATTGAAAATCTGGAAGCTTTACTGCATAAAACATTCATCACAGAAAAAACCCCTCCAAAAAAATTGATTTCCTTACTCATCGTATTTCAAGAAGAAGTTGAGCTAGAGCACATGTTTATCTTGGAGCGCATTTTTTATAAACCAACCGCGTCTGATCAGAGATGTACAGAATGATAGCAAGCAGCACCCATAGCAGTACACACAAATAGAATGATCATGAGTAATTTCAGAGAAGGATTGTGTTCTAAAACTAGTGAAACATTATTGTAAGCCTTTTCTACAGCGAACTCCAAACGGCCGTGTGAAAAGGGTGGAACCGCGGCGCGGCTCTCGGGAAAAGATATAGAGGCCCTGCACGCTGGCTCTGGTTGTCTGCTTCTGCCAACAGCAGAGAACTCAAGTCCCACGCCCTCCCCCCTGCAATAGCTTATTATTATTTCTGTTTATTGAACATCACCATTTTTCCATTTTCATAAATGTGTTCGAGAAAAAAAAGGTTTCACTACCAGCGTCTTAGCGATCCAAGAACAAAACAATTCCCCTTGCTCCTTCCCACCCCCCCCCCCCTGTCTCTTCCCTCTTTTCTTCGCCACGCACCCCCCCCCCCCCCCCCTCCCCCACCCGTCCCTCGCTGTCAAAAACAAACATGTAGAATTGAAAATCTCTCATTTCTTTTGAGTACCTTGTTTTATTGCTTAGCAGCGTACCGCAGATGCAGCTAGGCCACGCCCACCGCCCACCACAGGACGAGTTCTTCATCTTCAAAACGACGCATCGAATAATCTTTGTCCCTTTATCTTGCTCACGGATAGTTCATTGATTAGCAAGTATTCAACGAACACTGGGAGTGGATCACTAGCCGATTTGTAGCTAGACCACGCCCTATCTTGACTGATCGGACTGCTCATTTCTTTCACAATTAAACGAAACATATATCGCGTTATGTGAACAATGATTTTGAACTGGATATTTGTAAAACACAATAAAATTGAGAAAATGAAACGCAATCTACTTTTTTCAACAGGATAAAAAAACAAATGATGCATGAGGGGCGGAGACTCAGAAATGAGCCGAGTGCTAGCTCCCACATAGCTTTTTCCTTCTGATTTTCTAAATTAGTACGCATAAAAATGTCATTTAACCAAGATTCTTCTTGCAGCGCTCAGTTTTGACCAAAAAGCAATTCCTTGGGTTAAAAAAACTGTTAACACTAGCGACGTTACCAAAAGTGCAACGAGGTCAACGATGCGGATAATTGGAGAAATTAGAATTCCGGACTACCAGTAGCAGTTGTGCAGTAGAAGTTGTACCAAGTCTCAAATCAGGACAATTGAAGAAAAGCTTAGAATCTATGGAACAACAACACACAGTAATCAATCAATACCGTACTTCCACCGCCTGGCAGCCGTTCACGCGTGTATTTATTATACTCGCAAATCACTATAGCGGATTGCCGATGAGATACGACATGTCGTATTTGCGCCATCGAATTGCTGCCGTATAGCCGACGAGAACTGGCTATGATACAGCGTATGCTGCGCGATCCTTCAAAGGATCCGATTATCAGGTGACACGATCAGCTGATTAATTATTCGTCAAACAAATGTGGACACCGAGACGTGTGCTTAGCTTGCTTAGATTCATTCAATAGGTGCAGTCTGGAGTCAGCGAAGGTACAGAAGATGGAAAAAGGGATAAAGTTTAAATTGCTTTGGAAAGATAAAACTTCAGGTGTTCCAAATTCAAGTGGAACATAACTGAAAGTGGATTTTATGTCTCTTATCACGAGCTATAACCTCCGCTATAGCTTCTTACCTTTCTTTGACAACTTTGCGTTATTTTAGCAGCAAACAGTGCATGTATCGCAATGAGATCCTAAGATGGTACAATATAATAGTAGAATTCACAAAAGAACAATCAGAGCGTAAATATTCCAAATTTATGGATAAAGAAACATGATACCACTCGTTCTCATTAGTCGGTTTATCTATTATGAATATGACAAGCTAGTGGACGAGCTAAATAAATAAACAGGTAATAAACAAATAAATAAGCTCATAAAAGAAGGACAACGCCCAGCTAGATGGAGGGAGACGGGAGTGAGAAGAAAACTTTGTTACTACATTCCGGTCTCCATCACTTTGGAGACCCGGATTTAATAACAAAATAACTAAAATTATCAATTTTGGCTTTGAATAATGGAAAGTAAATCCTACCCTTTCGCCGTGAACCATCTACCGATAAATAAATAATTATTGGATGGATCTGAAGGTGAAGGATAAGAAATAAACAAGTCAGCAATCAAGCAAATAAACAACATAATATGTACATAAACGCGAAAAAAAAAGAATTAGGAAAGCAGAAAACGGTTAACCGCCTATGTTAAGAGAAATCAAGAAATAAAAAAAAAAACAGACTTGACAAAAATTTGTGAAAATCATATGAATAATTCATGCATATGTTGTAGAATCTGTTTGATTGGTATAAATACCAGCTGAAACTGCACGCTACAGCCATTTTCGATTGTTCTGGATTTGAGAACAGCCAACAACGACGCCGACAATGCAAATTTCCGGGAAATGCTGGAATTTTTTTTTGCTTTTCCCAGGAATTTTTTCGAGTAAAAACCTGTGTTTGATAATATTGAGATGCCCAATGAAATCGACACCGTGAAGAATTACGTAAACTACTCAACGTCGCGTCGTGTTCACTAATATCTTTGCACTCTAGCGGCTGAGTGTGGACTACTAGCCCCGCCCTTTTCCTGCTTTTCTGCGGAATTCGATAGTTGCTCTGGTTCGAATAAGCAATGCCTGATGAAAAGGACACGGAATTAAGCGGAGCTGGAAAAACCCAATCTTGAGTTTAATTTAAACTGAGATGAGCGAACAATTCGGCATCAAGACAGCTTCAAGATAAAGAAAGAGAGGACGAGTTTCCAGATTTTCGGGGCATCTCCAAAAACCCAATGGAATAGCGAACAAATACGAATTCGCAAGAATTCTAAAAAAAAAGTATGCTCAAATCCCAGATGGATACTTCCAGGGTATAATGCTGAAGTGTAGATAACTAGTGCCCAGTGGCGGACGCAAGGGGGGGGGGGGGGGGGGCACTGCTAGTGCCCCAGTCCATCTCGCCTAATTGCTCTCGAAGCTATCATGAACACTTCACGAAAATGGCCACCGTGCGAAGGTTCGCCACCAGGGAAACACGATATTCTGTTTATGTGAACACCCATTATACCCCAATAACAGCAAATGGTCGTTGGCGGAAATATGACAGGACATTTATTCGAAAAACAGCCGAAATCGCTGTGCTACGTGGTGGTGTAGTAGTCTGCAACAATTATACGGAGCAAAAAAAAAAGTCTAGAGGGGGAATGAGGAAAGCAAAAATTGAAAAAAAAAGAAAAATAGAAGAAAAATAGAAAAATGAATGCCGCAGCGAGCGGCTGCGTCGCGGTTGTGTTGGGCAATTGCCAGCGCCGTAAAAAATCAAATGCTCCGGACCAAGGAAGGGTTCTTCATCGCCTTGACTGATCGTAGTCTCAGTAACTACCTTGGGAAAGGATTCCTCAGTGGATAAGAAATAGATAATAGTGGTAGAGTCACTCCTAGATCGACGACAGCTAAAAATTTGTGGTCTATTGTCTACCATTCCCTCCGCCTCTTCGAGTATTGCACACATTGGCTCTGTCTCTTTCTCTGATATCTCTCCAGGAATCATTCCCAGTGAAACGGACTATGTTATGGTAAATGAGAATCGCTCCGGGTGTGGCTGTTACAGACGCAAGAAGAGTTGGAATTCATGAAACGATAAAGAAGCAGGCTTATGGGGAGAAATTAATATACGGAGGAGCAGACGACGAGAGGAATCACTATGCGTGGCAGAGTACGCTACTGAGCTCTGTGATTGGTTAGTTCACTCGACTGTGTAATCGTAGAGTTCAGTCGCGCGTCTCCTTCCTGGTGCAACGTTATACATCAAAAAACTAATCAAAGGCAAACATTTAAAAATAAAACCAATACATATAACACTAAAACTATTAAAAGGGAAGTCCTGCATGAGCTCTTTCGCTTAAGTACAATCATAGTTAATAAATAATCAAGCAAATAAATGAGTAAGTGGTAAACAAATAAATAAATGGATAAATAAATAAGTCAGCAAATAAATGAATAAATAAATATCAAAGCGGATGAGAGGATCACTGAAGGGGGATATCTTGCATCAGTAGGTTTGTGTATATTATGACATATGCACAAATAAACATTATACTTGAAAGAAACTATGAAAGTCTCCTAGAAGGCTGAGTGGAGGAGCATTTTTTGAATAGCCTTTGATTTTCGGCTTATTTCGTTTTAAAATTATTTCGTACCCATCAGAGAGTACTTTTGAGGCTCATCAAGAGCTGGAAAAAATTAGAAAAAAGTGAGGGGAATAGAATGTTTATGCAAAGAGAGGAAACGAATAGCATGTAGCTCAAAACCATGTTACCGAAGAAGCAAACAACATTCAGAGCAGGTGGCCGTTAACAGCATGGCGACGGGCTGAGTTTAGCGCACTAACGACCGAATCGAGTGCGGAGAAATCGGATTGCGACGAGACAGAAACGCGCCGCTCGCGCTCAATGGCCCGCGCGAACAGTCGTCGCGACGTCCGCGGCGATGATTCCAGTTCGCTGCAGACGGGGACGCGCGAACTTGAGCAGCTTAAAAGACCGGAACGCTGACGGTGCGGTTGAAGTTGAAAGCCTCCAGAGACGAGTAATCGATCCGGGGTTTCCGTGCAACATGGCAATTTTGAGTGAAAAAAAAGAAGATTTCACGTAGGTTACTGTGGTTTCAATGCTGGTTGCAATTTATTGGTAGCAACCAGCGATGCGAAGATACGAGATTTCCGAGGGTCTGAAGACATGCTGCCGAAATAATGAGAGTCGCAGAGTGAAACGCTAATGGCACTTCACTCTGAGGCAGTTCATCTCTCAGGCGGCGTTGGTGCCATGGTGCCATAAGATGGCGCTCAGTTCACCGCAGGGCAATGAAATCTCAGGTTATATTGAGTTTTCATATTATTGTCTGTTTAGTTTTCGTTTCATGCATGAACCTCATACGAAAACTAAATATACAAGTAGGTTCCCTTCTGCACTCATCAGTAAGGTGAAGGAAACCTAATATTTTGTCAATTCAGATGCACACTTTCTCTTCATGGAGTCTCGGGTGTTCTACAGTTTGTTCAGCATAGGCCCATTGCTGGCAATCCTCTTTTTCTGGATACTTTGCCTAAGTTACTCAGGTAGCCCCAGCTGCGAATTGTTAGGGCGTGGGAATAACTTACAACCGAAAATTTGCTGCTAGTCTGCATATTCCAACCGCATATGCAGTGGCATTTCCCTAGTGCCAACTACCTTTTGTTAGCGGTTGACTAGGTCTAAAAAGGGTGTCGCTATAGACAAACATGGGGATGGATGATATTCTGGGCACCTTGTGCCTAATATTCCCACATGTGGTCTGACATCTCCTGGGTCCGTCCTGAAAGTGGGAGTCGTGGCATGTTAGTTTCGTTGCTTGCCTCTTTAATTGTTCTCGTCGGGATACCGCCGATTTCCTACATGACTGAAATTCTTTCAAGCAGAGGGTTTGCCTTGTTCCTTCTTTCATTTGCGATGTTGACTTTACGCTAGTGGTACATATTTCTGATGGATCCCAACCTGATCGCCTTGAGTTTAGCTTTTTGCTTTTTAATGTTCGGCTCAAATCTACTCGGATATGTTTTGGAGCACTCTGTGTGCATTGAACAAAATATAATAAAATAAAAATACCTACTAACAAGGGAAGTGCAACAGGCCAGACTCGCAAATCGGAATGAAACCTATCTGGCTTGAATCTTTGTTGGAGAGGGTGTTACAGTATATATTTCATTATTGCCCTCGATTCCAAAAAAACAAAAATCCCACCACAGTACCATATGCGCTGCAGCACTCGTCCGTCAGCGACGATGTGGCCGAGTGGGGAGGATGCTGCACTGTCAGCTCGAGAGTTTGAACCCCGTCATGCGCACCTACCTGTTTTGCTCTCTCATTTTTTTATTCCCCCTGTGTTGTTGAAATCAAATTTAAAAGGTTAGAAGATAATACTTATCCTTACTGACGCACTAGGCACGGAATAACTACGTTATATAAAACCTGCTTTTCTCCCTCGATTAGCTATAAAGTAGCAGTCACTTTTCACGACTGTAACTCAAAATCTTTCCCACTCGGTTCATAATGTTCGAACCTTCACGCGTCGTGGCCCTTTTGTTGGCTCGGTTTGGTCCGGGTGATGGCAACTGTGCAACTCGTGATGAGCGGAAGTTGGCCGAAGCATTTGGAAGGATTCTTCTTGAGGCTGCTCACTGCGAGCTTACAATAGCAGATGAAGAAGAACTAGAAGTCGATGATGAGGAAAAGATGGACGAGGAATGGGATATAATGTCCGAAATTGATGAGGTTTGCTCTCCCCTCCCGTATGAATCGGGATTTGTCGGATGGTGTCTCACCGCTTTTGCTTTGAACACTTCATTGTCTGTGTGCACCGTTGCTGCCAGTAAATGCTTTCTCATTGACCATCCTTTTTTTGTTTTGAATGAAAATTTTACAATTTTCTAGCGACTCGAGGGAAAGCTGTACGATCACTAAACTACGTTCATAGCATAGTAGTTATTCTATAGCTAGTACGTCAGTAAAGACAAGTGTTGTCTTCTAGCCCTCCAAAATTGATTTCAATAACATAGGAGGAATAAAAAACAAAAATGCAAAACGAGTGTCAATGACGGGATCCAAACCCTCGACCTCCTGCCTATCAGTCCGCATCCTCCCCACTCGGCCACATCGTCGCTGACGGACGAGTGCTGCAACGCATATAGTACTGTGGTGGGATTTTTGTTTTTTGAAGCCGAGGGCAGTAACAAAATATATACTGCAACACCCTCTCCAACAAAGATTCAAGCCAGATAGGTTTCATCCCGATTTTCGAATATGGCCTCTTGCACTTCCCTTGTAAGTTGTGTTTGTTAAGTGATGCTTAGTGTGTGCACATATTTCCAATAATATACATACTAGATGTTTGGGATTATTTCTTACATCTGGTCTTGTGATTGATATAAAGATCCAATCACATGTATGTAAGATATGTTAGGAACGAGGAGTATCAAGAAGAATGTAATCAATCAGAAGATGTTGATTGTATGGTGTGTGAAAAACTGAACAGTATTCTACCTCTCCTATGTTCTTCTCAAAACTCTCATTTCTTTCACTTCATCTTTAAGTAACATCGTTTTGTTCTACATCCATTAATAACTTGTTTCTCTTTCAATGTCCAATACCTTTAGAGAATTAGATCTGTTTATTTGTATCTGACTGTACTATGATCGAACCTTGGATGTATTTAATGATTGCAGATATCTAATTTGTTATGGTATAAATCTTATCTTAAATCACCATTTCAAAATATACTATTATGGTCTCTTTCAGCAATGACTGGTTGAACAAGTTGTAATCAGAACATTTCTCTTACGAATTCTTCAGTTCGAAGGGTATGTATATTGATTTTGTGTAAAAAAGTAGTTATTTCTGAACAAACAACGTATGTAAGAACTTTCAATTGCGAATCGACTTGAGCTCAAGGTTAGCAGGATGTTTTTTGTTTGTGTCAGACGGCCTGTAAGTTCTGTCTAGTAGTGAAAGTGCGGGCGATTCGCAAAATATCATTACAGATGGTAGCATTTTAATTCCAATTGAAATATTGGTAAGAAAATGTGGAAATCATCTGACAGCAAAGAAAAAAGAATCTGTCTCACCATACATTTTTTAATTACCCATGCTGTTATGTAAATTAATTTCCAGATCGAAATAGTTACATCTTTAATTGGATTCGAGCGTAGTTTCCAGCGATAGTACTCCATGGTGGACTTCATCCAAAATCGTAAAAATGTTGCTGTCTGAAGTACTATGTATATACTATGTACGTATTATGTCTCAGTACTCAGCTCGCCCCACATGCCTGCTCTCCTTGGCTAGGACGGGAATGATCTACTACGCAGTACTGCGTAGGTGTTAGCTGACATGAAGTCAGCGCAACAAAAGTGCGACGAGTCTTGGCCTCGAGTTCATTACCATAGCACTTTACTATGAACCAATAAACAAATCCATGCTGCTAGTAACTGTCCTAATATGGTCACTAGTGCATTTTCCATAAGGTGTTCCGCAGACTTTAGGGTTCCGTTGTGGCAATAGTGCGCGCCTTCCGCAACAAAGAACCCCTCACTAGGGTCAGAAAAATCGTGAATAAGCTACGTCCTTTCCACACATCGCTGGCCATGAAGTGAATACGTTAACTCAGGTAGAAACGATGACAGAAAAGTAGCCAGTATATTTTAACTGCTACATATAACGATATTTTGATTGTTTAGCCTCAGAATTCCGGGCTAAACGTACTTGCACACGCACTCCGTGGCAATAACTCGGTCTTGCTTCCCAGAAAAGCCAAAGGTCTTTTGTGCTGAATATCTTATTCTCTCCGCTGAAAACAACTTATCCGCTAGTGACGTCTTCGTGTGACTGCAGGCTTCGCGTTGAGGTCCTCAAACGCCACAGTGCTTTGCTGTTCAAAATGGACGGGATATCGAGATGGATACCAATTTTACATCAAAGCTGTAGCTCACACGATGGCTTCGCGCAACCGCGCCGCGCGCGCTGGAATCTATGTCGTCTGGAATGCCATTTCTAGCCATTTTTTCCCGATTTGACTGTTTTTTCTGAATCTGGTAGAAAAGCTGCTAGGAATAACATAAAGGCAGCAGACGACATCTATTCCGGCGCACGCGGCGCGGTTGCGCGGCGTCCTTCTCGAGGCCGCATAAGGGCCACCGCCATCGGCGCTCACCGTAACTACTGTAAAACAATTATATGTGATCGCTATCGCACAGGAAAAGTCACTGCGAGAAAAAAAGTGCTATTTGCAAAACAAAATCCAACAATGCGTCAAGTTACACCGCTTGGGACCACTTCTCAAAGCTAGGAATGTTTTTTTTGCTCCAAGATATATGTTAGTGCATTGAAGGGGTGTAAAAACGGCTGAACTTACAACTCCTTGCTACTGACAGTTATTATTAGGTAAACTAGCACTCCAATGGATCATACAGAGGAGGCGTGGCGGTACATTGCTCCACAAACACATCTACCCCATTCAATTACATCTGCTCATGATTGTTTTGAGAAAGTCACAGGCTAGCAGTCCTATCCATTTGACATGCCTCAGCTCAAAATAACAAAGCATTGAAACTTATCCAATTTTCAATGTCTATTTGTCAGTATGGAGTGCCGTTAGGAGACGCACTGGTAGCAGCACAGAAAAATGCGCTTAAAATTGATACGATACGATAATGTGAACGTTCTCAGAATCAAGAGTTCTACTATTGTGACTTCAAAAAAAAAACTAGAAGAATTCAAAATAACGCGATAATGAAAGTAAAATTAGAGAATTGCTGGATTCCACCAGAAGAACAAAAGTCTCGGAAATTCAAACCGTTTGATGGAACTTGGGGCTGTAGTTAGTGTCGTGACATAAAAAAATTGATGCAAAATAGATATAATCCATTCCAAGAATCGTGACCATTCCAATATGTAGTGTGTGCAATCGCAGAAGTGGCGTTCTATTCAATGCGTAATCGGTTTTCTTAACCTCAAAGTTTTTAGATTTTGTCCAATACGCACTATACTTGGGACCGAATAAAAGTCGAGCAAATTAATTAATTCAATTACGAGTTCAGAACGCTATTGAAAAATTTTGAACGCTGAAAAAAGAAAGCCCAATCCCATGTTGTCATCCTTCAAGAATTGTAATTCTCTCAGATCTTCCGAAATCCGAAATCTCAACTTAATTAGAGTCGAATTTTCGAAGACGACTATATCTAACGCATTAATCGGTCCTGAGTATAATATGCATGATTCTTGGAATAATGTATTAGGAACTGTTGGGATTGTAAAAATGTTCCACTTCCGTACTGGTCCGTTGTTACAGACGAACTCTTCTCATTTTACTGCATTTATTATCTCGCCAACATACCAAGGTAAATGCAAGAAGATAATCCAATAATAGTCGGATATCATAATCAGATTACATGAGAGAATAGCAGGATCCACATGATACGGTAAGAGTATGGACACAGGTTGGGTAACGGTACGGTAAGTGTAAGGGCATACTCTGAGCAATTGGCTATAATGCTAAAGTAAAAGAGGCAACGCTCACTACGCAAAACTATCAAATACCCTATACGAAAACTTCATCGATCGATTATCGATTAGATGTCTTTGGGGATGAGCTGGGTTGGGTGAAGTAGGACGGTGTGCTGCTGAGCAATAACCAGTCGATAACGCCGCCTAATGCAAAGCAATAATCATAAAACTCGGACAAAACTGAGCCCGCCAGGCTTTTTCACCGTCCAAATAGCCGAATTCAATAAGGGGCTGCGGCACAAAACGAACGACAACTCGCAGTCTGCGTTGACGAACGTCAGGTCACGCCTCCGTCGAGACCCACGAGTCAATTCGGCGACGCGGCCGAGTTGCACTGGCCCCCATCGCCCGCCGCAAGCAATTTTCGCGTCGGCTGCAAAAAGCAGCATCGAACATACACATAAGTGCTCCAGTTCGACAGAGCGCTCATGCAGCGCTAATCCTCAACGCCCAAAGATGGGTTTTGAGCAAAATTGCGTGGTGTTGTACTCTGTTCTGATTTCTGGGCGTCCCGGTACTCTAAGATGTGCAATTGTGCGGGAAATAGGTCACCACAGAGATGAGAAGAAAATCTGACGTGGTTATATATTCAGGGTACCCACCGCGTACAGTGCAGACCCGTCGAAATCCCCGACATCGAGTTAAACTGCCAGTAGTGACGTACATTGTCAGCACATCACAAATGTTCAATAAACTCAAAGAATCATGACTTACCTGCTAAGTAATCCGAATCGAAGTACTGAACACACCTGCGCAAGCGCACCTGCGCAGCGGTCATCTCGTACAAGTGCAAACTCGTCCCGAGTGTCGGAACCCACTAGTGTCAAGCGGAGCGCGCTTAGTCGCAGCGGGAATGGCACCCGATTTTATAAGTTCCTCGTGTGTTCCGCGCCATTTCTTCCGAAAAAAAAAAAACCGAAAATCGAAAAAAAAATCTCAAGCACGGCGATTTGAGCGAGGGCTGCCTTTGAAGTGTACACAACATGCAAAGTCTACCATATTCCACTTCTAGAGAAAGCTGTACAACTGTCATATCCTTTTAGTTGGAAATACGTCTTAGTGGCAACACACCATACATATACCATTTCGCTTCAATACACTTGTAACACATGTCTCAATGCGGTATATGGTAATTTTGCAGTTCTGTAACGGCAGTTGTAGCGAAAATCAAAGAAAAAACATAACGAGCCATACAAGGTAGAGCTCACAAAGCTCCAACTCTGTTCGGTTTTCAACTGCATTAGCGGTACTGACATCGCTCGCTCGCAATTCGAAATGTTACATAGTTCTTCGCTACCTTCCAGTCTTTATTCATTTTTATAATTAGACATTAGACAGGTTTATGTAGCACTATTTGCAATTTGTTTTGTGTTTGTTCTTATCTTCATTCTTACTTCTTTGAACGATTGCTGGTTCTCTTCTCATAATGGTCAATATGTCATTGTTTTTGAGGAATCTGATTAACAAGATTTTCAGAATTGTAATTGCAATAATTGAAACAATATATGGTAATTCACATGTGTTCTGCATGTATAGTAGGCATCGATTACAGTGCAAGGAAGAGCTATTGAAAAAGGCGGCAATATCATTCTTCTAGTATCATCCCTTTCCATTTAGCGGGTCAATTTTGCAATAACTGTACCAGCTAGAACTTCTGTCACGGATAAGAAAAGGTAATACTGGGCGGCATCACCAGGCAGTAAATTTTGCGAGCGCACATGCTAGCATTGGGCTCTAAAATCTTGATTGGAGCGCGAAAAATAGCAACTGTCAGCTGATTTGGCGATGATTTCAAGTGGTAGTTTTCGTGTTAGCGTTTCCCCCACTCTCTCCTACCAAGATTGCGTCGCTATAGTTCTCCTATTCGCTTCCTTTTCGCTAATTATTACGCCTCATTCTGCTTAAAATCCTCTTTTCCACGCAGACATTCATTTCCATAAATATTATTTGTTATACGCTTTTATAGACTTCATCATCAGCTTTCGTTTTTCTCCTACGGTATGATGATATGCCTAGCTAGTAAACACTCTACTCCCTTTCTGTTTGTACTTTTCTGTTTCAAGAAAGCTGCCTTACTTCAATCATCGAACCACGTCAAGAAAAGGTGACAGTAATGGCAGCGTTATCGACTTTTTTTACCCCATCCATGAAATTCGACCACATTAAATCCAGCTAAACCGAAAGATTTGAGATCTGAACAAAATCGAACACTTTACGTATGTTCCTCATAGATAAGATTGGGTTGAAAACATGGTGACGGAATTTTCCGCGAGTGGGAGTGGTGAGCGCTTGTGGAGTAGTGAGTCTTGAGGTGTGAGGAAGGAATACACGGCCATCAGTGCAGTTGAAGGAACGACGAGACCAAATTTGAAGAGAAAATTTGTGAAAACAGTAGGCAGGAAAGAAGGATTGGAAACAGTGTCGATGGTTTGAAGACGGACCTGAAAACGAAATGGATTAAGTTTAATCATGCTATTGAGTTTCTCAAAACAAACGTTCTTTGTCAAGCTTGCGTCGAATGATGTTATATTATGCAACCAGTAATCCACTGTAGCAGAATGATAGTTCAGCTTGTTGCTGGGAAGTATGCCTTCCTCAATGTTTACCTCAACAGAATAATAGTTTCTAGTAGTGTGATTGAAAAGATTCCATTCTGAAAAAGGCAAATCTACAGCTTATGAGTAGATAATAATATTTTGGGTAGAAGATTGTTCCTCGCTCACCATTATTAGGCTTGATTCCATGAGCAAAATTCACAAAGCTTTCCGTGTAGAAGTTTTCTAGGATCTTTTCATTTTCGCTGTGATTTCCTGACCGTGTTCCGAGGAAGTATTGCTTGTCTGACGAATGAAAAGCTACAGGAGCTTGGCTGAAAATCACAACTTTCGCACACCTGCACTTTGGCACACTTCTCTGACTACCACGTGGCTCCCCTGTATTTCTGCTAGAATAAAATGCAGAAACTCAGCGACATGCTAAGATGAGGCAAGCCGTTGGAATACAGAAAATCTATCATGATTAGAATTTCTTAGGTAGAGACTGGTGGGAACCCAGAGGTGTGCAGAACTGAGGTTCGAAAACTCATGAAACAGAAATAGAATCCAGATTAGTCGTAAAACGGAAGCGTGGAATGGAATACTGAAAATCTTGTATATTCCTACCAGACCAATTGTTACTAATACATTTTTATTCCTTAGACCGACTCCAGACTATCTGGACTCTTTGAAATTTGCTAGGGATTTTGTAGAAAGACATGAATTTCGTGGATCAGTTCGACAGTACTTATCTCAGTCAACATGATTTTTCGGTAAGGCAGTGACTTGCCTGAGATCGACAGGATTTTTCGTTGCCATTTAACGGATTTTTTTCGTCACCCCACAGTGAAGAAAACATAGCAGTGGTTCGATCCGAGGTGGCGTACCGACGCATCGCCCGCCATGACACATGGCGTCGTGCTGGCGATCGATACTCAGGTGAATGGCTGCGGAAACGCCAGCAGTACGCCACGCATCACGGCGAGCGGTGCGCCGGCACGCCACCTCGGATCGAACACACTATAAAACAAATCACTAAGACGGAACTCACCTGTATTCGAACACGTAAACATCCGATCCTTTATCTGCAAAGACTTCACCAAACATTACATTGAGAGTGAATACGACTTGCGATAGATAAGCATCCTTGAATTCTGCAACGCAGCAATTGTTATCTAGCACGGCTTCGAAAAAAGTAAAAGTTAATGCCTTTTGAAAAGCATGTTCTCCTAAAATTGTTTCAAAGTCATCATTGCGTAGAAAAAGTTATATAAGAGAGACTAACTTCCCTGCCGTTTGTCCTCAAAATACTTCTGGCGTACTTCAGCCGTATGTTTGACCATGAGAAAAGCGCCAATATCGAATTCTTCATCATTCATGAAGTTGAACTCGTCTTGAGTTGAACTGCAGATCATGGGTCTTTCCTGAATACTGGGCAAATTTATCAACCTATAAGCACTATTACACATATATTGTCTTCTGGGCAAGCAAGAAAAAACTATTAGAAAGTTCCATGATTGTAATAATATCATTAGTCTATCATTGAAAGCTGCTAGAACCCTTTATAAACAGAATGTTATTAGCCACTGAATTTCCAGCGGGTCCCGGAGCACGCCGAGAGTGCTTTCTGTAAGTATTAAAAATGCCCAAATTATCAAGAAAAAGCCCCGATAGAAGCAATTCGGAAGGAGCGGGAAACACGGTCTCTTTCGAAACCTCACTCTAGGGTAATGCTATGGAATTTTTAGTTGATTTTGTAAAGGACTGCTCACAACTCTCACACCACACGAGGTTCGGAATGGCTTAAATAACACTCACAGTGCTATTTGCTAAAAAGTCCTCGAAAGCCGTTCCATCTTTCACAAATGGTGGTGCAAAAAGGACTCCATCAAACGGCAGTCCTTCCTCATCCAGAGCCCTTTGCCTGGCCATAATATCAAGAGCGTCGACTGATCTCAGGCAATCAACAACTTGAATAGTTTGTTCTATGGTGGTAGGATGAGGTCGCTCACTGGTTCTAGTGCACTGAAAACAATAAATATTATTCAAGTTTAATTTCATTACCTTATGTACGGTAGCCAGCCTGTCCGTCCGGCTAACGTCGGATTCTCAGGCTCTTTTTAGGCTCGCTTCGCTAGGCACGCGTTCGATTGATACGTTCTCCACTACTGGCCGGCGCACACTCTCGCATGCTTGCACCCGTCCAATGGCATCCTTTCACACCTGGACGCCGGCACACCACTTTCGTATCTGTGGATCCGTTCAATGGCATCTTCCCCACTGTTAGACCATAGCGTACCATTCTCGTATCCGTGGATCTGCATAGTAACAACTTCTTAACTACTAGACGCCAGCACATCTCTTCCGTTGTAGGAGCCGCTTCCCTTAATTTCCCCACCCTCTTTGCTGTTTCAGGTCTATCTGGTTCGACCGCTTCTCTCTAAAGGGAAATTTATGCTGGATGCGTGCGACTGACGCGCGTGCGTCTATATGATGAAGAATAGGACCTAGTCGCCTCGCACTCGCAACTCAGACGCACTCGTTTACGGCTTCACGGCTGCCGCGCGTTCTCTTCATTGAGAATGTGCTTACAGCGTTGACCGGTCTTCATAAAAAATCCTTCGCAAACAGATGCGTGCGTCTGACGCGCGACTGACGCACGCAGCTAGAATAAATTGCCCTAAAACCATACTCATCCGCATGTTGTCTTTCACATGACTTGATAAAGACAGACAAATAAGTACCGAGGTTCATTCACTTTCATTGTGACGACTGTAGGTCTTCCAAGCGACGAAGAGTAGATCAAAACACCTATCAGTGATGTAAAAATGAAAATTTGCACACTTTTCACACATAACTTGACCCGCTGAACACCGTGATCTAATCAGATTTTTCTAATACAGGCTGCTTATTTTGTACAAACATAAATGTCATTTAATATTAACTATTATTTTAGTTGGTTTTTATTGTTTCGTTGGTGTTCAGCTAGACGTAGTAGGGTTATTGCACCGGACAGCAAACACTAGAGAACGTCACTTTCCCGCAAGATAAGGTGATATCAAGCGCCGAACGGTGCATTCGCTGAAGAGGATAGCATTTCTAGGTGTCATAAACTTTATAGCGATGTACTTCTGTTTTTGAGCTATAAAAACTGTTTGCAAGTAAATGAACTAAACATTGAGCCAAAAATAGTGAGCACATTTCCTCACTTACCCCTACTTCATGTGCCAATCTCCATGTTAGATCTGCACGACCAGCTACAGGGCGATAATTCAGAGCAGGGCTAATAGCGATCAATTGTTGAAACAGGAGCTTACTAGGATCAATGATACTGAAAAATCGATAATTATCTACTGAAAGATACTGTTTCAGAGCAAACAATAGGATTACCTGGAAGCAGCGATTATCATCGCTATGCTGCCACCTTGTGAGTGTCCCATCACAGTGACGTGCTTTGGGTCACCACCAAAGGCAGATATTTCATGGTGCACAAATTCTATTCCAGCAATAATATCTGTAAACTATTATATTTCCCATATCGTTCCCGATATAATTCATTCTTCCTGGAGATTCGGCTACGGGATTATACGGGCCACGATACATGTGACTATTATGTGGACAATGTCTCACCATAAAGTGCCAGGTTACGCGGCACAACCTCGTCGTTTTCGAACGCTAGAACTCCAAAGAATCCGAGCCGGAAGGCAGATGTGACAAACACGACGTCTGAACAGCGCCATATAGTAATGTCATGTGGATGAAGCTATGTGGGTTTCCAAATTCTCCCTAAATATATATTTCATTTTGAAATCCGGCCAGTAGGGCAGTTTGTCCCACCACTACGCTCATCATTTCTTGTCATCAATCTAAATGTTCCGCATAAAAAAGGATAAACCCTGGGATTCGCAGTGAGTTAAAATAGAAAAATGTAAAGTACCCTTTGATGAATATTTGTCTATTATGAATTGGTCGTCTGACATCACAGCAGATCCGGAGTTGAGGCTGCCACCGTGGATGAAAAGAATCACTGGACAAGAGGCATTCTGAAGACAAATAGATTTACCTATTTGAAATTGATCCATGATTTCCTCAAAGTTATCAGTATTGTGTGACAGCAAAGACTTACTCCCAATAAACACTTATTGCTGGTGAAAATATTTGTATAAAGGCAGTCCTCACTCATATGTCTTCCAGTAATCGGGTTGCTCAGACAGGCAGCGCTGAAAAACGGAGGAAAATTGTTCAGACAAAATTTTGGAGATACTGAGGCCACAGAAATACTAGAAATTCTTAAAAAAGTAATACAAGCACAAGTCTGGTGCAAGTGCGCATCCTAGCCCTTGCACGTTCTTTTCTGAGGGGACGATTGTTGAGAATCTTTGTCCACTGCTTTTTTTCGCTCTCATCTCCGAATACCCCATAGTTTATCGCGTACTTCTTCTCTACTATCTCTCCGACTACGTACCTTTCCCAGCGAAGCGGACTATGAATGAACAGCACCTATATTGTTTAGCTTCTCTCACACCTTCCCATTGTTTCGGCGGTTCTGGCAGCTTGAATCTACGACTTCCGACAGGCGGTTGTGCAATAGGTATACCCTAAAATAACAATTTTTAAGATGATTTCACTGATATTCAATTATTTCCAGTATTTCTTGCTGGACATATTAGTGTACTCTACTCATTGATAAGCTAAACTGGTAGTTAGAAATACATCTACAGAGAGCAAAATTAATGAGGATCACCTTGAACATCCAGCAAGTAGAGTTGTCTTGCGACTGTATCGCTACGCCTTCCAGTAGTCCATAGCTGGTTCTGACAAGAGACGCCTGAGTTACCGGTAAGAGGACGACTAGCAGTAGAATGCCGCAACTCATCGACGCGGAGCGAACGGCTATTGCGAAAGCTGTCTACGTAGAAGTAGCCTGTTGATAAGAGAGTTCATGTAGTGGGTCGACGTTTACTCAAAAAAGCGTGATTTGATACTTAGTGGTTGCACACGAATTCTCTCAATACCACATTGACGGCCGCTCCGTTACTTGCCCGTAGTTGTCGTCGATCCAGATTGACGATCACGGCGACAACCTATGTTTCTCGTTTTTAGGCTACCCCCCCCCCCCTCCGCCCCAAATAGGTCCCCAAATTTTTGAAAATAAAACGGATAAAAACTGGTATGTTGCTGTGATGCGATGTTGCACTATGATTTCTCCTTTTCCATTTTCCTCTCTTTTTTATTCTCGTTTCCAATGTTTTCGTGTTTTTCATTTAACTCTTCAACTCCCATGTTTATCTCGGTACGACCGGTGTTTTTTGCTCTCGTATTGGTTTCTTTGGTCTACAGATACTTTCTGGCCTGGAGGCTGGCTGTACGTCTAAGGTTAGGAAACAGCCTGAAAGATAACACTACGCCTGAACGTATTTCGCTCCCTATCACTGGACTCACAATAAGACGAAGACAAAAAAAATCACACTAAGTCAGTGGAACAGGGGGAGTTTATCAAAATAAAATTGTGAGTAAACAACTAAAGCAATAAACGAACAAGTTGAATAAAAGGAAAAGTAAAATCAAGAAACCATTAGTGAAGCCATAATTCCACTATGCCTGTGTTAGGCCTAGAGAATACTGCAAAGCGACGCTGTCGCTGCGACCGTTCACCACCACAATTTAACTCACAGTGGCTCTGCAGTGGCTCTGGCTATGTCAAAACGGTGTTAGAGCAATTTATACTGGATGCGTGCGACTGACGCGCGTGCGTCTATATGATGAAGAATAGGGCCCAGTCGCATAGCAGTCGCAGCTCAGACGCACGCGTTTACGGCCTCGAGGCGGCCGCGCGTCCTTTTCATTGAGGATGTACATGCCTTGTTGACCGGTCTTCATGGAAAATCGATCGCAAATCGATGCGCGCGACTGATGCGCGACTGAAGCACGCAGCTAGTATAAATTACCCTATTCCATGCAAACTGTGTTATAAGATACGAGAACTCGTAACACTTTGTTCTCATCACTTCCAATCATTTTCTTCACCGTGAAGGTGTATACTCGCGGTCATCCTGATTCAATGTTGTTTTCTTTCCGGCCATATCACTATGTCTTCACGCATCCCTAACTCGAGCTAATGCAAGAGCGGTTGCGAAAGCACTGCTGCCCGATAGCAGCTTCATTCATGCTCTGAATGAAACATTTGAAGGCCGGTAACAGTTCCATACGCTGATGAATGAAACCATCCCAGGTTTACAACGCTACGCTCCCGTCTTTGCATCAGCTCGCTCTACTGATGCGTGATGATAAAGTGATATGGCCGCAAAGGAACAACACTGAATCAGGATGACCATTACTATAGCTGTGAAGTATGCCATGGGTTTTACAGAGAATATCTGCTTCAACCATCCATTTTTTAGATGTAATGCAGTCCAGCTGGCTGGTCCTTTATCAATCGTAGACACGACCTCAAATGGAAGATGTGAGAACAACGATTATGGGAAAAAAGAGCGCAAACAGCAGAATAGAAGAAACAGCACAATGTCACAACAGCAACAACATACCACACTATCAACAAACAAATCAATTCACGAATACGAAACAACTAGACAAATACATTTTGAACGAAAAATCCACGTTTGCCGCATCAATTTTGCTGACATTGACCGCGGTGGTGATGGCATTGCTGAAGCATAACCAGCGAATGTCCAGCTCACGAAAGCAAAAAAAACAATTCCCACATTAATGTCGATGAGAATCGACTGGAGCTGTGTTGATATACATATTTGCAAGCAAAGGCCACGGATGAGACACCCCAGGCATTTCTGAACTAGCAACCACACTCCGTAATCTAACGGGTCGCATAAGGGATAAGGAAACTTAGGTGCGTGGATGGTCAGCTGCCGATTGACAGCTGACCATCCACACATCCACTACCTGATGAGCTGCTACGAGTAGCTACGGCGTTCCACTTCCGCAGCTTCTTACTGTGACAACCACGAAATACTTAGATATCGTATTCATTTATTGCATTACATTACTTCACATGAAAGATCTTCACAGTGTGAATTATTCATCCTTACTTGGAAATTTCACCTTTCAGGCAAACAATTAAGACTTTCACATTCCGCGCATGCTGCGCTCAATCAATACTTCAGTCTTACTTATATAATCAACGAACTCGGATTATACGTTTTACATTTATCAGAACAGACGCGTAGAGTTTGCCAGTTTCAATACGAAGCCCGAGCGAACAGCTCCGCTCCTAACGACTCACATTATGCGTGTTATCAGAAAGGCGTCTATGAGATGCTTCCGAGCTGTTTTTTTATGCTTCAGAGCCGCAACTACACTCCGAATCAAGTGCATAGAGTTGAATCCGCCGACGGTGTTGATGCAAAAGGATTTATGTGAATCGCTTCCGTATATGACGGAAAGTATCACTCCTTTCATGGGGCAGCGCAAAGTCCCTCCTCACACGCGTCTGGACAACCAGCACACACTGCTCCGACGTTGTAGACGTGTTGTCCAACAACATTGCCACTGAATTGATCTCAAATGTACAATGTTACGGTCATAAAAGGTCAGTGAAAATCTTACCCTGGAGCATACATGCACGAAGTGAAGACGAAAGAACCACAGTTTCGTATTGCACAACCCACACGTGTGTTACTCCACCACGCCATCTGAACGTAGCCGTATTAACGGTGAATGGCGAGTGTCTTAATGAAGGAAGCCACTGGCTTTGGTAAATTTTCTTATGTTTCTAGTTGTGCTTCTGCGTATTTCTTGGGTAAATAGCATGTCCGTCCTAATACCGAACTTAGCCAGTTGGCTCCACCAACTTGCCATCGCCTTAACAAATTCTCTTAATGTAATAAGTATACTTCTCTTGACATTGAGTTAAGTTCTGCTCACCCACTGGGCAGCTCCTTCAAAATTGGACGGTCTACCTAGAACATTGACGTTCTCCTTGTATCCTGGATGACCAGAGTCGGGCTGATGAACACCATCACATGTGTTCACATGCTGTTGTGCGTACGATTCTGCGTCACAGTCATAGCGCTGCAAATATGCTACACACGTTATTAATCTACAATAGTATACTGATAAAATGCCAGTTTATTTGCCATGCAGGCCTTTTTGGTACTAAAGATTCAGAGGTGTTGTAAACCTTATGTTTACTGCACAAGGATCTGAAACTCTGAGTTTTTGATGAAGGATGAATCACAATATCACGTACCAGTTTGTACATCGTAGATGTTGGCGGGGCAATTCCAAGGTCTCCATTTCGTTCTGTCTGTCCTCTTGCAATGTTACCTCTGAAAGTAGAAAACAAGATTCCATTATAGGAAACTTGGCAAAAGCGATAATTTTCTAATTACTAACCTCAGCCTGTTATGCATGTCCAAGAAAAGTTCCCTTATGTTGTCAGTTAAGAGAGGATTTGGGCAGCTAGCTCGTGCTGTAGAAGAGAAACACACTGATTATAGTACCGTTCCCGATTCTTTTTTTGAGGAAAATTTTAAGCTTACGAGTTGTTTCTGGTTCTGGCATTGGTATAAAAGGTGGAAGAGTTGGAAAAGGAGTAGTTGTTGTGTCTGAATAGATGTTATATGTAGCATGTCTTAGTCAAAAACTCCCCTTGGAAGCAGGCAAGGTACTAACTGGTAACGTTCATCGCTGGCGGCTGCGCTACTGCTCCTCTAAGAAATGCAGAAAGAACCTCAAATATTTGGTCTCTACAGAATCTTCGATTTGTCAGAGAATAAAAAAACGGCGGAACTCTCTTTAAAAAACCCTTTCTAATCGTTTCAGCATACCGTGACAACGATGAGGGGATGAGCCATTGTAGTGCCTGCACGTATGTTGCGTCTGCTTATTTTGTAGTGGTGCAACAATGACCATGTGATAGGTTAATTCAGAGAGCAGAGTATATTTTCATGTAAGAGTTCAAAGAAGGTTGAACACTTCCATAGTACAAACGTTCCGTGTGGAAACTTGTGATTACTCGAATTCATATTGCAAAACTTCACATAATGTCATTTGTACTGTGATGTGTTACGAGCCGGCTATAGGTCAATAATACGAGTTGCAAATAAAGTAAAGGCGATATCGTGGTTCAAATTTGATGTTTGATCATGTGGAGACAATACTCCAACTTGAATTGCTGTACAGGCGCTGCATCTGCACGGATATTCACGGTCCATGGATGTTTATGTGGGTAAGCTTCGCCCTCAAAATGGCACCAACGATGCAAACACACATAGTAGGTGGGATGCGTAGGTGTTGCAAAACTGAAAGACCTGCAAATAGCATGCAAGCTGGATAAAACTGTCATTCTTGGTCAGGGTTAAGCGTGATGCTGGTAAAAAATCGACCCCCATACGAGCGCCCCACCCTCTTAGCCGAAAGAAATATGACCGCTTCCCACTTTCGAACACAAATTCTCGAATGAGGTTAGAAATGAGAACGAAAATGCAGATACTGCAAGAACACGAGTGTTTGGACTTCAAATCCAGACGTTGTAGCAGCAATAGGAATAGCCACCGCCTACACCGTCAAGGGTTCGGTCCTCTATCTATCCAGAATTTTTGCAAAAAGTTGAAATGCATGAGGTTGGCGAATATCGCTCCGAAACGGCGACGCAGTTTGCTATACTCCTCGAGGTGTACACGACTACTAACCTGCGAACACGAAGTCACCATGCCGAGAATAATGGATAGTCAGACATGGCGATTGCCATCAGAAGGGTTGTGGGCATTGTTCAGGTTCCAAAGCAGTCGAAATCTCGGCCATGGAAGTCATCGTTGGGGCTGGCTCTGAAAAAAATTGCCGACCTTTTCGCAAAAACAGTTCAACAACAATTGCTGTTGTGATGTCAACACTGAGTGAGGGATAAGGAAAGCAAGCAAGCTATTTTACCTTGAGTGACTTTCCAAACCGGTTGAATGTTTCCACCTAGTTGTCGTCATGGAATTCTTATGAAGGACTGGCACATAACCAAGTTCGAAGTATTCCTAGCAATCGTCACAGGTGAGCTGCTTTCTTTTCACCATACTTTGATAACCCTGTTCAAAAACGCAGTCCGAAGAGCGTAAAACGTAGACTGCTTAATCTTTGGGGAACTCCCCCTCCCTGCTGCCATCTATCCCTCAATTGCTGACACCTTACTTTGATGCTTTGGTGACTCATCTTCACTGTTAGATTGGTCTTCTCAGTGTGAACCACATTCGCTTCAGGTTCTTTCATCCCTCTAACAAATAGATTGAGCGTAAAAATCCGGCCACTACATAACAGCCGAGGGTCTCGTAATAAATCAGACAAATAGCTTTACGGTGGAAATCGTTAACAACATGAAAGCATTTGGATCTCGAACGGAGCAATAGTTGGTCTCAGTGAAATAAAATAGGCATGAAAAATGAACTGTAGCTATTGTGTTGTTTTTGACATGGTGACACGCGTTCGTTTGGTGGGCTACTAGGTACTCATACGGAGGTTTATTGGCATTCTAAAGCACTTCACTTGTTTATAACATCGGAATCAGTGTCGAGAATCTATTAACATCACAGAATCAAAATGAGGTGCGAAATGTCTTAGAAAGATATACCTAAAGCTTACAACAACTCTGTCTGGTCTCAATTAATCAAAAGTTGGATACAGGAGCAGCAATAATAAGAACCAGTGCTCGAGTGGGGTAAAAGTAAAAGTGACAATATTTTTGCAGGCTTACAAATGCAAATGTTTCAGTTATTGATCTGGTCGCTATAGTTCGCCTCTTCAAGAGATACTGGCGAGAGAAAAATGGTTTTGCAAGGCAATCCAAGAGGAGCGAACAACAAATGGCCGAGTTGCAAGCCCTTCAGGAAAAGGGAATGGTAATTTTGTGGCATATATTACTACAGAACTCTAGTGAAATTAACACGAACGATAAGCTTCACACCAAAAGACATCTCATTATTGTTGATTTTAGGTATGTAATATGTAATTTTTTTTTAGCAAATAGCTGTTCCAATACGGTGCATGCGTAAGTCAAAGAACGAGCAACAAACGGTGGAGCCAGCCGATTCTGACGCCCTCAGTATGAAGAACAACACTTCCAACGCGACGCGACCGTTGATCGAAGAAACGGCGGCTGCGAAAGAATCTGTATGATCTTGGAGAATGAATGAATCACTGCCTTGCGTTTCAATGCGACAGCCCTATGAGTTTTGACTTCATGTTTTGATTTTGTTCTCTGTCATCACTTATTTGTAAGGATTCCATAAGCAGAGATTTCTTATTTTTTTTAATGCTATCTCGTATTCACTTCAGCCGAGGGGCAATGTTTTTTTAAAGAGCTCCATAGGGCTGGAAGATTTAGAAGGTCATTATCGCTGCCTTTGTCGTACGTGGCTGTTGTTAGTGACTTCTATCTGATAGCCTCTGAGACCATAGTAATTTTTTCCGAAGAAGATTATTGCTACCAAGCTTATCGTTAACCCTATTCGTATGAATTACGTGGCTTCCGCTCATAAGTATGAATCCATCGCAACCCCTATTATTCCTGTTATGTAGTGCATAGTGTGCCGGTCAATCCCTCTTGTATCACACAGTTCCGGTCACCTGGCCTGCCGCGCTGCAGAAACACGCGGTGCGGCAGTTCAGCTGGGAGCTGTGGTTGTCGAGCGTTGTTGGTGTTGATGTGACCCAATAAATCGGGGTGAAGACAAAGGCACAGAGGAGAATGATGAAAACCATAAGTAAAACATCAATAAAAGCAAAGCCCGACAACCACATAGCTCACTTGGTCTGCCGCACCGCATAGGCATGCGGCACGGTAGACCAGATGGCGGCATTCTCTGATGCAAAAATGACTGGCCAGTGCCGTACGCGATTGTGCAAGAAAGCTGACCGTTGTGAACAATTCTTAGAGCCAGGCTCACTTTAAAACTATCCTCAGTTTTTTTTATCATTCAAGATTGTAAAATAACGCTGGTCTCAATTACCTACATGGTCAATTGCAAAGGATGAGGGGGGGGGGGGGAGGGATTTTCAAGCCGTCATCTATACGGTACGGGTGTAGAAATGCAAGAGAAAAGCAAATACTGATGATTAGTTTGATAAATGCAATCCTATAATGAAGTGCAGGCGAACTGAACTACTAGCTAGTCATATGGAATTCAGGGTCGCTTCCAAATTGGTGTCAACGAAAACACCCACTCATCAGCGTAGTGGCCAGACCAGGCCAAGGTACGAGAGCCAGAAGTCGATTTTTAAGGCTTCCGGCGTCTGAGCGCTGATGAGTTATCAATCAGTGATGCTGATAAATCGCTATCGCATTATCAGACACGCTTATAGTCCGGGGATCGGCGCTGATTTTCAGAGTACGCGGCTCGTTTTCGGCTTACTGGTCTTCTCTTCTAATCCATAGGTTTCGCTAAGGTTCATCTCAAATTTCCGGACTTGAATAGAGTACCCACGCTTTGGGACGAAAGCCTTTGCATTCTTTAGCGCTTCTGTCAACAGCGTGGCTCATTTTCACAGATCCGTGTACCTGAACTATAGCTCATTTCTTCACTAAGAAAAAAAACACTCAGATTCTCGCGCAGTATTTTAATGCATCGCTTGACCATTCCACATAAAGGAAGTGTCCCAAGTCAAGATTCTTTTTGGGACTTTTGTACGAAAACGAGTCTTCAACAAAGGACAAGCACAACAGCGGACATGATTTTTTTCGATAGCCCAGAACCATCTGCTTCTAGCTCCTTTTTTAGAGAAATCGGGATATACATTGAGATATCTGGCACAAGGTATCCAGCTGTTGATATCGACTGGCAACTAGTGTTCTCTTGTTGTAAAAGCCTCAGTGGGGATCTTGAAATCTCAGCAAAAAAGGCTCAAAAGCAAATTTTTCTTCAATTCTGCGTGTAGCCATGACTGCCGTTGTGTTCAGTCTTCTCCATGACACTTAATATAAAAATTTTAAGAAGATATTGCCATGAGAAATGCAGGAGGTAACCTCTAGTGTGTGAACTCCTTCAGTTGAATTTTTTAAAGCTTCTCTTCCAAAGAGGAAGCCTAATGGCAGGTAAGAATCCCAGAAGAAAAGCTCAGCGATTTCCCCATGAGGGCTTTTTAACCTCATTGTAGCAGATCAGTGTTTTTCCTGCGCAAGTTTTTTTTTGAATTTTTACTGTGCTAACTTAGTAGGTACGTAAGTTACTGACTGTACCCTAAAAATTATCATGCAGCGCATTGCTGTCGCTTATCACAGCAATCACACCAGCATTGTCTTTGCCCATCGTAAACTGGCCAAGAATACCTTACCTACGTATTAAATTCCCAACCAGAACGACTTCTCTGATCCTTTTTCCTGTTCTCTCGCTAGGGCATCCAAGTGCCGTAAGTGCATTCACACAGAGGATTACACTGAAAACTTATCCAGGTCTATTCCAGGATGAAAACCTTGGCCCTTCTCTGTTCATTGGCGCTCAGCTGCTTCGCCAGCCCAGTCGTGCAACAGCAAGCTGCTTCAGAATCGGTCAGGATTACGTAGGACACCTGCTCTTCTCTCACCAGAAGCTAACAGCTGAAACCCCATATTTCATCTGAGCATTTTTCAGGCTTCCATTGCCTACGCTGTCGACCTTTCGGTGCCAGTGTCAACTTCGACATTCCAATGCATTCGTCAGAGCTACTACAACGTAGCCTTTGTCAGGTTAGTTTCATCTTCAAACAAATGTCCTAAAAGGACAAGCAGTAATAATGCTAGAGGTAGCAGATCCTATTAATGAAACAGGGGATAGCCATAGAGGTGATTGAACGAACAAATTATGCTCTTTCAGGGGTTACTCTCCGGCTGGACAAGGACAATTTGACCCATATGCATGCACCAATATTCAGAATGCCAATGCAGGTACGAAAGTCTTGATCCCACACTGAATTTCCGAAGAAAGCACGCCTTCGTTTAGCTGGTTTGGGAACCGAGGTCTACATGACCCCTCAGCCGAAATCCAGCAAATCTGGAGCTCAGCAATTCGATGAAATGTACGGAGGACTGAAAAACTCCAACATCAACGTGCGATCTGTCTGGATCCAGGTAAATTACGAGAGATTTCGGGTGCAATGTCCATTCCACTGCTGGGTAAATTTAAGGTTACCTCACCTATTAACTGGTATGCCAGCAGCACAACAAACATCAACATTCTCAACAGCATTTTGTCCAGAGCTAGCGTAAGTACACACAGAATTTACCAGAAAACGCTGCAGTTTTCCACAAAAGCACTGCTTTTTTTAAGCAATACGGCCTTTCCATCGGTATCTACACTAGCGTCTATGACTGGAACCAAATCACCGGCGGAGCCACAATCAATAACGCCATGCTGTGGTACTGGAGCGTCTACGGTGCCGGCCCCACCAACGAGTCTCCCGCCAACTTCAACGACTTCCGCTCATTTGGTGGATGGACAGCACCATCGGTCAAGCAGTTCGGGCAGGTTGAGTCCGTCTGCGGTGTCACCGTCAACAGGTGGGACGACAGTTCTTGATTTTTAAAGAAAAAGTTTTTGAAATGGGTTATGAGAGAATTTACGGGAAAAAAGTGTTGAAGATCCAAAAATCTTCTCTTCAGAGACATCTACACTGTCTCTGGAGCTGCGAACTTCGCTGGAATGGCCAAATACGAGAAGTCTGAGCAGATCGTCGTCGGATCTCTTGGGATTGGAACTGTTGCTCCAGGAAAAGCAGAAATCAAGCAGTAATCAGCTGTATTTATTAGAATTGTTAATAATAAATATTACAAGGAAAAAGCTGGAGAACAACGTTATACACGGAGAGCACGAGTACTTTCACATCAAATTTTTGACAAAGGAGGAGGAGTACATCAGCAGGTCAAGCGTAATCAAAATGAACAGGCAACGGCTATAGGACAATTTATGCGAGGCTGTGCTTTTCTATGCCATCCGTATTGGATTCTTCTGTCTCGGGCAGCTCTAATCAAGCTTGGCAGATCTCTCTGTTCAAGCGACATGGTGAAGGTTTCGGATCAGAAAGTACCGACCTAGCTGTCCTTTGGCGAACTCGTTTAGTCCAGAGGTACACTAGTATTTGCATACTTCTGTTAGCTACACAAGAGGTTGTTGAATTCCTTTATTGGCCGACGTTTCGGCGTTTCAGCTTTCCTCAGAGCCTGAAGCCTCAGTGAGGTTCAAAGAAGACCGAACTTGGGATCTGATACTAGTATGTTAGTATGCTGCTGTCACAAAGTCTCATTTGACAACGACTCTAATTTCAGCACAGGTTACTCACCGAGCTAAAAAATCAATAAAGAGCCACCATTTTGTCATATCGCGATGAATACATTTTACAGTTTTTAAGACCTGAAGAACGCGATAAGCGCCGAAAAATCATCAAACAACATTTTCGACGAAGTTCTCAATCTGTGCTGGAGAAAAGAGCACAAAGTGTTTCGGCGCTCCGGCTGTCCACATCAAATTATCTAAGTTAACATTCGTATAGGTGTTTAAGCATTTCTTCGGCTGCTACTATTCCTTTTACCTAGGGAGCCTCAAATTCCTGTTCTGCAGCTGTACGGTAGCTGGCTGCTTTCTTATTGGTTGCAAGTGTACTTGGTAGCCAGCATGCTTACAGCACATTATTTAGTCGCAAAACGGTCGGTTAGGTACTCAAGAACAAGTCACATCTGTTCCTTTCGACTCAATAAATCGTCACCCATCTCCTTCCACTCCTTCGCATCCTCCAGTGACCTCTGGATCATAGTCGAGTACAGCACCCCATAAGTTCTGCTCTAGATACTTAGCAAAACTTGTTACAGCTTTTTGAGTGATGAAATCTGTACTAAATCATCAATAGGACTGAAATCCTAACTATAGCATACTGCGTTCTGATCTTAAACAAGGAAGACAACATCTCAACGGTTTAATCTTATCGGCTCGGTGACTTCCTTAGCACCCTGTCCTAAGAGGACAAATGTCCGTCTGCCTGACATTTACCTACTTTCTATAAACAGATGTGAAGAGGAAGTTTTAGTCAAGACAGGAGATAAGAAAGCCGCAGTCGTTGGAAACTACAATTCACTGGGTTCAGAGGGATTCAGATTACTCTTCCTAATGGATGTGCTGAAAAAGGAAAGAAGAGGGACTGTGCGGACTTAACAGAGCGGTTCTATATGATTCTCATCAATATTTAGTGGAAAAAATGGACAAGAAATCATTAGAAAAAAATTGGGAGTGAAATTGTTCGTCTTATCTATTTATTTTGGAGTTGGAAAAAAATTCTACTAAAAATTCTGGCCCTAAAACTTCAAATATCCAACGTGATGTCGAAAATGGTCGTCAAACGAAGTTCGTGGTTTGATTGGTCTAATGACCCAAGTTGATAGTTAGAGCGAGAAAAGAGGGATGCTATCGCCGGTGATCTTCAACCACAGCTTTCCGATTGCTCTGTACCATGAAAAAGTCTGGAACACGTCATGAAGTTCACCTTGTTGACCACCCTCTATCACTCTTTTATTATGCTGAGAGTTTGCTATCAGAGCGCTAAAAGTAGGCAGTTCTGCTCCTGCCGTTAATCGGAAGAGCTCCACCCACCACACGTCACCTTCATAACAAGAAAAGTCCACAAATGTCGAAGAATCGAAGCTAGCTCACACAAAATGATGAATGGCCCACGCTGTGTGGTCACAAGCAATGTTGCTAACTTAAGAATTTAACTGCAAAGGACCATTGTTCACGGAAGGGTGACTCCCATGGATTTGGAATCTTGGCTGGGTGTTCCAGAAGGATGTCGAATATAATGAGACATACATTCGCTTCCCATTGTTCAGTAGCTATACCACGGCTGGAGATGGTCAGTTTGACCAGCATGCAGTGACTGATATACAGAATGCCTTCGAAGATAGGAGGACCTTTACCTAAGCTAGAATTTCTGGGGGATAGCATCATCTGAAAGGAGGTCTACATAAAAGAAAAAAATGAATCCTAGCAATTTATTGAGCATAAAGACAGGAAGAGCGTCAAAAAGTCGAGATGTCTGAAGTGCTCCTGGTTTTATTGCATGACAACATCCTGATCTGATTTATTAGGTGCTACAGATGAATGAAGGGAGTGCTTTGAGAGATTAGAAGCATCTGTCACTTGGCTCCTAGCGCCTCCTCTGTTGCCAAGCTCTTCCAGTTGAATTTAACTTTTCATCTAAACAAGACGACCACTGATGGGTTACTATTGGGAAGCTAGAAAAAAAGCTTTGAAATCTCCTTGTACGATGCCGCGGGATTCCTTTGAGACGAAATTCTCGAAAACCACGCAATTAAAACGCGGGTGAACTACAGACTATACCCCAGGCATTATCACACAGCTCTTCGTTGCAGCTTATCGCAGCAGTCGCAGTAGTAGTAGCAACGTCCATCGTCAACCTGACGAAAGAACTTCACCGATGTATTTAATCTCGGACTGTAGAATGCTTGCTCTCATCATTTTTCCTTCTTAGGTATCCAGGTTCCATAATAGGTTTCACACAGAGGTTCGCACTGAAAGCTTATCCGGGTGCTTTCCAGGATGCAAACCGTGGCCATCCTCTGTTTACTGGCGCTCAGCTGCTTCGCCAGCCCCGTCCTACAACAGCAGGCAGCCTCAGGATCGGTTTGAACCACATACGTTTCTCTTCAGAACCGAACCGCTAAAGTCCCATGTTTCATCCGACCGATCTTCAGGCTTCTATTGCCTACGCCGTCGATGTTGATTGGACAGTGCCAAGTTCGGCATTCGAGTGTGTTCGACAGAGCCACTACAACGTAGCCTTTATCCAGTTAGTTTGAGAGCTCGAACACGGTAAGACACATAGTCGATTCTCATTGTTCAGAGGATATTCTGGATATTCACAAGGGATGGTCAACCAATACGCAATATCCAATATCAAAAATGCTAACTCAGGTAGGGAAGACTTTATTCCGCCCAAAACTATTGAGCAAAGCACAAATTTTTGTAGAGGGGTTAGGAACCGAGGTCTACATGGAACTACAGCCGAAATCCAGCAAAACTGGGGCTCAACAATTAGACGAAATGTATGGAACTCTGAGAAACGCCAACATCAACATACGATCTGTCTGGGTTCAGGTAAGATACAAAATTATGCAAATTCTGGAACAAATATCCACTCTATCGCTGGATGAATTTTAGGTCACGGACCCTATGCCAAATTACTGGTATTCCAACACCACATTAAACATCAACTTTCTCAACAGCATCTTCTATAGAGCTAGGGTTAGTACATACAGAACCCTCTAGAGAACGCTGCACTGTTTCTAAAAAGCATGATTTCTATTTAGCAATACGGCCTTTCCATCGGCATCTACACCAGCGCCAACGAGTGGAGCCAAATCACCGGTAATGCCACGATCAGCAACGCCATGCTCTGGTACTGGAGCACTACCGGTGGTGGCACCGCATACGAGTCTCCAGCCAACTTCGACGACTTCCGCCCATTCGGTGGATGGACAACACCGTCGGTCAAGCAGTTCGGAAGAGTTGAGATGGTCTGCGGTGTTCCCGCCAACAAGTAAGACGACAATACTTGGCTTCGGCCTTGCAAAAATCTAGCTGAACGAGAATTTCATGGAGAAGGTGTTGAGAATCTAAAAACCACCTCTTTAGGAACATCTACGCCGTCTCCGGAGCTGAGAAATTCACCGGAATGGTCAAGTATAAGAAAAGTGAGCCTATCTTCGTCGGTTCTCTTGGACTTGGGACCGTTGCTGCAGGAAGAGCAGAAATCAAGAAGTGATCGGCTGTACATATGTAATTATTAGAATTATTGATAGTAAATTTTACCACAGAAACTCGGGAACCAAAACATGAGCATCCAAGACATTTGTAAACGAGCAGTCATCCTAAGGACATCATCAGAGAGCAAAAGATCGGAATGAACTGGCGATGGCTATGAGGGAAACGATAGGTATCGATTACCATGTCAAATGTCTTCTCATTACCGACGAATGCCTACAAATCTTCTTACTTCTGTTATCATTTTACGCTTGGGGTGTTCGCATCGCTCCTAAGCGCAGCGTTTACAGTACCTGTCTGCTCTTTGTCCTCCACTGTGGTGTAAAAATCTCTTGAAAACATGCTGAAAATGTGGGAAACTCTGTTCTCATCACCGCTGTTCCGACACGTTCTTCAAGCGTTGCTTCGCGCGTGTAGAAAGGGCCCAAAATTCAAGAATTTGAGGTCGAGCTCATGAGTGACCGAATACACCTCCTAGAGAACTTATTCTCTTCTTTTGTTAAATCGGTGACGCATGATCCCTGATTATTTCATTCTGTTTCATTCTCTGTTGAGCTCTTGTACTATATTTAGAGAAGTAATACCTCATTATTGACTCAGATTGCATCTACCTCCAGATTTTACTAATCTGTTTTCTTTGCGTCCGGAGGGGCTCAACCTCCTGTATTGCCAATAAGGCGTGGTAACTGTTGCTCTTCTGTCATTGGTTGGAAGAGTGTTGGACAGCTCGTATTCTCTTGGTCGGTTATTCAGCCGCGGAGGGGTTGGCTGGACCCCATTCTCTGTATGAAATAAATTTTTGCACATACATAATTCATTTGAATTCATTCACTTTCACCCTTTTCGAGACAGTCAATGAAAATGCCATAGCCGTTGAAAACAACAACTTAATGGACTTTGCACGCGCTCCAAAGAGGTCCACGTTACACTGGCGCAGGAGGGAGCTGACGAGGAAGACAAAATGGTCTAATTTTTTATTAATTTCCAATAATTTGTGGAAAGAACGAAGAAAAGCAACTAGGAGAGAAACGTTCTCGAAAACCATTGAGCAAATTCAAAGAAATAAGCCAACTATAACTGTTGCTTACTTTATTCGTTTACTTCGAAGTTGAAACACCAAACTGCTGAAAATTCTTATCCATTAAAGTACATACACTTAGCGACTATTTCGCATTCACAGCAGGCAACGATTGAAGAGTGAAATCTTAAAAAAAAAACTGGATCGATAATCGATCGGTGGTTGACTGCACGCTTATTGCGACAGTGACAGGCATTCATTTCGGATTTTTGGTGGGAATCCAGGCCGTTTCTAGCGCTTTCCTTGCCGATATCTCACATTCGTACGCTAATATCTCGCACCTGATGTTGAAATCGTTACCATCCTGTACCTCAGAACAGGGATGTTGTCGCTGGTGATTTTCAACAACAGCTTTCCGACTGCCCTACAGGTTTGTGGACTCGGAAACAAGTGTTAGTGGTTCTGGTCGATGACCATTCGCTATCAAGGTTTTTTTCTCGCCGAGGAATTGCTGTCTAAACGCAAGCAATAAGCAGTCTATGGTCTTCGGAACTCGGAGGGGTTACCACCCTCTTAGTCACATCCATGACAAAAACAATTCAAGAAATGGAAGTGACGCTAGGTCACAAAATGTCGATGGAGCACGATATGTGGACTCAAACCACAGTGCTCGCGTCAGAATTGGAATTCAAAAGACCATCGCTCCTAAATCCACTGAAGGATGACTCGCGGTGGTTTGGAATTCTGACTGGCTATTTTGAAATCAAGAATACCTGTTAATTTTTTATTTTACTGCAGAAATCTTCGGAACGCCACACTTTATTCCGAGTATTTTTCGAGGAAAAGTCCTCTCTCAGCCTGCGTGCAGCATTGTGGACAAGGATTGAGCAAACAACGGGAATTATCCAGCAACTTTTCGATTCTTCGAGACTGTGGCGCCAGCACATATTTAATCTCAAATTTACTGTAGTAATTTCTTACTTCCACCATAGTAAACTAAGGTTTCCCTGGTCGAGGTTCAGTATGAGTATGACTTGTGACGAACTAGGTACGACAACTGAAATAAGCTGAACACTGCTGACTGTGGATAAACGTTATCATGCAGCACTTAGTCGCCTCTTATCGCAACAGTCACATTAGCGCAGCCCTTATACTAGCACCAGTTAGCTGAAGACGGCTTGCTCACTAGTAATTTGCTAAGTAAGTAAGTTGTCGTAACGTATCCATTTTCTCTCATTTTTTTCCTTAAGACATCCATGTTCCCCACGGAGCACCAGCTATAATCTCACAATTGCCTGTAAACAGCTTCATTCGGAGAGATGCACTTCAAACCATATTTCTCAAAAAAATTTACTCCAGCTTTTTCCAGGATGCTACTCCTGTCCGTTCTTAGTTCACTGGCGCTCAGTTGCTTCGCTATCAAATACGCACCAGAGAGCAGAGGCTCACTATTGGTTGGAACCAAATATATAATACTTGAGAGAATTCCACTTAACCTCTTTCCACCAAAGCAGTTTCCCTTCACAGATTGCTATTTCGTTAACGCTTTTGTCAGGATAAGCACGCGGCCGCTGTCGACCTTTCGGAAGACGTGTCAACTCCGCAATTCCATTGCATTCGACAGAACAACATCAACGTGGTCTTTATAAGGCTAGTTCTTTTTTGGGGCTCTTATTCTACAAGAATACAACCATATTAAAAAAACAGGATTTTTTTTCGAGTAATCCAGCTGACATCTACAGAGCTCTGCTATGATAGGAGGCATAATCATTTTCCATTGTTCAGAGGCTATTCTTCAGCTGGAGATGGACAATTCGACCGCAACGCAGTCACCAATATCCAGAATGCCTTCGCAGGTAGGAAAGCCTTCGCTTCAGGAGGCATTTCCGGAGACAGCATGGTTTCTTTCAGCTGGACTTGGAACCGACGTCTACATGACCCCTCAGCCTAAATCCAGCAAATCTGGAGCTGAGCAATTTGATGAAATGTACGATGGGCTGAAAAATAACAACATCGATGTCCAATCAGTGTGAATCCAGGTAAAAGCTGGGGCATAGGCTATTGTGGAACGTTCACTGCCTTATCTTTTGTAGTGGTTTTTGTTGCTGAGCTTAGTTTGTAGTTCTGGATCTATCCTTTTTTTATCATAGCCGTGTTGCAAAAGTTGTAGGATAACAAGAAGAACTTCAAGTTTTGAACTTCGCATCGCTTTGCCGAGTGCGACTACGAGACCATCACGTAAAATCTGGATAATATGGCTGTCAAGAAGAACACAATGCGAGATTGTCCCGAAAATTGTTGCTTGCATGGGAAAATCAAGACCTACATCACGCGAGCCGCAGTCATTCCTTACCGCAGCCTAATTCTCGATTTGGCCTGCCATCGTGGAACATTTATAGCCTAGTTTTGAAATCATATCCCATCACAGTGCCGTACGACAGAGGGGGGGGGGGAGCCACGCCCATATTCGAGGATGGATCGCCGAATTTTCGGAATTATTTTACAAAGGAGATTAAAAACCTTTACAGGTTTATTTTAAATTGCAAACATTTCGCAAACCTAAATCACCCTTGAGTATGAAAGGATACAAATTCCGAAATGAATTTTCACACTTTTGATGGCCAAATTTCAGGTGGCCTTTCCAGCTAATTGGCATTCCAACACCGCGACAAACATCGACTTCCTCAGCAGCATTCTGTCCAGAACTAACGTTAGTATATATGCTCAAAAACATCCGGAAAGTTTAGCACTTCTCAGAAACATTGCTATTTTTTTCAGAAATACCGCATTCCGATTGGTATCTATACAAACTACAAAGACTGGGACCAAATTGTTGGTAAGGTCCAAATCTCCGGCGCCCTGCTTTGGTACCGGAACGTCTACAGTGTTATGTTCGACTTCGCTCCATTTGCTGGGTGGACCTCACCAACGGTCACGCAGTACGGAGAAGCCTCGTCCATATGCGGCGTCACCGTTCGTAGGTAATTATGACGGCCATACCTGACTTCCAGAGCAATGGGTTGTTAATAATTGGTTAGACGATAATTCTGTGGAAACTGTTGAAATCGCAGAAGTCTCTGTTCAGGAACACCTACCTTGTCTCTGGTGTTTCTGCGAACTTCGCTCGGATGACCAACGCAGAAATCACATCGTGATCGGTCCTATCAATTGAACTTCCTGTTGAAGAATATTTTGAAAAAGTAAACCGGTGAACCTAGAACTATAAAGAGAACAAACATTTCAATCGTAATTCCCTATCGTCTTCTTTATTTTTTTTTATTGCATTCTCTTAAGAGGGCGTATCTCTGTTTGCCGAACCTTTATCCTTCTTTCAACACAGAATATAAACCACTAGACGGCATACCGGGCTCCGCTCGAGCATTTTGCTCTCTACAGTATACCGCATTGATGTGTGTGTTAGTGATATTATTCAATACATTCATTCGAAGCGTTCACTACATTGGTAACCACAATGTTATTAGGTCGTCAAGTATGAAATGTCCGTGTTATGAGCGGTCAGTTTGACAGTCTCTATCTTCGAAGATTCACTAGATCTCTTCTCATCTTTATTTTCATTATGAAGATACATCCTCTGCCTTTCAAAATCACTTCCTGGGTTTTTGATCAGTTTCCGAATTTTTGTCTGAAAGCATTTTTTGTAGAACTATTCAAGGACGAAAAATCGTGCCGTTTTGGAACATAGGTTCCATTTTCCAGCCATTAGAGCTGAGAAAGCTGAGAACATCAGGGTAGTGTCAAGGGACATTTGGCTACTGAATGCACTGAACAGCGTTTGCTTGGGAAGTTCCGCTCAGGTGACACGAAGCTCCAAAGTGAGCCTTGTGATGAATATGGATATGGATGAGCTGGAAGCCGTAGCCGAAGCGGATAGGAGTTTAACTAAGTCAGCATGAGCAGCAAGGTGTGGCGGTATTCAAGGCAATATGACCGTTAAAAGTGGTTCGGTAAACAAATTTTTCCCAGTTTGACCCTCAAAAATAATAAAAACCACAGGTAAAACAAACATTTCACTCACAGCTTTGCTGCACAATGCAAACACAGAGAAATCATGCACATTTACCCCCAAACACAAACGCTATGACGAGATTCGTTTCTTGTAGTTATTTACGAATTTGTTACGAAATTTGGGTCATTTTTCGTAAATCGTAAGTCGTAAAAAAATCGCCAAAAATGACCGTAAACCATTATTCGTGAATCGTAAATCGTAATTACGCACATCCCTGGTTGTGATATTCGTGTTCGGCCCAAGGAGACATGTTCTTGTCCGAGCGAGAGTAGAAAATCAATAAAGTCAATAAATCGATACTCCTGCTTAAAACGGTTGTCATATTCGTATTCAGCTCATCTGAGAGCTCTGATAGGGATGTTCCCACTCGTCCTTGCGATAGAACCGGTTAAAATTGATAAAACCAATAAATCGATAACTTAGCGCAAAATTGTTGTCACCAGGGCTGTGCGTTACTAACGCCACGAATTAACGTATTAACGAAATCTGAAATTTTTCTAACGCACAGCCCTGGTTGTCACGCTCGTGTTCGGCGCAATGAGATCCCTTAGTATACTTGTCCTCGCATACTCTCCATCAAAGGTACGAAAACTCAATAAAATCGGTAAACCGGCACTTTGGCGCTCAATAGCTGTCATATTCGTGGTCAACGTATTGAGAAACCCTAGTAGGAATGTTCTCGGTAGTCCCTGGAGAGAAAAAGCGAAAAATCAATGAAATCGATATAGTAGATAAGTCAGTTGATGATGTTTGGTGGAAATGAGCGTTTCATTGGCTGGATACTCGAGTTATTACCTGAATCACGAATAGAAGTCAAGGGCTGTGGATGCCCTTGAACCACAGCTTTTTGACTGCCCAACACGATTGGCAATGGTCGGAAAAACGTCAATGTGCTAACCACCTGCTATCGATGTTTTATTACTCCGAAAAACTGTTATCAGATCGCAAGCAGTAATCAGTTCGAGATTTCCCATTGTTGTTGGGCAGGTCTATTGCTCGCTGAGTCATGGTCGTGATCAAAAATTCACCTAACTACGCAAGCAAAGTCTCGATAGAGAACGATCTGAAACTGTCCTGGATTAGACCAAATTTCTATCGACCAGTTTCCTTCCGTTGCCATTGACCGGGACCTTCTTCGCCACTCGGGCAGACCATGCCTCAAACTAGGATGACTACTTTTCATTCAGTCATAGTATTTCCATCATACAAATAACTTTCTAGGATACGTGGAATTGAAAGTGGTTAAGGGAAGGACTACTACATTGAAACTACGAGCCCTATTTATACTGTGCTCATGGAGACGGAGTTCCAGCTGGGATTCCATTAGTTTATCGCTTGAAGTTTCATTAGTTCATCCAGAATTTCAAGCCTAGTGAACTACAAGAACCGAATTGTGCACGGATGAATCAGCAACTGAACCCTAGGATTTATCAGGCAAATTTCCGTTGCCGCTTATCGCAGCAATCGCAATAGCGTGATCTTGGGCGTTCATTGGCTAATCAAGACCAGTGCGCCCGTTAAATATCTGAACAAGATGTCCTCGTTAATCATTTCCTGTCATTTCGTCGCCCTGTAACGGCTTGCCTGCAAAGGAACATCAGGCAGGATTGCTTTACTTACCTCACCTTAGACGACCATTCCCCAGCGGCGATGAATCCCGCCATGACTGGTTTCCATGATCTTTCACCATTCCTCTCTGTTTTATGTATCTTGAATCCGTGCAGGACCGCGCATTACCTCAACGAAATCTAGCCACCGCTCTTCTAATCTACCCTCCTTTTGTCCCGTGGATACCAGTTCAGCGTTTACGGACGTCTAATACCCAACCTCACTCCTGGCGAATCACGGCGGGCGCGTGGGGTGGTCCCTCTAAGGATTCTCTGCGTACAATAAAATTGAAAGACGATCTCTTTGCTCAAATGGACGGTTTCAGATCTTGAAAGAGTCTCGGAACATTACAATGGATATGCTAGAAGTGTAAAGGAGTTAAAATCCTGTACAGGCCAACTTGTTGAAGGGCTGCCAGGCTAGTTACCAAGAACTCAAAAGGGCTTACTTTGTCGATGTACCAACAATTTATGTTAACCATCTTCAGATGCTAGCCCTGGCCCTCCTCTGTTCACTGGTGCTTGGCCTTCTTGCCGGCCCAGTTATACAAGAGCAAGCAGGCTCAGAAATGGTGAGAATTCTCTGAATTTGACATAATGGATCAGGGATCCTCTGATCTGCTACTGAACCATTCTAATTGATTGAATACCTCTATAGGATAGCGTCTACTACGGGGTAGACCTCTCTGCTCCACTGCCAACGTCAACATTCCAGTGCATTCGAAAAAGCTCGTATAATTACGCCTTTGTCAGGTTGGTTTCCCTTCAGTGTTTTTGTTCACTTAGAATAATATCATACCCTAGCGGTAGGGTTTCTGTGATGTTCCGAGGAGGCATAAACCTTTTGCACTCTTGCAGAATCTACTCTCCAGCAGGACAAGGACAACTTGACCCGAACGGATGCAACAACATCAGAAATGCTTTTGCAGGTTTGGGAGTCTCTAGGTCATCTGAAATTTCCAGGTACAGCAAACGTTGCTTCAGCTGGATTGATCACCGACTCCTACATGACTCCGGTGCCGAAATCGGGCAAAACTGGATCTCAGCAGTTCGATGAAATGTTTGGAGGACTGAGAAACTGCGCCATCAGTGTGAACTCCTTCTGGGTTCAGGTAAGGTACAAAATTACGTAAATTTTCTGTGGTAGCCAAGCTTGACTCATAAATAATTGAATTCTAGGTCACCTCACAAGTTGACTGGTACTCCAGTACCTCAAAAAACATAGCCTTTCTCAACAGCCTAATAGGCAGAGCTTGGGTAAGCTCATCCAGCGTCGTTAAGAATCTTCCAAGAAATTTTCGTGTTTCTCTCAATGACATTGCTCCTTTCCAGGAATACGGCATTAGCGTTGGTGTCTACACTAGCGCCTACGAATGGAATCAAATAATGGGTGGAGCCGCCACCAACAACCTCCAATTGTGGTACTGGAACAACAACGGTGCTGGTGCAGCTAACGAATCTCCAGCCAACTTCAACGACTTCCGCTCATTCGGTTCATGGACGACACCGTCGGCCAAGCAATTCGGACAAGCTGAATCTGTTTGTGGTGTCACCGTCAACAGGTAGGACATCATTACGTAACATTCATGAGCTCCTATGAAACTACCAAAGCAGGACGAGAGGTCAGTAGTGGAATTCTTGACATTCCATTGTTCAGGGATATTATCTCAGTTTCCAACACAGCGAAGTCCGTGGAAATGGCTAGGCATGAGAAGTCCGAGCAGGTCGTCGTCGGCATCCTTGGATTTGGAAATATTGCTTTAGGAAAACCAGAAATCAGACAGTGACCAGTTTTTTTTGTTAGAATTGTTAATAATAAATATTATATTACAAGAGGAGCACTACGAGAACTTATCCGCCTTGTGGAACACGAGTAATCCATAAAGAACGAGGAACGGTTTTGGCAAAGGGCATGCCTGTGCAGTTTTGAAATGAGCAGGGAATGCCACGTAATGACAGTAGATAAAACTATGCTTATCGATCGCTGCACTACAACGATTTTTGTATCTTGCATCTTCCTACTTCCTACTTTCTTCCTATTAGGTCATTCGTCAAACTCCCATATTTTCATCTGTTGTAGCCTCAGCTTTCGCATTATTTCTGAGCCTTTATAGCAGGTGTGTGCGGAGTTTCCCCTTCTCCTTCTTACTCATTTCGTTTTACGCCCATTTCTCCATTTCACATCTAACGGAATTCTATATTTTATTTCCGCACTTCCCTACAGTATAGGCTCCTTCGGTAATGACGAGATTTCACTATTTGTGTCTTCTGACTGCCTTTCTCGAATAGTTCTCCTAACAAAGCACAAGTGTTTTCCGAGTGCTTTCCTCGTTGTGCTTCCCCATTCATCATTTTTCTCCGGATGAAAGAAACCATACCAGATTTGCCATACCACCGCCATTCAAAATGTGATTCGCAAGTATTGTGAAGTTACCAAAACTGTTCAACTGCTCAATTTACTATACATATTATCAAATGCGAATTTCATATTGACTATTTTTCGGAAATCTAATTTGTCAGTAATTCACCAAGGAATTTCTCGAGGCTTTTGAAGCCCTCTTGATCAAACCAAAACATGTGTTTGAAAGCTGGTCGTTCGTTGTAATAGGGGAAATTACGGTAGGCATTCTGCAGTTCGCTTGAGACCTATGGGGTTGGCCGGAAGATCATGCAGAGAATATTGGAGAATAAATCGAACTCAAACTTTACCCGATTTGAAAGTAGGAATTCGAAGTTAAAATAGAAATTGCCGCGATAATGTGTTGCATTGAAACCAAACGAGTGAACTCGACTGTCATTTCGGTGATCTTTTCCCGAGTCTTCGATTTCACGAAGAGCATATTTCACAACCTACAAGGTTCCATTGGTTTAACTACCTAAGTCAAGTAAGTACCATACCTGTGGGATTACCACCTCGGACGACAAATGAAGCTCATGAAGAGGTGGCAGAGTGCACGTCCTCGGCGATCAATTATTGATCAATATTGTTGTCAAGTGTTCCCAGTGCGTAATTTCACTAGCATGGTACACGTTGTGTAAATTTTAGCGTTTCAACTGCTCAACTTAGAAAATACCTACTCTACGCATAAGAAGGGGAAAGAGTGGGAAGTTTACCCGGGGTGAGGTGTTCCCAGTAGTTCTCAACCACGTTTTCTCGGTTGCTTATTGCGATTGAGTTGTAAAAATGTCTGGAGCTCGTCACCTTCTACGGGTTCGCTCGTTGACCATTTGCTATCAGGTTTTTGTTACGATGACAAACTGCTATCTGAAAAGGAGCCGTAAAAATAGTCAGGAGCCCACATCATCGTATAAAGGATCTATTAAGATCTGAAGAATTTATGAAATCTAAAGTGAACATGATTTCTGTTATGATCTGAAGAGGGCGCTACGTGTCGAACACTAATCCTATAAACCTATATCGAAGCACTCTTAACATACTGATTGCAAATTCAACATCAAATGAGGATTCGGGACAGCAGCATACTCCAATATCGCATTAAGGGCGTAACACCATCCTATGGATTTGTGGCTGTTGGTGGATCAGACAACATTCATCAACTCGGACACGACCGTTCCTTCCGAAATCCACTGCGGCGCATAGTACTCTATAACACAGCATTCTGCAATTTTTCTTGGGTCGTTTAGAAACCTGTAAGGTACATATTTCTTAGAATAATTTTCCTCCTCATTAAAAAGACCAGCTAGTATAAATAGGGATAGATAGACAAATAAACAACTGCACCTTTCCATCCCACACTAGACTTACGCTAGACGCTGTATTGTTAGCAAGATCGGTATCATTTTCAAATCTCGAGAAACCATTGGCATTTACAGCCCAATAATCTCAGCGACCAGAGCCGGGATTCATAAAATGTTAAGCTCGCAAGTCAGCGATGGTTAGCGTGATTGGTTTCTTTTCCTATAGAATACGCAATGCTAGGAGATGCAAACTTGTAAATCAGTTTGTTAGCCTGATTAAGAATGGTTAATCTTAGCCCAGGGCTAGGACTCATGAACGCATAATCAAGCGAACCCAAGCCGATGAACCAACTATTGCTTCCTGCGTTTCCGGGCATGACATAGTCAATGCACGTAGTCAATGCGGTACCCACTCACGTTAACCATGACTGGTTTGCTCCGTTATCGTTTCGTGAATCCCAACCCGCGGAAGGCTAACTTCGTTCAAACTCTACTAGAAGAGAAGAACGTTAAAAATGTGGGTGGGATTCCGCCGCGTTCCCTTTTTTCTTAGCCTTCCTCAAATATAGATCTTAATATCGAAGTTACCAAATGTATAGCATTGAGGTAAAAATAATGTTCTAGCCCAAAAACAATGTAAGATATGCAGTAGGCAGTACAACAGTAGAGCTTTGGAACCTCTTCACGGGTTACTTGGGATCTCAAATCGATGTGAACTTCAACGACCAAATTACTGATAAACTATGACGTTATCCCGGTAATTACCACTTATCTCTTTGTTGCCGCTTATCGCCAAAACCGAAGGCCTTAAAAATAGTGCTCTCGAAAGCTTCTGTGCCTGAACTCATGAGCTTATCATAGTTCTAATAGTTGTCCCTACATTCTTCGGGCAAATAGTACAAAGGCAGCCCATAAATATGCCCAGATACTCTGTAGACGTTTGACGCAATCGAAATGTCGACATCGAGTCGAATAATTCAAACGTTCATTCCTTTTCGATCAATCGATATCACAAAAACTTAGGTCCTGTCAACTTGTCCTAATATTAGTACTGACTCTAATATCAATCAATCCAGGCAGCAACTTTTTGAAAATCGAATCGAGCCGTAAATAAGTGAATAAAATATAAAATAAACAATAACTCACGACCGCTAGTCCCAACCAGTAGTATTATTTCTATATGAACTGTTTGGGAACCGTAGCTGCCTCGAGATATTGTTGCTGAGGACATTCTCTTCTCTTTTCGTGATGAAGTCGTTCCAACGTCTTTATTATTCAGCTTTCATTTCCCCACAATTTCCTTTCTATTTTCGTGCTTCCTCTCTTCTTCAGTTTCTTTTCCTTCCCTTCAGCTCCTAGGCGTCTCTGCTCTACACATAGGACAGATCCCGTCCCTGTTTATGATCCCACTTTCTGTATTGTTCTGTTTTTTTCTTTTTATTTGTACATAGTGGAGTTTTGTAAAGTTTGCCTTAAATAAAAATAACAAACTTATACCTATAATTATTATACGTAATTATAGTCTCTTCTTCGGTAGGATTTTTGTTAGTGATATACTAACACATTATGATAACCCATTACAGCATGCTAGCCCTGGTTCTCCTCTGTTCACTGGCGCTCAGTGGTCTCTCCAGCCCAGTCGTGCAACAGCAACCAGCTTCAGAATTGGTCAGAATTCTCAAAATTCAATGATTACAAAATTTCTGTTAGGCTTCTCACAACCAGCGCCACCTAAAAAAGTGTACTACTATCTAGTGTCAGTACTATCTACTCAGTACTATCTCAGTGAAACCTTTTTGAGGGTACCATCTACTATGCAGTGGACCTTTCTGCCCCATTGCCAACGTCCACATTCAAGTGCATTCAGGGCATCAGCTTATATGCTTTTCTCAGGTTGGTTTCTCCTCTTAGCTTTTGTCCACACAGAGCAGAGTCGTGCTGAACTGATTGGACTCCTGTGATCAAAGTAGCGAAAAGTTTAAGAGATCGATGATCATTATGATATGGCACAGAGCTATTGCCCCTCTTTAGAGCCTACTCCCATTCAGGACAAGGACAACTCGACCCGGTCGCGTGCAGTAACATCAAGAACGCTTACGCAGGTTGGGGAACATTTGAGGCATCCGAATTTTCTCAGGAACAAACGCTCAGCTTCAGCTGGCCTTAACACCGAGGCTTACATGACACCGCAGCCAAAATCAAGCAAAACCGGAGCTCAACAATTTGACGAAATGTATGGAGGGCTGAGGAACTGCGACATCAGTGTGCAGTCCATCTGGGTTCAGGTAAGGTACAAAGTTGTGTAATAGTTAATCAATAAGTGAAAAATCAGTAAAAAAGTGATTAAAAAAACGGAAAATTGTCCGTTTCGTTCCTACCCTTAGGCGGACATGGACTGGATAAGGAAATAAAAAATTCTTCCACGGCATTCTTAAGTTTTATGTGAATGTCAAGGTCACTCCCTAGATGTCTAACGTTCAGGTCACTTATCCTGTTAACTGGCACGCGAGCACCACAAAAAACGTCGACTTTCTCAACGGTATCCTAGTCAGAGCTCAGGTGAGCGCATCCACTGTGACCGTGAGCGCTCATGGGAACTCTCTTATTCGCTGAGAAAGTTCTCTTCTTTTCTAGCAGTACGGAATCGTCGTTGGTGTCTACACCAATCTCTATGAATGGAATGAAATCACTGGCGGGGCCATCACCGATAACATTCCGATCTGGTACTGGAACGTCTACGGTCCTGGGACATCTAACGAGTCCCCGGCTAGTTTCAGCGACTTCCGCTCATTCAGCGGATTTAGGACGCCCACAGCGAAGCAGTTCGGGCAAGCCGAGTTCATCTGTGGTGTCACCCTCAACAGGTCAGTATGCGGCTTTTGAGACAAGAGCCTCTATGAAAGTGGGTAAAATAGGACATAGTAGCAAAAAATTATAATATGCTCTTCAGAGACATCATCTCTGTTTCCACCACGGCAAAATCCATCGGAATGGCTAAGCGTGAAAAGTCCGATCAAATCGTCGTTGGCACCCTTGGACGTGGAAGTACTGGTTCAGGAAAAGCAGAAATCAAACAGCGATGACCTACGTATATTTATAAGAATGGTCAATAATAAATATTGTATTACGAGAGTAAGTCATGAAAACCATCTGGTTCATGGAAGAAGAGTTACTCATAGGCCCTGGAAACGAGAAAAAAGTTTAGACCATCTCCAAGCGCTCTTTTTTTTACCCACACTAAACTTGAATTCAATATTTGGGCCTTGGATGACACTGAGACACTAACGAAATTACGGTAGACATTTTGTGATTAGCTAGAAACTTCTGGGCTTGGAAACATGGTGATGACTCATTGTGCTCTAGAACAATCAGATGGGATAGCTAATCTCCAGCAATAAACAATACTAACGATTGCTTCTTTTGTACAACATCATAGTTTACTGCATTAATGGTAATGATGCTATATACTTTTCGACACGGTTCTCTAGTTGAAAGGTTGTCTGCAAGTCCTTTTGGAGCAAAGGTAAGCTGACAACCTTTTCTAGGGGTTCTGAGGTGATAAGGCAGTGATCTTTCAGGTAGTCGTCAGGAACGGGGAGGCGGTTTTCCCATCCCATGAGCGGTATTGTCAAAGTCTATAAACAGTTGCTTTTTGGTCGGTGAACTTTTACTTTTGTCCACGTGAGCCTTAACATTTGATAAGAAGTAAGGCCATGCAAAAGTATGCAGCAGATAACAGACATGTGGATAAAAGCGAAGGCAATTGTGCCCAGTGGCCTGGAGAGGTGGCTATTTTCTACATGCTCAGCACTCATGTGTTTATTACTAAATAATTTGCTAGTAATTCTACTATATTTTGGGACATACAGCAGAACATTCACAAAGGGTCTCCACAGACTTAAAGATTTTCCCTCCGTTTCAAAAAACTAACAATAATAAATAAGGCATTCACTGTAAATAATCACTTACTATTTGTGCAGGGTCCGCGTTTTTAAAATTGAGGGCAGGCTTGACACGCTGCTGGAAAAATTCTCCATCTTCGCAACGAATCGCTGCACGTGCCCTCGTAAAGCATTAAATTATGCACATATTTCTATGTGAACTAATTGTCTGAATTATTTGAATTGTGCCATGGTGAAATCTTATCCTATGACTTTCTTAGATAGTCATAATAACCCTATCTATCTAACTGGGGGATAAAAGGTAGCCAATTTTTTAGCACGGGTAGCCAACTTTTAGCACGGTTTCTGGTTAGACCTAGTTTTTAGGCCTATTTCCGTTAACGCGTAAAGATGGTAACTTAACGAAACTTAGGTCAAAATAAAACTGTAACTTCATATTTGCTAGGAAATATTGTATAATCAAGAGAATAAAGATCGTTGCAAGCAGCAATTTGTATATTGCGAAAATAATTGCCGTCTGGGGCTATGCTCAATTGAGCTTTTCTCTTCTGCCCAATTTGAGCAACTTCAGCGCAATTTATGAAATATTGTGGTAGCGCTTTTCTTCCTCATATCATTATTAATATGACACACAGATAACCCAGTTTTACCGTTTCAGACGGAGACTCTTTTCCGATTTCTCCTTAGGTATGCTCGTCATAGCGCTTTTCGCTTTCATAACCGCACTTCTTCTTCCCAGTGCTGCTGCAGAATTCGGAAATGCAGTGAGTTCACGGCTTTTTCCCGGCATTCTAGTAGCAGCTCTTAGTTCACTGCTTCTAGTTTTTTTTCCACTCATTTTTAAAAATTTTTTCAGTGGTGAGAAGTGTTCCTGGCGTTGTTAATGCTTCCAGGCAACCAGCTACATATACGGTGTGGATTTCGAAACGCTGTTGTCAAACCAGGCGGCTCAGTGTCTCCGAAACACCAATTACCAGAATGCCTTCATAATGTGGGGTTCATAACATCCTGTAATTGAATCCTTGAAAATTAAAAATTTAAAAAGTTTTTAAAGGGGCTACTCTTCAGACTATAATGGAACCGTCAGATACTTTGCTACCGCTAGTGTTACGGCAGCAACCAAAGGTTTGTTCATACACATTTACAAATAAAAAAGAAGAACTAATGGATTATATTTTTGTTTATTTATTTATTTATCATATGCACTCGAAGGTGTGCCGAACAAAGAAAGATAATGTGTTAGTAACAGGAACAATACTCTATTTATAACAGTATTTTTGAACACGAATATAACATATGCATACTCAATTAAAAACAATAGTAAGAGAAAATCCACTTATCGCGCTGCCACTGCCGTTTTTGGAACTACTTCATAAAATAAAGAAAATCTCGTACTTGCTTGTTTCTAATAGTTGGTTTTGTTATCATTTTCACAAATTTTTATTAGTTATTTAATATTCGAGATTTTGTTGCTATTTTTTTAACCCGGGTTCCCAAAACGGCGAAGACCCCACTTCTTTCCCACCCCCCTCTCTCTCCCACCCACCCATTTTTTGGGTCCTCCACTAAACTGCATTTAAAACATTGATCCCCTAACACAACATCATTCAGCTAACATCACCGCTGTACTCTACATGGTGCCTCAACCAAAGTCATATAAATCCGGTGTGCAACAGTTTGCCGAATTCTTTTACGTGCTGAATCACTGTTCGCCTGTCCAGAAAAGTATGTGGATCAAGGTTAGTATTAGACGCTCAATATAACAAAACAGAGTTACAGCTGAGTTATATGCAGGTGATCTCTTAGCATCTGAGCTCTTAGAACTCATCAAGTGTAATATCTTCTAGGTCACTTCACCGAACGACTGGCCATTGAATTATAATGGAAACATCAACTTCATCAACAGTATCATAAACGAGGCCACGGTTAGTTTACATATAGCTCGATGCTGCTGAAGAGGCTGTTATTAATCTCAATATGTATCAAACCCGATGAATAGTCACTGTAGCAGTAGTCATGTGTGAATCTACTACGTTGTGTGTATACTCCACAAATAGTATAGCTGCGATCGTGGCGACAGTGACTTTGGTGCGTATCGATTGACTGCTGACGAAGGTGGCGACCGCGCTAGAAACGCGCAACCCATAATCAATATGTATGAAAACCAGTGTCACCGCGGTGGCAGTGACCAGAACAGCCATACTCTTACTCTGATAACCGTGCAGCACGAATGCAGCCCGAACGGCGTAATGGTTCGAGTAGAAACACTAGCAGCAACTGGCAACTGTTGCCAGTTGCTGCCATCCTCCCCTCCACTGCTGCTCAAGCAATCGGCCCTTTAGCAGCAATTGCTTAGGGACGGCAACAATCAAGAGGAGGATGGCAGCAACTGGGACCCGTTGTTTCTAGGGTTTCTACTCAAGCCATTACGACGTTTGGGCTGCGTTCGTGCTGCACTGTTATCAGAGTATGTAGAGGCCTATACATAGTAGCATAATAAAACAAACGATTAAAAAAATATGCACGTAATTTTCATTTTTTTACATACTGTAAATCTTCTAGCACTATGGCGTATCTGTCGGCATCTACACGAGTATGAACGATTGGAAACAGATCACAAATGGATACTCGGGGATGAATAGTGCTATCAAACTATGGTAGGGCAATACTGTGGAAATATTTCATGTTAAGACCACAGGAAATATGCTTATATCTAATTTCCGCTTCAACAAGGTGGAAAGACACATTTGGCCCCGGCACAAGTGGGGAGAGCCCGCCCAACTTCAATGACTTCCGGCCATTCGGATCCTGGAGTGCAGCTACTGTGAAACAATTCAGCGAAGATTACCCATGGTGTGGGATGACCGTCAACAGGTGGTTTATAACTGTCTTTACTGTATATGCTATCTCGTAGGATCTATTATACCATATACGTTCATGCCCAGGAATGTGATGCTGGCGTCGTTGTCATCGTCACCTTGAGGAGAAGTCAGCGACACGAAAACAACCGTAGTCTTCAGATTTCTTTAAAAGTTATGTGTTTGGATAAAATAAATCGTTTAGTGTGATCTGTTAAATGACAATACCTATCTCTGGAAATTCCTACAACGCTAAATCATCAATCCACAAACGGTGATTTCTAGTTAGTGTTGTTGCCGGTGGAGAAGCTCACGCTTATTCCCGGAAGGTTGCGAAACTCAAATTTCAAAACTTTAACGGAAGAATAGGAGGGACATTTGATATGTGGCATTTTGCCATACTTCTTTATCCGATTTTCATTCCTAAAGAATATTTTAAGTACATTTAGCGTCAAGATTTTGATGATTACACTACCTCACGTCATTTGCTATACATTATTTCACTTATTCACTCACTCACTCACGTCATTCTATGCATGCATTGATACCTATTGCCATGGGGGCGTAGCATGTTCCGGTTCGCTGAATTGCTCCATATCTTGGAAGATAACCTATCGCCGAGACTGCCGTACTGATACGTCGGATGTCTCGTATTAAAAGCTGCTTACTGACGAATATCGACGTGTTTTCTGGAGACGCTGTCAACTGTTTTTGAGGCCTTACTCATGGTTCTATCCTAGGTTCCTCCTTTTTGATAAGCAGGAAGCAAAACTGTTCATTTTGACTTCCTTCACGAGTGTCAAACTCATAACATTGTTGGAGTGTAGTACGAAAAATAAGTATTGATCGCATCTTGGCAGCACAACTGTACACATGGACATTTCAGGATGCGTTCCGTAGCTCTGCTATGTTCTGTGATCTCATTGGCCGTGGCCGGACCTCTCGTCCCAGACATGACCGCTCCAGAAGTGATGGTGAGTATTCTGAGATGGAGATATAAGCGAGGAAAAATTAGTTAAACTGTATACTACGAGTAAAATGAGGAGCTATCATGCTGACGCGAGTAATAAATCACTAAAACATCTGAGAGTTTCAGGGTTTTAGAAAGTTTACGTGCAAAAATCCATCTGTTGTCTACTGCTAATTTTTGATATATTGCTTTGATTTTTCACTAGCATTTCAGACAACTCCCTTTTACATGGATAGAGTACTCCAGAATTTCTGTTTTAGTCAAAGAAGGTTAATTTCTCATAAAACTGGTCTACGAAGAGATTATTTCCAGGCCACCACGACATATGCTTATGCCCTGGATCTCTCCGTGCAAATGACCTTATCCGGAGCTCAGTGCATTAAATCAAGTGGATACTCAACAGTATTTGTTAGGTAAATGATCTTTGCCTCTGTTATGAACGTTAAGCTGCCTATAGCATTACTTACTTTATTTTTAGAGGATATTCACCAGCGGGTAGTGGACTATTTGACAGTGCTGCCTGTTCAAACGTCAACAATGCTAACAGTGGTGAGACTTTTGCCCTTACTGCAAAACCTCATTTTAATCTGTATTTTCCCGAATATTTTTGCTTAAAAATCGCTTTCCAATCGAGTAAAAGATTTATATGAATTTTATGTTGAAAATTAATTAGTTGAAAAGGATTAATCCAAAGAAAAACATTTCAAGCCGGCCTTGGAACCGAAGTTTACATGACGCCACAGTCGAGATACACATCGAAAAATGGCACACAGCAGTTTGACGAGCTATACAGTGGACTGAAGAAGTGCAACGTTGTTATCCGGAGTGTTTGGATTCAGGTGGTTTCTTGACGGAAGTACATATAAACATAGCCCAAAAAATAGCTGAAGAATTTCTGGAAAACGGCTACTAGCTCAGCTATTCAAGTGCGATATCTATACAATAGTCATCTAACGGCAGCGGCTCCTTCCTGAAATCCTGACAAATTCGCGAATTTCTTCCCATATTCATTTGCATTCCTGTTAGATTTGAAGTAAATCGTTCTTCAACAACACATTTTGTGCCGCCACACCCACTTTCAGATGCAAATTTTTGACGAAGCGCCAACTTACACTCTCTGAATAATCAACCATTGAGTCGAAGAGCAAAGAATAATCAGCAAAATTTTTGCCTACGCTGCTAAGAAACACGACATACACAATCGACAGTCACATATTAGGAAATTATTTCTAGAGGCTGATCTATCTGCCTTATTTGAAGGGAAACGTTCAAATTCCAAAGGTGTTGTGAGGGGAAAGGGGCGCGGCCACTGTTCCACGGTTGGCCCATTCAAATAGGTGACTTTCCTGCTCTTCAATTCCAAACTCTCAATGAGACTATATTATTTCCTCACAAGGCACTTTCCCCAATTTTTTTTCGGGTAATAACGAGATGGTTCCCCAATACGCCACATTTGACCCCCCCCCCAGTCATAGAGGGAAAACCAGCGCGAGGTTCACTCACGATTATTATTCGGATTAAATCAATTCAAAGGAACAATTGAGCCTTGAAATAATTATTATTATAGGTGACGTCACCAGTCAACTGGAATGCCAGCCCAGCATTTAACGTCAACTTCCTCAACAGCATTATCAGCAGAGCATCGGTAAGTGGGACTATATTTGGATACGCTGCTGTTACCTTGAAAACACCGGCATGGACATTGTGCGAGAACTGGTCCCCAGTGGCATCAGCGCAGCAGCTACCCGTTTGTAGCGGTCTGGTTTTTCTGTCATCGAACGAAAAAAAATGGGTTTTTGTCAATGTTAACAGATTCTCCAAAGAGTTCCGTTACTTGGGCCTAAAATGAGAAGTTGCGCTTAGATTTCGTGTCGAGACTCGCACCAAGCGTTTGCAACTGTGCAGACCCAAAGTAGTCTCCTGTCTTACTAGTCAGTCGGTCTACGGAACAATCAGAGAAGGCGACTTTAAACGTTGAACTGCAACATAGCCAAATCTATCAGAGATTAAATACCGAAAGCTATCTCAGATTAAATTCGTGCAATTTCTGGCTGAAAATGAGCGGATAGATGCTCCGTGTTGTATCACGGAAAATTGATTGCTATCCATTTTGTTACAGCAATACGGTGTCACGGTCGGCATCTACACCAATCAATATGACTGGAATCAAATCACAAACGGAGCTAGTGGATCTCCGAATGGACTCATGCTCTGGTATGTGATTTCGATTGTTATTGATTTTCTTGTCCATGCACCTCTTATACTTCAGGTACTGGAGCGTGAATGGCAGCGGAGTAAGCGGAGAAACAGCCGCAAACTTCAACGATTTCCGTGCATTCGGTTACTGGAACGCTCCTAACGCTAAACAGTTTGCACAAGTGGAGAGCGTGTGTGGATACACTGTGAATAGGTACGTGCAGTATTCTCCACGCCAGAGTTGATGAAAGTGAGTATAAACGCGTTTAGGGATGTTTATTCGACCTCGTCAAGAATGGCCGGAATGGCACAAAGGGAGTCAAGTCAGCCTATTGTTGGAAACATCGCCTTGTACTGAAGGCTTTAGCAGATTGATAGGATTCATCAATAAATATGCCTGTATGTGCTTCACCTAATATCGTTGAGATATGTGTGGTTTCGTGTGCGTCTCTGAGAATGAGAGTATGTCCATTCGTTTCTGATAAAAAAAATGAACAGTGAACGTAAAATAGACCAGCAAAAATTCAATGAACGTTCTTGTATTTAAAAAAAAAGAAGACGAGAATTAAGGAGGAATTTATCACCAAAGATTGAACAAATATAACTGGAATGCAGCCAAGGGCTACGGACCCAATGCAATAAGTAAAGCATACGATTAAGATTTGAAATAACAATATCGCCCTTTATTCGCCGTAGACACAGTGCCCCGGCTTTACTCAAACAGGGGATGCTCCTCTCGACACCTGAAGTCAAGATGATTCTGTTCCTCAAAATATTCTCTGAAACGAAAAAAATGTTCATTTTAACTGATGCTTTACAATAGTACTACACGAGGTGAACTGCATAGCGGAAAAAAGTTTCGTTCATTAGCTGTGGTGGTATATGGATTTTCCAATAAAAGCATACATGTTCGTTATTTTGTAGAAACGACATTTAGACCCTCTAACCGCTGCCGAAAATGTGCCAAGTAATCAATATATCGATCGATGCCTTATAATGGATCGGATCTGTAGTAGCGCAAAAAGGCGTGATGAATCGGAAATATGCGCAGCTGTTTTTGGAAATGCCTACATATGGGGTTTTTTCATCTTGTCTAGCATTTCACAAAGAGAATACAGGTAGGCATTGAACCTGGGACCAACCAAAAAATCTCTGGAAAACTTGTCTTTTCGACACAGAATTTGCTCATTCACGAGTTCTCCAAAAGTGAATAGGCTCCCTTGTCCTACCGCTCTTCCAGCGCTGCTGGAGACGGATACAGGAATGCGCCTTAATTTCCAGTAAAATTAATGCGGTCCTAGTTGACAAACAAGGACGGCTGGAACTACCACGATTACAATTCCTTGATGATCACTCATTGCTCTTGATGAGCTCTTCTTGGGAGATCGGTAGCCCATCTCATTGAGGAGCTTTAGCTCGCTCAACATAAATGTTTTTGCAAGGAACTGCAGAAGTTTGCACTTTGAGCAAGAGTAACATCAAGATTAGTAGGCCTGCGATAACACCACTTGCAGGCCTTCTAGCGCATAAGGAGTTATTCTCGACCTGCAATTATTCGCAATGCCGGTTGCCTAGTTGCGCTGGATGCGTGCTCTAGTAGCAACATCGTGAGTCGGATTTCTTTGAAATAATGTAGAGTTTGCCCAGTTCTACACCCTCATGCTTGACTCGGAAAGTTTTTGCCCCAGTTTGGAAAAATATTCGAAGTGGAGCTTGAGTTCGAGTTCATCACGAGTCTTAATCAATCGATATATCGATTACTTGGCAAAAACCAGTGAACAGAAGGCATACCCCCACATTCGGTAGGCCATACGAAAGTTCTCGTCGAGACAAATAGATTGGTGAGCGAACCGCTTGATTGGGGCAGTTATAGGAAAGTATACTGCATACGTGACTCACTAGAACTATAAATCAGTTGATTTCATTTCAGTTTGCGCTTCTGATACCGTTATCTTTTCGTATGTAGTCTGACAAAGAAGAGAACTTCTGTTGAGACTTATCACTGAACATGAAGTGTTTCCGGTGCTTCCTTGGAGATTTATCAGCTAGTGCAACATACGAACTGATACCAGCATTCATCCCGAGCTTAGATCTTGGATTTTAAGATTGGACTGGAATAGAGTGGAATGATAATTGCCGCGTAGGCGTTCCTCGACATTTTTGTGATCGAAAAAATTACAGACGTGTTCTTTGTACGCACTTAGTCGATTCAGATACGATAGAGAGCAGGAGTACCCCCTCACGGGAAACGAAATGGGCGTGGCTCGATCAAGCACTGCGCAGCTAGTTTCGAGATATAGGTTAAAAAAACGATGAAGTCAGGACTTCAGAGCCATTAATCATAAAAAAAATTTTCTTTCGCATATGGTTCCACGACCATAGGGAAAAAAGTTTCAACGTTTTCTCTTGGGAAAGCATCTCCGTATAAACCATCCACCAGATAAAAAGACCGAGAAAAAAATCCTCGAAGTATTTCAAGCTCTATCATTCTCTCTGTTTGATGTTGTTGATTCCAGAGAAAGTGGTAAAGGCATTCGAAGCGAATAGGCGTGACTTACCCCCCGTATACGTATCCTCACAGCTTTTCTTCAGCTGCAAAATACGACAAAGTCATTCCAGGATGCATTGCTCTTTTTTGCTCTGCTCGGTCTTCACCGTCGGCATAGCAGGACCAATTGTGCAGGACGCAAATGTCAGATAAGTTAAATGTTCCTTTTTGTTTCTCATTTCGGGATTCCGTACATGCTTCGAGGGCTCATTACCACATTTTTCGAATCTGTTTGCGAAAACCTTCAATGTACACAACACATTCGACCTCTGATCCTGTACTTAGAACTCTTGACATAAACCTATTCTCGACATGAGAAACGTTATTTTACATTGTAGTTTAGTTTGCATTCACGTAGTTCGCATTCACTGCAGTGCATCAAGTAAACAAGCTTCAGTAGTTTACCCTGTAAACATAATCAAGTCGGGCCTGCACATTCCTGAAAAGTTGTTCTCCTAGCTTCTCTGGATAGCTCATCATTTCGGAAGGGCCAGATGCTCCAGCCTTTGCAAGGCTCGAACTGTTCGATTCTCCTGCATCAGTGTAGCGATAGTGCCTGAAATTGTTTCGCAAAATATTCATACAGATATTGCGTTCTTCATACATTTCTGTTATTCCAGAATATTTTTTCCAATTTTTTCAGGCCACAATCTTGCTTCACTAGCCACAATCTAGTCTGCAACTAGCTCAAATGGGTTAGATGAACTCTTTTCAATTCAATTTTGTCAAAAGTTTATCCATCCTAGAAGCTAAAACGCCTACCAGATAACAGCTTCATCTGCAGGAGCAACTAGTCCGATATATTCCGGGAAGTATATCAACACCTTGTGATTTTGCATAAGTAACACCTGGAAGTGCTTTCTGAACTTTTCAACATGAGGTCACCCAGAGATTAAGTACTATGTACAGCAAAGGGCGCAACCTCACCCGCTTAGTGTCTAAAATGCACTTAGCAGTGTAGCCACGTGGTGCAACTGCCAAAGTCTTATGAAAGACGAGTGTTGGCAGGTGTTTCAGTAGAGTTTCGGCACCCTGAACTAGCCTCCCTCATTTTTGGGCCATTTCTTTGAGCCAACAAAGAGATTACTACACCTCATAGACAGTGGGAACTTCACTGGTTCGCTGGATCCATCTCGACTTCAACTGAAGCATTCCTAGGGCAGCATCTTTGATCATCGTTTTTCTGGAATTATCTGTAAAACGCCCGCATCAAGCGAAAAAAATGTGTTGAATGCTAAGACGCAAACCCATTCCATGACCATTCATTCCATGGCTCTTTAGTGTTTTTATGACTGCATTCCTTTGTTTTTTCATTTCCTTAGTTCATCTATTAACCAGTTTTTGCTATGGACTGGTAATGAACCAATCAAAAAATGAAAACGCCTACGTTACGTAATCAACGAGTCTATTGTCTTTCAAAGGCATGATCCTTTCGTCTATATCTGCGAAGATGGTATAGCGCGAATGTTGACGACTGCGTTGCACACAATCCTGAAAATTTGCACACTGAACATTATGACAAGGGTTTAGAGCAATTATCCCACAAAAATGTATTCCTGATTTTTAGAGATTTTCAAGGCGATAGGTAACCGTGGGTTGGTGGTGGACGCAGAAAGTGGGCGGAAGGGGAGGGGCGTGGGAAGAAAGGGAGGTCTGTTCCGCTTTGGGGACCCAGATGGGAAATAAAATTAATAAAATATTAACTACAATAATAAACAATCAATAAAAATTATATTAAAAATAATAGTAAAGATAGACAATTGAAAATAAACTAATGCAAGATTTTTATTTGTATTGTAAAGTAATTTCAAAAATTTGGCGACCCATTCTCGGGGGGGGGGCTGCCTCTCCACCCCCTGCGTCCGCCACTGCCGTGGGTGCTATCGCTCACTCAGTTATCAGGTTATGTACCTGTACTGCCACATGTTGCCAATTTCTCAGAGGCCGATCGTGTTCTCGTGAGAAACGCACCATTTCGGCTTCTCCTCCTTTGACGTAGTCGTTGATTAGCTGAACAATTAATCTACATATTAATACATGATCTCATAGGCTTGTCTTCATTTCAGGTCTATTTGCTTCTGAATTAGTTGAATCACAGGATAATTGGGGTGATGGTGTTAGATTGCGACCGCTAAAAAGGGTGGTTCGTGCTTGCCACGCGTACACATCAGTAGCATCAACTTTACTCCCACCAAGATGGTCCACAGAGGTGTTACTTCAAATTGGGTAGTTAAAACCCAGCTGATCGATTGTGCGAAACATCCGAAAACATGTATTTTGTCGGAAACAAAGCAATGAGAAAAACAACAACAAAGTGTGTTTTGTTGGAAAATAAAGCAATGAGTAAAAATCGAACAGAGTGCGTCTCGCCGGAAATAAAATAATAGGTAAAAGGTGAGCAAAGCGCCCTCAGCGATCTTGCCTCCTCTTTATACAACGCGTACAAAATGTAATTTCGAGATAACACTACAAAGCCCTCATTCATCACGTGTTTTGCGCGATGATAGAACTTACAAGGGAAGGATACTCCCTGGCCGTGAGCTTTCCTGATGACCTATGTACGGTTCAATGCAGTTGGCATCACTGATGTCGAATCCATGCCGCACCATTCCTGCGGGGTCCTGAGTGGAAAGTTATGGCGGTTTTTGTTGGTGCGGGAGCGCACACATATGTGGTCTCGAGTGCCACGGAGCTGGGTCGGTCCGTGGTATAGTGGTAAGTCTCTCGCTTCACAAGAATAAGGTTGCTGGTTCGGATCCTGGTGCAGGTAGCTGTTTTGCATCTACGATTTAGAAGCCGTCCTCCTTCGAGGAGGCTATTTTCAGGTAGTTAGGCTATATTTCCCACTCGCATACCGACAATACCAGGGTTCGGAGTGATTCCAAAGGTTCTTCGTACATCACATCTCACAACAGCAAAAACTTATATGGTTTACTCTCCGACAGTCGAAACTCCTTTATGTGCACATATGGTAAGATAGCACAAAGTGATCAAAAAAAGGTTGCTTGAGAAGAGCTTGTTACAATCATCATGTTCACAAGATCCCACCACATTTTGAGGGAAGCAAAACTCGAATGGAGTTAAAAATTTACCGGGATGGGTGTCACAGTACCCAGCCGCATGCCACGAGTACACGAGAAATTCCTTGAATCTTGGTGAGCTGGGAATAGACAAGAGATAGAAGATGTGCGAAGAACCTTTGGAATCACTCCGAACCCTTGTATTGTCGGTATGCGAGTGGGAAATATAGCCTAACTGCCTGAAAATAGCCTCCTCGAAAGAGGGCGGCTTCTAAATCGTAGATGCAAGAGAGCTAGCTGCAGCAGGATCCGAACCAGCAACCTTGTTCCTGTGAAGCGAGAGACTTACCACTATACCACGGACCGTGCTGGCTCTGTGGCACTCGAGACCGCATATGTGTGCGCTCCCGCACCAAAAAACCTTTCCACTCAGGACCCCGCAGGAATGGTGCGGCATGGATTCGACATCAGTGATGCCAACTGCATTGAACCGTACATAGGTCATCAGGAAAGCTCACGGCCAGGGAGTATCCTTCCCTTGTTAGCTTGATAACTCGATTCTGATTCTGAGTGTTTATCTGGAACTTCATGGATTTCTAATTGGGATTTACAGGAGTTTTTTTGTGGACTATTCCCTAATCTGGTTTGGGCTTACATGCATCTATCTCACTCAAGCTACTTCATTTTCCTTCAGAATATCACAATTGGCATTCTCTCAGTTAGTGATGAGTGCAAGGGGAGAGCATACTCTTGTTCTTAGTTTGTTTTCCGTTCAAGGGTTGAGTGCGGGACAAAATCAAGCACTTCGTTTCTGCACTTTGTTTTTTTTTCTTTTGGTTTTCGAAATGATAGCTCCTTACATCCTTTTTATCGCTGAATCCCGCGATCTTGTTCGCAATGATAGAGAAGCGTTGTTGTATTTGTCTGTTATGTGAATGTATTATTTGCGCGGTTATTTTAACATCTTTGCTCGTTCCTTGATCAGCTTGAGAAATATGCGCGGTTATCTATCTCTGATTGATCAAGTTGAAAATATGCGCGATTCCAAACATTCTCGAGACCGTATAAAAGCTCATAGACAGCGGAGCTTCTCGGTAGCAGCAAGCTCTACGCTTGAATCATCCTTTTTTCTGTGCCAGTTGCCCCTTCGCGTCTTATCTCGGTACCCTGTGAGGAACGTTTGTATGCGCTACTTCCATCTTGAGTTAGCTTCTTCTGCTTCATAGTAACCTTAGTGGCATTTTTAGTAAAGTAACTTATGTTCACGTTGTTATTGCGCCGTATTTTTATGTTTAACATGGAAATTTCTCGGTTTAATTACCCAAGTTTGAAATAAAACTTCGTGCGCTGGTGTGGTGTTGGACCATTCGATCCGTTCCTCTTGGTGTTATTTTACTTTTGGTTATCCAATAGAGAACACGTGCATCTTGTGCATCTCCTATTGTAGAGGCCCCCCTCCCCCTCGACGGTGCAGCAAAATGCACCACAGCGCAGCAGGGGGCGAGAGAGTGAGCATGGTTCACAGTTTGAGGCATAAGGCCAGAATGCCACGCCGCACGAGCCGTGGTGACCTCGACAGTTGGTGTTTTCTGTTTTTTGTTGCATATATAACATCATAATAATGATGATGTTACCTTCCTCGAGTAGTCGTCCACCTCCTTGACGTAGAAATAAAAGTGCTCCACTCCTTGTAGTTTATAATGCTCAACCAATTCTGCTAATAGTAGCCACTTGCTATCGTTTCCATAGAATGGTGCAAGGCACACCGATAGAGCATACGGAGGCGCTAGATGAAGTGTATTCACCATCTACTTATCCAAGAGAGTAGAATCGTATCAAATTCTCCTGTGTTCGATTCATTTAAAAAAAATCTTATCATCACCATCACCAACAGCAATTTCTCGACGGAGAAATTTATACGAATTCACCACAAGATGCCCAGGTTTGAAGATGGGTAAACAAGGAAGGAAAAACTCCTATAAGTCCAGCCGCTCTTCTTCTCTTCCTCTATAACTTTTACTCACACGCAATTACTCAAGTAGATTTTTCGCAAATCTCCATTTTTTTTTAGTTTATCGTGTACATCCAGTGGGGCACATCTCCAGTAACAATAAAGTCACGACTCCAAATTAGAAAAATCTTACGGTCATCTATCCGATCAAGCACAGGCACCATAAAATCCGTTTCTTCATCCTTTCTCTCACTAATACTCATGTAGTAGGCAAGTGGATGTCTGCAGCAGTGAACGACGAATTCCGGAAAAACCACTGATTCGACTGGTGACATCTCTCTCCACTTCCTGTCAAAGTATCGGCAGAAGACTGTTCTTCTGTAATAGTTAGATTCACCTCTTCTGGAGCATGCGACAGCTAAGCAAATGATATTTTGAGTTCTCGGTTCCATTTTAACAAAGCTGTTTACTATAGTAGTAATTATCATGCCCTAAAAGTCAATCTGGAAATGTTTAAGGGTTCACTGCCGCACCCGTTCTCATCGGTCTGTAGCTTAAGTCTACCACGATAGTTAGCACAAATCTTAGATCATATGCGATGAGTAAAGGACAAGTTCTACAGCCAAGCCCTGGAATAAAATGATAACGCTTTCCAAAATCAAGGAAATCTTTGGCCAAACTTAAATACGAGTGCCTCTTCTTAGGTTTTGTTCGACACAACGATAGTGTCAAATATAGCGTGACAAACGTATTCCGAGACTCAACTCACCCATACCATCCATCTGCTTCTAAAGTCACAACCGCATAGTCTGAATAAGCATATGAAGCCAATAACGATAACTTGGTCAGCTTGGATTTGCGATTGCCAGTACTGGCCTTCACATGCTTTTGCAGCAATTCATAGAACGGCACACATGACTTGATGTGCTCAGGAAGAGCGATGTTGTTGGGCATGGCTACAATACATAAACACGATTACAAAAGCATAAAAAAGAAACTCAATAAGATCTCCTTCATATTCCTTAATGAACTGCGAGATGATCCATAAATTAGGCAACTTTGAGACGCTTCTTATGTTGCGATACCGTCACCTGCAGTACCTTTCTGCGCAAAATATCCATAGATTAAACCAACGATGATACCGCAAGCCAAGAAAACAAACGGCAAGTTCCTCCACCGTCTACAATTTTCGGGAAGCTGCAGGAATGTGAATTTTCCAAGGAAAAGAGCGATGTAACCGAAAACAACTTACCATATATTCACTATTCTCACGAATGGCTTTGTATGGGAAGTACTGCATTGTAACCTTCATCATTTAGCAGCAAATGTCTTCGATCCAACTCAATACATCAGTGATAATGATATAATTAGCAGAATAAGAATTCCTCGACTCGGCTACTACGATTTTTAGACTCTGATTCTCAACGTTTAAATTCACCCAGAACAGCCCCAAAATCATCAAGAAAGTCTTCAAAATGAGAAAAATCATGGAAGGAAGGAGGGCTTTTTTCGCTCCTGAAATGGAATGGACCCTAAGAGAACTGCGATAAGCCCGCCAGCAAACAAACCATATTCGCGCAGTAGTTTAGGTGTCATCGGAGTTTTTCTGACTGTACAAACTATCTCCGTAAAGATCTCAAAAAATTTGTACCAAGGTAAATTTTCGGTCAACTTTGAAAAGATTAAATATCGGAGTTTTCCTCTAACGACATACCCAAGCACAATAAGTCATTTGGAACAGAGAAAGTGTAAAAGTGCAATTTCTTGAACCCCGTTGATGTTTAAAAGGTGTCATGCTTAGTATGTTGCAATAGTTAATTGCACTGACCCCGCTCATGGATTTTCTGTCATAATTGTGTTCAAAGATATGGTCAGCGCCGATCAAGTTAAATATTATATCTTACGTTCCCAAGAAAACTTCCTAATTTAGCCAAAAACTGTATCTAGCCACAACCAGTTCTCTAGCATTTTGATTACTTTCTTTTTCACCCATGAGCTTCTGAAACCCACATTCGTTTTGTGGACTCTTAATGGCTCTATAAATATCTGTCACAAGGTAGTTCAAACGATATATCGACTTCACTTTTACTACCTAACCATGAATATCTGTTCTTCAATTTAATAATATCGAACCTCCGTTTTTTACAGATTTCTAGAACAACACATTTCCTCCCTTGCATTGATTCTTATCTGTTGTTCAATGAATTGTCAGTTTACATGTTCTTGACTCCTCCACCAATCTTTTTTTCTATTTGTTTCGTGTGCTAGAAGCGTAGTGAAAGCGGAGTAAATGTGAGGTATGTACATGTCATGTGTAAGTGCAAATACTAAAGAGCAAGCAATTGCGTCGCGCTTGAAAAAAAAAACTGGAAATTGTAAATCCCAAAACGAAACAATTGGTCGCATTTTTTAAACTGACTAACCGCTAAATGGGATGCTAGTAACAGTATACAAGTGTCAAGCTGAATTTTCATGTTTATTTACACCAATAACTTGTGTTCACTGTTGCCGTACACTCGATCGAGGCGTTCCTTTATATTAAGATACAGACGTCGCATTAAATGCTCCGGGTAGTGCCATGTCTCGAATGTGCCATAATTTAGCAACCTTTGAGGAACGTCGTATTGCCATTCATCGTTTGAGAAGCGATAATGCCTGAAGCACTTAGGGTATTTTTCATTAAAAAAAGAAGAGCATATTTTTCAAAAAAAATGTGGGCAGTATCCGTTATGTCAACGGATGAAATAAGTCCGGGGAATCTCTTGATGGATGGAAAACTTATGACAGAATTGTTGATTGGATTCTCTCTCTCCCCCCCCCCGCCGTATTTCAATAGGTAAGTTCCCGTCAAGGATCAAATCCTTGACCGGGTGGTATAGATCATTACCTATCTAATGCTGATCCATCTAATGCTCCTCGTTACTGTGTCAGTGGACAGTGTAATGAGTGTTACCTTCGATGTTGGCAGAAAGAACTGTTCCTTGTAGCGGCAAATTTTATCTTGTAACTATTTGGACTGCTCCTCGAAAATGCATATTACCTACATTAGAATTGCTTCGTTCGCTGAAGCCTTACAGTGACCATATCCTGGAAAATACGCCATCGCCCTATGCACCCACATATCTAATACCTGAAATGAATTTTTCGTTTCACATACATTTCGAATGGAAAGAAGTATGGACCCACTCGCCGTGTATCCACAACACACTTGGCGTAGATTGAGGATACTGCAGATGTATTATGGAATACAAGCGTTGGCAAATGCTCGCTAAGCGTTTTATCTCCCTGAACTGCGATCCTCATGAATCCCTCATGAACATCCATTGCTTATTACCTCATAAATCTCTGCAGGTTTATGCGTTCGCACAATCGCTCTGGTTTTGAAGAAAATCAAAGCTAGATCCAACCGTGCAGTCATAGCTTTTCTTAAAAACACACAGGTTCATTTGCCACATTCTTTTTATACATATATGCACGGGTTGCCGCTTTGCAGCATGTTTGTCAGAAATGAAGTAACAAATTTGCTCTAGAACAGCTGGAGGCTGGTTATCCGAATCGACCGAGTCAAATATATAAAGTCGAGTTTAACATGAATAGACTTTCGAGTTACGCGAAATATTGACTGGACTACACGATGTAGCTGAAAATGACAGCTGGTGCTATCGCGCTCTAAACCTACGGCGCTCCAAACCCGACTTATGGCTGGAGGATGTAGCTGCATAACGAGTTCAACTTGTCCAGCGGAAACGTTTCCGACAGTGCTAATATCGGAGACCTATCGGGACTATTCATAATGCAAAAAACATTCAAGAACTCAGATATGGAAATTATCGCGTATGGTGCCTCTTGAAGATGTGAAACCTCCTTAGGGAACCATTTCCTGCAGGCACTGATCTCGTCTACCCTAATGAGTGCAAAGTTTGGCCTACCTTTACTTTCCGGCTATTTTTGTACAAAGGATTAGAAAGGTTGGTTGTTTCCTGAGAAGGGACTGACTATTTTAAAAACCCATCAAATGAAGATGAACCCAAAGCAAGAACGCAGGAGTATTTAACAACGTAGAACATGATATTTTAATACATGAACATCTCTTCAATACAAGGTTCATCAAATCAGTGACCTACAAAACGTATTCTGCTAGCGATATGTTGTTCGTCGTTGTCATAATGCGCTCATCTAAATCAGCAAATATCGAATAACGGGAATGGTATCGACTACGATGGAGGCAATCCTGAAAGGTACTGTTTTCAATTATTACGCTGAATTAACAGTTGTTTATAATTATTACGCTAAATTAACCAACAAGTGTGCTCGACCTTTACACCAGCTAGCTGCCAATCCTTTCCCATCCTATGCTGCTTGTCGCTGAAAAAAATGGTCTCGACTTCTCCAGTTTCAATATAGTCGTCGATCAGCTAAAAATATAAACCTTCAAATTATGATAATTTTCTGTCAGCAATTCAAAAAGGAGTTCATTCTCATGTTTATTTATTATTAATTCAACGATATCACATTGTTTCAATACGTCGCTGCATGCTTCTTCCGCACATGGCGGAATCATGAGAACCACTCGCATCCATGTTTTGCCGAAGTATAAAACGTTCTCATTCGTGAACGATCGTTTGATTTCTTCCATGTCCACTGTCGCCATTTCGTGATTCCGCTCGTCCATCTTTTCACATTTTTATCAGCTACTTTCTTCGCCCACGTCAATTCCCGTTGAACTGCTCTGCTTGTTATTTCCGGAACTTCAGTTGAAATTTTTAGCCTAGCATTGGGGCGGCGATGGAGAATTGTAGTAGTACCTAGTGTCCTTCGCATCATTTTCCGTTGAGCAACTGCTGATACACTCATTTCTTTCTTCTTCATCTCCCACGTACCGCAATCATACAGACGAGAGAATTCCACACAAGATACATGAGGCCGTCGCTTGAACTTCATGAATATTCTTTGATTCGTGAAGTAAGCACAGAACCGATAACCATTCTCATTACGACTAGTAGATTATGCATGTTCTGAGAAAAAACCTTCAATGGGATACAGAGAAAGGAACACTAACCTACAACATAGTAATTCCTTCTCTTATGGAGTACTATGAGCCTAGCGAAGGGGTTTTCATAGAATGAAACTGGGCACCTTCCGAGAGTAGTCGTCTATATCCTTGATATAAACGTAGAAGTGCATCACGCCCTGTAGTTTGTAATGCTCAATCAACTCAGCTAGCAATATCCATTTGCTTTCGTTACCATATAACGGTGAAAGACACAACGATAAGCTGTACTTGGGGTCTAAATATCTTAGATTCATATTGGGACAAAGCATTGACTTTTTTCGGGACCCTAAGGAAAAGTGAGCTCTCATGGAAGAGAAAAACTCACCATCGACGGTTCGATTAAGTAGCGGCACAACCTGCATAACACTCTCTTCAACAGCCTCTGTTATACTCATGAACCTGGCTTGTGTATTGCTACAGCAATAAACGACAAATTCAGGATAAACTACAGACTTGACCGGTGAATCGATTTCTATCCTGTTTTCATCGAAGTATCTACAGTATACTTCTTCTCTGAAAGTATACACTTTTGAGAAGGATTTTCAGTGACAAGAAAACAATGTTGACGTTTTGTCTTCCTATAACATATATTAGCACAAGTATGCCATATTCGGCACTACTTGACCTACCCAAACCAACCATCTGCTTCCATAGTCACAACGGATGCGTTAGGATAGGCATACGCAGCTACAAGCGACAACACGGGCTTCGACGAACTGCGCTTTCCAATACCTGCTTCAATGTTTTTCTGCAGTAGATAATGGATAGGTAGACAATTTTTGATGTTTCGGTGCGATGTTCGCGATGCTCTAACAAGAACAAGAGGCTCTGAAACAATGATTTTTTGCCTGCCGCGAATTTCGATTGGGGTGCGATATCCAGTGCATACTCCAAGTGAATGGGGTATAAAATATTGGTACAGCCAATCCGAATTTGCCAAAAAAAAATGGAACAGGCAGCTCCGTAGCGTTATCCACTCCGAATTTGTCAAAAAATGTAACAGGCAGCTGCGCAGCGTTATGTGCAGTACAGGAATACCTTCACAATCTCGTGAGCAGCGTAGGCTTCTACTGCATCTTTCGTTATTTCCCTTATTTTTTTCTTAGTCCCCCCCCCCTTTCCACTTCACTCTCCCACTTGTTGTTTCTCCTTTTGTTTTCTGCCTTGAGATGAACGATCTACGAGTTCTCTGCAAATTTCTAAATCAATATGACTAGCTAGCTTCGTTTTATGTTCGGAAAGAGCAAATCAAGTGGTCAAGCGAGAGAGTAAAGTTGTTTGGCGGGTAAATTCTTCCGAAATGCTTGCCATATTCACGTTGAACGTTTCGGAAAATCCCAAAAGACACGGCTTCAACGACCCTTAGAAGAAGTACCGAAAAGTCAATAAAATCGATAAATCGATATTTCGTTCACAACGATTATCATATTCGTGTTCGGTGTATTGAGGAGCCACAGTAGACAAATTCTTGACTTCTCGCTGAAAAAGATTAAAAAATCAAAAAGATCGATGAGTCGATAGTGTCGTACGAAATGGTTGTCATGTTCGTGTTGAGCGTATTGACATACCCCAGTAGACATGTGTTCACCGTGCCCGGGGCAAAATTAGCGAAAAAACAATACTATCGATACAATCGATAGTATTGCTTTTTCGCTAATTTTATCGATAAACCAATCGATAAGGCCCGGCGAAAAGTAGCCTAAAACCTCTGCCGACCGTTGGGGTACACATGTGCAAACTTTGGTCCTGATCGCTAAACTCTCCGAGATTGCTATTCGTTACACACATACACACATACATATAGACATTCATTTTTATACATATATACAGGTGCGGTAGAAGTAAGTTTGAAAGAACTGTAGATGTTCTGTGAACAAAAACTTAGCGTAGAAATATGAAAGAATGCACGCAGGGAGCCGCATGGACCATGGAAATCACATCGTGGCAGTTAAAAGCATATTAAATTTGAAAGTCAAGTGCCCATAAAAAACAGACGGGAAAGAAAAAAAAAAGAAAGCAGAGAAGAGAAAAGTACTAGGAAACCCAGAGCAAAAATAATGAAAGATGTGATAGGACTCTGTGTTCTGGACAATTGTGCGGACTAGGTCCCACCGCGATGATCAGTGTAATGCTATGAGCTGCTTGGTTCAATAATCAGTAAACGTAGCACCGATTACGTCTATTCGCAACTATTGAGAGTCAACTTACTTGTAAATAATGTTGCTCCAGTGAAGCTTAACGACGTGTGATTACAAAGTGTGGAGAGTAGGACAAGGCACGTTACCGATATAGCGAATATTGATTTCGTTCGTTTGAAGCCCTTCAAAATAAAATGGATTTGAGTCTTTCATTGAACAAATCTTTTCATGAGTTATAGAAACCAATAAATCACATAGTTCACCGGCCGCTTATCTACGGGCAATAACTCGTTTTCACCTTCGATAAGCATACTGGATGTTAGATGAATCACTCTGAAACTTACAAAAATGAAAATTTGACTCCGTTCTATTATGGAAGAAAAGAAGGTATAAATTGTATCTACAGCCTTTTTGACGATTTTGTTCAGATCTTATCGGATACAACGTCCTCGATCGGTTCAAATCTAGCGCAGCAGACGTTCTAAAAACTAAGCACGGAATGTTTTCATGGTCAAAATGTAGGAAAATCTCGTAATACCTAGGGATTTGCGAATTCATTGGTATTAAAACGTGTGTCCGCTCCCCAATTCACATTTTTTTAGTTCCTGCTAGGCGCTGATGTGGACCATGAATAAGGGCAAGAAAATCGCGTTAGGGAAGCGGATCTTCTCCATTAAGATAAAACACATTCTAAGTGAGTACAGCGTCTGTGGCGGGATTCATGAACGTTCCTGAGAAGATAGTAGTGTTCTACTCTTTGTTCTAGAGCGGATGAGTTCGCTTTGTAAAGTAGCTATACATTGTCAAAGCGACTCATCCCAATCACTGGTAACAAGCAAATGTGAAAATTTTAAGATAAAGCACATTTTGGAAAAGAAATTGTTCCTCCCGGGTGGCTGGCTCGATTGTGGTGATTACTTAACCTCTATGGGCTCTGATAGGAGATACATTATCCATACCAGATGCCGCTAGTTTTTCTCGGCTGTACTCCATGATTACGGTTTCTGTGCAAGTAAAACAGTTCGGTGACACAATTCACCATAATTTTCTAGGCTTCCCACTGTCTACAAGAGTACATAGTGCTTAGAAATGGGAAAACCTTTTAATCACTGTAGCAGTCCCCTTTTTTGCACTTCTTGAAACGTTACTCATTCGTTGTTTATCAGATATGAAACAGTCCCTATCATCAAAACGAGAACTCGTGACGCACAGTTTCGCTTTGCCTCCAAATGATCAGAGTTTTAATCCTACTCGCCGTACTCTGCCTAGTCCATGTAGCCTCCTCTCAACCAAAGGTAGGCCTTTTATTCGAAAGGAAAAGCTCTCGGCAAGACCATGCGTTCTGAAGTTCAAATTAAACAAAAGACGCGTGAGAGTTCGTACTTTGCTGGTTTTTTTCAGATTACTGACATAATTTAGGGTAACTTTGCTTTCGCGCTTGATATCGCCTCTCCACTCGATTTGGCTGGAGCGCTGTGCTTCAAGACCAATCTCTACCCAACGGTATTCCTTCGGTAAGTTTTAAATACCGGCTCAATAATTTCTGCTAGTCAGATACCCGGCTAGGGATTCCGTGACAGGGAAGTGGTCTTGCCCAGAGGAGGGACCGCTTCTTGTTGGTAAGTACGGACATTTATCTCACAACATACTAGCAAAAGCGATTTTACGTCTCATAATTGTCAGATACAAATGAAGGAGGGGATAGCTAAGTCGAAAAAATTGAAACTTTCATATAATGTAACCATTCACTTTTCCGGTTTTGGGGTCACTGGAGGGCGGGGCCACTAAAGTACTACACTATTTCCTTGCTGTTAAATATGTATCTCAGCGATTGGTCCGGTTTCTAATCACTGAATACTTCGCTATTCCTCTTTTTACTGCCTTCGGATGAGATTTTTCACCTCACACAAGGACTTTGACAACTAGTGGACCTCTAAGCCTGGCCTATTGCAGAGCTCAGCTGCCTCGCTGTTTCCAGGTACAACGCTCTGCACCCAGCCTTTAACGTCTGTTTTCAGAGTGTTTTCGCCATATGACAGGGGATCATATGAAAGCACTATCTGCGATAGTATACGCAATGCCAACAGAGGTGAGAAATTTCGGAAGAAAATCTTGTTAGTGCCTGGACACCTTGAGCTTTGGATTAAAAAGTTTGTCAAATGGCAAGCTTCTAGAAAATAAGCACAAAAACTACCCTCAAAATCTCTCTTATAAGGAAATTTCATTTATTTGTTGTGGTAAAAATTACAAGTCCATTATTTTCAGCCGGCCTCGCAGTCGAAGTATTCATGACTCCTGATGTGATGGCCAAAGATCGGAATGGCGCCGCACAGTTCGACAAGCTCTTCAGCAGCCTAAAAAGCTGCAATGTCTACGTTCGCAGCGTCTGGTTTCAGGTACCGCTGCTTCATCCGAAGATTGTCATCTTTTATCCTTTTTTGTTGATAATGCAATCGTCATTCCGGAATTCTGCACCTTTATAGGTTACCTCGCCCATAAACTGGCCGGATAAACAAAGGCAAAACATAGCGTTCATAGAACAAGTCATTGCTAGAGCTAATGTGAGTTTCTCATCTCCTGAAGCATCTTTGGGATCTTGAGTAAATTGATTAAGGATTATCGAGTCGCTATTGGAATCTACACGAACTTCTATGACTGGAAGCAAATAACTGGTGGAGGCACAGCAGTGAACGGGGCAAAAATGCTCTGGTTGGTGTTTGGCGGCGCTCTTTCAGTGGCGCCAATTTTAAACAGAGATTTCTAGTCAGTCCCATGGGACGGAATCATTCCGATCTAGAGTAGCTCATTCCATGAAAATCCTGATTCTCTAAGGTACTGGAACGTTAGGAACATTGGCCCACATGGTGAAACACCCTCGAATTTCGACGATTTCCGACCTTTTGGACCATGGAGATCTCCGGTCGTCAAGCAATTCGGGCAGGTAGAAGAAGTGTGTGGATATATTACGAACAGGTAAGAAGTTCCTCCCCGAAGTGAAATTTGATTTTTGAGTCATCAATCATTTATTTTCATAATTCTTACAGCACCTACTTTTTTGAAATATTCCTTCTAGAAACATCTACATTTCATCGAAAATACCTATTGGCAATAGCATGCACAACGACAGCCTTACCAGCATTGGAGGCATCGGTTTGGAATGAAGATTCTTTGATTGTTCGGGTGAACACCATAATTTTTTTCGGTAATAAAAATTTCGAAAAGTGTGCGAGGTTTCAAGCGAAACAGATTCGACCATACATAAGAACTCGAATATCTCTTATGCTACTACCAATTTCAGCAAACTTTAACACATTCGCAACCTTACGCTTTTGGCATGGTGTGCCACGTGGGACACGCTCATTTGAACGCGCGTGGGTCTCGTGCTCAACTGCTTGGGCACGTGGTCCCATGTGGAAGAAATTTTTCGTCTGCTACATAATACTCCAAGCTTGCGCAAATCCGAGACCGATCGTTTTCTCTTTCATGATGGTCAAGAATGTCTCTATATGTTTGTCGTCCACTCACTTTATACCGATTGAAGTTTCTTTTTCACACGTGTCGTTCTTTCTGTTGTGTGTTTCACTCACGTATTAAAAAATGGTTTGAGGGAAGATATGTTCTGCCAAGTGCATGTGTAGAAAGCTTGAATATTTGTTACTGTACCACTACATAGGAACCTGCTTATTAAAACTGCTTCACAAAAATACAGCTCTGACAAGAACGTGCTCACCTGGTTGAGCACGCTGTCCCACGCGTCGCACCATTCGTGTCAACCGGTTGAGCACATTGTCGCGATTGTGATAATTGCGCTGAGGACCCAGTAAAAACCAATCTAACCAAAATAACGGACACAAGAACGAGTCTCTAGTATTTATGCAAGGCATAATGATTTCAGCATCACACAGAAGTTCAGAAATGTGAAAACTATAAAAAGTAGGTGGAACGCCTCTCTACATAGCATGACACCTTCGTAAGTGAGGTTTTCTGTGGTTGTCTGCACTAAGCGATTCGCTTTCTGACTCCAAACAATTTTATCACTTATGTACTTCGTGCACTTCACTTTTATCGGTGGCTGAGTAATGCAGCATTGAACATAAAGCGTGTAAGTGCATAGGCGTTTCGATCAGAACCTAATAAACAAGACAGTTGAGTAGCTTCTGGGTGCTGATCATTGATTTCTTATCTCCTGAACAGTTCTTAAGAGGAAGTGCCGCTGATGCGTCCTTTCTGAGATGTCGGGTATTCTACTTCTAGCGGCTGTGTTATGCTCCATTCTAGCAGCTGCCGTTGATGCGCAGGTGCGTTAAGTCATGGTCTCTTGCAGTAACTATTCTTATTCTCAGAAGAAATGCTCCAATGGCGGTGTCTCACCTCAGAATCAATTTCGAGGTATCAGCATTGAACCATATATTTCCTCACGAAACTGCGGTGAAAAGCCTTTTTGAATTCCTTCTTCGGTGTAGAATTCGAGCAGCCCGTTATCCAGCCATCACAAGGAGTTGCATTCCCAACAAAGTGGTCGCTAGCGATCGATATTCACATGCTACAATTCCTTGTGTTAGCTGTCGCCACAGACACATCGAATTCTCCAGGAAAAAAAAGGGTTCTAAAAGAGATTTCTTTGCGCTTTTGTTGGGAGCTATGTAGCCGATTCTGAGCTGAACGCTGCCCTTAAGTGTGGTTAAAAAAAACTAATCATATTGGTAACGATCTGAATAATTCGGCTATGCAAACATCAATGCGTACTACCTGCAATCCAAACCACACCCTTCTGATCATTACTGAAATATTATAGTTATTCGTAATAGAGAAATGGGTGGGACAACAGTGCCACACCCAATCATTAGGTCAAAATCTCCCGGATGAGTGCGTGGATTTGGAGAACACTTTGCCAAATTTTACTTTTTCAGGCACAAATACTCTATGCAGTTGATCTCACAGAGCCATTAAGCGAGTTCGATGCAAGATGCATGAAAATAAGCCAATATTCAACAGTATTTCTCAGGTGAGGGCTAAAGGGCTGATAACCTTAGAACTAACCCTGAAATTTCACAGGAATTTCACATCTTACCATATTTTCAACGGAAGAGCCTCAACTTCTTCTATTTGGTTACAGTTTCCAACCACGTGCTGCTATTTCGCTGTCATTATTCCCCATTTGAAAGCTTAATCTTCAGAGCCTACGCTCCATCGGCGATTGATGGATTTGAAAGCCATGTCTGTCAAAGTATATGGAATGCTCAGAAAGGTAAGAAAAACATTGAACTTCTCTTTACTTGCTTATTTGTCAAACCCAAGGAAGTTGTAAACGTTCAAGCTTTGTATGAGAAAAATCGCCATAAAAATAATGGCACAATTTCGTTCAATACCTCTTTGCCGGCACTCTCTCGCCAGTATTTGAGGCAGCGTCCCAACTCAGAATCTTTCTTTTAGGTTTCCACACGAGGCGAATACATAATTCAGTGCAAAACTTCCAGAAAATCCGTTTTCGATTCCCAATTTTCTAGGAGCTTGTGGGCAGTTTCAGGGGCGGGACCAAGGGGGAGGACGAGCTTTCCTAATGATGCACCTTCAGAGAGCACCTGAGGAAAGTCGTGTTCCTCGTGAGAATTCCTAATCATCCACTTCCTAACAGCCTAGGAAATTCACTCCATATGTAAACAACTAGAGAGTGAAGGCATGATGGGGACACCTCGCAGTTCGGCGTAGGCTCCGCCCACAAGCTCCCCAAATATTGAGGCTCGAAAAGGGGTTTTTTGGCAGTTTTGCATTGAATCACGTATATCATCGTAATCAGAAGCTCCTGGAGATTCTTCACATGTGAAAATTCAAAAAAATGATTCAGATGTCGTGCGATGCCTTCAAGACAAATCCAACCTTGGAGAATAATTCTTATTTAGCTGGTCTCGGCGTAGAAGTCTTCATGACACCGACGCGGCCATCATATCAAAATGGCGCCGAGCAGTTCAACCAACTCTACCAAGGTCTACAAGGCTGCAAAATCAACGCGAAGACCGTCTGGCTACAGGTGTACTCACACAACTTTCGCTGTTATTCACTAGTACCAATAAAACCAGGGTACACTATTTTTGCAGGTCATCTCTCCAGCAGAATGGGGACTCTCACCGCGAGCAAGCATTGACTTCATCAATCAAGTTCTCTCTCAGGCTTCTGTGCGTTCATATTTTTTTCTTGAAGCATGCTCGCTTCAGAATTCCTTTCAAGGTGTATTCGGTGGCTGTTGGTATATACACCAGCCAAGAAGAATGGATGAGAATCACAAGTGGGATTAGAACACTGCAATCGCCAACGATGTTATGGTAGGTGGCTCTTCGAGCCGGTTCTCGTCAGCGAAAAGGGCAGTTATGTTCTTAAACCTTCCAGGTACTGGAACGTGAATGACGCTGGTCCCCTGGGCGCAACGCCGGCAAATTTCAGTGATTTCCGTGCTTTTGGCCCATGGGAATCACCATCGGTCAAGCAGTTTGGACAAGCAATAAGCGTTTGCGGACACATTGCAAACACGTATGATATTTCTACATTGAACAGGGGGTGTAATGTTAGTCCAAGATACTTCACTGTACATACACCCATCGCTCCGCTCACCTGCCAACAAGTTTCTCCATGAAGGCATCTTCCCACCTCACTGTCGTTTCTGAGAATTTCGCATGAAAAGAATCTCCAGTAGCGACTATTAAAAACCTCGTTAACCTGGCAGTTCTTGAGGAGCTTGTGGGTGGAGCCAATGCAGTATCACAGGACTTTTGCATCATGTCCTCCTTTGCTCGTCCGCATGGGCCACGGTTTGTATTCTGATAGCGAGTGAATGGTGAGCACTCACGAGAAAATGAATTTTTCCGGAAGGTGAATTACTAAAAGAGTGCCTTGGCCCTGTCTCTAGGCTCCGCCCACATGCTCCCCAGCAATTGGGAGGAGGAAACTGGTTTTTCCTCAGCAGCTCTCACGAAATCGCATATACAATTGGGATCAACAGCTTCTAGAGATTGTTTTCACTGGAAAACGATTCAGAGATGGGAAGATGCCTTTAAGTTATCTTTTTGACTTAAACTCTAACAAAAAAAACAGCGATGTACAGAGGGCGGGTACTAAGGTAAAGCACTGCATCCGCAAAAATGCTTCCGAAGTCCACAATTGGCCAGTTCGTCCAGCTCGCCAATCACAGACTTTCATTGCATCGTCCGCTGCTCTAAGATCAGTGCTGCACAACAAATTCGATACAAAGCCGAGTCAACAGTCGCTCCTTTCCTTGCGACTGCTCCTGGCTCTCTACAGAAGCTGCTTAGCACCTGCATATCCACGGAGCATCGTTAGTCATACTCATTTTTCGACGGGACCCAAAGGCCCTCGCTCCGAGTTAAACAAGTGGACTGGCTTCAAAAACTACACAGATATCTCCCCAAATACGACGGTTCATCATTAATTGCTAAAGTGATGAAATTTTCGATGACGAATTCCTTGCGGATGTTCATCTATTTTATCCATTGGAAGGATCTTAAAAGTGATTCGGGGCACGCCCACAGAAGAAGATCTGTCTTCCAGCAGGAACTATGAGGAAAGGCGCAGCTCACCTGTAAAGGCACCCGGTTATCAATAGGTTAAGTAAGCAAGGTGTGGTCTGTGAACAAAAAAAAAAACTGATTTTTCTATGAAAAATCTCCTTTGCATATTTCTCAATTTTTCCTTGTTCATTTCGTTTTCCTTTTATATGTTTTTCATATCCACACAAGTGTCTGCTTCAGGAACGTCTATGTGTCTTCAAAGAATCTGCATGGGAATGTTCCACAGTACACCAATCACACTGACGTTGGAGGCACTAGTTTTGAGTAAAGTTTCCCTACTTAGTATTGACCAAAAATACCTCAACTGCAAATGACTAACCATACTAGACCTCATTGACCCACAAATATTGTCCATTTTATGAACATATTTTGTTAATTTTCTGTTGTGTGTTGTATGAATGGTTTGATAAATTTTGGGATAGCTCACATGCCATTTTCACATATATGTCACACATACTCTATGTGTGACACTCGATTCAGAGCAAAAGGTTCTGAATCCGTCGAATACTACTCAGAACCCCAAAAACAAGTTTCTGATCGCATCCGAAACTTGCTTTTCCAAAAGCTTGTCGACAAGTTGTTTTCACACTTCCTTGCCGACAAGTTGTTCGCCCGAAAAGCTTGTCGACAACTTGTTTTCAACAACGAAGCGGTGAAAACAAGTTGTCGACAAGCTTTTCGGGCGAACAACTTGTCGGCAAGGAAGTGTGAAAACAACTTGTCGACAAGCTTTTGGAAAAGCAAGTTTCGGATGCTATCAGAAACTTGTTTTTGGGGTTCTGAGTAGTTGAAATTTCTACCGCCTGTGCTGTACGAAAGGATTTTTTTGTTAAATGTTCGTCTCTACAGGCGGTGGTTATCGATAGTTTTATTCCCCGTAGCATCTTTTCCTCCAAAAATCTAAGTCAATCCATGATTTTCCGGCAAATGCACAGCAGTGCTATTGAGAAAAAAATCACAAATTATTTCGTAGATTTTCCTGAATGAAAAAAAACCGGAACTATTCTGATCTGATATTACAGCCATTCAATAACAAGAATCATTGTTGACGGTGACGCCTTTATGAAATGCTAATATAGCACTGGCCATGGCGATACGGACAGCAGTTTTTGTACTGTTCACTGCCAGTTCACCGTTACTTTTCAGCTGTGCTCTCCAAGATCCGTGCACTGGTAAATCCACTCTTATAGGTCGTTGTGTAAACGTATTAAAATGTCCAATTTGTATGATGATGACTAGTCATTGCAATGATCCTCTCCACAAAAAAGTACTTGTATTCTTAACTCTTATTTACAAGAACTGTTGCTGTACTGGCCCAACATTCTTCACTTCTCCGTTTATAAAAAAACATCTGTAAGGGTTTTTCTCAGTAACCTACCCTTTTGCGCATGCAGGCTAACTCATAAATCTGTGCTCCAAAGCGTAACAGCTCATAATTATTTCAGGACGTCCGAGAAATGCTATTACTGGTCATCGCCCTTTGGGTAACAGGAGCAAGTGCAAAGGTAAGATGCTGTGATTCATTTGAGACTTCGTATCTCAAAGTTAAGTGTTGACGAGATGAAGCCGTCCTGTACCTATTCATTTTCTTTGCCGACTATAAATTACAGCTTAGGTCAAAAACACGGTGGCCACACGTGTAATCAGCCAAATTCAAAGAGCAAAAGTCCTGTCTCGATTTCAAATTCAATTGAGAAATCATTTTCGACTGTTTCACCAGAAAAGTCCTCCCCGCACAAGTCAGGTTTTGTTCAGCATTGGGTAAAAAATTAATTTTACCATGCATTGATTCCATCGTGTAACCCACTCCATTGCACAGAACTCATACAGTTGGGTTAGTAGGATTTCGCGGTGCCCTGTGCTTAGCCTTGCTCAAAATCTCCGTGGAATTTGCCCTCTTTGGAAGAAAACTTTGAGAAATAGGGTAGGAGATGAACCTCACCAATTTTCTCGCCGCAATCAGCCACCTCATTTAGCGTCCTAGGGCCTGTGTCGAAGCTGATACCAGATATCCCGAATTGAATTATTGATTTTGTTCAGTGGGAGGCAGTAAATAACATCATATGACCCCTTTTTGATACAGATGTTTCGACCACCTTGCATTTAGTGATATGAACGTTGATTAAAGAAACTTTCAGCACCATTTCTTCATGGATGCACCAGCTAGGGTACTCGATCCTTTCCCAGTTGAACCTCCAACGACTGAACCCTCCACCGATGCACCAGCCAGGTTACTCGGTCCCTCCCTGGTTGAGACAACAACAACTGATTCCTTTGTGGATGCACCAGCCACGGTGCTCGATTCCTTCTCGGTTGAACCACCAACAACTGATTCCTTCGTGGATGCACCAGCCAGGGTACTCGATTCCTTCTCGGTTGAACCACCAACAACTGATTCCTTCGTGGATGCACCAGCCAGGGTACTCGACTCTTTCTCGGTTGAACCACCAACAACTGATTCCTTCGTGGATGCACCAGCCAGGATTCTCGACGCTTTTCCGGTTGAGCCGCCAGCGACTGAAGTGAACGATCCTGACACAGCTTGTAAGGAGCCTAAAATGAACACCACGGTAACTGCTCTGTCATTGGTAAATTATGACAAACAATATGATTGCTTTCTAACTTAGGAAACATCGTCTGCTGAAATGGTAACGGTGTCATTTGAGAAGGCAAAGAGCGCAGTGGCATCGTTCTTCAGGGAATTTGCGGAAAATGTAAGTCTCATCTGTGACTACTACATCTACCACATGGTTAAGTACTTTTTTCAGATAGAATCCACCATGCAGTTACTCTATCGTAAACTCCGTGAATTCTGCGGTTTCGAGGGCAGGTCTGAGCTCCCTACCAGTAAGACTCTTCATGGGAATGCCAACATCCAAGTGGACAAAGCTCTCGTCAAAACTGAGAGATGTGGAGGTGATGAGGTTGCCATACAGCCAGCTGAGAATCATGAAGAACATCAGGGAGGTGGCGATGTCATGGTTGCATCAGCAAGAAACGAGGAACTGCAGTATCAGAGACATCCAATGAGATTTCTGCATAAAGTGGAGCAATTGAAGGCGGAGTTCCAGAATGATCCCAGCTATCGTGATGAGACAAACAAGTGAATTATGATCTTCTTCCAGCATTTTCTTATTTTCCACGTAATTGCTCATCTTATCGTCTCGTGACTGTCCCAAAATTACCGCATATGTCCTCTAGCTCTAGTCTTGGCCTCAAAAATTGTGTAAGAGTCATATTATAGTATTCAGAAGGAAAAAAGATCTTGTACCTCTTTTCTTTCTCTATCTCTCCGATGTTTATCGCGTCCATTTTCTATTTCTATTCCAAGCTATCAATCCATGCTTAACTTATGGGACAACCTCATAGATAGGGTGTAGATTATTCATTTTCGGCATTTAATCTCCCATGCTTATTGTATAATCTGCTCCATTGTCAATTTGACCGGCGTATGTATGAGCAGAGGCTAGAAATAACCGTAAACAAACTTATTGGTGTGGTCTGCCGAGCCGTTGCTATTGGAGCGTGTTATCTGACGGCTGTCATTGGGACATCTTCCTTCCTTCCTGGTTCTTGTAACTTGAAGTTCAGATTCCAGCCAGATTTTGTTGCCATAATTAAATTTAGATTGATGTAATAAAGATCCTTCCTGCATATTGTTGCTTGTGTGATACATTCAGTAAGGGCTCATTTTTTTCAAATAATGATCGATAATCGATCAGCGCTCATCTGTTACCAATTACGTGGTTAGTTCATCATGACTTCTTCAGTTTGGAAAAAATAGAACCTGCAAAAAATCTTTTAGATTTCGATAACAAAAAAAAAACAAAAAAAGTAATTAATAACTGTGATTGTATAGATATTGGTATTATAAATTACCATTATTCCAAGTATTCGGAGGGTGGCAATATGAGTAAGGGAATAGAATAAGCCAGAAAACAAAATTCTTACCTATTTTACATAGCAGTTTTGAAAAATTCGCCTAAGTCAGGGGAAGGGAAGAGGGGGGGGGGTTTCCATCTCGCTTCTGCGTGCGCAACATATGCACACATATGTATGTACATGTACATTATACAATTTCATTTCTACCAGCCATGGAACCTAGAAGCAAATTACAAAGAAGGGTAAGCCCGGCCCACTGCTTCTGATTGGTCAATGTCAAACACTAGTCACTAGGAGCTGTACCACTTAGCAAAAATTGGAAATGATCATAAAGCTCACTCTTATATCATTCAGTTGTTTAATACAGTTTTTGGATGGTGAAGGACATTGATTCTCCAAAATTAAAAATATTGCACGCATCAGACGTGGTGTCCTTACACACTCCACGACATCAAACATCCCGCTGAGTCATGTCGGCTCGTAGCTGCCGCTTAGAGCATAATCCATGAGAGAAAACTCAAGCCGTTCCTCTGCAAACATCACTCAGCACGCGTCTTATCAGTTACGATCAGTCATCTCGTATCGATGTCCTATCGCCTTCAGCACGGTGCTTTTCTTGCGGCTGCTTTCAACACTGTTTGTCTTCGCTCAAAATCAATTACGATCAATTTCTTCTAATGAGAGGACTATGCAAAAAATTCCCGGGCATTCAACGTATCTTTATCTTATGTTAACGGTGACTTGCGAATTGAGCAAATTTTGGCAACCCAAACCGGCTTCGGACGCTTGTGACTTGTTAATTTACTCGTGAAGTAAAGGGAAACCACTGAGACTATGTACCTCGATTCTACCCGTAAGTATATGTTCTTTTCGCAGTGCACCGAATGCTCAAAGTTCGACCAAAATCACCAGGGCTGGGATTCATCAATGGATAACCCATCAAAACTAGGTTAGTAAACCCACTTTCACTTCTTGCGTCTCCTAACATTACTTTGTCTTTCGCAGAATCATTCATGTAAACCATAGTTGGCTTAAGTGGTGAACGTTCATGAATCCCAGCTCAGGAAAACAGCAGGATTTGGTGAAATGCAATAATGTAAGCCAAATTTGTGAGAACCCTCTCCACAATTCTTCCAGAAACTACCAGTCTAGAATCTCCGGATGAATAACATTGGCAAAAACGGCGATAAACCCGCTCCATCGGCACTACTTTCATATCCTAAGAATTACGGAGGATTTGATTGTTTCTTTTATTAATATCTTGAGAATAGGACTTGCTCTAAAATATCTCTGCAGAGTTGCGATGTTCCTGTAGTCCTCTTATATGTATTGTCCATGAATGAACACTTGTACAATACTGTCTAGAAAGAAATCACCTTTTGAACTTTTTTTCACAACTCCTCTCCAGATAAAATTTAAAATTTCTAATTTTCGCAAGCATAGAGAAGAAAGGAAAAAAATGTGCCGGAGTCAGAAATTTCAAACTTTGCCTAGAAATAACTCATGAGCAAACACTTTAATAATGATTTCTTTTTGGCCAGTGCTTTTTATCGCCGTTCGGGAACACCGATGTAGACCATTCCATCCATACCACTCTATGTAATGCTACTCTCCAGGAAAAAGCACAATAGCCAATTAGTTAACACCTGCAAATACAACCAGATAAAAAATTGAAGAGGTATTGTATAATATATGTATGAAAACAGTTGGAAACATAGTGAATATGAAAAAGCAAGATGGAAACAGTTACTTCAGAGTCTAGAAGTTTCCAATCAATTTGTTTTATAAGCATTAAAATTTCTTCATTCTATAAGTGTGCATAAAAAGAATAAAAAACAGGAATGCGCGTAACTAGTTCTCTTAAAACTTGAGAACCTACAGAAAAAATGCAAGCATTAGGAAAAAAGGGGTACTGAGCCGTTTGTATCCTTTCTCTACGACGGTATTGCTCTCTCTCTTTTTCCAAGCTTGTGGATTTCTAACTTATCAGCGAAAGAATATTCAATCTCGAATACATCTAGTGCATTGTCAGCTCTGTGCAAGCTGTTAATTTTGGCTCGGATGCATCACTGATTGTGAGGTTACCCATAGTAAATGCGTTGATTTACCCGAATTCATTCTTTAATTGACAAGATTACCCATGCGTGACGTTCTTTTCACCCAGCAATTTTGCCCATGTGTATGAGATTATCCATCCTTGTAACGATGCGTGCAGACTCTGTTTGACGTCACAGCCGAAGGCTTCTTTATGGCTCCTCCCTTCCAAGTTCTTTTCACGTTGCCCGCGAGCCCTCATTACAGTATGATTAACGTGAACCATGCTAGTATAAACAAGCCACAAAGGACTGTTTACGAAGCGGCGTAACTCAGCGACGAACTGTGCGTGCCTCTTGATCGATGAAAATCGCTGCCAATCGTTTACTTTATGACTAACGCCACGTGCATTGTGCATGCGTACGAAGAAGTGCATGAGGAAAAGTGCATTCACGTCCTGAATGCTTTGTATGAATAGTTTGAAACTGAACAAAGGCAGTTTTACTATTCGTTACTATTCAAGAAGCACATGTTTCTTTTGGATTTTCTAGTTTCTAAACAGATTTATTCATAGTCGATTCCTGGCATGTTGAATAATCAGCGGTTCGTAGCTTATTGTGAAGACTACATCAATGTTTTTATGAAGATTTACCTTACCCATTCCGGAAAGTCCTTTTGAATGTGGATACCGCTGCTCTCAATTTTGTGGATAATATCTACAGCATTTTTTTTGCTTGATAGCAGCGAAGTAGATTCCGCTCGTAGTAGCCCTCCCCAGTTACAAGCATGCAGTAATTTTTAGCTAAAACATTTCCTGGTGAGGTCTGAAGTTTTTCCTTCGACGGTCTTCGTGTAATTGGAAGCTCTATGTGTGATGTTTTCTATTTCTGGGGAACCAGAGTTCTTCATAGTTTTCATATTCACATGCAGCGCGGCGTCTTCGTTCTCCTGGAGATTCCCTGGATCGAGAAATCCGGATGTTTTTCTTGCCGTTTACGTAATTTTGCATCAAAATATGCAGTGCTAACGTTGTTTTGCATCTGGAAGGCCAATTCGGGGGTTAGAATCGTGCTAGCATCAGGATTGAAAAGCTTTATACACACACACAAGGTAACAGCTACTATAGATGTCTAGATGAGGAGTTTCGAAATCTATTCTCCGACAAATTCAATGAACATGAATACGTAGAAATTTTTTTATTCATTGTTCTTCCTGTTTTTTTTTCTCTAATCACCGTTCTGAGTTATCTATTTTATATATATTTTTCAAAGATTTCTTTTAGAACGTTGGTAGTAGCACTTGGTATTAAATGCATGTAATACTGCTAGCAATAGCAGCAGGAATAGCAACAGGAATAGTATTACTAGTACTTCTGATACTAAAAGTAACAGCAGAACCAGTAGTAATAGTAATGAAAGAGTGTAGTGTCTTAGGCTATGGAGAAGTTCAGCACGGCCGCCTTCTAACGCTTAGTTCACATTTCTAGCAATTTTTCAATTATGTTAGCATGGGTTATAAATCTTCGATTAACCACTCCTCAAAACGTACGTTGCGCTAAACCAGCACGACAAAAACAGCTTGTTTTTTTCTTTTTCCTCACGAGATTTTATTGTTGTCTTATCTTATCTCATCATTCCTTACTAAGCTCCTAGGAAAGTTTTTTTCCCATGAAAATTCGAAGTTTCCTAACAATTTAGGTGATGAACCAGCTTGGGAAAAATGAGTAAACATGTATTGAATTCTCGCGCGTATTTAAGTATATTTTCGTTTTCCTTTACTACACTTGCAGTTAATGATTGACCACTTTCAGATATGGTCAAAAAGGTACATTTCAAGTACCCGGAAAAGCTAGTCGAAGAACCACAAGGTGATGAGGACTTCTGTTGTCGTGTAACGTACAAGGTACATAAGCGAAGCATAAGTTTCTGTCGATGCCGTAGAATTTTCACAACTTTCTGCATTTGCAGAACTGTCAAGTTTCAGGGCGCCTCTGGTGTTGTGATTGCTCTGGAAGGGCTGTATCTACTTTACTATGTTCTCATACTAGTCTTCGCTATAGTGAACCATCGACAAGCATGTGAGTGAGAATTTCTGCACATGTTTGTCGCAGTTGCGGACGAATGTGCTATGCACTTGAAAGAAACACCAAACCGTTCATACTAGATGCGTACGCCTCTGACGCGCGCAATCAATACGTTGCATTCTCTCGTAGAGCAGGCGGTTCTGCTTGACCAACAAATCAATAAAGACTCCAATCAATAGAGTTCAGATGATTGATTTGCACATCCAACGATATTTCTACTGTATCTACACCTTTAACACATTGCGAACAATTTGATGCACATAATGCATCACATACTTCCGTCCGCGTGTGGCCACATGATGCACATGATGCATCACCCCATTTCCATCCAGAACTGCACTTTTTCGGACTTTCACTTTTTATGGAAAAAATAGGATAGGCGCCTGCTCATGATCTATTGATCGCGCGCCAACGCAGTTCGCTTTGCATACCGACAGAATTGGCAGGGACTATAAACATAGCCAATAAGAACAAATTTCAGTCAAACTAGCAAATGCCCACCAAACACAGCCGATTTTTACACCCTTATTTTCAGGGAGCATCATTATACTCAGTGTAAACTTATTTCTATTGACTTTACAAGTAGTAATTGCTGCTGTTGGTGTGTGGAAGGAGAAGCATCGACTACTGCAGACACATCTAATTTTCCTGGTAAGTAATTTCCATCTTCGACCCAATAACATGATGTCTTCTTGCTCTTTCAGTGCCTTACCCTAATCTGGGATCTTATAATGACCACCGGATTCTTCATCCTGGCTGTTTACCCCAGCGCCAAAGAAAACCAGTTGATCAACTACAGAGGAGCAGAGTTTAATGGTGTGAGCATTTACCCTAATCAACGTTGGAGTTATGAATATCGATCGATATTGATCGCCAATTTGCAGCACGCATTTTTGGAATCGTGATGGGGAGTGCCATGGTGGTGTTCTTTGCTGTGCGGATAGCGAGCACATGGATTATTTGGAAGTACTGGAGTTTGCTGCGAGCCAGGGAGCGGCGCGTCCCTCAGAAGAAATATTATGCTGTGCCGACTGATCTTTGATCGTTGGCACGACATTATTTACCACTTGAAACGGCTGTATGTTAAGGATATCGAACTCAATAATAATTTTTCAACTAGCTTTTGTTGAAAACTGGCTACTTGTCTGTAGCCATAGCGAATTCACGACCGGAATGGGGAGCGTTAGGTAGCCGCTACACTCGTCGAAGAGTATAGCACCCTGCATCGCCGTCGCCGGCGACGGCGGCCGCCAATGTTGGCGACTGCTCACAATCGATATGCACCGGCCTTACAGTCGCCAACGATTACGACGCAGGGTGCTGCAGTCCTTATAGCGGCAATGTTATACCTGTGTTGTGGCGTGGAAGAGCTCTGGGATTGGTCAATTCACGCAACCTGCCAATCATAAAGCTCCGTGGCACCGCCCTTTCCAGGTGTAATGCTCCACACCCCACGATCGCAGTGACCAACTCAAGCCTCCTACGAGACATGACAAAAACTCTGCTTCTGACGAGTCGTTCAAGCGAAGCTCTGAATATACTCAGTTAGGGATAAACACAAGATCACAAGATTCGAGAAGTTATATTCTGGAGCGAGTTATCCCACGGCCAATGTGGCTTCTCGAAATCAAAACGTATAGAATTAATACTGGAAATCCCTTTGCATATTCTAATTCTTCCATATTAGCTTTCTTGTTCCCCCATTTGCTCTTAAAGCCGAAGGTCTCGTGAGAGGAAGGCGCGAGGAGTGTCGATGAACGCGACCGCGGTCGTCAGGGGAAGGCATTTCCTCATAAGATTCGTATTCTTGTAGGCATATAACGAAATGCCAAGGATTTCAAGTACGGTATAAAAACAGTGTTTCGTCTACGCGGTGCGTCTTCTTCTGTACCGCACCCATTTCTTCATCGAAACCTACCATAACTCTTCCTACTTCGAGCTAATGACGAAATAAATTCCCATTGTTCATTGCGCGTAATAAACTCAGTTTGAATCCAATAGTCTCGTTCCATCTGTACCGCGTGGTCAGCTTTCTTAATAGAACCTCTTAAGGCGACCTCCTCTAACTATTATTTCAACTCCAAACGTACAAGTCAACAATAAGTTAATCGTGGCTTCATGACAGTATTTGGGTGTTGCTAATAAATTCACTCCAGGAAGAAAATCACATTGGAAAGGGTGAGACCAAGTGTGTTTGCTTGAGACTGAGTGAAATTATTAGGTTGTCGGGAAAGTTCTCGCGGTTTTTGGAACAGCAACGTCCTGCCACTCTTCGCCCATTTTCGGGAAGCTCTTCGATGCCCTCGGCATAGAATTGTTCTGGCACTGACTCGGAAAAGTTGTCCTACCAGCGATCCAAATCATCTTCATTATCGAACGCTCTGTCTTGCATGGCGCTAAAAAGGGAGAGGAGAAGGGGGTTATCTTTTGGCGCAACGTAAGGGCTGTACGTTGGGTATGTCAGCACTTTCCAACCAAAGTCGGGTAGCTTAAGGCAAGTCACTCTTTCAGTGTGTGGACGAGTATCGTTGTGTAGAAATCGGATCTTGCGTGATTCGGACACTCCTCTGCGATTTTTTGCTTCCAATCTATCCTGACAGCACAGGTGTTCAACGAGGGCAGTGTCGGGTGGCAGTAGCGCGTAGTGGACGATGCCTTTGCTATCACACCGAGCAATGACCACAACCTTCAGAGGGTGATCACCTGTCTTCGACTGTGGCTCAGGCTGCTCATCCTTGTCAACTCAGTGTCGATGGTGTTGGGTGTTGATGTACAGACACAACTTCTCATCTCCTGTGAAGATGGACTTCAGCTAGTTTCCAATGCTTCTGTACGAGGGCAATTCAGTAGCCACCTCTGCAAAGTGCTGGAGATCGCACCCAGTCAGATCATGACCCCTCACTGCGGTAACTTTTTTTTTACCTTGCCAGACACAACTTCTCATCTTTCGTGAAGATGGACGCAAGTGATCGGCGATGGTGGTAAAGTGAACATCCAAGGCGTCTGGACTAATCTTGTGCAGTGCGTTCGGCCACTGTACCGTCCCCCGAATACAGCGTTAGTACGGCGACTGGATGTGGCTGCTGATTCACCATATTTGAAGATGTATACTAAAAGGCCGCAAATGTACTGTTTTGAAAGTTCCGTTTTGCTGGAAGGGATTGTGCAGGAGTTTGCAGGCAATGATAATAATAAATTCGCACATACCTGACTTCCTGATATATACAAAAGATAGGTTGCTGCGAAGCAGCGTGGGGTTAACAAAGCAAACTTTCGAAAACCGCGAGAACTTTCCCGACAACCTAATACTTGTTTTCCTTGCCAACCCGAAATTTTTCGGCCCTCAAACATCAAGCCGCTACCATGTTTTGATATTTTGACAGTTCTGTTGATGTGATTGCGTCATCTGCAATTACATGTTTTGAACAAAGTAGCGTTCCTGAAAATTGCTACGTTTTACCTGTTGTGCTGAATATTACAGTCCAGAACCTTCACTTGCACAGTCAGGCGACAATACTGACATAGTTGTAAGAAGTCTCTCTCGATGTCGTGAGCAACCAAGTAATCTCTTGTAAATATCTTCTCTCTTCTTCGGCATATGTACATATTCACTAATCGCATAGCTGTTTGAAATTTGTACATTCCTTAGTACATTCGTGCATTCCTCTTTCAGAAAGCATCAGTGTGAATAAATGAGCTGCGTTGAAACAGAAGAACTCATAACTAACGTTGCTTTCCAACTTGTATTGGGCTTGCAAGCTATCGCCGGATTCCTATCAGGAGTGATATCTGTGATAGTTGCAATAAAATGCGGCAAACTGTATTTTCACGTCAACTGCAGGGTGAATGTTATGAACAATTACTGGTGGAAGTTTTAGTCGGAGAGTCGATGAATAAGTATGCAGGATGAGGCGCATCGCACTGGTGACGAATAGAAAAGATCTAGCTGTGCATGCCATTTTGTTTGCTCTCATGTCGAGATCTAAATTATTTCGCCTTTGGGTACATTAACCCTTAAAGGATCCAACAATGACAAAAATTAACATTATTATAATGACATATCCGTAAGTAACTGAACACATTTTCGGGAATGTGGCTTTCATGTGCGCGCAACGAAATAGTGGTCCTATAAAGGCAAGTTTTTGTGTCCCATCAGAGACGAGTAGCAGAGTCGCTCACAGTATTTTACGGTTGAGCACTGAATTGCGTAACAACTGTCACATCAGGAAACCGAATGGTATCAACGTCTCGTCACCTTTCACCTTGTGCCATTTATGAAAATCCTTTCGTACCATACTGGAAACCATACTGAACTCCTGATGCCCTTACATTGGTGCTCTCAAACGTGAACCATATCACGTTGACCGCAATTGAGCCGCTTGTCTAAACAGATCAACATCGTCGTTTGGAAATGTGGCCTCCAAGTCTGCCTTATGCTTCAACCACACCTAATGCTCAAACAGATGCTAACTTCCTTGCGCACTTACGAAGCAGGTTGCGACCAGCCCAACGATCGTGGCAGTGATGAAAAAAATCTGTCAACTACTGCGGCACCGTTCATCACATCAAATGCAGCGGATGCGGCCAGGGGCACGTGGGAGAGACGGAAAAGACCGGATGAGCATCGCCATGCACCTACCCACCCATACATCCCAGCAGTAGCTTCTCTAACCGCAATGCGATGCATGAGCGAGAAAATCTTCGAGATTTTGAAGCCAACGTCAGCCGAAACCGCCAGAGAGGAAGATAAAAGCAGCAAAAGTACGTTGGAGATCAGCAGAAGGGCACAAGTTATAAATTTATAGAAAAAAACCTCCTGCTTGATCAATTTCGAAAAGCAAGATGATCAGCAATAATTCAGGAAGGGAGGTTCACATTATCAGCCTGCAAGCAAAGTCTATGAAAACAGCCATCACTCAGTTTGTCGCATGTAATGCACATATTGCAAAGTCTCGTTAAAATCTGAAGAAGTCGCTAAGCGCCAAAAGTATATCAGGTAAATCTTGAACGAAGTTCTCATCCCGTGTTGAAAACAAAGTCACTATCCCCCAGTGGAGGACGCAGAAAGAGGGAGGGAGGGAGGGAGGGGGGGGGGCGTGGGAAAAAAGTGGGCCTCCGCCGTTTTGGGGACCCAGATGGAAAATAAGATTAATAAAAAAAATTAATTGTAATAATAAATAATAGATAAAAATTATACAGAAATAATAAAAAAAATAAACAACTAAAAATGAACTAATACAAGTTTTTATTTGTATTGTGAAGTAATTTCAAAAAATTGGCACCCCATTCTCGGAGCGGGGGTCTGCTTCTGCCACTGTCACCTACAGCGAACTCCAAACGGACGCAGATAAGGGTTGGGACTGCGGCGCGGCTCTTCTGGGCAGAGATATGGGCGTTTTGCATGATGAGCGCCTGCGTCTCTGCCCAGGAGAGCCGCGCCGCGGTCCCGACTCTTGTCTGCGTACATTTGGAATTTCCTGTATATAAATCCTGGTCACGCAGCAAAATCTTCAAGGGCGCTGGCGTGAGGGCCAGCAAGCGATCACATGCTTTCATTGTGACGCTCAACTCATGAACATTGTTCGCGACGATGCGAAGCTGACGAGACATTCGGTCGATGTTTCATCATAGGTACCTAGGTATAGTGGAAATCGCGGCGAGACTCATCTTTCTCTGGTCCAGTCGGTTGCGATAATGATGGATTCAGTCGCTGATGATTAAAGCTAAGGAATTAGTGTCCCAAAGTTTGCCGTTGGGGCCGGCGTCGTCCGGTCTGGTAGTCTCGCACGCTACAGGTGAAGCTGTGTTTACGAGGCTTATAGAGCCACAGGACCTTGTGTTGCCGAAGAAACAAAGATTAGTGGGGAAAATACTGCTGTATGTAGGGAGGTATGCACCTTGAAGGATACCATGAACTATTTTGATGATGACTAGATGAAGTAGCCAAGATCTAGGTCAATCAATGCTAGGTTTTTTTTTAATATCCATAACTGCTCTGATTTCAGCTTTTCAGATTTTAATCATAACTACATTGTTGCTATATATTGTGCATTCTTGCTCTATCACTGCTCTGCAAGTAAGTTTATTCTTTGCAGTCATAAATACATCGTCGATTCGTTAAACGTTGTCTTCTCGACGTTCAATGCTCTGAGATCAGCGCCCGTAAAGTGTCATGGCGGTGAGATCAGCTGCTTGCACAACTCGTCGCCACATTTGGGGCGATGATTGCACGTGCGACGACCTTCAGAGTGGAACATCATCACCATCCGCGGCGGTGCTGCGAGCACATACATATGTGCGGGGCTCTGATCTCATCGCTCTGGAGGACGATGATCGCCATCGGTTGTCAGTTACATAGTTCGCGGGGCGAAGAGACGCCGAGTGAAGTTCTAGGAACATCTCACTAGGGTGATGATGTGAAGCTACAGTCCATCTGAAATGATGAGTCCGCCCACGCACGCGGGGATCGAGAGGCGGCCACGCTGGCCAGCACTCCACGTCATCATCCCTAATCTACGTATCACGTTTCGTTATCGTTATCTGGACGGTATCGACCAATGATTTGGCTGTGACGTGGGTGACTTGGCAGGCAACAGCGTACGTCCCAGCCGCACCGCCTTTCGATCCCCGCGCGCGTGGGCAAACTCTTCATTTCGGACAGACTGTACGTATGATCAGGTTCGGGAATTGCAACGAATGCATCTGAGTCTACGAACTCAGGCATGTCAATTTTCGCCCCACAGCACAGAAAAAGCTCGAACGTGTACGACTTGCCAAAAGCACAGGGGTGCTTTTGACAAATCGTACTCGTTCCAGCTTGTTAGCCGCAATGATTCATAGCTGTCCCACACGCTAAAACAGCCCCGGAAGTGATGTGGGAATACGTGAAGCACGTACATTCGATCACTTTTCATGTACGGCCCGTCCGCTATACCGTGGTGATGATCACCACACTCCTCTCTACGCGAAGTGCGATCATCGCCCTGAAGGTGATGTGCGATGATCGCACTGGACACTTTACTACGGGCCCAGATCTTGTAGAAAAGATTTTTTTTACAACCCATTTTCATAGAAAACTCCCAACTTCTGAGATGCTAGTGGTTTTTTAAACAAGCTAGCCTGGTTTGTGCTGCTGGAGAATACTGGAGCTGTATGGCAGGATTGCCGATTTAGCTCTTCAGTGCCAGGATTGATAAAAGTTCCTATGTGTGCAGGATAACATTTTGGCGCCCGCTACTTCAAAACTCACTAAGAGGCATTGCTAACTTTCTTTGGTACCTACACAAAGCAAATAAATATGTCTATTCCAGAAATGTGCGCAGAAGCTTTTTGAATTCTAGCTAGACTGCTCAGTTTCTGAAAGCGCTCAGAAGTTTTTCAAATCTCTCCAGACTGTTAAGTTTTGGAAACGCCTTGGCGCTCATGCTCAGGATCTGAAGCCAATGATGAGTCAGAAGGTCTAAATGCATTGTAGCTCGAAAGCGTGAAGTTGTTATAACTTTGAATGGCACTCATGTTCCTGCCGTACACAACGGTATGAACATCTCTGGAAAGCAATATGAGAAAGTAACCTGACGCTGGTAAATTTTACATGGCCATATATTGTCTCTCGGAATTGATCGGCCGAGAGACATTGCACAGATTTTTCACGTACCGAATAAGTGTGGACACAAAATCTATGATCTCATGTAAGTGATCACTGTGATGGGCTCGGACACCGTTCATTTAACAATCTGTTTATTCACCACTGGATGTCCGCGCTTCAGTGCGGACGGTAACAACACTGAACATAATTGCCCCGCCCATTTCTGAGCGAGGAAACCGAGAGGGCGTTGCGGCCTTTTTTATGATGGGCCGCAACAATTCACCACTGGATGTCCGCGCTTCAGTGCGGACGGTAACAACACTGAACATAATTGCCCCGCCCATTTCTGAGCGAGGAAACCGAGAGGGCGTTGCGGCCTTTTTTATGATGGGCCGCAACAATTACATTCTTTCAAGGAACTAAAATGTAAATGGCAAAAATGAATCTTAGCACGAATGATTAAATTTGTAAGATTCAGGTGACGCAGGTTGTTCGATATCGAACGTATTCTGACCCGTGCAGTGTAGGGCTTCCGTCTTCAGCTTGTATCGGCCTACGTTTTCCAGCATCAGTGTGTATGATGTCCTTTGCGCTTTTGCAAGTCAGTCATTTCCATTCATTTGATCACCCTCGATCCAAACCAACATTTTTTGCAGTTTGCCATGGTTGCTGAACGGTCTGTAGCCTTATGGAAGCGCAACAACTATGAAACGTACGGGCCTAGATTGGGAATCGCACTTGCTGCAGTTTCTGTGAGTTTGTCAATGTGTCTCCATCAACGATGAATACTTCCTTTGCATTGTGTCTCGGTCTTCCTGATGGTTTTTAACCCGAAGAACAAAGGAATCAAGAAAACATAGCATTTCTCGGTGCTTATTGTGTGCAGTCTGAAAAGAACCAATTTCATCCACATCTTTGTTTGATCCAGAAAATTTAGACTTCACTAATGTTTCTAAACTTTCCTGGAGGTTCCATGCGCTTTTGATGTTTCGTTTGGTAAACGTTAATTGATGTGTCTGTTGAACGAAATCTACAGTCCCTGTCGAGAAGAAGAGAAAGAAAGAGACGGATTGCGCGTGCGGTTTCATATCGTTGCGGGCGCAGAATCGCGCTGGGACCCAGTGGACTCTCTCAATTGGAGCATGCTCTCTCCGCATCCATCGTTCAGGTCTCACCGCGTTTCTGACGTGACGGAATCCGTCTAACTTTACGACAAAGACTGTACATGCATCATAAACGAAACATAAACACCTGAAACATTGTGTCCACCGCTTAATTTCTGTCTGTGTTTGGACGATTCAAAAGCAGCACCCACGGAAATTTTCGCGTGCGAGTTTTTGATCGTTTTAGACACTTAACAATGGTGTCAACTATTTTACGAAAGTTGCACCATTGTCCGCAAGAAATGAGAGGCTATATGTATTTCGGGCTATGTGTATTTGTGTATTTTATGTATATTATTTCACGTTTCAACAGGGATAAGTTGTGACATGAAATGAATAGGTATTTTTCGTTTACAATCCCCCTCTTTCCTTATGATGAACCTGCTTTCATTCCCATCTCCCTCCAACTCAAGCGCATACCACTTAGGCCATCTTTTGCAAACTGGCTAAGGCATATGTATACAACCCAGCGAAGCTGTCGCTGGCGACCTTCACCACCACAAGTTTTCTCATAGTGACTCCTATACCAGCACGGTATTCCACGCCAACTGAGTGATAAGATATAAGAACTTGTAACATTCTGTTCACATCATTTCCATTCATTTTCTCAACCGTGACGGTGTCGCTGTGAGATATATGAGGCTGCCAACTAATTTGTCCGCGTAAAAATGCAAGTTGGGAATGAATGGCTACAATCCGGACCGTTCGGGGTATGGCACAGTGAAAATGAAGTAGTGGCACAATCGGAAGCGTTCGGATTCTGCCATTCATTCTCTACTTTGCATTTTTACGAGGACAAATTAGTTGGCAGCGTCATATATGCCGTGGGCGTAAAACGGTGGCAACGAAAACCGCCTTTTCTCATAGAGTTTTTCAAAATTGATCACGCGTACGTCTTCACTATAGCGGTGAACCTTAGAATTCAGTTAAACCTCTGACACCGTTGGTGCTGCCTTTAAGATGACTCATTCATAGAACAAGCAATTGTTCTGGTAGAAAAACTGCTGTTAGTGCAGCTGCAGGTCGTCGTCGTTCTCACAGATCTTGTTTCTAGGCGAGCAGCGAGTAGGCGATATGAGTGGTAGTCGGATTCTACTGTGAAAGGGAAGTATTGGATTTGAAGAATAACGACAATAGTGGCCCATTAATTGTCTGCCCCAGCTGTTGTTGTCACTCGTGGATTTCGCAACTTTATCGTTTGTTCACAGGTTTTTTTAGATCATCGTCGCCCTTGCAGCCACTATATGGATAATGTGGCATGAAGAATTCTATCAAAGTCGAGTATACTGCGCAGCGTCTACAGTTCATACCGTGGATAGGCTATCGTTACTGCTTTTTGTTACTTGTGGCGTCAATTTAACTACATTAGTTGGGGTTGCAGTTTTGTTCACTTGTAATGACATCGCTATGAAAAGGTGATGCTGCATTGACTTATACGGCCATAGTTTATTGTCCTTTTAAAGGCTTTTTAGAAAGTTCTTCAGCTTGAATTCATCATACCAGCTGTATGAGAACTACAGCGTCATACGGCTTATTTTACCTCTAACTATTTTTCAAACGGTTTGCTATGCAGTTTTCTCCGGCTCGGGCGGCATCCTCTTTACGTTACGCAATAGTTTCACCACGACTGGATATCACATCCTGTTTACAGCCGTCTATGTGAGTCCTCGATTACTACTGTCAGGAGGCACATCTTGGATCTCCTACTGAATCAAATAGTTTCAGATTATACCATATTACACGTTTATCTCCCCAATGCTTATATGGTCCATCATTCAGTATTCGCAGCGATTGAGAGCTACCAAATTAAAGTTTCTGACTAAACGCAGGGCTGGCGAAAATGATGCTTATTTCAAAACATATTCGAAGATGTGGGATAATGTTGCAGTAATAAAGAAATGATTAGCTGTATCTATAGTGGTGATGCCTGATTTTTACTATTGTCTTATCTTATCATAAATTCCTCTTGTCAGGTCTTCTCTTCCTCTCTTGCTCCTAGTGTTTTCCTTCTCTTTTAGTGAATGCATCTACGAATGCAATACGAAACAATTCCATACCATTTGGTTCTGTGTGGGGAGGAGGAGGACAAATTTACAAAAAAAACAATATTGAAATTGCCTTCTAAATAATGCTCACACATAATACATTCATACTTCGTCACTATACGGATCCGGTGAAGGGCCTAAGACACTGCTTGCAGGATAGTGTCTGTCCGAATATCGATTTATCGGTCGATTTTATCGACTTTCCTCAGTATGTTCCAGTCTGGATCGAAGTGGGCATACTGAGCTAATCCACGAATCTGACGGCCACTTTGGCCAGCGTGGTTATTGATTTGTTGATTTTATAGATTTTACTCAAATTGTGCTGCAGGGAAACCGTACCCACAGGGGGTTTTCGCCACATGGTCACGAATATGACAACCGTCTTGCACAGCCGTCATTGAATAATTGACTAATGACCATTCAGCTAGTACTCACTAGTGGTTCAATGGACTATATACTACACGTTGTGTGTGGTGCGAAGCCAACCTCCTTCGGAACCCGACAAATCAGAACGTTTTAATGGACTACTTGAGATAAAATGATCGTGTGTCAGTGCCGAAGCGTTTCTGATGCTACAGGTGTGGGAAGAAAAGCACGCTTTTCTCTTCGCTATGCGTCGACGCGGTAGCGACGAAGTTAGATGCTAGATCAGCTACATATAAGCACAAAACCTACATACTGGAAATGCCGTCTTTTTTTGTGAACCTCAATTCTCACTTACAGTGCTAAGTACATAAGAAGCAGCCCGAACATAGCCAAACAAGGCGGTTCGAGTCTGTTGTTCTTCAAAAACTCGAGCGGGAAACAAGATATTCATGGCACTTATTGGCACTCCTCTGATAACTGTGCAGCACGAACGGAGTCCGATCGACGTAATGGTTCCAGTAGAAACCCTTGCAGCAACTGTTCCCAATTGCTGCCATACTCACCTCGATTACTGTTCAGGCTTCTGACCCTTCAGCAGCAGTTGCTGTGGGATTGCGGCGATTGAGGGGAAGATGGCAGCAACTGGAAACAGTTGCAGCTAGGGTTTCTACTCGAACCATTACGCCATCCGAGCTGCGTTCTTGCTGCAAAGTCATCAGAGTTTGTGCACATTTCTTATCGATTCATTGATTTTATCGAATTTTTATGCATTTCGTTCTGGCATGGCGTGGCTTGGCGTTGTCTAGCATGCTGAACATGAACGAAGGCGTAAGCGCACATCGACATAATCACCGAATCAATACCTGCACACAAAAAGTTCTTCGGTTACGCCAATTACAAGGACCTTGAAGGCAGTTCATGTATGGGGATTATCGTGGCGTGAACGAAGACAATTTTCACACCTAATATTTTAGTTTCAAGCCTACATTTCAACCGGCTTGACAAGCCATTTTTAACATCAAGCAACTGGCAGGTTAGTCAAGAAGCTCTGACTAGCCTCATATAATGGTACAGCGCCGGTCAATCACTTCACATCACAGAATACCGCTCATCTGGTCTGCCGCGTCGCACCAGCTACGTAACGGCACACCAGCTTAACTGCGTCGTTGTCGGGTGTTCCGGCTATTTAAGTTTTCCATCGTTTATCTCTGTGTATTTCATTCCAAAGTGTTTCGATCAAATCATTATCGATTATATATGAATTCATTAAAGTAAACGAATGAAAATTCGAAAGAGGATGGGACCAAATATGTTTGGCATGGGGTTGGTGAAAATCCTTGTTTTTCCTTGTCATTCCATAAACTTTCCAACCAGCCTTCCAGCGTGGTGGATCTGACCTTCGTGATTGGCCACCTGGATGCATTAAAGGCAGCAGGAGCTGAAATCCTCGACTCCGAGCTGAGCTGTGGGTGATGAAGTGCAGACTCAGTACATCATAAATGTGAAACGAACACAGACAATGATGGCTTACCTGCAGAGAAAATGGAACACTTGGCGCGAACACGCCTGACCGTGTTCGTGCGCGGAAGAGTTTTCCCCGGCGCGAAAGCCATTGCGGTGCGTGGTTTGGCGCAAAGGGAAAACGAAATGCATTCAATTCACAGGGTTCCATGGCGGGCCTCGACCAAAACCACGCGCCGCAATGGCTTTCGCGCCGGGGAAAACTCGTCCGCGCGCGAACACGGCCAGGCGTGTTCGCGCGCGGACGAGTTTTCCCCAGGGCAAAAGCCATTGGTTTGGCGCAAAGGAAGAACGAAATGCATTCAATTCACAGGGTTTCATGGCGGGACTCGGCCAAAACCACGCGCCGCAATGGCTTTCGCGCCAGGGAAAACTCGTCCGCGCACGAACACGGCCAGGCGTGTTCGCGACGAATGTTCCATTTTCTCTGCAGGTAAACCATCATTGTCTATGTTCGTTTCACATTTATGATGTGCCGAGTCTGTACTTCACCACCCGCAACTTAGCTCAAAGTCGAGAATTTCAGCTCCTGCTGCCTTTAAATGTTCTGACTAATCGTAATGGCTGCATTTTCCATTTGCAGCTCCCTGCCCAGTTCGAATCAGTATCTACTCTCACATAACGTAGTTTATGTCGTTCGGTCACTACATACCCAAATCATAATCAGGTTGCTGTTGAGATTACACACAAAACTTTATGTGAAGATGATCAGTGGTCAACTATGTATTTGAGAATTTTCTGGAGCTGTTTCTGCTCTGATACTAAGCGTCAAAAACACCTCAAACATTAGGCAGTGTTTTGATCATGTCGCCGTTGGTAATTATTTGTTTTGTACACAGTAACGTCCCTGCCAATTGCTAGGTTTCCCTTGCTGTGCTGGATTTCACAGTTCGGAGCTTTAAAATCTTCTCAAAATTGTGCATCTAACGCATAAACATTGAACGATATTACCAGTTCTTGAAAATTCCCTCAGTGTTGCCATAATTCTTCTCTGCAATGTGTGATACTTGCTTTCGAGTGTTTTTAATAATCCTTTCACGTAAAGATTTCTTTTTACACATACAGTGATGAAATAAGATATGTATTCTTGGAGCCAACGCTGCGGTGATATTGCTTCTTCTTTTCGCCTGTTATCAATTTCCAAAAGCAACAACATCTATACAGTAATCCATGCACAAAGAAGAAGGTTGTAATCTAACAAAATTATGGTGAATTACTGCCATGTTATGGAGCATTTAGTGAAAGCCTCTACACAGCCTATGTATCTTGTGAAACTTCTACCATTTGTTTTTCCTGAGTCCTCAAACCAACCAGAAACACTAGAAGGTTCGTTAAATATAAATATAAATAATATAATATAAATATAAATATGTTAGATTCTGATTCTGCTTCAATAAAGAATTATGTGTCAATGTTTCTTCTTGATCTCTATCTATTCACTCAAGTTGAGGAGTGAGTTTGTGCAGGTTTCTTTCTCGTTTCATTGCTTTAGTTTTTAACACCTGATCAGCATACGATGACTGCTTCGCCTTTGCGCTCTCTTCAATTATCTCTTTATCTTTCGGCACATAATGCCTTCCTCAGAGTTCAATACATTAAGCCACAACACTTTCAAGCATAATTGTTTACACTGCTGTTCAGAGGCGAACCGATCACGTAGGACAGAGGGTGAGAAGTGAAATTACAGTACACATTTGGCCCAGGTGTCACTTTATTCCTCGGACTTCCATAATCTCCTTTTCGATGGGATGCTAAAGTTGTCTCAAGTTTTTTTCATTTTATCCTACACATGCTTCACATGGCCACGGGAAGAGCAAGGATGATGTAAATACCTCCAGAGCCCTGTAAAACATATTTGCTCGTGATGGTTGTTTTTTTTAAGTTGTTCGTAGAACGTATGAATAACCCATTGCTTCCTGTAAAACTTGGATATGGGCGCTGCAAGAGAATTTGAGAGAATATTCATCCCCAACTTTGACTGTCATTTCTCTGAGAAAGTCCGTTATCCAGTTCAGAAGGTTCCCATTTATGCCAAGACTTCGTAACTTATCGATGAGCTTAAAGTGGCAAACCCTGTCGAATGCTTTGGATAATCGAAATAAATAACATCAGTTGCCCCCCCCCCCCTTTGATTACGAGCAGAGACCCAGTTGAATAGGTCGTCAGCAAGATCAGTTGTAGTTGAGGCTCCCGAGATGAAACCATGTTGCTCTAGAGAAATTGTGTGAAGTTCTTATAGCCAAAAAACAAGTTTTTCTTGGATGATTCTTTCCATCACTTTGACTGACGTGAACAGAAAGCCGATTGGACGAAAATCGTTGAGCAACGTGGCTCCAGACATTTTCGGAACAGGTGTAACTAATGCCTCTTTCAATAACACAGGTACCTTACCTAAAATCATGGAAGTATTAAATACGTGAGCTAACGGAGCAGATAAAGATGCCGCACATTTCAAATATATTCCTGCGAGATCCCATCATATGTCTCAGGCAGGGACGGCTCGAGACTTCTGAGTACCTTAAATGTCAGAACGAGAAATCAGAACATTACTGCAACTATGGCGGCAGGCACACGTATGGGTTACGAGAGGATTTGGGCTGCCGTAACCTTGGAAAATGTGCACATAAGGCACTGGCCTTATTAGCATTCGTTACAAATTTGATGCCCGAATTGTCAGTAAGGGTGGGGACTTGCGCACTGTTATTCATTTTTCCGCGCAAGCGCATATATAGGAACTTCATCGAATGCCCGACAGCGAGTTGACGTTCGCAATAGGCAAGTTATTTCCGCAATTGACCTTTGGTAGACGTCCGAACATGAAGTATACTGTTCATTCATTAAGCGAGGAATACCCTGCTGCCAGAAAGTTGAGTACAGGTATGGTCATGCTTGGGATAGGCGGCACCACTTCAAAGTATACAATAGAATGATCGGAAGACGCAAAGGGTGGGTATAGTCTTGGCGAAAAAAGAAGGGAAAAAGAAGTGATCACAATGTCTAGAATATTACCGGCATGTGTAGGTTGGTTAACGCTTTGAATAAATCCGCTATCAGAAAAAAACTTCAAAGCCGTCAGGTCTGCGGAGTGGTCGATAACTCTAGTTTCAAGGAGGGAATTTGACAAAACAGACCAGACCTACGGACCCTGCCACCTTTCCTATTAGGCCGATCTGCGCGGTGAATGTTGTAGGGAAGGTTACCTATAACTTCAGAATTCAAAGTATTTTCTTAACCAGGTCTTGGTTGTGACAAGTACATCAGGTTTTTGTAAAGACAACAACGTCTTTAAATGATATTGTTTGTTAACCACACTACGCGTACGCGAGTTGTACCTTATGGTATTGTACTTGAATTGTAAATATCGTTGCCTTTTGTTCATGTTAGTACGTTTTTACCGAATCAGAATTGTAGCTAGTGGGCGCAGTTATGATATAACACAAGTTGTGAGCGGTTGCGGAGCATTTACTATGTGTCTTATTAAATATTATGCGTCTTGTTATATATGTTGTATTTACTTGGAACATCACGGAATGAAAATTTCGGACTCATTGGTTCTTTTTTTATTTTGCTATAAACCTCTCCATATTTTCTTGTTCCACGAATGTTATACAGCGCTCCTTGCATTAGATTTTCGGGAAAGTTTTCTTTTTCTTGTCTCAACAACCTCTTTACAGTTGTTCAGGAGCTTTCTATCCAGGGCTTATATAAAGATTGGGCAATAGTCTTTTCATACCATGTTTCCCTCCTCATTCCGTCATGGTTATGGCCGAATAGATCGTCATTGGCTAGAAGCATGTTCGACTGCTCCTACTTTGAAAATTCATAAAACACGGTAATAGGAGTATAAGTGATATAAGTACTAAGATAGCCCCCTCCACTGACTCTTACTACACTGTAAATGGTTCCGAAGGCTTGAAGACGGCGTCTGAATCGGTCTGACACAAACTAATATTTGCTCGATCAGTCGAGGTGATTGGAGAGCTCGTCCTGAACCTATTTGAAGAGAGTCCGCGGCGTGATGCTCGTGTTACTATCTTACGAGCATCACACCGCGGACTCTCTTCAAATAGTAAAGAAACTTCGTTGCTATCACAATGCAATAGCTATTCATCTACACCGCTTTAGAGAGAAAAGACAATACGACTGATGTATTCACCCTGATCTAAGCTGCCACAGCCTCAAATGCTGAGAGCTGTGTGCCTAAACTTCTTGACTTTTCCGTGGACATTCGCTTCGCTCGACAACTTAGTTACTAGTGAGGAGAGGTGAGCTTCTTAGGTAAATCATACGAGAAAGTGCGGTAGTGTGTAGTCGCTGGTAAGCTGGGATGCCAGTGGTAAAAGGAGAACTCCACAAAAGGCAATGCTTAGTGTTTGGTGCAATTAAAATGGAACCACTCACTTGCAGCTGTTGCCAATAACCCCATTCGTACCGCCGAAGTTCCTAATGATGCCACCTATGTATTATACAATGTGCAATTATTTGTTGTGTTGAAAAAAATAAAAAGTTTGAAAAGACAGCTCAAGGATGGCGGAAGACTTTTCCGACAACCTAATAGTATTAGCTATTAACCTAAGTCCTTGTGCTTTTTATTCGCGCCGCAGTTTTCTCCGCCTATTTTTTATAGCTAAGGCATATTACATAGACGATTTGAAGGCTCTATTCATGCTGTACGAAATGTTCATAAAAAGTTTTCAAGCCCAGAGTATAAAAAGTTTTCAAGCCCAGGATCTGCTTCAGTTTTGAGCCTTAGTTTTAGCCCTCTAAGGTTTTGCTCAAGCAGAGGTTTAAGCCGAGCCCCAAGGCTTATACTAAGCGCAAATGTGAGCCGTACCAATTCCCTTTTCCCCTGCTTCTGCCCCAAGAAGCCTTTTTGATTTTGAAATTGTAAATTGAACAACATTATCAAGGAATATGAAATAGAATATTACCAATAGCTCCTACTTACAAAACGCTTGCAGCAGCAGTCAAAAGAACATCCAGTTATTCTCCGTCAGCACAATTTTCCGTTGCATTGAGTGTTTCCATGCAGCATCAACGATGGGGACTCAACGGCAAAATGTCGCAAGATTCGCAGGATTCATGGGATTCACGGAATTCGGAATGCCTTCTTTGGAAACGCATTTTTCGAAAGGCTGTAAATATATTTTTGATCAGCAAACTATCAGCCAACACCTACACAAGAGCGGATTCTCCGGTATCCCAATTGTCACCAATAGTTTGCTGAACAAGGATATATTCACAGCTTCCCGAAAAATGCGCTCTCGAAGAAGTTGTTTCAAATTCCCAGAGATATGTGTTGAAAATGTGCCAGCTTCTAATGGATGATCTTTTTCCAGGTTCTATTGTAAAATGCATGTTCAATAGTAATTTGTTAGTTGTTTCAAAATGAGGAAGTCCGAGGAGCTTCCTTGCCTCAATCTCATTTTTAATATTTTTGATCTGCAAACTATCAGCCAACACCTACACAAGAGCGGATTCTCCAGTATCTCAATTGTCACCAATAGTTTGCTGAACAAGGATATATTCACAGCTTCCCGAAAAATGCGCTCTCGAAGAAGTTGTTTCAAATTCCCAGAGATATGTGTTGAAAATGTGCCAGCTTCTAATGGATGATCTTTTTCCAGGTTCTATTGTAAAATGCATGTTCAATAGTAATTTGTTAGTTGTTTCAAAATGAGGAAGTCCGAGGAGCTTCCTTGCCTCAATCTCATTTTTAATATTTTTGATCAGCAAACTATCAGCCAACACCTACACAAGAGCGGATTCTCCAGTATCTCAGTTGTCACCAATAGTTTGCTGAACAAGGATATATTCACAGCTTCCCGAAAAATGCGCTCTCGAAGAAGTTGTTTCAAATTCCCAGCTGTATGTGTCGAAAATGTGCCAGCTTCTCATGGCTGATGTTTTTCCAGGTTCTGTTGTAAAATGCATGTTCAATAGTAATTTGCTAGTTGTTTCAAAATGAGGAAGTTCGAGGAGATTCCTTGACTCAATCTCATTTTTACCAGGACAATCCATCAACACCATAACTTTCAGCCTTCTAGAAATCACGAATTCAAAGGTATCTCTACGTGAAATCTACGCAGTTGCATCAGTTTGTCAAACTGCGTAAGAGGATGGCAGATTTACTCTATAGAAAGTTTAGCCTGCACACTGACTATAAGTTCTATGGTATGGTAAACGATAGACCAACTTCACAACCCTGCTAGTCCTGTTCATTTGTTCGAAACTTCCTCAAATTTACATAATACGCGTATTTATTCATAAAATTACGTCTCAAGACATATTTATGATATTGCCATGGATATTGCTACGTAAATGTTCGAGGATACAAGAGGATAATGGGTGTGATGAGTGCTCTTGGAATTTAGACGCTTAGCTTAATAACACTATTGTACGTAGCTAATCTCATCTTCACTTACTAAACAGTACTCCTATTGAGGCAGGTATTGCTTTGTCTGTAATAGGTATCCTTGAATTCGTTCACAATGTTTCACGGATGTTTGCTGTAATTTTTCAACTTCCACCTCTGACTCGACCTTCAACTTCTGCGATTTAGGAAGAAATCCTTTCCTATGCTCACTCTTGCATCTTATCCTTGCAACGCATGACATGAGCACCAGTTCTCACTCAGATAACTTTCATCCATCAGAATCCATCCATCAAAACCCTTCACTCAATCTCTCATTACTTATTCCTCTTCTAGGACATTCCTGAGTCAAACAGATGACATTCCTTAGTAATGCTGATATTCTTGTCACTGTTATCCCTAATACTGCAGCCAGCATTTGATGACGTGATCATCCCTTGCAAATTTCTCATCTGTTCTTGTGCGTACTTACCAATCGTATTAGTAGTCGAAATTTGTGTAAATTTACCTTCAGGAAGCGTCACCAGAGCGAAAAAATGAACTGCGATGAAAAAGAACAACTCATTACTAGCACCACTTTTCAATTGGTAATAGGCTCACAAATTATTGCTGGATTTCTATCAGGAGTAGTTTCTCTGATTGTTGCTACAAAATGCGGCACACTATATTTTCACGTAAATTGCAAAGTGAGTGCACGAATGATAGTCGGGTTAGCAATAACAACGAATAAGAAAGCATATATATACATAAAGGCGGTGAAGTGATAGCAAATACTATTATAATGTCTAGCTAACTGTGAAACTGATTGTTTTCTCTTTTGTTAAGAAACATATTACATACCTCGCATTTGGATGTTACGTAAAGTTAGAGCAAATTCAATCAAAAAACAATGGAGAGAGTGTAAAATTGCCATTTTCTTGAAGGCTCCACATTTACTTTGCTCACCCAAGCCTGTGGATCCGTCCGATGACATCTATCTCACCACGTGTGATCGCCGACGGACCTCTTCATTCTCAATGAACGCGTCTGTCTGCATTTTTCCGATAACGGGGGGCCATCGAACCCCTCAACCATCAGTGGACCCGCCGATTGGCATCATCTGAAGTACTGAGCGCCGGCACAACTCTCAATTTCCAAGCAATTCCCTCACGTGCTGTGCCAGTCCCTCACGTGCTCCGTACTTCACAAGGCGTGCTGTACTTGCTCCTCACGTGAGATTCCGATTTAAAAGTGTTTTAACATTTTTCACACCATGGCGCGCGGAGTTATACAGAGAAAGCGAAGCAAAAATGTGCATGGAACACCTGAACACGCGGGCGCTTCGTGCATCTGCTCTCGATGGGCTTCGCGGCCACACGACGAGTTTCATAAACTAGCTTCATAAACATTGAAAAACGACTCACCATAACAGTAGAATTTCGCTTTAAATATCAAACAAAGGTTTAATAGTGGACATACCCATGTAGAGAGGTGCTGCGCACTGGAAAGTACCAGAGCTTAATTTGATGATGACCACATAAATTACTGAGAGGAAATCAATCAAAAGCAGGTTTTGTGATATCACTGATTGTTCTAATTTTAGCCTTCGTTCTAATTTTAGACTTTCAGATACTAATCATAGCTACCTTGTCGATATATATTACGCATTCATGTTTGATCACTGCTTTGCAAGTAAGTTCATCCTTCCCGGTCACTAACCATATTTGGTTTGTTTGGCGCCCTTTTCCATCTCTTTTGTCTTTTATAAGCGTCGATATACACTCGGACCTGAGAGAAAACCTGACCTTGTGGTGAAGCTATCTCTATGAAAAGCTAGCAACTAGGAAGAGAACTGCTCTGAAGTCTGAATTGCTTTCAGAGTTCGAACAGGTTGATTCCATGTATTGCTGGAGATAGCAAAACAGCCACATGGATGAAATACAGAAGTAACTGTTGGACATCAGGTTTAATGAAAGTCTTAATGTCTGGAAGATAAGATTTTGGCGAAACTCGAGAGAGACAGACACTAAACTCACACACTTCTTGTCGAGAAGGCGCTTCTGTAAGAATAATTATTATAATCATTCAGATATGGCATATTGTTCTGTATCGAACGTATTCTGATCCATGCAATGTACATGTTCCACAATTTGCTTGCATTGGTCTACGTTTTCCGGCAACAGTGTGTATGACGTTGTTTGCTTTTTTACAGGTATGTCGCTTTAGTTTAGCTCTGCACTCCTTCGTCACACCAACATTTTGCAGCTTTCCATGGCTGCTGAACGATCTATAGCATTGTGGAAGCGCAACAACTATGAAACTTATGGACCAAGATTGGGGATCACATTTGCTATAGTTTCTGTGAGTAATATTCTCTGGGTAACTCAGCCCGGTTGTCCATGTTAATGTTTCCCAAAAAAAGGATACAAGGAAACGCTAGCATCCTCATTGTGAGAAAGGTGAAGCGAATCATCTTCTCCTGCATCTTCATCCGTTTCTGTTCGCCTAAGAGATGTTTCCATATAGGTGATGATGTCCTTGGAGCTTCCATTCGTGTTCAACATTCTGCTTGAAAAGTGTTGGCTATTCACTGAATGAAGACTACATCTTTCATAGGCGAATCTTCGAAAATTTGTACATAGCTGACTTTTGCCAATGGTTGAGCGAATTGAGGAAACATCGTTCCCAGAACAAGCATAACTTCTAGTTGAAAATGGTGTCGCTCACTACTGGTACAGGAGAATCGAGAAATCGGAGAATAACTCTCTAAGAATGGCATTCCATCAATTGCCTGTCTCAACTATGTTCACTGGTCGGACAGCTGGCAATTCACACCTTTGTTCGCATCAACATTCTAGTGCCAACCACTTTCAGACCTCGCAGTCTGTTTAAAATTAGTTTTCGCTCCGTTAATGTTTCTCGTCTCCATTGCATTCTTGCTAATGATGCAGGCTCTTATTGATGCCCAAGAAATTATAGGGTGTGGATTGGAATTTAGAAAAAAAGAGGGGGAAAACACAAGTTATAACTGTTTCTACGCTCACGGCTCCGCAATTATTTTCAACTAATAATCCACTCATGAGAAGATAGTGAGCATACTGAACGGACGATTATTTTTAGACCATTATCGCGTTTGCAACCACAACATGGGCTATGTGGGATGAAGACTTTTCTCACAATCCTGTATACTGCTCGGCAGGTACAATTCGTACTGCAGATAGACTATCGTTACTGTTTTTTGTTGTTTGTGGCATCGACTTGGCGACATTACTTGGTGTTGCAGCTTTGTTTTCTTGCAATGATATCGCAATGAAAAGGTAATAATGTCTGAGCTTTGCGTATAATCCATAGTTGTCCTTTTATGTGTTTTTTAGAACACGTTTCAACTTAAACTCTTCATACCAACTGCATGAGAACTACACCGTCATACGTCTCATTCTACCCTTGAGTCTTTTTCAAACTGTTTGTTACGCAATTTTCGCTGGCTCGAGTGGAATTGTCTCTGCATTTTTTCATAACATTACCATTTTTGAATATCGCACCATATTCGCAGCTATCTACGTGAGTTGAATACCAGTACAAGAATGCACATTTCAAAGCCTCTACTAAACCACAATTTTTCAGATCATTCCATACTATACGTTAATCTCTCCAATACTCATGTGGTCCATCATAAGATATTCACAGCGATTGAAAGCTGCCAAGTTAAAGTTGCTGACTAAGAAGAGAAGCGGCGAAAATGAAGTTTATTTCAAAACATATTCGGATATGTGGAATAGCGTTGCAGCAATAAAGCAATAATTGACTGTAAATACAAATGTGGCCAGAGTTCAACATGTGACCCATCACTTTCTCACTTGTTATGCATTACTGCTTAGTTCCGCTTATGAAAAATTTTACTACATTCAGTATATTCTCAATCCGATAGGATTTCTGACATCGATCCCTATCTGTTTCATCCCATTCAAGCGGATTTTTAGTTCCTAGACAGACCCAAAATACTAATGCTGCTTCATTTACTTATGTCTAAGATACAGTAGCAAGCAAAAAGATTGCAATACTGGTTTTCCATCTATAACTTCCTTCAAAGCAAAGCGTGGAGGTTCAAATTTTTATGGAAATTGTAGATGCTCATGGAAGATAGCAAGAATGCAGAACACCTTCACTCCTTCAACTCCATGTTTTTTTTTTTTTCGTGAAAAAATGTTTCGAGGAAGAAGAATTTAAATCTTATTCTTTACGATCTGCACAATTGGCTGCGTTGCAGTCAGCCGGAATATTTCGGAACTTCGACGGAGCAATGAACTGCATTAGAACCGAACACTCGTAGCCAAACTTATAGAAGCGTCGACAGCATCTTTCCCTTCTAAACAGAGCTGATAGAGGTAGTCAGCGTGGCAGAAACCTCCACAGATGATCACTGCTGAAGCAACCCCACATAGGCTTCGCAGATGTCAACCAGTGCTCAGTGCAGGCACACTTTCTATCATATCCGGGTTTACTCAGCTACGAGGAACCAATTCGTGGTCAGACCACATTGATAGACGTTATTTTGCGAGACATTGCGGATCGTACCAAATCACAGGTTTCTACCTCTATGAAATTTTTTTTCTTAGAAAAAAAGAACAAGAAGTCGAAGGAATAGAGGTGTTTTGCTTTCTTTCTATCTCCTATGAGTATCTACCACTTCCATGAAAATTTGAACCTTTCACGCTCTGCTTTGAAAGAAGTTATGGATGGAAAACCAAATGTTGCAATCTTTTTGCTCTCTATTGTATCTATCCGCTTGCGTTTCTGAAATATCCAAAATCTGTGTCTGTATATATAAAGGTGAATGTCTGTATGTATGCAGTTATGTGCGTATGTATGTAACGAATAGAAATCGTGTAGGATAAACCGATTGGGACCAAACCTTGCACAGGTACCCATCGTTGGCTGGCGAAGTTTTCAAGCTATTTTCCATAAAAACTTATCAATCGACTTATCGACTATATAGATGTGATTGACTCTTCGCTAATTTTGAACAGGGGCGGTGGAGCTATGTCTACTGCGGTTTCCCAATACGCTGAACACGAATATGATAATCGTTCTGCACGAAATGTTGATTTTTCGATTTTACCGATTTTTCGCTATTCTTGCACTCGGGGAGGTGGAAAAGTGTTTCTAGGATTCCGAAATGCTGAATATGTAAATGGCAAGCATTCAAGAGCAATCCCAAACAACTTTGCCTTATTTTTGAGGGGAGGGGGGAAGAAGACTCACTTAAGCTGTTCACCAGGTGATGGACATATTAAAAGAATTGGTCCAACAAATGTTGTCATCAGTTTAAAATGTCCGGGAAAAATACAACACTCGAGCTAACCCGGGCACACTGTCTAGTTTCTGATATGCGCGGCTACTGTTCCTCAAGAGTTGCGCCGATAGAGTTGTTGGGAAGGGGGGGGGCTGCAAAATGGGTCGGAGCAGAATGTGGCCTCCAAGACTTACATTGGGCACTTTGAGAATTCTGTTTGCAAAGGAACTGGTGGGCGACATAGCTTCTTGCTGCCAGCTAAGCTCTTCGAGGTAAATTTGTGAATGAACGAATTTTGTCGCAAGTGCGCGGTAAGCCTTTGTCGCAGCAGCTCCTCATGCTATGGGTGGTTGAGTCGTCGGGCGACAAAACTCTCTGTGAATGACGTAGTCTTTGTGCTGCCGTTTCACAGTTGGGTGATATCTTCCACTCTAATACACTAACACTTCACGCCAGCGTTTGGCAGTCGGATAATGTCCTTTCCATTCAAAGCCCAAACCACTCAAACATCAAGCCATTACCGTGTTTTTGTTTTCATGTAATTGCACGTCAACAATTATAGGTCTTGAATGCATTAACGTTTCTGGAAATTGCTAGGTTTTCTCTGTTGGGTTGAACACCACAGTTCGGAGCGTCGGTCCGTTGAAAACTTCCTGGACAAATGTGTGCAGCTACTGCAAAATCGTCGAACCTATGTTGTAATATTACCTGCTCCTTAAAATTCCCTCAGTTCTGCCAGAATTCTTCGGAGCTACCTGTGATGTCTGCTTTGAAGTGTTGATGGTCACCTTTCACGCGACATTCTGGGCCCACCCATATATTACTCAAAGAAAATCGGTACATATGTCCGGAACCAACGCTGTGGTAGCATGTTTATTCTTTCTTCCTTCTTTCTTTTTTATTTCTCCTTTTATCTAAAAGACTATAGATAACGGAGCTCAAGAAGTGCACCTCCACTGGGGAAACCTGCTCGTCCCAGTTCCACATCCAAATAAAAATTTTTTGATCAAGGCACTGGTTCTCACTTGGAAGGCTGTGTTGGCCAGATTTTCGCCTAATACATAGGTTCACTTCTTACTAATAAAGAGAACTAGCTTATCTTTTCATAAATACAGTGGAGCGTTTCTATAATACTACAGATAAAAAGTGAACTATGGTGTGCTGAAGAGTGGCTTACCGCACCTTGTTGGCTTCAGATTTTCTTCTTTCCATAAATGCAACAACATCGCAAATATCAACTGATAATGTTGATCATGATGGTTTTCATTCCGAAGAAGTATTTGATGTATAGCTGATGTATAGAAATTGGAATGAGTAGCTCGAAAATGGCTACAGTTTTTTGGGCAACCTGGCAACCCAAAAAAATCTATTGAAACCGAAGGAGGTTGACTAGCTGAACACGTTCACGTTATGCAGCCTTTACTTGTAGCTTAATACAGTCTTGTGAAGCAGTAACAATACCAACGGGCGGCGCTGCATGGACGAAGAGTTAGGTGCAAACTGATTTGAGTAGCTGGAACGGGACATTAACGTGAGCCTGCATGGCACTGTGTAATAGAAATTCTATGCAGAATTAAAGCAGGTTGTAATTAAGCACTTTTGTTATGATTTATTGCTATATTTATATGGCACTGTGCGAAACACCCGACACACTAAATTAGCGCCAAACACCTCAATTATACCATTTCACAGAGAACACTAGGTTGTGTGGCAGTGGACATGGAGGGTAGCTGTCCATTGCTGCCTTTTGGATGTCATTTAGTTCAGTGCCATCTATTATTATGCATAATACTTCCAACATCCTTTCTATGCAAATGAATCCAAAAAAAAAGAGCCAAAATTTGATATTTACGTCGTTACACCCAAGTCTCAGGAAGGGTCCGAGTTTTTCATAGCATGATTCACTCTTTCTTCGATACATTTCACGTGTCAATGCTTTCTTTTCTGAGTTCGAAGCCTCGAATCGATAAGAACGAATAAATCTAGGATCTACGGTTGTTCCACTTCAATTGTGGTCCAAGTGCAGCTCAACCCGTTAGGAATAATAGCGATGTTTGTTGAGAATGCTCTATCACTGAAAAATATAGCACGGAAGTGCTGTATAGGAAACAGTTTTGGTCTGGAGACTGCCTCTCGCTCTGGTCTTCTTCACATTCGGTATGCTCTAAAGATCAAACCAACCAAATCGTCACCAAAGTGCCAGCTGAGAAGTTAGTTCATAAGCTTTTTCACTCTTTCCGACTCCCTAGACCGAAAACAATCCTAAACTGTAATTTTGTGAATGTTCTTGGAGAATTCCTAGAATTGCAAGAGTTTTTGCAGTCGCGAATTGAGTCTTCCAAAACAATGCGGCTTTTAATGGATATGGAACTGGGAAGCTGCTCACTTTCGTGCAGCATACAAAGTAGACGAGAACTCTGCAACTCACCGTTTGTGATTGAAGTATATGTGGAGGAAGTGGGTGGAAATCCACACAAATTCATTCCCCAACCCAATATATGGAACAATGTACTTTTTTCTGTGTCAGTTGTCCATGTCTGTTTTTCTTTTTTACTATGTCTTGCTCACTTCTGATGTTTAGCAGTATCACCAAAATAAAGTAAAATAAAGAAGTTCTATTTGTGATAATCTCTATGTATGTTCACTCATCTTTAAGCCTGGACATTTTTGGACTTGAAGAATCACCAATCTCTCGCTACGCCACGCTGTTACAGGGGAGCTATAATGACCTTGCATCCCAGCGCAACCGTTGTCGTCAGAGATCTGGCAGTGGCTCCTTGTTTGATCTGTCTGGTATACTGTGCCATATGGTGGAAGAACTGGTGGATCTTCTCATCGTATTTTGCCTGAGACAGCAATAGGCAATGTATGATGGGATGTTTGACCGCATAGCACACAGACCAAACAAGTGCAAGTCCCTTCAGTCCCCTCTGATGACGACAGCTTTGTTGAAACGTGGAGGTCGATGAAGTTCCAAACTAACAAACTACTTCTGGAAAAAGCAAGTAATATGACTTATTTATTGACGCTATCTGATCCTATTTTAATTGTTCATAGACCGTATGAATCATCTATTGCTTCCTGTAATTCTAGTGCGACGCTAATTTGAGAGCAATTATACTGCATAGTCTGCGTACTAATGCAGTATAGGGTTCAAGAACCTACGCAGGAGATGAATTACAGAAAATCATATTGGAGTACGGTGTTATAAGGGAATGGTGGTAACTATAGTCGTGCTAGTGTGCGTTCGTTCATGGATCAGAGCCTTGGCACGAGTTTTGTCCACTATAGGTATACGCCAAAGCGATTTGGATCTGGATCTCGCGTGGCTTATACGGTCATGTTTGGCGATAGCCTCGCTTTCCAGAAGCTTCGCACTCAGTCCCAACACAGTGCTTGGAGAACCATTCATTGACACACTACGTAGTTTTCGACGAGGCTGCGCTACAAAATCTTTTTTTTTTTCACAACTAACCATGGCTAGAGATGTTGGGCTGAAGTTGTTCCTATATCAAGTAATGATAGTCGCTAGCTTTAGCACATACGAGAGTTGTTTTGTCGACGATTTCACCAGTAAACAATTACAACTAATGTTTCCTATAACTCTCACTCAGTGTCGTATCTCATTTGATCAGGTGGAATTTGCTTTCGATATAGTTCTGTCTCCTGAGACTATGGCACGCGTCAATTTCCTGAAAATACCCAACAAATTCCACGAAAATAGGTCTTTGACGTCTAGAAGCTGGTCTACCCTTATAGACTCTTGTGGGCGTGGCCAATTACATACTTCGCACATCAACCTCCACGTCAGCGATGCCCGTGAGAACATTTACATCGACATTAATGTCTTTATTAGCCCCATAATGAAAATGATGTGGTCCAAAGTTCACATGGGCATCTGGCAGAGCTGTCAGCGACACTGTGTTGGAATGGGTGGTCTGAAGTCTAAAAACTGCAGAGCGTTTCCCGGGAAATATATGGAAAAGAGAGAACAAATTCACACTTTATGTTCTCACCTAGAGACCCAGAAATTTTTCAGAAGATCACGGGAAGGAAAACCTTAACTCGCTGACAAATGCAACCGCCTACGTAGGTTCAAAAGCACAAAATCCACCTCTGATGGTGACACAGGACCTCTGACATTGCTACGACTCCCAGATGGGCTTAACTGCTTCCCACAAATCGGCTCCTCTACGTGCCTTCTACCCACTGCCGACCTATGGGAGGGTCCTTGAGGCGTGATGCACTTTCTATAAGCAGAATAGCGGTAACAGGGAGAGCTTGGCTAAGATGTCCGACCTCATGTGCACGTAGATTTCTAGTCTTCGTGAATTTCCTCGGGCTCATGTGCTCATAAGCTTATAGGGGATGTGCACTCCTCAGATACGTACCGTTCTTTTATTGTTATTGTATGTTTTCTGAGTGTTTTTCCTTGAATGCGGATACGTTTCTCCCTATTTACGTACTAGAAGAACAAAAACCTGTATTTTTAGCGTATACGTTTGTATCCTGTTATTTCTGATTTGTTTTTAGTTCATAAGAATTGTATTTTAAATTCCCCTTCTCTCCCATGTGTTCCTTGCTTAATATCAGGGGAAGTGCTCATTAATCGAAGACTTGTTCTGATTTTGCAAGAAGGTCATTGTTGGCAGATCAGCGCCCATATTCATAAAAGTGTCCGTAGGCTCTCTGCTAGATGGGAAAATCCCGCTTTCTTTCATTTCGTCACATAATGTTTTTAGTGGATTTGGTTTTCTCCAAAATTTAAGCAAAATCGTCAGGTTTTACAAAGGTGGAATGTTATTTTGAAAACAGCAGCATGAAATCTTCTGATATTCACGCTTTTAAACAAGAAGGTTCAAGTTCATGCAAGCATCGGAAAGCACGAATTTCTTTCGGTATACCACCTGTTTAACTAATTGCTATTTATTCTGGATGGCATGGCTCAAATGCTGCTCAACTACCTCCCTCAAAACAGGGTGCTTCAGCTCAGTGAGCTGCGATATGGCCGATCTTTTACGTTCTCTACGTAAATAGACATTGGTGACAGGTTTTTGTTTACGTGACACCCAGCGAAAGTTCCATGTACTATCTTAAAACGCGTTTATGCCCACTGGTTAATCTCTCCCTGAAGCTTCTGCAGAAATGTCGAGATTACCTCCCACCAGCAGAATCAGACGTTAAAAATCGGCAGCTGCAATTCAGCAAACGAGTCGGCGCTCATGATATCTACGTTTGAGCCTGTAATCTCGTCAACAACGCTGCTTGGTCGTGATTGGTCGTCGCAGCTATCCATTTTGGAAGGTTGCGCCAAATCATTAACATTATTGCTATATGCTGTGGAATTGGCTGATCCATTTCCTTATGTGGCTCCAATATGCTCTAGTAGGAGACTTAAGACATTAAAATCTAAAGTTATAGAGTTTGTGAATTTACTCTGTCAAAAATAACCGGACTCTTCGGCTCCTCTTCTCCATCTACATCTCAAGAAAGGAAACATAACTCTCATCGAGGCAAGTTTCAGTTTGGCTTTAAGGCATTTCCATGTCTCCAGCACTTCACAGATGATACTGGGATTCCGCGATAATTGCCATTTTTCGCGCTGTCCAACTTGTGTCATTCGTGAAAAAACCATCCCTACCCTGATTTGTTCAACTTGTACCTCATCCTCCCAGTACGTAGGTTGCATAGGTCTCTCTCTAAGCATCTGTATAACTTTTACCCAACGCAAGGTTTTCCTTAATCTCTCACTATCCACTACTCTCCTAAAATTTCTTCTTTTCTCGTCAGATGACAATCCTTTGTAATACTGACATTGTTACTACTGTTACTACCCTTTTACCGCTATCGATCTCTTAAAAAAACAGATATCTCGTAAATATGCTTCCTCATCTTGTGCATACATACCCATCGTATGAGTGCTCGAAATTCATGTATACTTACTTTTAGGAAGAAGCTGATTAAATAAATGAGTTGCGATGAGACGGAGAAACTTATCACTAACACTGCTTTTCAATTAGTATTAGGTTCACAAGCTGTCACTGGATTCCTATCAGGAGTGATCTCTGTGGTAGTCACTATAAAATGCAGCGCTCTACACTTCCACGTCAATTGCAGGGTGAGTGTGATGAGTGATAACAGGTGGGTGTCCTAATCGGATAATCAGAAACAACCTGTAAAGAAGTGAAATCAGCACAATGATGATGAATAGGAAACTCCCAGCTACATATGCTTATTTGCTTACCACATGCTCGTTTGTTTGCTTTCCTGCTATGAAACAAATTATCTTGGTGTAAGGTTCAGGGTAGCAAACCACTCAGACTAGTAGTAACGAGTAGCAATGATAATTTGTCACTATAAATTCCGCTCAAAATGACAAAAAAAAACACTTACAAGGGAAGCGCACGAAGTTAAGCCACTAATACGCGACGGGACCTATATTAAATAGCATAACGAACGTGATGTCAGAGGCTATACTTGAAATTTGCTAGACGGTCTACAGAAGCCAGAGTTCCACATCTTTGACCTCCAACTATGTTGATAACGGAAGGTTACTCCGACAGAGTAGCATACCTTGCGTTCCTTCCGCGGCGAATTATGGGCTGCCTTGTGCAGCTCCCGACGCTGATTTCAATTATTCTTGCCTTCCTCGAATCTTGTCTTTATCAGGAGTTATGCCCGTTTTTCGTACGGGTACACTACAGGGCAGTGTCCGTGTGAGGCGAGCAGCTACAACGCAGCAGTGGAAATAGGGTAGTTACGGGGTTTCGCAATATCTTCCCAATTTTCGCACATAGGTGTAATTTCAGACGCTGATCACGATCACCAAGATCATTTTGCACGAACATCAACATCATTTGCCATTTTCCTGCCGAAATCGGCCACTTTCTAGGTAATCTGAAGCAGTCCTGAGCTTCTGTAAACCATATATTAGGTTGGTGCAAAAATAATGCGCGTTTTCATGCCTTTGATTCCGAACCTCATAACTCCTCTCAAAATCGATCCTTTTTAATAGGCTTAGAACTATTGTAATCCACAAATCTTTAGCAATAAAGTAGACGTTCTCCGACTACCGTGCATTTCTGACATGACCTTCTAGAATCGACGAACTTCCGGAGGGCAGTTTTGGTATCACTTTAGTCTTCGAGAAAATTCTCCCGGAAGAAGTAGTCCAGGATCTCGGGGAAGAGGTGGTCGGTGAGCGAGAGGCTTGCTGATTATGATGTAGGAGTCCGAGCTTCCTAGCTCAGTTGCTCGAACCTGTGAAGAATCTGTTGTGCAGGGTGTGCCTGGACGGTACCGTGTAGGAGTGAAGAATCCATTTCTTTGAGCAACGCTGGGGTCACACCATGAAGTTTCTAATTTATTTCATTTACGTCTTGAAACCACTTACCAGATTAATAAGAACGAATGAGTTCCAGTGAGCAATTTTGGCAGCAGTTCACCACAAAGTCGCCGTGACCTTATTTTGGTGTTGCTTCGGTTTCTGGGAGTATTTCGGTGCATGCTCCTCGTCCAACTGTTGAGCAAGGCACTTCATTTTGTCGAAGAGGGTCTATACTTCACATTTGATCACTACGGGACCGACTGTTTGGTCGCAATTTTTTCACTACAAAGGTGCGAAGCACACCTCTCAACGAGGATCAATGTGGTACTCATCCAGTATGCGCGACATCAACTCGTCGAGTTTTTCATCCTCCCATTTTTACAGAAGGGAGGGATGGTCTGACAGCAATCACCAGCAATGTTCTGCAAAACCGAATATGTTGTCTGGATGGGTGCTGCTTGATAATTGCCATCAGTTGGGGGTCGCAAACTCCAGGAAGACCTGTGCGACATTCCTTACTTTCGAAGCAAGGCAAACTAAGCCGAAAAATCCGGGAGCAGCTCGGCGAAATCTATTCGCTCACACTTCCTTCGCCAAAACTATGGTAGTATTCTGAGCGATTCCTGCTGCGATGCCGTCGAGTATCAGCTCGCTGAAAAGATTTTGGCAAAAAACTTGTTTTGGCGCCTTTCGTTCCACAACTAAAAATTCACCGAAAACATGAACTTCGCTCAAAACGCATAAGATGATTGAAAAGGCCATGAAATTTGCTACAAAACCGTATGCAACTTCTCATACAGATGATGAGAAACACCGGAAGTTTTCTGCACCGAAGATGAAGCAGCAAAAAACGCGCATTATTTTTGCACCAACCTAATAGCAAGTTTCAAGTATAGCATGTGACATCATGTTGGACGAGCATTCTAACTATATAGGTCTCGTCCTAGGATACGCATGGCGATGCGGCTAGGGGGTGCCAGAGCTTGTTCTGGTGATGAATGGATGAAATGGTAGAAAACATTCAATCAATGGTACCTCTTTACCGGGGACTTTTCTGATGTCACCTTTTCAGATATTAATTATAGCTACTTTGTTGCTATATATTGTGCACTCGTGCTTGATCACTACTTTGCAAGTGAGTTCATTTGTTGTAGTCACATTGACATCACATTAGCACTTGTTACTGGAGGTGAGAGTTGGGTGCAGTGTGTCAACCTTAAAGGACAGAAAAGTTGACCCCATCATGGCGAAATAGCTCCAAAACAGCCGAAAGGAGAACTGCACCAAAGAAGGTTTTGCTACGTATGTTGCTGGTAGAATTCGGAAAAAATGATGTAGTGAGAGCTGCTGTCATCTGAGCACACTGTGATAGCTAAAGTCTACTCTTCTCAGCTTCAGAGATTGGCGGATGAACTTGCCTGAAGCGTGGAAAAATTGACCATGTTACCTCATGAGAATGCTCAACCTCACTTGGCAAAGCTTATTCTCCAGGAAATTGCCGAACGAGGCAGTGAAGTTCTGCCGCACCCTGCATATTCTCCGGAATGTACTCCATCTAACTACCACTTGCTTCGAGTACTGAAGCTGAGGAAAGGAAGTGGATGATCACACCAAACTGGAAAGTGAGATTTTGAGCTCCTTCACTCCGCCAGGGTTTTTGACTTTTGAAACTGATGCTCTAGTGAAGCGTTGGTCATACATCGTGGATCATGAAGGTGAATATTTTTTTAAACTGATATCTATTCACATTATAGCTAACATTCTTTGAAAAAAAATGAAATTTGGTCAAAGATTTTTAGACTAACCTAATAGGTATCAGCGGCGTACGCAGGGGGAGGGGGGGGGGAGAAGAGGGCGGGGCACTCTTGTTTCTGTCTCCGACAATAGGTCATCAAATCTTCGAAATTTCTTCACGAAACAAGAAATCTCGTAATAGTTTATTTTTGGTTGTTTAATTTTGCTATTATTTCTTGGAAAATCTTTATTAGTTATTTTTTGTTGTAATTAATATTTTTATTATTTCATCCCCCATCTGGGTTCCCACCCCCCCCCTCTCCCACCCCCTCTCCCGCCCACTTTCTGCTTCCGCCACTACTATATATGGTGTTTGAATACTCGTGTGTGCACGAAAAGCAGCCGTCGTCACGAGATATGTATGAAAACCAGCAAATTTCAATTTTCACCCTGAATATCAGGTATTACTCTCCATTTTTTGTCATGCGCATTTCCTACAAATGCTTACAACACAATGAAAATGGATGAGTCATGTTGTTTGTTGGTCTGTTCTTGTCAAGTTATATGAAGGGCAGCATGCAGGTGGCTATGTATCATGTAGAGAGTAAAACTAAGGACAGTTGGAGGAAAACATCAACGATGGGAGGAGCGTCAGCACATGGCTCCGAAGAAGGTGCAGGAAACGGATCCACAACAGTTTGAAAGTGAACACACTATCAGTAATGGGAAGGACGTTACCAAACGTGTCAATAGTTGTGTGATTATTGCGCCTGAGTCGGAGTGCGCTTAAGATGCTGAAAAAACGCTTCCACCAATATGTGAGAAGTGCATCAGCTATCAGAAATGTAGAAGACGTTCGCTGACTGGTTATGAGGGTTGTGCAGATGCTACGTAATAAGGAAAATGCAGACGAGCAGGTTCACTGACGTTGATGGGACAACGGCACCTGTAATAGAGGAAAGGGCGGAACCACACCACTTGGAGGGGAAACTTGGCGCTGGATAGTGGAAATCTGGGATGGAGCGGATCCGTCGCTGGCCAGGAAATGGCAGGCACGTAGTGGGAAGGATATCAGCGGAGTGCAAAGTTAACGAAGCGAGCGCCACAAGACGCCTGAGTTCGGCCTTAGGCGAACGATGAGGATGGTAGTAGTAATAATTTCCTTTAGCCGTAGAATCTATTATGCAGCAGTATGTCAGAACACCCTGAGGTTGTCGACTATTTCTGGTTTTAATTTTAGTCAAAGGTTAAAAACCGCTTTAATTAGGAGGTCTCGCAGACGCCACGTCATCTAAACATCGCGGTTTTCGGTTAGCCCATACCCTATTCGTTGTTGTTGACCTGGAGCTGACAGCTAACTTTCGCTCATAGGTTCGTCGTTGTTTCGAGAGGTTTACTACCATCACTAGGAAAGGACAAAATGCAATGACCTCATGCTGGTGTAACTCAGGCAAACATGTTTTTCAGACTCATTTCTGGTCTTTCAAACTAAGCGCACTAAGAGATATTACGCAAACGCCATTCTTACCTGCCGGAACCTTTTTTTTCTGAGTTTCAGTTAATTTAAATAGCTACTGTTGGGATAAACCGTTAATTGCATTGCAGTGGGAATGTTTGGGCAAAGAAACCTTGGGCGAAAGACTCTGAGCGTTTCTTCGAGCGTTAGCGTTAGCACATACAGGCATAGAACCAATGATCTCTTATCGACGAGGCGCCACAGTAGTATTGACCATTATAATGATTTAGACGTGGCATATTGTTCTATTTCAAACATACTCTAATCCATGCAATGCACGGCTTCCACAATTTGCTTGTATCGGGTTACGTTTTCCAGCAACAGTGTGTATGACGTCGTTCGCTCTCTTACAGGTATGTCGCATTCATTCAGCTCTTCTTCACTCCCTATCATAGCAACATTTTTACAGTTTGCCATGGTTGCTGAAAGATCTATAGCATTATGGAAGCGCAACAATTATGAAGCGTACGGGCCGAGATTGGGAGTCATATTTGCTGCAGTTTCTGTAAGTTCTTTGAATGAGCATTGTGATTAATTATTATAGCTAGTCATTACTATAAATACTTTAATTATTATCACAATTAACATTATCATTATTATCAGTCAGCAATGACCGAGGGTCCGTATCCTATCCCGCTCGTACGAATAAAAATAAACGGTGTTGCAAGAAAGCATTGGCATTTCTCGGTGGTCCTTGAGCGGTGTATAGAACGAAACAATTTTTCTCATATTTTTATTTTACTCAGACAATCTAGACCTCACTGCTGTGTCCAGATTGTTTACGTCCCTTGAGTTTTCTTGCAGATGACCTTGATCAATATAAATAGACTAATGACCTTGTCGCTAACGTTCGAGCAAATGGATGACATATGGATTATTTAAAAGAAAAAACAGCACTTGTGGCTGCAGAATCTTAGCAGGTTGCAGATGCACGTACAGGTCGTCCTTGTTGTCGTGATTTCTCTTTCTACGTAGGCATTCATGCATCTGAACTGGAGGCAAATCCGCCCATTTTTTGAGGGATCCTCACTTGTTGTCACCTAACAACCTCCTGTGAGCCTTATAAACAACGAGAAACACATGGTTATGTGAGATTGAAGATGCCGATATTTACATTGAGTACCATCCGGGAAAACCTGGTTGTGGGAAAGGTTTTCTAGGAAATAGTGGGTTCCATGACATGGAAAAGCAGTTATCGCCAACACAGCAAGTCCATCAGTGGAGAAGATCGGGGCTCCGGATACCAACAGTATAACATAGTAGGTAACATAGTCGACCAGGTTAAGGGCCAAGACTGCACCGGCTGCATGTTCCGAGAGAGTGACAAGGCTTGGTGGCATGGCTGAACAAAGTTGAAACAAAAGACTAGGTGGAACAAACAAAACTTGGGTAATGGTAAATAGGAAAACGGTTACAAGAATCACATAAAAGGAGGATTCATAATAACTTTGCTAATTAATACTATTATATATTTTTTTTATCCTTCATTAATTTGTGAGTAAGTAATGAGCATATTGAATAAAAGACTTTCTAGATCATTATCGCGCTTGCAGCCACAACATGGGCCATGTGGGAAGAAGACTTTTCTCAAAGTCCAGTATACTGTTCAGCGGCTACGATTCGTACTGCAGATAAACTATCGTTGCTATGTTTTGTTATTGGTGGCATCGACTTGACGACATTAGTCGCAGTTGCAGCCTTGTATACTTGCAACGGTGTAGCTATAAAAAGGTGATGCTTTCCGAGCTTTTAATACTACTAACAGTTATTGCTCTTTTAACGGTCCCTTTTCTAGAAAGCACTTCAACTTAAACTCATCATATCAACTGCATGAGAACTACAGCGTCATTCGACTTATTCTACCTCTAACTGTTTTTCAAACTGTATGTTACGCAGTTTTTTCTGGCTCGAGTGCCATCATCGCTATATTTCGTCATAGCTTTACCCTTATTGGATATCGCATCGTATTTGCAGCCACCTACGTGAGTCCTTCTGATACCGAAGGAAGAGTGCATATCTCAGAGCTTTCACTAGATCGAATTATTTCAGACAATCCCATATTATACGTTTATCTCTCCAATACTAATGTGGTTCATCATAAGATATTCACAGCGATTAAAAGCCACCAAGTTAAAGTTGCTGACTCAGCGCAGAGGTGTCGAAAATGACGTTTATTTCAAAGCATATTCAGAGATGTGGAATAATACCGCAGCAATAAAGCGATAATTGACTAAATAACTATTGTATTTTTGAGATTGTTCCGTGAAACGCATTTTGTTCTGAAGGAAGTGGTGAACGATTACACAAGCCGTTTCACAATGTGTTATTGTCTTACTAATTGAACATCCAGTTTGCACATGTGAACCATAACTATGTTGCAGGAAGCGGACAATGTGGAAAGGCTGTGAGAGGGGCAGTGACGCTGAAAAGTAGGTAGAAAATGGCAAGAAAGGTCTCACGATCTAATATGGAGTGGGTGTACTGGCGTCTAATGGGGATCCTCACAGAATGCTTTATCGTTGTGTGAGGAAGGCACCGAAGCTTGTTGCTGACGATGAGAAAGTGTATATAATGCTCCCTCATAATTGTGTGAAATGAGCTCTGACAACTGGTATTGGGAAATTTTACTTCACAGTCCACTGGTATGTGAGGTGTGCATGGTTGCTCAGTTGTGGAGAGATAAACTGACTGAAATCGGCAAACTGATTTATGAGTAGATTACCAAAGTCCACTACACATACATTTATGTCCAAACGGAGTTTGACAATAGGGTAACTTCACTGACTTCTTCCTTACGGGTTGGTGACAATGGAGTCGTGTGGGGTTACTAACATGCTGATCAATAAAACTGATAGTATTTTGGATAAAATATCGGTAATAGTAGTTGTCCTTATCAATGTTAAAACTAAAAAGATGGGAATAAAGAGTGTAGTTATAGCCGCATTTTCGTAGTCAAATAAATGTTCAGAAAATTCAAACTTTTGGATATCCAAACGTTCGAGTACTCGAACGTTCAATTTTTTTTTCATTTTTGAGAGTTCGAATATGCGACAGGTGATGCACTGGAATACATTCGAATATTCGAAGCTCTCGGCACACTCCGATATACTAGTCATATAAATTCCTCCATTTTTCCCGGTATGGCTGCGATGTGGCGAAAAATCTCACAAAAATCACGTACACACGTAGACAATCTCGCAAAAGTCACGCACAGCGGCGGCGTTATACGTGATTTCCAGTACATTCGCATCAATAGAGCGGTTATTTCGTATCATGAAGCATGTCCAATTTACTATAGTTGACCAACAACCATGGAACAGTTCTTCTTCAAATGCGAATCCGTGTTTTGACGAAACAGCGATCTGACATTTGCTCTTCTGTAACTCGTGGCCATTCAAAAAGACGTTCTCATCGAAAGTCGACGGACATGTCATTGTCTCTACAATTTTGCATCAAGTCAATCTTGATTGATCAACGCCGTTCACTGGAAAAAAAACCACCTGATGTATTGTAAGAGTGATCATTTCATAATTTCTCGTAAAATCTTCTAAACCATTCTTACCGGCTTTCACCTTGCTGCTCTAGTGGGACTCGGGTGTGGGAGTTAGGCCTATGAATTGCAGGTCTATGCGCTACCCATTTTCCGGCAGGTGAACGCGAGCTGCACTGCTTCTTACTGAAGAGTGCGTTCTCCGCTCAAACTGTTCCTTGCTGCCATAAAACGGAGGCACTTTCTCGTCGTACATGAAAACAGTGTTCTGCGTGTAGGTAAATATCAAGAATTGCTGCTCAGCGCTAAATATCACGTACACAATCAGCATATCACGTAATGTCTGGGGAGGCAGGAAGTAAGTTGTTTTCATAACCCTGTCTGATCTAGTAGGTGATTCCAGAGGTTGGTGAATACTGCTGAATGAAGGAGTGAAGGGAGTGTTGATAGCCGTGATGCAAAACGGGAAGGGTAATGTTCCCTCAAAGGACCCACTGAAGTTTCCGCTCATCAGGTCTCGAGCTGATCATGATCCAATCGATTGTGTGGTCAATTCTGCAACTTTTTTTTTAAATCAAGAATGATAACAAGTGGTACGTGGATCAGCAGGATCACTACGCAGTAAGTTTTACAAGTTTCCATGCTAGCATTAAACTCCACAATCTTCAATGGAGCGCCCAAATAGCAACTGCCAGCTGATTCAGTGATGATTTTAAGCGGGAGTCATTTGTGATAGCCTTTCCTCCACTCGTTCTGACCAGTACTGGATTGTTATGGTTCCCTTATTTACTTCCTTTTCGCTCATTATTCTATTCCCTCTAGAAACCTCTTCTGCACTCAGACATCCATCTCCTCAAATATTATGTGTATTTAGGTTATTTGGCTTTTTCAAACTTCCTCATAAGGTTTTTTCAAGGAAGCTGCCTTACTATGTATTCAATTATCCAACCGCTCCAAGGAAAGGTGAGAATAATGGAGCTTTATCGACTCTTTTGTTCGAGCAAATCCGTGTAACTCGATCATCCCTCTTTAACCTCCAAACCGAAGGATCTGGAAACTGATCTTTATAGGTTTTCACAAAATCGTACACTTTACCCATGCTCCTCATAGTCTGAAACCTAATATAAGGTTGAAAACCAGGTGGCGAAATTTAGTATATATAGTTGCGGTCTGGCACCCAGCAATTATTTTTTGTTTGAAAAAGCATTTTCGAGCAATGAAATTCAGAGACGAAGACGAACTAGGCCAGTATCCAATATAGTTTATTCAACCCGATGAACGCGATCAAACCGATGCGTTGAAGTGGCCTGGATGATTTGCTATTCAGTGAGAACTTATCCGCGAATGTATGTACATATCTACTTGTCCACTCGTTCCACTACAGGCTACCTTTATCCGGCTGATATCCAACTGATAACGATCCATTGTCTGTTCACCTTGATCACCTTGACTCCCGTTGATCTTCGGATGTACCGAGCGGGCGCCAGCAATCCTTCCATTTGTCCCTCTCGCGAGCCAGAGTTGTCCAGTGGATTCTGTCCGTTCGAGGGACACGAAGAGCATTATATCTTTCCTTGAAGGACTTCGTGAAGAAGTCTGACCATCGGGTCGGTGGTCTTCCTGTCGTGCGCTTAACGTCCCGTGGAGTCCAGTCGCTGACGGCTCTTGTCCAACGGTGGTCGTTAAGACGCATCACGTGTCCGGCCCACCTGATCTTACTCAACTTGGCGTAAGCGGCAGCGTCCCTGATGAATGTCTGTTACATCATGAATTCTTGTTAACTCTCGCCATGGCACCGAATTTAGGTCAAGGAAAGAACACTTGAATGGATTGGTTATATTGGAAGAGTGGATGAGCAGCAGTGGGGGTCGTTGTGTTTTCTCTTCAATGGCTAAATATATTGGACAGCCGTCCTGAAGTCAAACTTCTTAAGCTACTTTGACTCATGTGATAAGAAAGAATTTCTTGGTTGCCATGAAAATTGAAATCAACTGCGAACCTTTCAGAAGTTGTCCATGTTAGAAACTTTTTGGTACCCTTTAGATGCATGGCAAGCTCTGGAGCCGTATTCAATATATTTAACCGTGGGAGCAAAAACACCCCGGGTAAATACCCGTTTCCACTGGTTTTTACCAGCTCTGCTACCCAATATAAGTCATCCATCCACGTGCTCATTTGTTGGCGCAAGTGCGGAGTATGGCGAAAGTGAAGATGGAGTAGATCATGGATCGTTATCAAGGGGAATTCACTGGGAATAGATATCCTGTTGTGAAACGAATGGATTCCCATTTCCGTGGAAATGTTTTTATTGGATAGCGAATTCACTAATACACATCAATATGCATATCCGCTAGAGCGCGTTTATGCGACTGGACAAAGTGTACTGGATACGGGCCCAGAACTCATCACTGGGGTTCTTCAACATGTGGCTCACGAAAATAGTGATGCATGAATTGATCACTGTTAGCTGTGTCAGCACCAGTTGTAAAATATGTAGCTGGGAAAATCACATAACAAAGCTGAGCTTTGTATCCTACCTACCTAGAGGTAAGTATGGTTCCAGCTGAGTCATTGCGTCAACCAGGTGCTTAGTTGAATGTGCCTATTTTGCCCGGTGTTTCGTCTGAATCACCCGTTTCAGGTGCAGTTTCAGTTCCTGTTCTAGGCCGTGGAACGTGTCGTTTCGCCATGTCGTTATAATTTTTCTCTCAAAAATATATCTTTACAGCAGTAAAGACCGATACTGTAACGCCACAAAGGCAATAAAATGAGCTCACGTGATGGGCATGCGAGTGTCACTGCACAGTTGAACAAGAGTACAAAAGTAAATGCGTTCTCAAAGGACGTTGGATGGAACTAATGAGACGAGTCCCATTAGAGCAGCAAGAAGGAAGTCGGTAGGAAGTGTGTGGTGAATCTACGAGATTCATGGAACCAGCATTGTTCCAAGATAATAGGTGGTCTTTTTATGAACGAATGGCGCTGATCAATCGGGGTTGCCTGCACGTCGAGTAGTGGAGGGAATGACACGTAGACTTCGACACTTCCATTGAGAATCTCTTTTTGCGTGGCCATGGAGAGTGTGTAGCACCGAACGACAAATGGGAACGTGTCTCAGACGGGCTCGACAGCGACACGGTCTCGTAAAAAGGTGCCCTCAATGGAAGCCAAAGTCAACGTGTCGTTGTCTTTGTACTAGCTGGACGTGCAATCACCTTTGACTGATCAGCAGCGTTCGTTCATAAAGGCTAGGAGACGAAGCGTGTCTTGGACAAGCTCGACAAAGCCTTGTCATCCCTGCACTCTGCAAGATGCTGGTAAAAAGGCGCTAGGATACTTCCCGTAATTGGCTCGTACTTTTAGCTACAAGTATAATATTTGCAGGAACATCAGTTCAGGCGTTTGACGGCTACGGCTGAAGCTCAGATCAGATCGAAATTTCCGGACAATAAAGTTTGTTCCAATTTCAACAACTATTGCGTATTAATGTATTTCCTGAGAAGTACTCTCCTCTCAGAAAAAGACTGGATAAGTTTATTTGATTCCTTCTGCTTCGATTGTTTGTGACTGGCAATTACATGTACATGTACATGTTCGATAAATAGATAAACAAACAAATAAATAAATATTATTGGAGATGCTTAGGTTGACATCGCAAATACATATTGGGATCGAACGTTCCTACATCAAATGTTTTCTTTTTGCAAAAGTCAGAGTAGTTTACAGCATACAATAGTGAGGCAATGCTTTTTGCTAAAGGAATTGTATACCCTATTCAAATGGGTAACTATAACAATAGGAAAACCAGTTTTGAGGACAATCGTGGGCCCACAGAACTACTCGAGGTTTTTTCTGAAATGCAACAATACTAGTAGTTATTACACCCTTGTCTATGCACCTCAAGAAGAGTTCAAGGACCTTCTTCTGAATTCTGTTCAATGCTATGGCCTTTGCCTCCATCTAGCATAACAGCGCCATGTGAAAGCGTAGTTCCAGCCTCATATCCTATATTCTACATACCGATGTGTGCAATAGATTTTTACCCTTCAAGGAATGGAAATTTCTTCCCTAAGACCATGCTTCAAATAAAACTGATCTTTTGCAAAAGTACTGGGTTTTTTTTTTCACAGGTACTGCTGACGGGTAATGAGCCCATGCTCCAGGAAATAAAAACGAATAATATGGTTAAGCCCGCAAATTCGGAAGGAAAACTAAGCATTCAGCCCAACATTCATTGATGTACCGATAGAGGTAAAGATTTGCAAATCAACTCGAAGCAGTGAACTCTGGCATTTGGAAAGTAGATTCAGCTTTGTTACGGACACCACGAAGCTCTCGAAATCTCAACAAATTTCCGGATAACCTGTATTATTTTGATCACCGCTTCTTCGGTTCTTATTTCAGGCACTGTCTGTTATCTAAAAAGTAACGGCTACAACATTACACTATACAAAAAAGAAATGTTTATTGTTTACGCTCCTTTATTACACCGGCATAATGAATATCTAGCCTTTCATGCGAAGAGTTCGGCTGATTTCTTTACATCTCCATCGAACAGCTTCGTCCAATACCCAACGAGGTCTTTACCACAGCAGTTCCATCCTTCCCGCTCCTGATATTCTTGTGACGTTGATATAGTGTGTTTCACCGGGGGACATAAATGTGCAGATATCATAGAACGAGAGAATACAGGAAATAGTGTCGAATTCGAAGAGGCAGGTGAGAAATGCAGATCATAGGCAAAAATACTCAACTATCGCCGCTTTTGAAACGGACTATATTGGCGATGTGAAGAGAACCAGTCGATTGCTTTGGCATACGCTCCACGCTTGCCAGATTCGTTTTGGACCGGGTCCTTGCACCTGGTTGTAGTAGGATGTGGTGGAGGCAGTGGCTGAAGAGGACCGACCGCCCTCGATCACCAACAGTGCAGAACTGGGTTAACTTGTACAAAACAGAGTTAATCATCTCTAGGGTAATTTATACCAGCTGCATGCGTCAGTCGCACATCAGTCGCGCGCATCCATTTACAAGGGATTTTCCATGAAGACCGGCCAATACGGCATGTAGATTGTCAATGAAAGAACGCGCCACCGCTGCGAGGTCGTAAACGCGTGCGTCTGAGCTGCGACTGAGATGCGATTGGACGCATATAGACGCACGCGCGTCAATCGCACGCATCCAATATAAATTGCCTTTCTAATTAAATCCCAAAAGCATAGCTCTGCTGTATTGCCGTCTACGGACACTTTTCACCACAATCGCAGCGCCAGTCCAATTTCCCTTTTAAATTTTGAAAAATGAAGGGAAACATGGCTAGAAAGTTGCCCTCATTCACCCCAACGCCCCAGTGATCACCTTAGGTGGAAGATCAGCTGTTCTTCTTGTGAAAAGCTCGAGAACAGCTGTTTCCTAGACCCTGTCCTAATGGGGTTTGACTCATGCTGGTATTAATGTGAAGGCATGCATATGGTCACGGACAGAGCTTTTCAAGGATATATGTGAAATTCAGCTTAGGTTTCAATTCTGAAATTACTGCATGCAACAACGAAACACGTGTGAGGCCATCTACGTAACTATTAATCCTAATCCCTACTTGTTTTGACATACATACTTCTTCCATGAACGAAAGTTATTAGCACGACTTCCAATGACATTATCTTGTCACAATTTTTTGTTATTGATTGGATTACGCCGACATCACCATTTTCGATAAGACAAGGGTTGATAACGGCAACATGTTTGACGTATAATCCTCAACAGGCTGGGATTCTTTATCAGCGAACTGGCAAGATGCCGGCAACGTCGACGGTGAAGACATAGAGAAAGAAGAATTGAGAACGGAATGAATGTTGAAAATGAGGCTCTTGCGTGAAATTCAAAAATTACCCCTCTCCCGTCTCCTCGTGGAGGTATCTTACACAAAACAACTCCCCCCCCTTTCACGTCGTCTACTACGTGAACCCGCCATAGCTCACAGAAGACGAACAACCAGTTGTCATATCACTGATCACTGAGACCATTTTTTTAGATTCGTGCTTACCAATCGCTTTTCTATGGTCACTTCTCAACTACGGTAGATTGGGCGACCACAGCGTCACTAGCAGTGCATGGAGCAAATGGTTGATTCACGGGGAATGTGGGGGAGTCACGTACAACCCAAAGATGTACGTGACTTTTGCGAGATTGTGCATGTGTGTACGTGAGTTTTGCGAGATTTTTCGCCATATTGCAGTCATATCCGCCCACACAGAAGCAATTTACACAACTAGTACATTGGAGTGAGTCCAAATATGTCCTTCGTTTGTTCTAATCACCTATGGCTTTTATTCTTGGTTTAGCGCGCTCTTGGGTACAGTCTATTTTGGAAATGGTAAATCTTTCACTTACTTGGTACTAAACAAGTAATTCGCCCTTAGGATATTACGAGGCTTCCATGCTTCTTCATTTTAAACACGTGTGAATCTATAGAAAAATAAGGAGGAATGGAACTCCAAACCTTAGATTTGGCCTGTCTCTTTCTGATGTTTAGAAAAAGAGTCACACTAGCATTACACGCTTACTTATTTGGGTACCAATATATCGTATGGTCTCTTCTTCTGAGTAAACGGAAAATTTTCAGCTCAGGGTCCGGTTTTACCGTCCATTCTTCTTGGTGTCGGAAAAGTATGTACATCGCACTTTTTTTTTGCTATGGGAGCCTCCAAAATCTCAAATAATATCGCAAAGTAGTGCATAAACTACGTGTTTTTGCGCAAATGCTTTGAACTCCGTAAAACCTATGAGTCTACAAATTTTCTGATAAAGGAAGTGAAATTCACATCCTTGATTACCCAAAAATTACCTTGGCTTCGACTGCGGGTTAACTGCGGCTGGATGACACCTTCAGATCAAAATAAATCTCAGTCCATACCTAGGCAAAACCAGCAGCGAAGGAGAGAATTATAGCAGATGAATCCTGATCGGATCAGTTTGCCTGCATCTAATTGTGAAATAGATGGAAAGAGCTCTACTCCACTAGACCACAATTCATTACGTTAACAAGGAGACTGCTTATCTTTTCATATCATTCACACATAAGTAGTCGTCAAACATTATTATTCCGATTATTTGCCCTTTAGGGACGAGTGAATTTTAAGGCATTCTAAGACGGGCCTAAAATTCTCCACATTTCTTCTCTCCCTATCCTTTTCCCCACTACCCTTTGTTACATTTTCTTTGTGTTTCTGGGAACAGGAAGCAAATGGGGTATCAGTATCAGAATATAAGCCTCTTCGCGTATTTTCGTGGCTATGCATAGTTTCAAAAACCCACAAAGGCCGATAAGTCAACAGCGTCAAAAACAAAATGTGACATCTTATGATTGTAACTTCTTTGCAAAAGTCCCGATTAGGAGTTCGGACCGATGCGAGGACGAGTCGCCCACCATAATTCTGTCAACAGAGAATGTGAGATAAAAATTGAAAGGCAAAGAATGTTCACATCTTAAGATAGTTCTTCAAAGTATAATGTTTGTTGGAAAGCGTATAGAGAATAAGATGAGGGCAATGACTTGTTGTCATGTGATGGAGAATGAAAGGAAGAATAAGTTATTTGCATGGATCTTGCAAGGAACTAAGGAATATGAATCCAGTTTTCCAGCGTTTGAGTTAGGTACCAAGTGAAAAATTTTGCGTAATCAAGAAACTACGTAGAAAGACCGATCTTATCATGAAGTGGTCTCAGAGCAACTACACTGTAGTGGTAACGAGGTCAAAGTCCCCTCCCCAGCCGTTAGGAAAGTCAGGCAGCAATCGCCACATTTGGAGTAATGAGGCATCCGCTAGGTAGGCATTTTGCATCGTTTCTGAGGGTTAGGGACTAGTTCGAATGATCTCAGCTCATTAGCCACATTTTTTTTTGATCGAAGCAATAATCAAATGCAAGGAATTCAGTTTCTTGCTTTTCAATTTTATGAAGCACAGATCTTGGTGGAACGCGGTCCTGCTTTAGTTGCGAGTAAAGGCAAGGAAACTTTTGAAGGACCGAAAATATGAAATTTTACGCCTGAAGCTGCTGGACACTGCCGGGCTTGGCTAAGTACCGAAGAGTACACAAGCGGCCAAAAATTAACCATCCTTCGAAATAAATTGTATTCCTAAGTAAGTTGCCATGATTATGATACTTCCATACTAGATAGTTTTGAGCATGAGCTAGAAAGGAAATACGAACAATATTTTGAAATGTCAATTGTTTTTTTTTACAAGTACTGTATGTTGTAGAAGCACGTGTGCATCTTGCTACTTTCTTTCTATGGAAATTTCCTCAGCAGGAATCGTTAGTAAGCAACAGCTTAAAACTGCGTAGGGGTCCTTGTGGAGACCATTTCGGGATCAGTGAATCAGATCCAGTTCACAGTACTTTTACACTGTAAAACAGTTTATTAAATCTTCCTTATCCACTTAAAAACATGGTTGGCGCAATGACGATACCTCTATTGAGCAGTATACACAGCTCACCTCGGCTACGTTATTTTCCCAATCACATATTTCACAACTGGTTCAGACACTGGTACATACTAGTGACCAATTCACTCCTCTTTATTCTTCTGAACAACTTATTGAAGAACCACACTTGTGGGATGTGTTATTGCAAGAAGAAACGTTGTTTATCACTCATTTGTGATTGGTCCACACAAAGAAGGGACAAATCACAGGTATACGGCCCTTTCTGTTTTGCCCAATCATTATCAACACCCCCAAGAGGTGCCGTTTTTTTGTCACCGACCTCGTTGTCAACAAGTTCTTTCCTGCGTCATGGAACGTGAACGATCAATTGTCAAATCACCTGATTATGGAAAACACTTTCATGGATTAGTCCTTGAGCTGGAAACACCGTCCTATGGTTATCCCCACCTGGAATTACTATATTATTGTTACTTGTCAACTACGGTATACTGGACATCTGTCGCGCCACCACCACCGCTCGAAGGAACCGGTCGACTGATAACGAATGTGCCGAAAATCACGTACAACACCGCCGACGTACGTGACTTTTGCGAGATTCGCCACGTGTGTACGTGACTTTTGTGAGTTTTTTCGCCATATCGCTGCCGAACCCGCCCCTAATTGCAATTTATATCACCAGTACAAAAGGGTGCGCCGCGGTTCGCACTCCAGTCGTCGTGTTCACTGGCCTTCAGTGTCTTCTGTTTTCGATTTGCGCACTCCTATGCAGTATCATAAGTTCTGGCATACCATGTATAATAATGCAAAAGCAAGCAACTCAAATAATCTATGGAATCAGGAATATTCTGCCTTCTAGTTTTTTAAGGGGGTCAACTTAAGTGCTTGCACTTTTTTCAGTGGCGTTTTTTGCAACCCGATACCAGTCTTCAGTGAGATGGTGTATATCATACGGGAGCGCTGTCTTTCTTCTACAGTTCTATCATCATGGGATTTCTCAGAAATATTGATCTACTCGATTTTTAAGCCGAAGAAGATGCCTAGTTAAGAAGAAACATCATTCTCTCTCTCGCTCCCTTCTCTCAGTCGCTTAGAGCATAAAACCCAGTAGAATGTTAATGCATAGGAACATTAGCAATCGTGCTCTTGCTTAGCCAGTTTAACGATGTTGGCAAAGTGGCGCCCGACGTTTTCATGGTGTAGGGTGGCTGTACCCTTGCGACTACACTCAATTAGCTGAAGTGCTTCGTAGGGATCGCAGAAAGACGACTTCCACTTTCTCCGAGTCTTTTATTTTCCTGTTGCTCAGCTATTTCTTCACAGAAATTTCTTCGTATTATATCACTTAATTAGTTTTTACTTTTGAACTGCTTGAAAGGCAGGACAAGTGAAAATTCAGAAATTTCAGACCACGAGTTAAAGTGCGAGTAGGAGCGCTCACTGTCAACGAAAACAAAGGTCGCAAGAACACAAAGAACTACGACTTACATGCGAACAAAACTCGTATCGCAGTTACGAATTCAGCTGCATTGCACGTGTTCAGCGACGATGCGCCAGCTATCAAAAGCGCCGTCACATGCACAAGCGCATGCGACATACGCGTGGCGGGACTCACTAGTGTTCATTGGAGCATGATAAGACTCACGTAGAACAGCACTCTGATTTCATGAATTTCTTGTGTGGTTTGCCCCATTTCAACTCTAAATGTGAGTCTAGATCCCTCAAAACCTCAAAATTGCACAAAATCTCAAAATTGGAGACTTGAGCGCGTGCTGCCTTTAAGAATAGAAGCAAAATGACATAATTGTGCCTCGCACTTGTTACTTTGGTCACGTAGCCGAGATAATGGCGACATAATTGCTGTGAAGACGTGCCGTTTGCGTGTTACTCATCTGTATTTCACGAATTGTGGTCTTACAGCAGAACTGGTATGTAGTGTCCTGTGCTGCGTTAGGATGCATCATCATAAGATGACTAATCTCATACCATCTCATACCAGTAGGTACCCACGACTAGCAGCTAGGTGTAGAGAACGTCATTTATGAATAAATTTGTTGTTTGTAGCTTCGCAAGTTACTGACGTGGGAGGCGGGTTAGCATTTACCTTAGTTGTTTACTCCCGCTCCGTTCATACTCATATCTACTCGTACCCAATGCTATTGGCAACTAACTATAAAGTTCACCTAAAAAAATCTGAAAACGTCCACCAGAACTTTTGCTTCCTGTTACGTCGTAATTCATCATTCTGGTAGAAAAGTCATGCAACGACTCCGATGTTTTTCGTGCCGCGTTTTTGTTCATTCCAATAGTGACTCTCAATTGATGACATCTTGCAGGGTAAGTGCTTGACGCCGGCAATTACACAAGTACAGTATTCACAGTATTCATGGAAGCCGTCCACCTTTACCGCGAAATACGCGTCCCCACCTACGAAAACGGATCTCATTGTGTGTGGAGTGCGGTTGAAGAAATGATGCCCAAAGACTACACGTTGGCTATGGTGCCTATTGTGCTGTGGATTGTCATGGTTAGTTCACCATTCTCTCCTTTGCATGTGCCCAAATTTTTACCTATATGGACACGGTGGCAACTTCCGCTTCCGGGTGTTTTTTGTGAAAATTGCTGTAACGGTCGCCACAATGATAAGGCCATTGATAAGGCGAAAGGGGAGATCTCTTGAAGAAGTTGATGATAACAGATGAGAATCGATATGACGTGTCGAATAATTATCATCATTTCCACTACTCTAATCACTTCTCATTATGGGCCTATCCTCAAAAAATACTGGGATGAGTACCGACCCTGATTTTCTGATTTTCTGGAACCGTGCATTCGACGAGCTTCGTTTACCTGTTTAGCGAACGAGTTTTCTATTTAACTAGGCAAGCAATTCTCGCGAATTGCGCGAACTGTATTGTCATAAATAAGTTGCCGGCAAATGTACAGCCAACAGAAAGGCCTATCAACCACGCAAAGACCTCGGTAAAATCGAAAATCGTGGCCTGATACTTATCTTCGAGGTGTTGTGGCTTACTCACTGCTTCGCGATGGCTAGACTCCAACTATAATAATAATAATCATATGAACATGATATCCGAAATGATGGATAGGCAAACACATCTCGCCTTTTGCTTTGGAAAACAACAAAAATCTGTCTAACCAGCATCCCTTCCCTTTGTACCGGCTTTCACCTTAATTCACTGATGGCTGGATGCGTCTAGGACCTGCACTAGAACCACAAGGGTAGAGATGATCGGAAGCTGTATACTTATAACTTACTGGTTTGACCTCAGTGAGTTGACGTTACTGAAAAAGACAAAGTATCCATATTGTCCTTTGGAAAATTTCACCAAGTATTTTTCAGGTCGTCTACGGCACAGTAAACCCACGCTCCATGCTCTCTTCGCTGAGTCTTCGCCGTTCTTTCAAAGAGTTGACGCTGGAAAGGCATTCGTATTTGGACATACTGGATGTTTTCCGAGTAATCGCCATCATCTGGGTTATGGTTAACCACACCGGCAGCGAAGGTCGCGTTGATATATTGGATCGTCTACCCTCAGCGGAAAACTTCAAGGTACGAGTTTTAGAAGCTTTACTTCTGTACGGGCCCCTGGGACACCTGCAGGACCTCATGGCTTGGAGAAAAACCCTGTAGTTCAAGATGGATTAGAACAATCCGCTTCTGTTGCCATCCCCTTATATGCCCGCCGACGACAAGGATACGTCACTGTTGTTCTACAGAATATTTCTTTCCAGAACTCCGTCCACAACAATCCTATCTTCGGAGCATTACTCGGGAATTCAGCGCTGGGCGTTGAGATATTCCTGGTATTGTCCGGACTTCTCGGCGCAAGATCATGGCTACGCAAGGCCGACCAACCGTTCTTCAAACACTACCGCGAGTTCATCATCAGAAGAGCATTGCGCCTCGCGCCATCGATTATTTTCTTCATCTATATAGTCGCTGGTCCAATTACCAGGCACTTCTTGCCAAGGCTAGTTCGAGACCTATTGAAATGTTTGATTTAGTGGTAAAGCAAGTGAGTATCCACGACTAATTTCAGATTCCACTCATCTATGATCTCAGCGTGCGGTGTCTCGGGTATAGCATCACATCTCACGTTCCTCGGCAACTGGCAATCCACACCCACCTGCATGGGTTACCTGTGGTACCTGGGATTGGATATGCAGCTTTACATGGTCGCCCCCTTTGTGCTTCATTTGCTCTACAAAAATTTCAATGTGGGAAAAATCGTCTGCGCCTTGATGATTGTGGCTTCGATCTTTCTAAGAGGCGCATACTGCACCGCTTACGGTGTCTGCCACAAAAGCGACGTCGACATCCCGGTGAGTGGATGGGGCAGAGAAGCTGTTTAAACAGTTGAGCAACAGCCAAGCACATCCATCTTCCATTTCAGTTCATCGCGTACCCCGGCCAGGACCCGAAAACTCTAGCCGGTATCTATGCCGGCCTCTGGGAAATGTACGCTCGTCCGTACACCAAATGTGGTCCATTCCTGCTGGGAATACTACTCGGTACAGCTACAATTGGCATGAAACCTCGACTGGATCGTGCCACTTCGCGACTCATCGCCAGTGCGTTCTTCGCGCTATGCGTCTGCGTCATTTATGCCATACTGCCCCAGTACTGGTATGGCGATTACTTGACGCTCTACAATCTGTACTACACAGCCGCATTCCGTACCGTGTTCGCCCTCGGTATTTGTGGAATGATCCTGGCGTTTATTTCACGATCGGAAAGGTGAGCATATATGATATTTTATATTAAGATTTCTTTTTAATTTCAATTAACATTGTGGAAATGACATAACATTCGTCACCATGACCTTATGAATGCGTTTTCAGCAAGTCGTACTCACTTGTCTGGTCGGTACTGGCACGTCTCACCTACAACGCATATCTTCTACACATGCCAATCATCTATCTCTTCAATTACTCGCAATACCTTCAACAAGCCGAAGGGGCAACTGAGCTGATGGTGGTAGTGCCGTTCGTTGCGGTCCTCAGCTTCAGCGCTGCATCGGTGTTCTACTTTTTCGTGGAGGCACCTCTAGGGCACGTGACTTCATCCTGGGTTGAGCGAATAGACCGAATATTCGCAAAAGGGAAATGAAATGAGGTCGGAAAACCTCAAAATAATAGATGTAATTATGTACATAATATTTAATAGACTTCTAAGCCTAGATATGTCTGTGAATTGTGTTTGTGCTGCATTTCTCTTGTGTTCCTTTTCATTCCTCTCACTTATGCAATCGGTCTACATTCGCTTTAGCCTCACTTCTTAGCGCATGCAAAGCTTATTCTAGAAACTGGTCAGACGCCTCATGTAATTTATAATGTGATTGATGTTAATAATTTTAATAATAGTTTTAGTTTAATTATGTGGTTATTTGGTAATAATAATTGATGATTCAATGCCAATTGAAGTGAACAACTAGGACGTTCACATTTTCCGATGCTCGGAATGAATGAAAATAAATGTTTCGAATTGTCTCATTTTTAGAACACACGGAATAATGCATTCTCGGAACAGTCCATTTGTGAGTGTGACCGGATAAAAATGGAATTTGGAGGCGATAGAGAGGAAAAGGATGCTTCAAGGTCTAGAAAAGAAATACAGTATGAAAGAAAATTCCATGCACTCAAAGTGCTTCAGATGACTTCAGCATTTCTTTTCATGGAAAGCTGATAAAGAAGTTGGTAGTTAATGGTGGGTCAGCAGCAGTCGCTAATTGAGAATAGTCTCAACAAGCTTCCGCGTTAAGGGTCTTATGGGGTTCAGAAGAAATCCAAAAGAAACTAGGCTGACGTTGTTTCCTCTTCATCCTTGTATCGTCTTGTGGATGACGAGCCGGGGAAGTCTGCACGTTCTGGCCACGAGGCTCGGTAAGCGACAGCGGAGGAATCTGCGGAATTGGACAGAGTTGGAATCGCACATGAATAAGGAAAGGAATCACAATCGACATCTGATTTTCACTTGATTTTGGAGTGTATGTTGACAAGAAAGTGAAGTGTTCGAAAGGTAGGATGGGAGCTGAATCAGCCCTAACCTTACATTTGTTATAAAGCTGTGTTTCATCGTTCTCAATGATTGCCTTGAAATGCTTTCGTCTTGGCTTGCACCATCACTTAGACGGCCTGCTGCGTAGTGCGTTCGCTGCTTGCACGCAGTATACGAACCTGAAACCAGAAAATCAGCTCTTTAGCGAGTCTCAGCGAATCTTTCTGACTTTCATTGTTATTGCGCAGAAATTGGAAAGGATTAAGAACGAAAGTAAGGTCCTTACGCGCAATCGGCGGAAAATTTTCGAACGCGCCCAGCATGCGGCGAGTGCGCAGCGCGGTCCTCTTGTGGCAGCGGTCCCCCGTCGTTCATCAGATAATTTGGCCAAGGCCCAGGTGAATGTTTTTCTTTCGTTTTTTTTTCTTCAATTGAGGTTTATCTGAAGGTATTAGGCCTGCGGCTAACCGATATCGACAGGACGGCCCCACATGCCTCATATTTTGCACGTTTTCCCCATGCATGCTCCAAATGCTAAATGCTTGTTTCTTCTTTGTTTGAAAGGCTGCTTGTCCCAGGCAGCCTCTTTCTTGTAGGAAAAAGGACCCGGAGCGTGGCGGCTGATGCCAGGGCATGCGCGGAGAAATCTGAACGAAACAAAAGGCCCCGTTATCAGCCACCACGTACCCGGGTCCTTTTTTGTATAAAGAAGAGGCTGTCTGGGACAAGCAGACATCCACAGCGCCAAAAACAAGCGAAAAATGAATAAAAAGAATAAGAGTAAGCATTTGGGGGATGCATGGGGAAAACGTCCAAAATATGAGGCATGCAGGGCCGCCCGGTCGATATCGGTCAGCCACAGGCCTCATACCTTCAAGTAATCTTCAATTAAAGAGAAAAGTGAAAGAAAAACATCCACCTGGACCAAAAATCTGACGAACGGCGTTCTCGAACACTGAGCGAGGACGGGGGACCGCTGGCACAAGAGGGTCGCGCCGCGCACGCGCCGCATGCCAGCGCGCTCTAAAATTTTCCGCCGGTTGTGCGTAAAGACTTTAGCAATGAGCGCTCGTAGGAGTCAAGCCCGCGAATTGCGCCTAAATCAATCACCGATTTTTGGGCAGCAAATGGATTCGAGTTGCTTGTGCTTCACTGAGAAGCGTTGTCCAGTTGTCAATGTCATTTTGTCACACTTGCGGCACGAAGGAGATGAAATAAGCTCACGTGATGCACTTTTCTGTGAGTATTTTCTCATGGAAGCATTGTTCTATGGTTGTTTGTCAAGTGTGGTAGACTGGACAATCTACGTTACACCAACAACGCACGGAGTAGCTGGTCGACTGAAGGCGAATGTGGAGAAAATCATGTACGACACCGCCCATGTACGTGATTTGTGCAAGATCGCGTGCGTGTGTACGTGACTTTTGTGAGAATTTTCGACACTGTGCACCTGCAGTGCCTCGCTGATGCAACTTGCAAAACCACTACATAAGACCAGCCAGTACAAGAGAGTGTACCGAGACCTGAACTTCATTTGCTTTGTTCAGTGCTGTGCTTAAATTTCTTTTATTTTTGGTTTCTTCTGAATGGCCTCATTCGTGCAAACGGTCGAGTTCTAAAATTGTAATCCTTCTACTTATTTGTTGCAGCTGCGGTTCCAGTAATTTGCTCGCCTTCTAGCTGTGGAATCTGAACTATTTATCATTTTGAGCACGCGTCGATCTATTGCAAAATGAGGAGGTATGCAACACTGAACTTCAAATTTGGAACAAACAAGATGCGCGCGATCGACATTCGTTCACCAGGTGTTTAGCTAAGCCTTAGGTAGCAAGCTTCTAACATGTACTGTGTAATACGTATCCAAGTGAAAATTCCGGGCAGCGTTCTTCTTGCATGATGTTTGGAATGACTGTCAGGATGTTTCGACTCCGCCCAATTCGTCAAGTCTACGTGCCAAAAACAAAATAGTGATTTCTTGTGATTTGTAATGTCTTTGCAAAAGTTTGCATTAGGAGCGGGAACCGATTCGTTGACGATCACCTCATGTAATTCTGTCGCTAAAGACCGTTAGATAAGAACTAAAAGTCATAAAATATTCTTTTGTCGTGATTGTTCCTGGCAGTGGGAATCTCTTTATGGGAAAGCCGAAGAAGTCAGTTTTATCATACATTCTTGTAATTATTATATTGTTGTTTATACTAATGTCTAAATCTAAGTAATTGCATGCATAATCAGTTATATGTGTGGTTTCCAATGATAATACTCTTCGATATACATCTGTCAATAATTTTGAAATAGTATTGTCTGTAGTATTATGTACAATGAGAAGATCATCCATGTATCTGTATGGGAAGAAGTAAATATCAGAATATGGGTAGTTTTTTGTATAGACATATTCGTAATATGATAAGGTGAGGTCCGCCAAAAGTGGACTGACATCGCACGCGATTTGACTCCCCGTAACTTCATATCCATGAAAGTCCCTTCTTCATTTTCAGTCCCAGCGACGTCAGCGGCGAGCATGATAACTCTCCGTGGCCTAACTAACACGAAGCAGCTCCCCTTTCTCGTTTTTCATGCAGAAAAAAGTATGCATGCCTTATTACTTGTCGTTTGGCTTCGTCAATTATCGGCAGAACTAGTTTGGTTTTATTTTGCCAGAGAAACACTTGCAGAACTGATTTATGGCGTAAGTTCACTTATAGCTTAAAACATCATCAATTGAAATTCCTGAGCCGAAAAAGCCTGTTCTCATGAAAACGTTATTATTAGGTTGTAACGTAAGTTTCCGCTGATTTCGCTTAGGCATCTTCAAAGGCTTCTTATAAATGAAAACCCATTAAATTTAGCACATATCTGGATACTGTGTTAAAGCGCATGATTCCGCGAACATACTAGACTGTGGAAACCGATTTTTTCATCTTATTTTGAAGATGTAATTGACTTCGGAGTGAACCCTTCAAGAATGTAAATTCGGTAACTGCACGAGTAATAATTTTACCATAACCTTGCAAGAGACTAACCAAGTTTGGAAGGAGTAATTTCGAGGCCATTCTTATTCTTCCTGATGCTTTCCCTCCCCATTTTATTGTCGATTGGTCTCACAATCAGGCACGGGCACCAAACTTGGTAACCCAAAATTTCGATTATGCCGTTTTTCTCTCTGGAGTTGAAGCGAATCGAAGTGGGATTCCTTCCACTGTAGCTACAAACATCAACTGTTTGCGGACATTTATCGATGAAATTTCAGAACAAGTTCCAGGTGCTCTGTTGAAATCATAGCATTTTGCCACACTACAGAGGGCGCCTTAACTGTGTTGGTTGAACTCGCTGGAAATAGTAAGAGCTCGCTGAGGCATTTTTAATTGTGCATTATGTATCATAAATCTAGCTCTAACCATGCGCTGGTTATCAGATCAAGAATGTTTGATGAGCAAGAACGGATTTGCCAAATTCAGTTACCTTTAGCACTGCCCGACTCAGCTCTTTGCCTCGCAGTCCCTGGATTTTCGAAGCAGGAGAGTCAGCTCCTGCTATAAAACCGCAAAAGAACAATGAGTGTTGTGGTCCATACTTCGCTTGGTATCTTTTTTTACATGTTCTTCTATTATTATTATTATTATTATTATTATTATTATTATTATTATTATTATTATTATTATTATTATTATTATTATTATTATTATCTTATTGTCAGTTGCAGTATAACAACTTCTCACACAGATGATCTCATACATCTCATCCACTTTGTGTTTTCATTTCTTTCAGGAGAAGGAACTCTTTTTTTGGTCACTCTATGCCAACATATTGTACTACAGGACTAAAAAACGAAGATGGCCACCTGATATGAGTTCAACGAGGAGGGCTTTGAATACGGTTTGACTTGATCAAAAATTGCAACCATAGAGGCCCCTACAAAAAGCTTTTTTTCGGCGTTGGCGTCGATTTCGCAGAGAACAATAAACAAGCAGAAAATTGCGAGGGATCACGTAACCTGTTTCTAAACTAAAAGGCAGGCAATCCACCTTTCGCGAGAATGCTGGTGAGGAAGAGCGTCTGAGGGACGAAGGTGCTGCCAGCTATTCTTCTGCACAGGAGCTTCATAGGATGAGCAGTTTCTGCCCCAGAGTGCTCCATTCGCTCTGTATTCCCATCATGAAGTCCCTATTCAGTCAGAACATTCCGTAACTTTCATGGTATTAACCGAGTTTAGTATGTTGAATTGTCAAAATGAGCACCAATTCTGACATCTTTATTGAACATGATAGCTTTGCTGGACTTTATATTCGACCATCTACTTCTTGAACCCCATATGATATATGCACTGGAGACAAGCGTGACTTGTAGCAGCCAAAGCGAGAATCTGAACGCATGAATTTTGTGCTCACTATCACGAACATGGCTTAAAGCTGAAATATTCGGTGGGTGCAAAACATCTTTTCGTTTTTTTAAAATACAAAACTCTTTAACCTTCCCAAGTGTCGTGTAACAGCTGATATGCTGAGCTGACACTAAGCACTGTCTATGTGCAGCAGCTATTTGTTCCAGAAAGTCGAAGGCGTTTCAACAGAAAAACGATAAAGGAGCAATAGTTCCATTTTCTGGGCAGCCAAATTGCCAAATTTCATGTTCAGGACCTGCCTCAAATTTCAGTAACTTTGCTGGGAAATGGTTCACCATCCATCACATTCTTCAGGAATTTTGCGGTAAGAGTAAGAGTACCTCCTTTCTGGGCTCTAGAAACTCTTACTACGCAAGACAAAAGAACTGCCAAACAAGAAGTTTCAAAAATGGCAGTTTCCGATTTTCCTCGCCTCTGGTATTGCCTAACACCCGTAAAATGTATTGCCAGGCACGTTCTATCGCCAAATGTGTAGCCATCATAACACATCCCACACCATCCCTACTTCTACTTTTCTCAGCTTGGGCTTCGCGCGCCTGGCGTTCAAACCCTGTAGGAATGTGATCAAGGAAAACGAGATCATACCATCATAGCGTAGATGACGACGTAAGCGTTCATGACGAACTGTCTCCAAAGGCCTGAAGTCTGACAAACTACGGAGTTGACAGTTTATGATGGAGCATGAGATTAGAAACGTATCACTGCCAAAAAGACTGCCTCTGAGCTTTGTATCTAACATTCGCTGAGATACGTCAATCACACCGAGAATGAAATGTGAATCACGGCTCAAACTTCGCATTAGAACATATGCTACGGAGCACATTGAAGTGAAAGCCTCATGTAGAAGAAGACTACCACATCCCCCGGAAGGGCGGTTGCTGCCGGTCCACGTTGTGAAGGAACAAGTATTTAAATGGATTTGAAGAGAGCCTAATGGAACAAATGGAATGCAAATGTGAAAAGAAGCATTACATGTAGGTTCAGACATAATTTTGGTGCAAGAGACCACTAGACAAATGTAAAAGTTGACGCTCAATACGCGTAGCCAAGTAATGCATTGCTGTTAAAGCACTCATAGGCCTGGAGGTTTTTTTCTGGCCTAATACGATTTGGAAGGGGCAAAGATACCAAAACGATCTACAGCTGATTGAGTATGCCCAGGCAGCCAATAGCTGTAAGAAAGTTTACCCGACGGATCTACTGGCGCGTAAGGGGTGCGTCGTCGCAGAAGTAAGAGAGCAACCCAGGGTTGTAGCTACTGCTGTAATTTGGGTGCTCTGCGATGAGCGCTACAAATATGTTGAGAGACGAATCAACCCATTGAATGTGTTCTCCGGCGCCCAAAGTGAGAAGTCGCTATGAGATGGATCAACCGTTGTGTAAGCGATGTGCGGGCACCCAAGATCGCAATGAAGTGGATCCCGCGTGGGTGGAGAGAATGGTGCGTACTCTGGGAGATTTTACGCAACTGGAAAGTGAGCGAATCAAGTTCCAAAAAAAAGGCCTGCCTGAGGGTCTAGTTCTGGCAGAGCGGTCTGCCACTGCGTCAATGTGAGGAAATCTCGCAGTTACAAAGAATGTCCAGAATCGCAGAAAAGATAGAAATAAAGCTAGTTTCGAAAAGTTGATCCATATCATAGCGACTTCTCACTTTGAGCGCCGGAGAACCCATTCAATCGGTTGATTCGCCTCTCAACATATTTGTAGCGCTCATCGCAGAGCACCCAAGTTACAGCCGTAGCTACAACACTGGGTTGCTCTCTTAATTCTGCGACGAAGCACCCCTTACGCGTCAGTAGATCCGTCAGGTAAACTTTCTTACAGCTATTGACTGCTTGGGCATCCTCAATCAGCTGTAGATCGTTTCGGTATCTTTGCCCCTTCCAAATCGTATTAGGCCAGAAAAAAAACCTCCAGGCCCATGAGTGCTTTAACAGCAATGCATTACTTGGCTACGCGTATTGAGCGTCAACTTTTACATTTGTCTAGTCTCTTGCACCAAAATTATGTCTGAAACTACATGTAATGCTTCTTTTCACATTTGCATTCCATTTGTTCCATTAGGCTCTCTTCAAATCCATTTAAATACTTGTTCGTTCACAACGTGGACCGCAGCAACCGCCCTTCCGGGGGATGTGGTAGTCTTCTTCTACATGAGGCTTTCACTTCAATGTGCTCCGTAGCATATGTTCTAATGCGAAGTTTGAGCCGTGATTCACATTTCATTTTCGGTGTGATTGACGTATCTCAGCGAATGTTAGATACAAAGCTCAGAGGCAGTCTTTTTGGCAGTGATACGTTTCTAATCTCATGCTCCATCATAAACTGTCAACTCCGTAGTTTGTCAGATTTCAGGCTTTTGGAGACAGTTCGTCATGAACGCTTACGTCGTCATCTACGCTATGATGGTATGATCCCGTTTTCCTTGATCACATTCCTACAGGGTTTGAACGCCAGGCGCGCGAAGCCCAAACTGAGAAAAGTAGAAGTAGGGATGGTGTGGGATGTGTTATGATGGCTACACATTTGGCGATAGAACGTGCTTGGCAATACATTTTACGGGAGAATTCGTCAAGATCCTGTTTAACAATACATAAGCGGAAGAATCTGAAAATCAAGAAAAATGCAGCTCGCACCGTAATGCTGATGTAATTTCTCTACGCATACATTCGCTTTGTAATTTGGAGTGAGCTCAACCTCGAATAATTTGAGGTTGTTCTTGCTGCCTACATATTTGTGAAACGGTCTGATATCGAACTGATATCGAAGATTCGAGCCGGTGGACCAGGCTCTATAGGTAGTGATATGAAAATTGGAGACAAGGTTTTTTGTGACATGCCAATTCCACCAGGTGTGGTGTTGGGTTCTGAAAATCAGCGCAATATAGGGAAACTTAAAAGTTTACGGGTGTCTATATATTTATGAAACGCACTGTATATACATTAGAGTTTTGACCAAATCGAATAGAAATCGAATATCTATTCGAATGTTCGGATATACGAAAATTCGCGAATCCAAAAAATTCGAAGGTTCGAATATTCGAAAATTTTAGGTCGAAAATTCTAATATTTGGAATTGTTTTGCGTCGCAACTGTTATTTGAGTTCTATTTTCTCGCTGAAGAACCGTTCCAATTGAAACCCCAGTCCAATTTCTCATTTCAATCCCAATTTTCCCAAAAATCTGCTCATATCTTTGCACGCATTCTAATGCCACCAACTGCATTTGAAAGCTTTGAAACTGCAATCCTACGAGCAGTGGCGGACGCAGGGGGGGGGTGGAGGGGGCACGCGCCCCCCCCCTGAGAATGGGTCGCCAAATTTTCGAAATTACTTTACAATACAAATAAAAATCTTGTGTTAGTTTATTTTTAATTGTTTATTTTTATTATTATAATTAATATTATTATTAATTTTATTTTCCGTCTGGGTCCCCAAAACGGCGGAGACCCCACTTTTCTTCCCACGCCCCCCCTCCCGCCCACTTTCTGCGTCCGCCACTGCCTACGAGGTATACAATATTGGCGACGAAGATCTCTCCGCTGAAACCAACGTATGTACTTTTCTATACACTTGAGAAACCAGCAGTTTCAACTAAATTTCTCATTATTCAAGCCTTTCCTCCAGAACTATGTAAGTGAAGTAAGTGAACTGCAAACTATAATAATAAAATTTACACAGCATTCTTTCCTATATTTAGCTGATTTCCGACTACTGCTTCATTCAAACTCTTTCTAAGTACATAAGCGTTAGTTATGGAGTTCAAAGTTCACACAAAATCTTGAGATCCTCTTGATCCTTTTTTCCTAAACATACTCCGACTTCTTGTTATAGAAGTTCCATTGGTTTTGACGTTCAACGTACAAGCATGCAGTTGGTAAACAGAAGTAATAATGGGGAACGGTGTAACACGCAGTGTTTGTTTATATCGCTCACGCTTTTTTGTTGATAGCTGTAAGCTCATTCATGATTAAGGTAACTGAGTCACTATTCTATGTACCCAACATTATTTTTACCGCCTCAATAGCTCCACATTCACTACTATAGCACGTTTTGTTGAACTACAACACATAGATATTAAAGCGAAAGCCTTTTCACGGGCGACGGGTTTCATCCACTCTACGATCCTTTAATGATGGTTACAGACCTCAAGTGAGATAGGCGTTCTTAAGCTTAGGAGTTTCAACCAGTTGCAATTCTAAAACACATAAGGGACCAACTCCACAGCACCACAAGCTTCCACTCATGAGAAGGTTGTGAGAAATTCCAAAACGGCAAATGAAACTCACTACCCGAAAAGTTTCATGCCCGTTGTGATTGGCAAACATATCGCCTTGTTCGCCTACATGCATGGGTACAAAATGTTTTTACCAAATGGAATGTTATTCGAATAAATATTCGAACATTCGAGTACTCGGAAGTTCGAATATTCGAAAATTCGGCGCTTCGCAAAAATTCGAATATTCCAATATTCAAAAATTCGGGGATCCCCGGAAATTCGAAAATTCGAATATTCGAGTATTCGAAAATTCGATGGTTCGCAAAAATTCGGAAATCCGAATGTCCGAATATTCGAAAAATATTTCCGAATGTAAAACTTCAATATACATCACCTATGATGGAATAAATAAATAAGAGAATAAATAAATAAATTGAAGATGAACTGTCTCTGTCTTGAAAAATGGGATTCATTTAGCGCGTCGACTTCTAAAATGCTGTCGATATGCAGCGCGCTACGGCGAGAATTTCGAAGGCGCAGAGAGTATTCCATGGAGTGGATGATAGCATAATGCAGATTCTATGCTTTCTGGGCTTCCATTGTTGACCGATCGTTGGCAGATTGGATTCATGCTGGAGGTATTGGTGTTGATTGCAAACAATTTCTTGAAGAAAAGAGCTTGTTGCATCGACCGATCACTTCAAACATGCACCAGTCTCGCTGAAACGGGTGAAAGCTTTGTTAGCGCCGAAGACCTTCGTGAAAATCGCGGAAGGAGACTTTTCACTCCCTTCTGAGCTCTTCATTTCTTTTTAATCAGCTGTTCGGTCGCAAACGTTTTTTGTCCTATCATATCGTCTAATGAGTTTCTGTTTCTGCACATTTACTTCTTTCATTTTCGCATACGTGCAGTTTCCATCGCTGGCATGAAAGCTTTTCTAAAAATGGTAATCCATTTACTGCTTTAAGAAAAAGACAAAATGACATAATTATGGCTTGCCTGTGTTACCTCGGCGACGTACTCGAGATAATCAGTACATGGTGGCTATGAAATCGTGCCGTTTGTGTCCATGAGTTCCTTAATTTCATTCCACGAATTGGGGTCTTACGGTGGAACTTGGCATACAGTATGTTGTGCTGTTAACTAGGATACAGTTCAGCCTCAAGAATGATTTAAATAATATAGATGGAAACTCTAGAACAACTATGTTCACTATGTCATACGATGCCAAGGTGAGAATGCTAAAGTGTGGCTAGGTTTGGATGCTTCGTCCCACTGACTACTGTCTGGTGAACCTAAGAAAAGTCCACCGGAATTCCTGCGGTGTCTTGCGGTGTTCAGCACTACATCTTGTTATCCAATCACTCGTCATTTTGTTTGAAAAATCATGCAATGATGCCTATTCGCACTTTGTGCCTCATAGTTGTATTTATCAGTAGTGCCAGTTCATTGATGGCGTGTTTCAGCCTGAATGCTCGAATACAAAGATACAATAGCTATGGAGCCCGTCTTTCTCCACTATGAAATACCCATCTATACCAGCGAAAAGGAATCTCGCTCTGTGTGGAGGGCAGTGGAAGAAATGTTGCCGAAAGACTACGTATTGGCTAAGGTTCCCATTGTGGTGTGGATTGCCACCAGGGGTATATGGAATTTTCCGATTTCCGTTTTACGCCTTCCGTTTTCTGCCCATTTTCGGCCTTTCGTTTTACGGGATTTAAAATTCTACTTCCACATATCCCTGATTGCCACGATTAGTTTGAAGAGTATATGGTCAAAAGCCCCACCTTTTGCATGTGCCCAAATTTTTACTCGCACGGACACGGTAACACCTTCTTCCCGGCTTTTTGTGAGAGTTGTTGTAACGGTCGCTGCATGTGGCCATAATTCTCATTCATGAGATGCTCCGGAGCATTTCACCAAATATTATATTTTTCAGGTACTGTATGGTACATTAAACCCACGCACGGCGCTCTCTTCGCTAGGCCTTCGCCGGCCCTTCAAAGAACTGACGCTGGAACGACACTCCTATTTGGACGTACTGGATGTGTTCCGAGTGATTGCCATCACCTGGGTGATGTTTAACCACACCGACAGCGAAGCGAAGGGTATCCTGGATCGTCTGCCTTCAGCAGATTTCTAGGTGACAATTCTAGCAAGTTTGCGACTACGTGGCCTCATGCCCCAGTTTATCTGTAATCAGCTTGAATTCAAAAAATCTTGAGTGGAGAGCACAGACACTTTTGCGATATGGCTTTCATTGCCGAGTAGTAGGATTGTCCTCTGCTGTACGGCCTGCAATAACTATGCGTTTTTGTTGTACATTCTGCATTGATTGAAGAATTTTATTCAGAACTCCGTTCACAACAATCCCATGTCCGGTGCATTACTCGGGAATTTATTTATTTATTTACTTATTTATTTATTATTTACACAGCGAGGTGTGCTATTGATAAAAAACTATAAACTAGATAAAACTACCAAGCTCAAAAACAATAACATCAAGTCAAAGAAAAACTCAACCTACCTAGGTAGTTGGGCAGCAGTCTAGCACATCCATTTTCCATTTTAGTTCATCGCTCACCCTGGCCAGGACCCGAAAACACTAGCCGGTATCTATGCCGGTCTCTGGGAAATGTACGCTCGTCCGTACACCAAATGTGGTCCATTCGTGCTGGGAATACTACTCGGGACAGCGACATTTAGCATGAAACCTCGACTGGACCGTGCCACTTCGCGACTCATCGCCAGTGCGTTCTTCGCGCTATGCGTCTGCGTCATTTATGCCATAATGCCCCAGTACTGGTATGGCGATTACTTGATGCTCTACAATCTGTACTACAGAGCCGCATTCCGTACCGTGTTCGCCCTTTGTGGAATAATCCTGGCGTTTTTTCACTATCGGAAAGGTGAGCATATATGGTATTTTATTTTTAGATTCTTCCAAACCATAGCGTGGAAGTGACATAACTTTTGTGGCTATGACCGTATGAATGTGCTTTCCAGCAAATCGTACCCACTTGTGTGGTCGGTGCTGGCACGTCTCACCTACAACGCATATCTTCTACACATGCCAATCATCTATCTCTTCAACCACTCGCAGTACCTTCAACAAGCCGAAGGGGCAATGAGCTGATGGTAGTAGTGCCGTTCGCTACGGTTCTCAACTTCAGCGCCGCATCGTTGTTCTATTTTTCGTCGAGGTGCCTCGAGGGCATGTGACTTCATTCTGAGCGGATAATAGAAAATATTTATGCATTTGAAGTGATACGGGTCGGAAACCTTTAGTGCAACGCTTGTAATTATGTACATGATACTCGACAAATTCCTCTACATAGATTCATAATATTTGTGACCCTGCTATATGTACATATATGCCATCCGTCCTCGTTCAGCTCTTTGCTTTATGCAATCAGCCCTTGTTCATAGCCATCCTCATTATCGCGCTCAAACGCATTCCTAGAGTCACAATCAAGTTCCTCAGAAAATTGATGATATGATTTATGTGGGTTTATAATTTTATCGATAGTTTTAGCCTAATGATATGATCGGGCTTTTTCATAATAGTGCTCAATGATTTGATGACATTCGTACTGAATACCGGAGTGTACAGCTTGTTTGATATCAAGAATGGATGAAAGAAATGCGAAAGACCCATTCTGAGAATACCCGAATGAACGGGTTTTCCGATAAACCCAATTGTAAGACAGAGAGAGGAGGAAAGGGAATAAGTTACCCGAATAATCCATATCCTAGTAAAATCAAATGAATGAGTTGTCATTATTAAACAGAGGAAGGAACATAGCAAAGCATGGGTTTGTGGAGAAGGAATAATTGAGCAGACGTTTTAGAACAACTTTCGTTCTTTCTTCTTTTAACAGCACAAAAAAATAAAAGATCAATCTCAATTAATGGGTTAATTATCAATCCACTGGGCACATTACAAAGGTTTGCTCTCATAACAGTAGGAATGTGGAAGTGACACACGCCAAAAATTGAGGGGCTCCATCATCTAAAAGCATCTTTTTGCTCATTTTGTTTTAGAACTTTTTCTGGAGCAGATTAGCGACAAATTCCTCCTTCTCCTTGTAAAACAATGATTATAACTAGTGATGTTATTGAAGAGTGAAAGTGACGGTCATTCAAAGTAAAAGCACCTTTTCGGGTTTTTTTTTGTTGGTAACCATCGCTTGTCTACTATGCGTAAGTCACCATATTGGTGAAAAAAGCGGAAATTAAGCACTGCTCCGTGGAGAGTATTCGCTCCTCTGTTCTACGTTTAAGATTCAAAACTGATGCTTGATTTTTGGTGTTTCGTCCATTCGTAGAGGGTAAGGGTTAAGTAGGGTTAAGTAGGTCGTTGTCATGCAACTACTCTTATCACACCAACATGTTCTTCCGCATTGCTGTTCTGCGTCTAATACTGCTTGATTTTTTGGTCTTCCTGAAGAATGTTGGCTAGCTAACTAGTATATGACACATTGACTTCTGTTGTGGGATTTTGAGTGTATACTATCGTACACCGCCTGAAAAAGCTAATGGCGGAGAAGGCTCTTGGGCAGTGGAGAGCTAGAGTGTGTTCATCCTAATGCTTTCTCAGGAGTCTTCCACTTCTCCCAATACGCCGGTAACCACTATAATCTGTTAGATAAGTGCAGGATAAGTGAAAAATCTTATGATCGGCCTATTAGAAGAATTCTTCTTCATTGAACTCGTTTTCAACTAGGGGTGATGATGTTATTATCTCTTTGAGGATGATCGTGGGTTGAAATATCATGAAAAAAAAAACGAAACTTGCCAACTCTTTCGCTGTAGTGTTGATAAATGAAGATATCATAAAATGAACCTTCACGGTCGCAAGACAAAATAATCAATCTCAATTAATGGGTTAATTATAATTTCATTTCATAGAACCATTGCATTTTCATGTGATATACATCTTCAATGTTTTTCTGCCATACAGGTCGTTATAAGAACACCTCCACAGGCCGACGCTTCGACAACACTTCGTTTTCGAAGACATAAAAGTGAATCAATTTTCTGGGATCTGCGCTCCGTGAAGAGACGAACTCACTCAGTGTTTCACAAATATGCGCGATTGTTTCCCATACGCACCGCCTATGCTGCCATGCTATCTACACATACTCGAGAAACGGATCGGCCTCGTTTGAGGTAAAGTAGATTTATATTAAATTTATTAATTCAGACGATACAGTAAATGTGCCTACATTTGACGTCGGTAAACGCTCAGTAAATCCTTTCCAGTAGGCTTACAGTGAATGGCAATGGCGGTAGCCCAACCGCCGCCTCGAGAAGGACGCAACGCGACCGCACCGCGTGCGCCGGGATCGGTGTCGTCTGCTGCCGGGATGCTATTTCCAATCACTTTCTTCTCGACTTGGTCGGAAATCTCCAAAACCTGGTAGAAAAGCTGCTAAATATAGCGTTGTAGCAGCAGAAACGTCGTTTGTGACGCGCGCGGCGGGCGAGGCGTACTTCTCGAGGCCGCGGATGGGCCAACGTCCACTGTGTATGTAAGCATCCCTGAAACTCCAACAGTTTTTCAAATTTGTCTCGTCGTGCAAGTGGGCGAAATACCAGGCGTTATGAGGGGGGGGGGGTTGCTTTTTTTTCAGTTCACAACACACAATACAGTTAGGGAGTACCAAAACCAGCCGGACTCTGAAAGAGCTACTTTCTTTACAAATATTGCACTCATTTAGGAAAAGGTGTAAATGTGTGTGTAATGTGACGCTGATATAAATGAGTTGGCTCTAGTGTGGTCGAAAAAAATGTTTGAAATTGGAATTATTGAAGATGGTTCTACGAAAACGAAAGGTTACCTCTAGATGGCTAGTAGAGAATGTACACCCACAGTTGTTTCCAAGTCATCGTTTTTTTCTGTTTATGAACAAGAATGCGTTGTTATAGCTCAAGAGAACCAGCACTTATATGTGGTTACGACACCTCGACCGCTCTTCTCTAGGTTCTGCTAATACGTGCTTTCTTGACATCGCTATGTCATGAATACTCGGCCTTGCCGGTGAAGACCCACACCTGCTGCTCTCTCACTTTGGTCGCCCGCCTTTAGATGGTCATAGGATTGTTGTGATAATGAGAAATTATGATTCTCGTTGATGGTATTGTCCTTTAGACATCAAACACTGACTGAAGTGAACGATCACTGGTGAGAAGATGAGAGGTATTGGCAAACAAGCGGCATTGTTTCCCTTCTGGTATAAGAGTTGAACTCGACTCATTTCTGCTCTGAGTGTTCATTTTATCCTATTTTCCTAAACGTTAGAGAAATAAGGTCTATAGTACTTTGTGTGCCGCACTTAAAATGAGTTTGTAAAAAGGTGAAACGTAAGAAAAGCATTCCACATGTGTACATAACAGTTTAAGCCTATGTCTTGCCGAACAGAATAAGAGCACCGACCTTCGGAGTGGATTATTTCGTCGAAGAAGTCACGAAGACGTGGAAGGAGCGCAGTGCCTCTGCGCCACAAGTCGCTTCAGGTCGACTTCGTTCCAGGTCTTGGACAGATTAACCTTTAGGAGTTTGGTATTTCTGTGAAATGTAGCGCTGCTCATAGATTTTAGGAGGCGCACATGGAGTTCTCCAGCTGGTTGATATCCAGAGTGCAGAAAGCCACTTCCCTGCAAGCACGAAGCTCTTTAAATTAATGCCTCACATCAGTTCTGCGTGACGAGAACGGAACGAAAGAAGTAAATGACTCTTTAATATTACTATAGAAACATTATTGGATGAGAAATTAGAAAATGGAGAAATCATCTGCAGTACAACATAGCCTTGAATCAGATTGTTGCTCGATTAGGAGACCATTTACCACTTTCAATAACAGGAAAAGTTCGCCGTCGCTTTCATCTCCTCCTTCCGTTCCTAGTAAAAGGATTTCAACTGCATTTTCCTGGTTTCAATTGTGTTAGAATTCACATAGACGCATTTCTTTGGCGAATACGCTACTGGATCTGCGACAAGGCAGGAATTACATGCAACATGCCGAGGTTTAATCATGCTCTACTTTTCATCCAACTATGAAGTCCCTGGAAACTAGTCTCTATTACCTAGAACAAAAATCGAAGTGAATTAGATGTGACGCATCTGCAATACTCTATCTTCCTAACGCCTACGTGGCTGCCTTTACGAAAAGGTTCTCATTCCTTGCAACAGTGAATTTATTCGTAACTGTTGAAACAAGGCTTTTGTTTTATTCCAGAATTCTTTAGGTGTTGTTTTTTTACAGATCCGTGTCGTCAATATTTATGTGGTGTGTTCTGTGTGGCAATGAATCAGCCGCTGTTTAGCGCTGGATACTAAACGCAATACCCATTTGTTGCTCAAAACAACTACAAACTACTCAAGCGAATCGATTTCAACTTATTTCTCTTGCATTTCAGAGACTGAAAGATGATGAACTGCACATTAGCTCACCAGCTAGTGACGAATCCCGTATTTCTGACAGGTGTCGCATCGCAAGCTATTGCTAGTCTATTTTCTGCTGTAATTAGTGTGTTCGTCACAAAACAGTGTGGACATCTCTACTTCCATTCCAACTGCAAAGTAAGCGAAAACGACTCTTTTAGTTTTCCATTTCTTTTCGAGAACTGTGCAAGGAATATGCAAAAATTTTGGTGTGTAAGGGATTTTCTGGTGCAGTGGTTTCTACAGTGTCATTGGGCACTCTAGTCTGCACAATATACCTCTCTAAAAAGCTTCATTATTGCTTGCAGATACTGATCGTGGCTATGCTTCTGCTCTACATTGCTCACTCGATTAGTATGGCTATTTTGCAGGTGATATCGTACTCAATCTGACTTCCATTTTTGAGTCTGTTCCTTTTCACATCTTCCGCACATCCTTTTTCTGTTTACTTCCTTGTATTGCATGGTAGTACACCTAAAATCTTCTAATTCTTCATTGTTTCTTTTGTGTGCATCTGCTGCGTTTGCCGATACTGCTGCTCATTATCACCTCCATCTACACTGCCTGTCGGATACGGTGCAGTATGGTCAACTCATCACGTGATGGTACCAAGAAAGTTTTCCTTCACGCCCTTTTAGCTGAATGGGGGCCACCTGAATCATACTCTAATCCTCCTGTTCATTGGAGATAGAAAGTGACCGCAGTTCTAGCCCGAATGCTTTATCGTACCCGTGAGAACATAAAGATGTTCGGTTCTGTTTAAAAAAGTCAAAAGATTGCTCTAGTCGCAGTTTGGGTCGTCTTTGGAAATCCCGGAGGGGTTCAGACATTTGCAATGTCTGAACAGTTCATGGATATAGATTTTTCTCACAATATGTTGGTTGTTCCAGTTCCCGAGATTTATAGTAAACCACTTCAGACTACACAATTTATACGCTACCTCACATTCTCCAACCCATGTGAGGTTGGTCTTCCATCTGTGACCTGTATATGTCTTCGTTTACCTGCTACAGTATGTATGATATCGATTCCATCTCTACTTGTGAGTTATTGAGTTTCTACCCTTTGCTAATGAGTATTTATTTGCGCCGTTTTTTTTACTCTTGTACGACGTGCACCCCCTTTAGCTGCTTTCTATTGGTGTATCACAGCATACATACGGTGGACGTCAATGGCGGTGGCTCATCTACTGCCTCGAGAAGGACGCCACGCAACCGCGCCGCGCGGGCCATAACCCATGTCTTCAGCTACTGTTATGCTATTTCTGGCACTTTGCTACCCTTTTTAAGGATTTTCGATCGAATCGGTAGAAAAGCGCCTAGGAATAGCATTGAGGTGGGCAGACGACACCAATCCCTGTGCGCGCGGCGCGGCTGCGCAGCGTCCCTCTCGGGGCCGCGGATGTGCCACCGTCTTTGGCGTCTACTGTACCTCTCGCGTGTTTTCCCTCGTTTCATCATTATAGTATTCGAATCATTGCATACATTTGAAAGGGCTCATCTAGCTCAAACGAGTTCTTCCGTTGTCCGCGCTGCGGTCAGTGAATCTAAAGTACTGGCCAAAAAGAACTTTTATTTCGATCTTTTTTCATGAATTCTTTCATGGTGACTCTTGAGCTTCCAACAGCAACTTCAGTAGCAACTCACTGCGGATGCAAAAAGTTATTAATGTTCCGACTGCGTTCGCAAATTTTTGGGAGAAAAAATTCTTAACTCAAAAAGGTCAAAATCCTTGCTTTCGCGCTAACTGCTTTCAACTGCTGCGTGACTTTCGTTTGTAAAACTTCTTTCTGGGAATGATTTCATATTCAATAAAATTTCGGTTGGTTAATGCGGAATCCTGACATCTTCAGAGCTTATTTGACATCGTCTTGTAATTGACCTTCTTCGGGAGCTTTATCCTGTCTGGATCGTAACTGCATCTCTGCTTCGAGCTAGGTCTTGTTCTGCATGATGCCTTAGTTCGAGAAGAATAAGAATGCTTGTACTGATTCTCGGCGAACGTCCCACCGTTCCAGATATCCTCTCGATAGGTAGTCCCCTCAATTACTGTAAGCGCACATCAATCCTACATTCAGAATACCATAAGAACTCCCCTCTAATCAAATCTGTTGATGTTCGATAAGGTATAGTTTTCTCCTAATGCAGTGTACTTTCAGTTTGCGATCCTTGTTGAGCGAACAGTAGCGTTGTGGAAACGTCGTAACTATGACACTTATGGGCCACGAATTGGATATTTTTTCACCGCTATCTGCGTAAGTGAATGTGTAAATATTAGGTGCTTGCTAAAGTTCCAGGGGAGTTGCAGCTAATCTTTCGAGACACCATAACTCCTCTAGATGTCAACAATTTTATTATGTTGCAAGCACGGAACAAAAAATTTGTTCTCAGAGGTCTGAAGTTTAACATATAGATACTCGTAAGAGCGGCAAAGTACAGTGGACGTCAATGACGGTGACCCATCCGCGACCCCGAGAAGGATGCCGCGCAACCGCTCTGCGCGCACCGGGATCGGTGTCGTCTGCCGCCGTAATGCTATTCCTAGGTGCTTTTTCTTCCCTATTCGATCGAAAATCCTTAAAACGGGTAGAAACGCTGGTAGAAATAGCGTAACAACTGCAGGAGAGATCAGTTATGGCGAACGCGGTTGCGCGGCGTCCTTCTCGATGCCGCAGATGAGCAATCGCCATTGTCGTCCACTGTACTTTTCAAATAGGGTCTTTCGTCGAAATTTTTATAGCGAACTTAAGGCTGCAGAAGCCCAGCAAAGGAACAGTCTGTCGAAGACAAATCTACGAAATATACAGGACAAGTTGAAATTTCGAAGCGCAGATGGCCAACTTTTCACATAGTTGACACTGAAACATGCTGGTATGCGTTATCCCGTTGCAGCAGCTGAACACGTGACTACGCCTGGGTTGGCGTTATATTCAGAAATTCTCCCTCTACTACTTCAAACAAAAGAGTGTAGGAGTCATCAATTATTGTTCTCCTTTCAGAAACAAATTCACTGCACATGACTCAAGTTAGTGACCAAAAAAGGTGAAGGAAATGTAATAATGGTGTAACTATGGTTTTGCTTTTTCGCGTAGGTCGTTGAAGCCTAGATTGCAGGGTGATCTCTTCCTATAGTCCTGTTCCTATTCTCCTCGCTTAGCTCACCCTAAGTCCATGTACTTATCTCCTCTTTCTTGCCGATTTTCGACTGACAGTATGTAAATGGTTAATTATTTCTGTAATGCCTTTCTCACTCTGGATTGGGTCTGATTAAATTGTTCCTCTCGGACGCGTTTGTAAGACTCAGTTGGTGCTGCACTCATGGAGCACTTCCCTAGGTCTCACCTCCGCTTGAAATTCTTAAGAACCCGGGAGCTACTGGCGTTTCGAAAAAGATACTCTATAAGAACGCACTATTGATGCTATTGATCGCTTATCTTGCTGATCGTTCGAATTTGAATTTATAAAGCAAGATTCCGTGAATGAGCTGAAGGCATATAGTATTAGTTTTATACTTGAAACAACTCCGAATCGAGCCAAGAGCAATATACAGTCCGTTCCGGGAGGCACTGCAAATGGGCGCCGGCGGGCGCCGGCCGCCGCCACCCTCCGGCGCCCCGGTATTAATGAGCTATAAATCACTCGAGCTTGGGAGAAAGCGAAGAAAGATACAATTTTAGTCCATAGTAGACAGGGTAGATAAGCCTAACCCTATGCTTAAGAATGGGTTTAAGGCTTAGGCTCAGGCTTCACAGGAGTGGCCCCACCCAACTCCCTTTTCACCTAAATTTCTAAGATAAACTACGATAAGTGTAAGTGTAAGTAATAGTGGACACCATTTGTATGTTGCATCGCGTGCGCGCATAGCTCAGTGGGTTGAGCGAATGATCGACGTTGTGGTGGTCAGGGGATCGAATCCTGCCCTGTGCCCCCGTTTTGCAAATACATATAGTATGCTGCCTACGACTGCTGCAGTTATCTAACAAACTCCAACATAAAAAGTAGCCCGGATGGCTCAGTGGTTTGAGCGGCAGATTGCAATCTGTCCCTATCGCTGGTTCCACTCCGTTGGAGATCCAGAGTTAAGTATCGCAGTGTTTGGGGTTCACTGCTTGCAACGTCCCCCGTGATCTCCTTCGGGTAGTCCAGGAAGGCATCCGGCAACGTTTTGCATGAATTTCGAAGATAAACTACGATAAGTGTAAGTGTAAGTAATAGTGGAAAACTCTTTCGAAGATAAACTACGATACGTGTAAGTGTGAGTAATACTAATAGTGTAAGTAATAGTGAAAAACCACTTTTTCAAAGTTGAGGGGAACCGGGAGAGAGAGAGTAACTCTGCCGTAAAGAACTGCTCTACGAAAGATAAATGACAGCGGTAGAACTACTTCGCGATGGATATGGAACAATTTATACGGATTTCAATTATTTCTGAGGATCCCGAATTGGATGAGCTTTATTATTCAGATGGGATAACTGAAGTACTGTGTCCATCTATAGAAGAATAACGGCCATTTTTGTACTCGCGAAGCAGTGTACTATAGCAGAAAATGGAAGAGTTGGCTTCGCTTATTGTGTATTCAGAAATCTTTCTCCATGAAAATCACAAAAATGAAAAAAACGTGAAAATTGTGAAAATGGTCCCCTGTATTGTAGCCTTAACATATGCACTCTGTCTACTATGGACTTAAATTGTATTTTTCTTCGCTTTCTCCCAAGCTCGCGTGATTTATAGCTCATTAATACCGGGGCGCCAGAGAGTGGCGGCGGCCGGCGCCCGCCGGTGTCCATTTGCAGTGGCTGCCGGACCCGACTGTAGGTAGCAGATGTTCTGCTACCAGGAAATTAAGGGGAATTAATGTGTGCTAAAAATTGACCTTTCGCATTTCGTTGACTCCAGTGATTTAAGATTTCTCCTTTCTATAGATTTCTTAGCATAGCAAATACTTCTAACAGCCCAGTTTTTCGCTGGAAAAGACCAGAAGTTCGACGAGAGAGGAGTTGTGCAATTACCAGAAAGATGGCAAAGATAATCGAACAAAGTGAGAAACATATCACTGATAAATGTTTCTTCATTATGAGAAATTAAAACGCTTAAAAATCCCAACTACTTTCCGAATGACCCAATATCACGTATAATTTACAATATGGTTTGTAAATCAAATAGTGCTGAAATACCAGTGCTCCTCTAACGGCACCTTTTCAGCTAGTCGTCTCTTTGTCCTGCACATACTGGGGGGCAAGTCTTATGGATCTTGAGGAACGCGCACCGTTCTGTTCGACATCCACTTCTCGTACCGCTGATCGAATAACATTATTGACTTTTTCTATAAACGGTGTCAACTTCATATCATTACTTGGCATATTGGCTCTATTCTTCTTCAACAAATCTGCAGTCGCGAGGTCCATTCCTTCTTTCCGGCTCTCTTGCTATCTTTATACTTAGAATCAGAATCTCTTCTTAAATTTTGCACTTCTGTTTAACCTCTGTTCAGACGTGGATATGATCTACAGTCATCATATCAACTACAAGAAAACCTCCACGTTATTCGGATTATACTGCCACTTTCGATTTTTCAAGCTTTCTGTTATGCAATATTCTTGACCACATGTGGTATAACTTCAATACTCCGTGAAAGAATGTCCCCGGTCACGTACAGAACAATTTTCACCATAGCATATGTGGGTGCCTTTCTGTACTATTTCTCACGCTGCAGAAAACCTTCTAAGTTCTGTTGCAGGCTGTTCCTTATTACACATTGGTTGCTCCAGTCTTGATGCGGTTCATTATCAAACGGTCACAACAAATGAAAGCAGCTAAACTAAAGAAGTTAACTTGGTCTGCTGTAAGAGAAGAAGAAATATATTTTCAAACCTATGCCGGAATGTGGAAAAATATTCGAGTACCTAGAAAGTGATGTGATGAAATACATGTATTAAAGAATGTGTTCATACGGTGCACCTTGTTTATCCGTCTGGGACGTAGTGTTTCACGTATGTTGTTGCACAAGCTCCCGCTTTTTTTCAACGTTCTATGTGAGACAGTCGGGGCAAATCGCCCACTACAGGTCTGCTCCACTCGGTTTTTTCTTGGTCATCAAACCTGAGCAAACCAATCGCATTCTGCGCACAGAACGCAAATGTTTTGAACTGCATTTGTGGTCTTTTCAGCATGAGATGACGCTAGTATCAGGAGCAAGGTTTTTCTCCAGCTACCTTTTGTTGAATTCCTTGAATCTAGGACTGATCAAGTTCTTTCAAGAATGGTGAGGTGATCACCAAGCTTAGCTCTAGACACTGCTAATGTCCAAGCACAACAGGGACGTAAAGCCTGCCTTTGTGCTCTTAGCTGTCATATTTTAGGGTCTATTCAGAACCCGGAGCAACTTATAATCATGAACGCTCCGCTAGTATAAAGCCCATAATTGAAAATTTGTTTCAACGGTTTTGTGAATTTACTGCTGAATGACCTGGTCTAGACACCTGTTACGACAATTGATACCGATCAATATATTTTCATCAGCTAAAAACAAAAAGGTCATTGGGGTTTCATATTTTGCCTGTGGAAGTTTGATGTTTGCTTCTAAGCGTCCAAGCTTACAGAAAAGATGTTTTCGTTACTGATTTGTAGATGAGTAAGAAACTAATTTACCCAAATACTACAAAACTTCTACAACTACAAATTATTTGCTAGACATTCAACCGCATTTCTCTTCTGGCCGTTGAGCAAAGAAAAGGCATATTCGAATGTTCAGAGTCTGTATCAGGCTAGCGCACGAAACGAAATCTAAACATCTAGAATGGAATTCCAGAAAACGTAACAAATCTGTAAATATCATCTTGATGCTAAAACTTTTTCTTCTATAATACATAGTTGACAGGGTTAACCGTTGCACCTTTATCAGCATCACTTCATCAAAACAAGAATACGTAACCATGCTTGTGGTAGCTCATAGATCAGTAACTATCAGTGGCGGACGCAGGGGGGGAGGACACCCACGCTCGAGAATGGGTCGCCAAATTTTTGAAATTACTTTACAGTACAAATAAAAATCTTGTATTAGCTTGTTTTTGATTGTTCATTCTTATTATTATTTCTAATACATCTTTTATTAATTATTTGCCATTATAATTAATATTTTTATTGATTTTATTTTTCCGTCTGGGTACCCAAACGGCGGAGACGCCACCTTTTTCCCACGCCCCCACTGGTAACTATAATATTTCGTTTTTTTTGTAGTGGCTTTCTTTGCTTCAGCTTCTCAGAAATATTCGAATAGAGAAAACTAAGAGAAGACCGTCAGCAGTGTCCTGCTGCTCCAATATCCTCTAACCAATGTATTATATTTGTAGGTCAATTTGCAACAACATTTATACTGTTCCGTGCAGTTTATAGTGCAGGGATCAAGTCCATTTTCCTTGTTCGCTCCGGAGTCCCCTGTCAAGGTTTACGTGGTTTTGAATTGTTTATCCTAGTCAATTGCGGTGTAATCAGAGAGAGTGGTAGTAGTTTGAAATAAACAAACGACCATAAGTGCAGCTGTTACGCAGCAGGAAAGTAGTGGAGTTCAACAAAATAGCTTGTGTTGTCTCGTAATGAAAACAGCGAGCCCACGGGTGAGGACTAACTGTATGAGGCCTCTGGATGAGCACAAAGAGAGCCACTATTCTGGCGGCAACAAAAGGATAAGTACTACTAGGTCGTCAAGTATGGAATGTTCGATTTTATGAGCGGTTAGTTTGACAGCCTCTATCTTCGAAGATTTACTAGATCTCTTCTCATCTTTACCTTGATTATGAAGGTACATCCTCTTCCTTTCAAAGCCACTTTCTGGGTTTTTGATGTGTTTCCGAATCTTTGTTTGAAAGCACTTTTTGTAGAACTGCTCAAGGACGAAAAATCGTGTCGTTTTGGAGCACAGGTTCTATTTTCCAGCCATTAAAGCTGGGAAGGCTGGGAACATCAGGATAGTGTTAAGAAACATTTGGCTGGTAAATAAACTGAACAGCATTTGCTTGGGAAGTTCCGCTCAGGTGATATGAAGCTCCAAAGTGAGCCTTATGATTAACCTGGATATCGATGAACTGGAAGCTGCAGCCGAAGCATATAGGAGACAAACTAGGTTAGCGTAAGCAGCAAGGTGTGCTCTTCATAATCCATTAATATTTAGGTACTCAAGGCAATATGACCATTAAAAGTGGTTCCGTAAACGAATTTTTCCCAGTTTGACTCTCAAAAATGGGTGCTAATTTTTGACCATTTTTCACAAATCCAAGCTGCTTAAGCCAGAGGAGCAGGGGTGAGGACCCACCTGCCACTCACTGTACTCGGCAAACCTCGCTCTATTAGACCACAACCCTTTCCAGCGATTAGCTCACTTTCTGCCGGAGAAAATTTTCAATTTTCAACATGATGTTGGAAACGCTCTTCGCAATTTGATTGCTACTAACTTTCGACGTTTCCAAGCTGTTGGCGCAACCAATCAGCGTTTAAAATGGCAAGACTGTGGGGATAGTACAAAAGCAAATTCGGATATCTTATACTGCATCTTGCTCTTGAAACAAAACTCGAATTCTTCTCATTCAAAATCGGACATTTCATACTTGATGACCTAATAGTTTATTTGTTACTTTTTCAGCTTCGCCAAGGCGACCAAGTTGGACTTTCTAGGAAAACTCGGCCAGGTGATCTTGATCTCAAGGAACTCTCCAAGTCTGAACAGGATTTCCGGATGTCCCAAACAATTTAATCAAGATGGGCAATCTACTTTGACAATTTTTAAGGAAAACATAACTCAGAAAATTAATCCGGACACTTTGGGCAAGCTAGAAAATGGCGCTTCAGAAACAATACCACAACGGATGAAAAAAGAAGAAATTGAGGTCTATCATGTAACATCATACATCTTGTTATGAATTGCTGGACCCCCATGTATCATTTCCTCGCGAGTCAAAGGGTTTTTGCTTAGTGGTGACATTACCCGAATGAAATGTCAGTACAATATTGCACCGTGGGTGCATGCACACAATTCAAATGCTATGTCCATTAACGTTCGTTGTCTCAGAAAGGACAAGAATGCTCTCCTCATGCTTTGAAGAAAAGGAAGTAAAATGAAGAGCAATTAGAACGGCGATCATTGAGTAGGAAGCGAGAACTCTGAAACAAAGTACACAACACTCTTTTCATATGTTAATCAGCACCCGATGAGAGCTTCTTATTTAGTGTTTGTTTAGCAAGCCTTCGGCGCTTAGCGCCTTCTTCAGACATCAATGCTATCAGCTGCAACACTTGCAAACATATAAAATTCAACAGTTATTCACACACGAGACGAACTGATCGCTGAGGAAAAAGGTGAAGAGTAAGCATACAGTACACATTGTGACAAACAAGTTGGACAATGACATGAAACAACTACAACATCCATGCCAGTGGAGCAGTCGTTTTCAAGCAATAAGTTTCAGAGCAGTAGCCAGCTCCTCCGTAGTACTGCTAATCTCCTGATGGTGACACTTTACTTTTCAAGCCTCTATGATCTTCCTTTCGACCGAGTGCTCGGGATGGCGGTGCAACACTGTGCCTCGAGGAATGGAGTGGATTTTCGAGTGTGCACCGTTGTGCGGTGTTTAAAGAAGCTGTTAGTAGGGTGTGACTGTGGGAAGGGTCGACGATGATCATCTGCCTTTGATAGTTCCATAGATTAGTAGCTAACATAATATGGGAAGAGGCATTTTTGACATTGCAGAACACATTTCTTGACCGAAATTCGCGTATGGAGCATATGCCAGATCAGTCACGCGTTAGACGCTTGTGATCATTCGTACAGGATTTCTCGTGACGAATGGTATTACCATGAATGCAGATGATGTGAGACTGCCGCAAGGCCACGAGCGCGTGCGCCTTACCTGCGTATGGAGCGTTTGAAACGCATATCTGAGTTCATCCATCATATGTGTAGGCGCATGTGCTGAGAATGCACGTCCTTTGTATAAACCTCGCTTATGTTTTAAGACTTCAGAGGGCGTTGTTAGCTAAGCATGGGCACAACCTCAAACCTGGCAGCCGAATAAAATCAAACCTCAATTACCTTGATTTTGATCAAAAATTTTTCAATGAGCGAAGATGCGGAAGGATTTCTAGAATATCGGCTTCACATGAAGCTGCTATCGTATTTATAATTTGTTCTTGTAGAGCCTCTATGTTTGAATTGATAAATATAATATGTTAGACGTTGAGTTGCTTAGGTTACCTACACATTTTGTTCAGTTTCCAGCAGATCAATAGACCAACGTATCAGTACTTAGAACTTCCGTGAGGCACAACTCTGATAGCTGTCTTCCATGCAATTTCGTCATGGTTCCTGATGGAAAGTGCTCACAATGCCCTCCAATAACGACTAAATGGCTTTGGAATAGGAGACATAAGCCAAACTCATTTAGTTGTACTTAAACTCGCTAGAGCTGATTACCTCGGCAGTGGGCGGAGCATGGCGTTAAGCGCGCTAGCAGATTATCAGCTGTCCGTCGAACGCTCCAGAAGCAGGTACGTTTGGCTGTTATGAGAGTCTGTTCCACACCAGTTTAATTGGGGCAAGTACCGAGCAGAACAACGCTTCAGACATGACTACTGCCTACTACGTGACCACCGCAGCTATCAGTGCTCTTTCAATTTTGGCGAATTTTCTGCTCGTCTACATATTCGTTAGTTGTCCATCGAGAAGTATGAGTTCACACAAATACTTTTTCTTCTTCACTGCCACGCAAGATCTTCTGTTCTCGATTTGTTTCCTGCTGATGTCGCCGGTAAGTAGTGTTATTACTCCCACCATAGGTTCAAATCCCATGCAAAAAAAGTGGTTCTCGGATACTTCTTTCGGCAGATTAGAGCATACTGATCGGGTTACACGCACGGGGTCCAACAAAAAACTTTATGCTGCCATGCCACCTATTTTCCTGACGCCACGGGATATTTAGCTAGTTATGAGTAGTTGAGCTGCTCTCTTGGAACAGAAAAAAAACACACAAAAAAAAATGAAGCAAATGGGATGTTCACCATAGAGACATGACACGAAAAAAACCATATTGCGAGTCTTAAAAACTGATTGATGTAGATCATCACAATATTTCAAAATTTGAATGTTCTGAATGAGAAAAGGAATTATAGAGATTAATACCAAGTGAAAAGGAAGTAAAGGGAGGAAAGCTCAGCAAAAAATCGTAAGACTGTCACTTGAAATCATCGCCAAATCAGCTAGCAGTTGCCATTTTTTGCGCTTCAAGGTTGATTGAGTTCATTGATAGCATGAGAACTCGCAAAACTTACCGCCTAGTGATCCTACTAATACAAGTACTACCTGTTATTCCTTGCAATAGAAGAGGTTCTAACTGGTGCTGTTATTGCGAAGTTGACCCCACGTTCGGATCATGATCGAATTAAGATCTAAGAAAATAAAATTTCAGTGGGTGCTGCATTCAAGGACAATTTTTGAGTTTTGACAAATGTTTCCGAAAATTTCTTAATGACAACGGAATGTTCGACATACTGTCCTGGCAGACTGGTTCATCATTTTGCGTATGGATAATAAGATCCTCCCACTTCTCTGCTTCCTCATATCTGCTAGGCTCTCAGAACGTAATCCGCGCCGCAACCGCACCGCACGCAGGTGCTGTTCTGCGATGTCGCGCGCGACATGGTAGATTTGTTGAGCCCGAGCTAGTCTTTCAAAATTCACGCATTCAATGAGGACAGCGTACAAGTTCCGGCTGTTTATCGCGCTGCAATAGCATTTTTCTCTCCCAATCAAGTTATAGAAAACTCGTCCATTCCGCCGCAGCAAAGCTCGCACCTTTGACAGCTGCGTTTACATAATTTGACCAATCACAGCCCAGCAGCGTAACTATTATTGCATAGCCCTGAGATCTATGTGTGATAGCACCAATGGTCATAATACATTACTGTTTGTATGTTATTCAACAGGAAGATTCACTCTATCACTTTGAATCATTCACAAAATTTGCGGACCCTAGGCTTGGTTTTTTCATAACCTCAACTGAACCATATAAAGGTCGAAGCAGAGAAGGATCAAAAGCGCTGTAAAACAGAGGGGGAGCTCATTCGAGCAAAAGTTATAACCAACATGTAGACTCAGCTTGATAGGAACAGGTGATAGCAATAAAAAAGCGAATCCGCGTGTCTTACCTCTACTTCTAGCCATATGTTTTTAATTGACTAGCGCCCCTTCGGGACGCTAGAAAGTGGGGTGGGGCAGCCACTTGAGGTATGTGCAAAGGCTTCACACGTGTGAAAAGCTTGGAAATCAACAAAAAAGCAAAACTAATCATCAGCTGAGCTCAAATACGAAATTCTCCTTATGGGTTGCGCATACTCTACGGGTCTGGCCGCCTCACCAACATTGACCTTCGAGTCTTCTCCCCATCCTAGCCTTGCTTGCAGATTCTTAATCCCGCACCTACATGTAAAGCTAATTTCCGATGCACTGATAATAACTACTCCTTTTTATCACATTTCCTACATGCCTATGGACCCGTTATGAACAGCCAACAGAGAGGAAGAAGAGATGGTCGACCGAGACACGAATGAGCGCGTAGTGTGCCCCTACTCCACCGTCAGACGCGCATCTTGGCGTTTTCCTCACTATTGAGCCACGGCGAACCCATTCTCCACCAGTGCACCCGTATCCTGGCGCTTATCCCACTGTTGGGCCAGGGCAGACCCAATCTCCATCGATCTCCATCCATCCGTGGACCCGTATTCTGGCGTTCCCCCCACTACTGGGCCACGGCGGGCCCTTTCTCCATCGATGGACCCGTACCGTACCGTTTTCCCAGTGTTGGGCCATGGCGGACCCCTTATCCATCGACGGACCCGTATCCTGCCGTGTTTCCATATTGGGCTACGGCGGACTCTTTCTCGATCGGTGGACACCTATCATGATGTTTTAAGATGCGCAAGGAGCATATCCCAAGTGAGGGCACCGAATAAATCCTTCGATACATCCTCCATGGTACGCACACTTCTTCTCGAAGTGGTTATCGTCCGCTGTTCCAAAGTTGAGTGAAGTCAACAACGAAGCTCCAGCAGAGGGGCGACCCTGCTCCGTACATTGCTGCTACGCATCGTCAAATCGTTGTAAACACTGTCTCGCCTGGAGGGCTCGAGACCGCTAGAGTGGGTCCCGCCGCGAAATCCCGAATCACCCGACTTCCACTACGTCTATGCACCTATGACGAAACATCGGCCGAATGCCCTGTCAGCTTCGCATCCTCGCGAGCCACAGTCTATAACTGAGTCTCACGGGGAGCGCATGCGATCACGTGCTAGTCCCCCTACGTCTGCGCTCTAGAAAATTTTGTTGCACTACCATGATTTATATAAGAGGATAACGTTGACACGCTGAAGTGGTCGAGCTAAAGGTGTCTCCCACCTCGATTTTCATACTGAAGATTCCTTGGCCTACCCGACACGTCGATGCTAACAATGAACATCAAGCGCAACCAAAGTAAGGAGAACTCAGTTTTGGAAAGAGTTAGGGTGCCCACTTCTTGGAGACGGTGGCCGGATCGCTCCTGGCTGTGTTGGCTGTCCGCTACAGTTGAGGTCTCAGCCTACGCGTCTCGTTCCGCCCGATGGATGAAATCAACAGTGATACCAGGATTTACACTTCTTTACGTCCTAGAAAACTTGTGCAGACCTCTTTTGGAAAACCTAATTAGTGTCAATTTTGAAACATTCTATGTACATCATCAGTGTTTCGAGAAATTTTGATAGCTCAAGCACGAAAACGAGGTGGGAAATTGCCTTCAAGGTTTTACAAGCGTTTCTCCAGCTAGCCATTAAGTTGTTGCGAAACGATTTAGGCACTGTAGCCCGCAAACAATTTCCGATTCTCTTCTTTTTTTATCGAAAAGATTTGTCAAGTGTCCCACTCATTTCCCCACAAGTTATTACTTTAGAATATTGGAGGAACTCGCGTTATGATAATGAATATGGATCTTTTGGTTATGTCTGACAGTAACTAATAAGTAAGGGAAATTGTTTCATTTCCGCGTCTGAAATTTTTTGGCCGAAGAAAAAACTCGCAAAACTTGGCTGATTCTGTTTCTACAATGGAATGTGAAGAATGTTTTTTATTGTATCATGATTGAAGAATCATGCAGCGTCGCTTACATCAGTTAAAAGTCAGCGTGCGCAAAGAATTTTCCCCGCGTAGCATAGAAAACCTTTTTTTTTCAAAAATATTTCAGTTGTTTCCAGAAAGGCTTGCTGTAGAAGCCAAGGAAATAAAAGTACACTGCAAATGTCTTTAATATTCTGTTATTTATCAGCATGAGTGATTAATTGCGCAGATTTTCCGGTAAAAGGGCAAATCTACGTAATCAGCGCCTCGAACTCTTGAAAGATGGCGGAAATTCTCGGCAATATTTCTCAAAAATTGTTCTTCGAATCATCTGTTCTTGTGACTGATGTTAAGAACTGCCTGTTATAAAATACGGAGAATACAAAATAGATATCTCATTCATGGAACTTCCGGTTGAACATCCGTATTCATCCACAAACCGTTGAACGGTTATTGGGGAATTTGTAGTGGATGTACGCGTCAAATGAGCTCAAATGTTCGCGAAGACTTTCCATAAATACCTGTCAGCTCGGCGTGAATATCAAGAAGGGCAATTTGTAGTTTGTGCGTGCTTCATGTCGTCACTTCAGACGCACATACGTATTTATTTGGGGAGGATTTTTCACCAAGAAGACCAATCAGCGCGGCATACAGTCGTTGTCAAGAAGTGGACCGATTGCGCATGTGGTTTCTTATGTTCGCGGCAACAGAATAGCCTTCTCGACCCTCTCATTGGGACATGCTTTCTACCAGGGATGAGCGAATGCCAGATTTCCACGACCCGGATAAGGGTGCGGATAACGGATGGGCCATAAATGACCGGATAACGGATAACGGATAACTGATCCAGACTCTACAAAACCGTTATTGCACACCTGAAAACGAGGCCGCGGCGCGCCATCTACGCGGCGCGGCAGACCAGCTAGGTGTTCTGCTTGATGAGTATTGCCGGGATTGTCCTTTTATACAAAAAGAAGTGAACGTGTAATAGGATGCCCACGCATAAAGAGTTCCATTGTCCCATAGGCAAAATTGCAAAAACTCTGAACAATGTGAGTCAAAGAATGCTTTTTAGATGGCTCTCACCCGTGAATACACTTTCCTATTTCTTTGCACTGGACCTTTACGACTGTGGGTCGGTGGCATGATTTTTATGGCGTTGTTTTGTTTCACCACAATAACGACTATATTATTTGCTACTAATAATTTTGTTTACAGATATATTCAATTATGCAAGTAAGTGTCACATATTAAAGTCTCTTGGTTTCCTGAACATGATTTCATGTACTTCTAAGGACCCAACTGCTTCACAACTACTCAACTCATACGCTTTTGTCAATCGGTGGAGCGTTAAACATTGCAATTTCTGCAAATTGGATGGCGATGATCTATTTCTGTTTATGGCCAAGTGATGTATTCCTGCGTATAAGCGACGAGGTCTGGCAGAATAAAAGTTTACTAACTGCCAGAAATTCTTACATTGGGATATCAAATCGAGTAAGTTCAGTGTTTTTAGAATTTTTCCAGACATTGCACATGTGTTTTGCCAAATTATTCTGAAGAATTATTCCCCGAAATGTAATCCTCTTCCAACAACCATGCTATGTTTAGGACGGTACTGATCCCATCAAGCTGGGAATACTCATTGAGTCATTGGTTCTTCTTATTTCTTTGGCCCAAGTAAACCCTTATTGCGCTATGGAAATTCACAAGTGTTTGAAGATCAACTCACTCAGCGAGCAAACTAAAAAATTGCATCGACAAATGCTTAAATTACTATCAGTACAGGTATCCTCATTTTGGTTATTTTTACTCGTCGAAAGCGTGGCCTTTTTGTTATTTTTTCCTCTTTCGAGTTTTAAATATTTTCTCTATCCAGACGGCTTGCCCCACGTTACTCATGCACTTCCCACTTGGCTCGATGTACCTGCTATTTTTTGCTGGCTTCGAGAGTCCGACATTTTTGACGTATACTATTGGTATTCTTATGGCGACATTTCCTCTATCCGTCCCAGTCACTATAATACTATTTATGAAAGAGTATCGCCGCTACTTCTTATTCAAATTAGGACTTGGGAAAGCAATGTCACCTTCAACCGTAGTTACTGTCACTGCTACTAAGTCTAACATAGTCGTCCCAAGATAAATGTTTCTTCCATGTAGTAAAGTTCTACAGAGTTCAATTCAGAAATTGCCAGCAAGGTTCATTGTCGGATAAACGATAACAAAGGCAGCTCAATTGGCCAATTTGGTCAGAAAAAACTGATTGAAACCGCGGTACCCGGAAAACTACGATAATGTAACTAAAGGAGTTTTCTTCATGTTGTACTTGGTCATGGGATTCTATCAAAAACTCTCGCACTTTCAAAAAAGTTCCGTCTAGTGTTTTCTATGCGAAAAAAGATTAAGATTTGCACATCCAGCTGCTGCTCCCGGGATCACCGACATTCACCGATTCCAAAAGGTCATTTTTTCCGCAAAGACCTCACCTGCAGCGATCCGGCTAACAGGAGATTTTTTGTACTAAAACTAGCGTTTCACTATATTTTCTAATGTTAAAGAAGGAAACACCGATAAGCAGAAATATTGTAGTATCGAGAACCACATACCCCTTGGATCTATGGCAATCACATGCTGACTCCTTCTTTGTAGACGGCTACTGCAAAGTTAAGGGTACCAAGTATCCAATTGCTCATGTTGGAGACTTTCCTGAACTTCGAGGTTTTGAGCTGAATAGAAGAGATATGCAATGGTGAGGTAATTTCAAATAAGCAAGAAAAATACAGGAAACTAACGCCGTCGCTACACTTTCTCCTTAGGTGGAGCTCGGGCTTCGGCCGCTCGAGCTATTACAACGCTAGTTTTGGTACGTATCAAATGGATGACAGAGGTGTCAAAGCCCTAGATGTAGCACCCAGAATCGAATCAGTGTGTCCGTGGCCGCAGCCATTGAAACCGTTATATTTCTCGAGGAGCATGGCAGCAGAAAGGTAACCTGGATGAAAAGGAGCGGTATCAGTTTGATCCCCTATCCTATGGGCCATCGCCTGTGGCGCTTGATCTTCACAGATATGTGACGGTTCACCATTTTCTACTCACTGCTCTTCTATACATATTTCTGTACTTTGATCCGCTAGCCTTGGCGGACAAGGAAGGTAAGCGAGAAGTGCGGGGCGAGGGTGACAAAAAGTGGATTCTCCTTTACGTCCGGAACCATCACAATAAGAATACTGATTATAACATAGAAAAAAATAGTAATAATTATGCCTCTATTCTATTCTATAGGACATGTTTGAGTAAGAAAGAAGATCAAAATACTAGGCTTCCTGTAAGTGTTGACACTAGTTTAAAGAACGATTTGTTCACATTTATTCATCACACTTTTTGAGTTTTACAATGTGACACTTCAGAAGCAGGTACATACATAGAATAAGTAGGTATATAGTCATGAGGACTTAGTGGAATACATAGGCTTAAGAACACGCAAGGACACTCGCTCCTGTCACCATACCATAACGACTCGCACTGACGGGGTTGGTCACTTGCGTTGCTGAAATCATTCAAATCTGACCATAGCTCTGGGATCCGGTTATCGTGAAGGAGCAATCGTAGGCTTCATCCTCTGCTAATTCCTCCCCGTTAGCGTCGACCAACACAAATAAGAAACAGGTTGAGTTAATCTAAATATCAGTATCCTGAAGCTCAGCTCGCAGATAAAGTGTAGCGATAAGCATAATAATTATAGCACTATAATATATAGCGATAATCTTGATAGTTCAATCCCATTCCAAAAAAGAGATGCAAGAGTCCACTCGGGAGCAGTCAATGTCAGCAGGCACTCCGATATGATCCTTGATTACTGGAAGGAAGTTATGGTGATTGGGACACTGAGAACATCGATCAGCTTGATACACCCGGAATTGCATTGGAAACGTGGCAGTGCAGGATCCACTAGCTGGAAACATGAGCTCGCCCCATGCGCAAAAAGTCATCTGAAGAACTTTTTCGTGAAACGATGGCCTTTGAGCCTGCCTCTCGCACTCCAAACATTCGCTCGCTCCTCATCTCTTCGTCTTTTCGTCGAAGCAGTCGGTTCGATGTTGCGCTGAACTCGTAGTTAAACTCGAGTCCTACATGAGAGTTGAAGAAGTGAAAATCTCGGATGGTGAAAATGGAGTAAATCCGTTTGGCAAATAATTGGGAAGAAATTTGCAGATATCACAAAAACTTTCCTTCTATGAGTTTTAGTTGAGGAAATTTCCCACTTTAGTACGGAATCTGGCTCTACGAAGTTCGCTCGTTTTCCCGCAATTTAGATAGGAAATCGATGGGAAATTCGCCAAATTCCCCCTCGATTTCCCATCGAGCTCCCAAAAACATATGAAGGTTTAGAAAATTGAAACTCTGGCGGAAGATAAAGCTGATCGTCCTCTATGGACAAGAAGAAAAGCATTTGCTGATTTTGAGTCAGAGAACCTCAGTACGAGGTCGAAATAACCCTAGATTTCCACAAACTGTCGTCCCCTGTAAGCAAATTCTCGCATGGATAATCGATCGATTTCGCTTCGCTCTCTTCATTTTCAAACCTTAAATCCTCTCTACTCCACACTTAATCCTAAAGCGGTTCCAACCCGTGCAAAAATTCTTTGGAGGCGCCGGGAATCGAACCCGTGGGCGCGCCAATGCTAACGCTGAAACCGCTTCCTCACTGCCAACCAGTCCTGCTTTGACACGTAATGACATGATCGTTCCTGCTGGCAGTCTGGTCCGATCGATTAAGAAAGGATGTATATTGACTTCATGGTCGCTTTAGTTCCAATTCCAATTTTGGGTTTTGAATATGTTTCTTTTGTGTCTTTTTCCCTGAAACTGTTCATTGTACAGAAAAAAAACATGCGGGAGCAGAAGGGAGGGGGGGGGGGGTGGTGAAAAGGTGGGGGTTGGACGAGGGAATAGGGGGAGGTCGTATTGAGGGTCGGTTTTTCCTATCGTCATGCTTGACCCTGAGTACCATACTCGCGTAACATTGATCAACATTACAAGCTGGCGTCAGAGAGTGCAGCAATGAGCTCTGTACCACATGCACATTCCCACTTGCTACCTTTTCGATAATTTAATAACTATCATGTACAAGTTGTCGTTTAGAATGGGATCAGCGAACACTCATAAGTAATCACTCCAGCGGACTTTCATCCCGCTTCCGTAACCAGTAATTCCTCAGAGAACTGTACTGAGTCCTTTCCTTCATGTTTTTCAAATGTTTTTGTGAACGAAGATACCCAAGATCTTCGTATCTTCGTATGTTTTTTGCTCATGTTTTTTTTCTGTGAACCGCACTGAATTAGGCTAATGGCAAGAAGCTATTCAATGATTTCTGTCATAATATCAGGAGCTGATAGACTACCGTGCTGATTGGAAGATGAGGTCAATGTCCAGGGAGTGGTGATTTCTGCCTTGTCTGAGAGAAGAATGAGATTCCATTGTCGTTCTAATTTGCTTTAATGAAGTTGAAATAATCTATTAAACGAAGCGCAGTAAAGGGGCTAGAGCGGCTAGACATATTGTTCCGTTAACGAGGCGGCACTCATAGGCATCGGTAATCCTGTTACATCAAGGGATGAATTGAATTACGCAAATTATCTGCTCGTACATTTTTTCCGTCTCAAACTCGATGGACAAATTCATGACCCATTTCGTGAGTATGTTTTCATAAGCCACTTCCACCGCCACAGCGCGTAACTTTAAAATCGAAGTCTTTCTTGCGCCTGCACAGCCTTGAGAAAACTTTTTGGTTACGGGCTAGTAAAAGCTGTATTGCCTTGCGAATGGTCTCTGTCCCAAATCCGCAATAAGGTTTCCTGATATGGATTTTTTATGCATGGCGCCTTACGACTAACAGGGAAAGTGCACGGACTTAAGCTGTGCTCTCGAAACGAGACACATATGTTTGGATGGCTTGTCCCAAATAATGCTACAGATTATACTTGAATTTTGCTAAATGGCTAATACACGCTCAAGATTCCATTTCCTGCCATACTGACGTGAATCTCCCTCAATGAGAGCATGCCACTCTCAGAGGATGAGGCTCGAGGGTTTGCATCCCGTCCCCGAATAGAGTTTTGAGGACTTTAGTTGCTGGCCTTTAAACAAGGCACAGCACGATGTGGTCACTAGGGGTTGGGGACTACTAAGTACAGTCAGACTCAGAAATGAGTTACTAAGCACCTACACAGTAGGGCTCTTTCACGAAAAGGTTAAGTACTAAAGGTGTGACAAAGCTCCTACTAAATTCTAAGGATGAAGTTTTTGCCAAGATTGCGTCCAGCTCGTAAACGATTTATCCCAATTGCAATTGGTTTGGTGCAGTTTATCTCAAATCCAAGCTGAAAGACTAATTATAACAGAAAACTGTTAAGAACTCGCTAGAACTCGCTCGAACTTGTTAACGGACCTGTCAGAACCAGAAAATTGTGATTGGAGCACGTTTTCGTCCCAAATCATTGAAATTCCCCAGGAAATTTCTCTGGTCTGAAGAAGCGCGTTGATATTCTGTCAACTCCAAGTTGTGCGCCTGGGATGCCAATTATCCCCCAAAAAGGCATCCTTCGTTTTTGAGAAACTGTCTTTGTTTTTTTAAGAAAACCGTCGAAAGTGGTCAAAAAAAGGTCAAAAACCACTTCTTGACCATTAATGACAGTTCTTTCCAAAAACGAAGACCGTTTCCCTGGAACGAAGGATGCCGCTTTGGAGAGATAATTGCTCGTATAGGGCGCATCCATTGCCAAAATTTCAGCATGATATGCCACCTACAGGAAGACCAACACCTGATTATCACTGGAGCGCGCCAGAGTACAGGGGAAGAATGAAGTGATTTACGGTTTGCATTTACAGTGATTTACAGCAGATTTAGAGTGGTTTACTGTACAGTTCACATTAGATGGGTGTGTTCGGCAAGTTGGCACCAATCTGTTTCATGAAGGATAGAACCAGTCTCAGCTCTACGCGTCTCAGGTTAGAAGCACACGCTCGTGGCTTCGACTCGGGTCTGCGAAATTTTCATCCAGAGTATGCATGTATTGTTGGCCGCCTTCCAAGGGGACTATTTAGAAGCCATTGAGAGTGGAAACTATGGCTATCAATGGACACAGCACAACTAGTATGAACCATAAAACAATCTATCGATAGCATCACAACCTCGCGGACGCTGGGACTAAGTTCCTCTGAATATGCTAGACGCCCACTAAATTCTGCTGGTCGATGACCACCATGTGCTGTGTCCTGGAGCGGAACCGTTCAGGTGATAAATGAGCAACGACTACGAGCGCTGCTTTGGAAATTGGAGGATTGCTCATAAGGCAATGTCGCTGCGAAGACAAAGTATTTCTATATGCCATATGATTTATTCACTCACTTTCTCATTCTTTGACCGCCTTGGATGTTTGACTGCTCACGCGTGGTTGCGCCTTTGCAGGGTCCTACAGCTTACATAGTGTAAAATCAATAATCGTCTAAATCCGGTACGGGTTCCCACCCTGTTAAAGGTTAGGAATTAAAGTTTGCAAAACAAAATCCGTGGACGGATGCAAACCCTCGAGCCTGATCTTGTAGCTCTGCTTCACAATCCACTCGGCTAGACAGCTGTCAACATGTGCTTGAGGGAGATTCATGTCGGTATGGCTGGAAATGGAATTTTGAGGTTGTATTCAGCATTTAGCGAAATTCAAGTATGATCCGTAACATCGTTTGGGACAAGCCTTCCAAATATATGTGTCTCGTTTCGAGAGCGCAGCTTCAATTCGTGCACTTTCCTTGTAAGTCTCTACTACTGAAACCGTATGATGAATTGAACAATCAAGTGCTTGTCACAGTCTAAGAGGCGTTGTTTCTGTTGTAGCGATTTCGCTGGTTCTCATGATATGAAGAGTGTGCATCGACAGTGGAAGCAATTCTGGTGAATGTCTTAAAATCATTGCTACATCGCAATCCTCTAAGAAAACTGTGGTTTTCGGAAACTGATCGAGGGCAACAGGAGATATTAGTTCAAATGCGACCTGATGATGTACATGTTCTCCTAATATTTCGCTCACAAATGTTGTTTCCTCTTTTTATTTGCGATCTCACGGGTTCCTGTTTGACTAGGTTAGGAAGTGGGATCTGTATTACTAGGTACGTGAAAGAATATAGACTTGTTGAAAATCGCCCTGAAAAAGTCCAGAAAACATCTTGTGAAATAGAACTTATGAACTCAGCTGCGCCTTCAGTACATAGGCTTCCTCAAGTCTGTGCAGGCACGGATATAATTCCTTTGGAAATCAAGCTGATGCTCACAGCATGAATAACTTAATTAAACATAATTACAAAATAGCTCACGCTCACCTACTCACTCAACCGTTTCTGTTTTTGACCCCGAAATATACGCGTAGGTAGGTCCAGCCCACCCTATATTTAGCTCATAATGCGTAGATATAATCGCTTACGCTAATATCATGAATGTGACGTGATAACCACAAGTCAGCCTCCGCTGTAGGACCATGTGACAGACATTTATTCTTTCAGCGCTGTGGACTTGAAGTTTGATAGTGCGTCTTCCGCCAGAATATGTCCTTTTGCGAGTTGACGCTAACGTATGTGCGTTCAATACGGGACTATGCGCCTGATGTCTGACCACAAATATTAATAAGATAACATTAACAGAGTAATCGGAGCGTGGGAATTCTTGGTACAATGAATTGTCACGTATCAGCGCCCAACCAGGGCATAGTACATGCATAGTATAATCCATACAGATTATACAGAATACAGCGGCGAACGAAATGGGGGGGGGGATTTTTGAAATCACTTCAGAACAAATCCTATATTAGTTAGCTCTTAATTGTTTATTTTATTATTAGTTATTAAATAATTTTCGTTAATTATTAGGTTGTGTACAAATTAAAGGTGTTTTTTGACGCGTAACTTTAAACGTTTACAACTCGGCGAAGTTTATTAGACAAAATAAGAACCATTAGAATCTACGCATTTTTGCCAACGTTTCACAAGATCATAAATTCCCTTGCGGTAGAAGTCCGAACTTCTGGAGGCTATGAACTCGTTGAAGACATTTTCAGCATCGGTCTGACTTTTGAATACTCTTCCCTTGATGAAGTTGTCGAGGTTCTTGAAGAAGTGATAATCGATTGGCGAAAGGTCTGGGGAGCATGCCGGATGAGGCAGTACTTCGTAGCCAAGGTCTTTTAACTTCTGCAGCGTTTTTCTTGAAACATGAGATCTGGCATTATCGTGGAGAAGAAAAGGACCTTTTCTGTTCACCACTGCTGGGTCCGCATGTGCCAGTTTCTCATGCATTTTGTCTATTTGGTGGCAGTAGTTGTCCGCATTGATGGTTTCATCTGGTTTTAGGAACTCGTGATGTAAAATGTCTGCGTAATTCCACCAAACTGTGACCATAGTCTTCTTTTGGTGCAACTTCTGCTTCGGGAAAAGTTTTGGGGGCTCATCTTTGTCCAACCACTGCCAAGAACGTTTCCGATTATTGTAAAGAGCTTCTAAATGGTGTACAACATTGGGAACGTTACATGAACAATACACGAAAACCAGTAGGTCAAAAACTGGTTTGCAAAAAAACGCAATTAATTTGTACACAACCCAATTTTTACTATTGTAAAAATTATTTTTGTCAATTTTATTTTCCATCTGGGTCCCCAAAGTGGGGGAGACCCCTCTTCCCCCCCCCTTCGCGCCAACTTTCTGGGTCCTCCACTGATAGTATACAAGTACATACATAGTAGAAGGTTAACATGCATAGTATAGTCTGGTGGCTTAGAAAGTGCGTTTGCGACTTTGAGTGGTGCGCAGTATTTATTTCCACGTGTGTGGAAATGAGTGCGGATCAACTCACGTACGCAACGTCCACACACACACGAGTGTGGAAAATCCCCATGCATCATCTACTTTCCCATGTGTGAGTTGACCCGCACGTGCAATAGTTGCGTCCGCTTCCCGTTGCTGGAGCCAAAGCCGGTTGTTGGCGCACCTTGTTTAGAAAGTCGATAATGCGTGGGCGCCTCATTTTTTAGCTACGGCTATACCTTTTTGAGTCATTGTAACGCCAGAAGCTTCTTTTTTTTATCGAAACCAGCATCTCGCCCACTTTCAGGAATTGGTTGATCTATTCGCGGATCGTAAAAAAAACCAGGAGGTTATTGAAAAATTGTGGCCCGAAAATTTTTTTTGCCCAAAGTTCGTCTAGGAGGAGGGGATTACTTGAGATGCTAACACGGATATCATTTCCCTTTTGCACCGTAACTCCGTCCTCTAGGGTTACGGTACTTATACTGTAGATCATCATGCATCTCCCAGAATCCTCTTAACTTTTGCATAGAGGGGTTGTCTTAGGCACTTGTTACAATAACCAACACTATTTTGCATGCTACCTTCGTTTTCTTCCCGAAACCGGCATTTTCTTTGTATTAGGTTGTCCCACAATGAATGGCCGCAACCTGGTAAAGAATTTTTGGAAGTTCATAAATCCATTATTTCAGAAGCTATAGACACACTTTGGACTATTAAGATAACCTCTATAAGTACCCTAAAAGGGCTTCCTCAATTACCCTTTCTATTGTTTCTGCAGACGAAATTGTACGATGAGGCAAAACATGGTTTTTGTGCTCTCTCAACTTTTAGGCTATGTGTGCTCACGAAAGTTGTCAGAAACGAAGGCATAGTTCTGGGGACGAGACGAGAACTCTGAAACAGTCCGTAAAAATGTTAGAAGCCAGGTTGGACGCAAATACGTCCCTGGTCGCTCCGCCTTCTTGGCAGCCAAACATGGCAAAAAAATGGGCAAAGTGGATTTTGAACAGAAGCATTGCTAGTCAGTGCTTAACTTGCGACAACATTTAATTTAATCCTTTAATAAACACTGCTGAGAAATTTTCCGGAAAAAATGGGCCACTTTTAGTGATGGGTAGACATTGCTTATTAAAGTGGACTTTTGTCTTGTTTGCATCGCTGAGGGTGATCTGGATATATTCAACGAACTTTGACATCTCAGAAAACGATAACTTTTTCTGGGTGATGAAATGCTACTCGAGGTGTCCGACAGTAGCTAGACCAGGCCACGAGTAGAATTTACTATACTAAATGCCTCGCCTGTTACCACTTGGGGCTTGGCTTCGAGATTCGATTGAAAATGCCTCAGTTCTGGTGAGCCGAAGAAGTGCATGTCCACTGGAGGAGCGGGCAAATCCACACAGGTTCACATCCTACCAAGAAAAATTTCACTGAGTGAGACGTTGGATCTCTCCTTGTAATATTGTGTTGGCCAGACCCTTGCCTAATAGGTTATCATTCCGAGCTTGCGATGAATCCAATTTTCGGCCAGAAAATTCATGCGAATAAATGTTTACTGAAAATTGACCTTTCGCACTTCGTTGACTCCTGTGATTTGCGCTTCTTTCTTTACATAAGTTCCACTGTACTATTAAAAACCCCTCATTCAATGTTGAAAGTCCAAAAAAGCACTGAATAGAATCACCAACAGGATTGAACAATAATTAGGATCAAGCATGACGACGAGAAAAACTGACTCTCAATACGACCCCCTCCCCTAATTCATCGTCCACCCCCACCTCTCTACGACCCCCCCCCCCCCCCCTCCTGCACCAGCTTGTTTTCTCTGTTTCAAGGAAGAAGGCACAAAAAAACGCATGAAAAGCCCAAAATTGTAACTAAAACAACCTCAAAGTCGATATGCATCCTTTCTTATCTGATCGGACCGGACTGCCAGCAAGAACGATCACGTCATTACGTGTTAAAATAGGATTGATTGGCAGCGCATGCGAGAGATCGCCTTCAACGCTGGCATTCATCGCGCCCACGGGTTCGATTCTCGCCACCGTCAAAAAAATTTTTGCACGGGTCGGAACCACTTTGGAACTTAGTTTGAGGCAACGAGGGTGGAAAAGTTTGGAAATAAAGTGTGATAAGCGGCCTCGATCGATCGCACGTGCAAGAGTTCGCCTGTAAGACCAGTCAGCATCGTAGCAAACTAGGGTGACCTAGACTTCGCCCTGAAGTTCTCTAACTGGAAATCAGCAAATGCTTTTAAAAATGGCAATAATGGACGATGTTTTGGGAGCTCGATGGGAAATGAAATTTGGCTAATTCTTATCTGAATTGCGGGAAAACTAGCAAACTTCGTGCAGTCAGATTCTGTGATCAAATGGGAAATTTTCTCCGCTAAAATTTGGAGGAGGAAAGTTTCTGCTATATCTGTAAATGGCTTTCCAGTGACTTCCCAAACAGATTTACTCCACTTTCACCATCTCTTCAAATTGCGAAGTTTTCACTTCTTCAGCTCCCATGAATAGAGTTTGCCTTTCACCGAAATTTCACCACCTTCACGTAGTAGAGCTACAAGCAATCATTCCTTACTCCTATTAGCACGGCCCGAAACTTGCTCCTGCCCGAGTGATTTAGATGGGAACGTTACCCTCGGAGACCCCTTTGAGGAATTTCCCATCGAGCTCTCAAAAACATATGGAGCCCTAGGAAATTGAAACTCCAGGAAAAGATGGAGCTATCGTCTGCTACAAATACATTATGTATTCGGGAGTTGAGCAGAATCCAAAGCCCAATGACATGGATGCATACATATTTATTAGGTTGGGTAATAAGTCCGTGCTGTTTTTCTTGTGCATAGAAACCATTAATTTTCATCAACATTGTCAATCACACTGAATGGGTTGCATAGTTCTTTTCCTCTTCTATTAATGCTACCAGAGGCTGGGCAGCTTGTCATGTCTATGAAAAATTGCTTTGTTTGATACGACTCAATTTGCAGACCGCAGCCGTAACTCTGCGATAAATTTTATGCAATGAATAAGGAATTGAACAAAATAAGCTTTGTATGACTGCAATAGACCTCTAGAGGAGTCGGTAGTAGCGAAAATCCCCTACATTTGAGTTTTTGGCTAGTCACTTTGACGAAATTCGCGTAGAGAAATCGAGCATACCCAATGTGGACGATCACCTCACATCGAGCATTTTAGGGTTTTGCACGGAATGCGTTAGCTAAACTTACTTATTGAGAGTTAGCATCAGCAGTGATTATTCCCTACATGTGAAGCAACCTTAGCGAATAATCGCCTTCATGTCCCATAAAGTGGGCATCCAGAAAGAGAAGCAAATTTGTGGTTTGAAATTGCCCTGTCTGAAGCAGGCATGCCTCTTCTGTGCTGTCCTTCCAGCAGTAAAGGTTTTTCTATAGGCGTCATTGATGTAGCTAGCCAATTAAGCCACATTTGATCCATTATTGAAGTCGAACAGTAGTCGATGGTGGGGGTGTCCAATTTTGTGGACTTGTGCGGTCACATTCCAGGCGGTGGGAAAGAAGGTACAGCGAGAATTGAGGAACGAGGTCGCATTGGTTGCAAAGAGCAAATCAAGAGCTACAAAACGCAGCAAGTCAAACGAAATTCAATTGACGTAAAAAAAACAAGTTGAGAAAGAAAAAACCGGATGAGCTTATTCCCCAACCCAGTAGTTCGCATTAGATTTGGGGACTTTGCAAGAGACCTGGGCTGTTGTACAAGTAATTGCTCATTAAACTGTACCTCGGTTTTCCTGTCTCTCATTATTGTGTATGAAATGAATTTAAGTATCTCACTACAACATATATGAATTTCATTTCATTTCATATTCATATGTCTCAAAATGTGCTAACAACTAAGGAAAAAGAAGAAAGACCATAAAATGCAATTAGGATTACAACAGAGCAAATTGATGTACAAATTGGAACTGAGTGCTGGACCCTTCTAGCAAGCCAGTTCAACGAATGCTCTAATAAGTACACTTTTCAAACCCGAATGTCTTATGATTCGATCCCCTGTCGGTGCCGAGCAAGACATTGCACTTTGAATGAGCCCAGCGAACCTGATGGGGAGATCAGTATGAAAGCCAGAAGCCGTACCCACATCAGCCGGCTATGATGCCCTTAGCGCCACCAAAGGGGTCATGGAAGCTTGCCGGAACTTCGACACACGGGTATACCAGCCGCCCTCGTGGAATCGGCAAGCCGGATAATGAGCATTAGGCTTTTCGTACGACCTCACCCACCGAGACGAGCTATGAATTCTTGGCCAAAAATCTATGAAACCTACTCTAGCAAAAAAAATTCTTTAATAATTTCCTTCATTTATGAAAAATTGGGGCAGCTACATTGTACTGCATGGTATTCGTGCAGCTCATTTTTCATCGTGTCTCAAGAAGGAAAGAATTCCAAATTAGTGGAGAACCTTGCGCACCGCTCTTCTTCACAAGAAAGATGACAGAGAACATCTTCAAAACTACCGTCCAGCATGTTTGCTAAGCGTGCTTTTCAAGCATTTTATTGAGGATACTACTCTATCAACAAGATCTTGTTCTGTTCAATGACGCAACAAGTCACATAACCTACTAGTTCCTCGCATTATTCGTATTTACACCTATGTTTTGTGTGTGAACAAATATTTTCTGGAAGAAAAAGCGTCACTTGGCCCAACAGAGAGTTCATGGTTTATAACTTTAAACTGTTTGGACTACTTTCGTGTTAGAACTGGAGTTATATGTGTACATATACTGTCCATAAAGGGAAAGTGATGTCCTATTTATTTATTTATTTATTTTATTTTATTTGTTCGACACGCTGTAGTAAGACAGACGTGGAAATCTTATACATATGTACATCACATTCAGACAAAACATGACCATAAGATGAGAGGCCTAATGCCTGAGTATGGATTTAGTCATTCTTCGTTTGAAAGAGGCCAAGGATTTGGTGAATGCAGTGGTATTTTTCAAGCGAATATAAGCCGAACCAGCTCTAACTGTGAAGAAATTAGCTCTGACCGCGGTTTCATGTCGTGAATAGGAAATTTTTGTTCCACCACGGGTGATTGATTGTACTGAGGTGAAAAATAGTGAAAAATTAATTGCACTATAAGTGAACCTTTGGTGAGAAAGTAAACTTTGAAGTTTGTATATTACGACTATTAGCAAGGCAGTGATAATTTCCGCACGCTTCAACGCAACATCCGTTGAGGGCGGAGCTTAACGAGCGGGTTTTATCCCAGCCACGGACATTCGCTAGCATACAGAATCGGTACGGCAGGTATGTTTGAAGCCTTTTGGATTTTCGGCTAAATCCGATAGGCTATAGAGACAGTTTGTACACACACTAATAGTGATGTATGCAGGATTTCAACTGAGAGATGTCTGGCCCGTACTATGCCGTCACGGCAGCTATCAGCGTCCTCTCAGTGCTGGCAAATTTTCTACTCGTCTATATATTCTTTGCATGTCCCTCGAGGAGCATGAGCTCTCACAAGTATTTTTTCCTCTTCACAGCTGTACAAGATCTTCTGTTTTCGACTTGTTTCCTGCTGGTGTCACCGGTGAGCGTTTTCACACGAATACTGTAGTATGTATTGTAGGAAGACAGGAATAGGAAGGAGGATAGGAAGTCACTGAGAGTGATGCCTGGAAAATAGGTGACTTGGTAAAAGTCTGACGTCTCGATAATATCAACGACGATCAGATTAGAAAACTAAAATTTATTTTGAAGGACAAAAAAAACATTTGTTTTGTCCGGTTCACCTCACACGAATTGGGCCTTATTCGTAGGGATATTACAATTATAATCAGGAGCGATTGAATGTCGAATAACTCCATCAATTCAGTTCTAAATTCAGGATCTAATCCAAAAAACTTAACTTTTCGAAAAGGGGAAGCCTCAATCCCTATTTCAAAGGTGTATTGTTTTTTTTTTGAGCCTCGAACCTGAAATTTGTCACTTGATCGAGCTAGCAGTTTTGAATCCGAATATATCTAGTGCATTGTTCTACATTATTATTAGACACATTACTATTAAGGAAGAGATTCACAAGAATTTTTTAAGCATTTCAGAAAATTACGAAATTACATATATATTTTTGTTTATTGATTCATTTATTTATTTTTAAGAGAGATATAAAAAAGAGTACTGATGACGAAGATTGGCTGTTTTGTTTGTGGTGATAGAATAAGGGTTACTGAAACCAGCTAACGCAAATATGATCAACAGTCTGGCTGGGAAATCAGACGCAGTACTCCCTTAACTCACCCATGGTACTGATTTGCGGCTCGAGCTTTCCTATTCCCTATCCTCCGCAGTCTTCTACTTCGAGGACTTTGTTAATTAGTGATGGAGAAAGCGGATAGAGAAGACGTCGGTTCTTCGTGTGCATATCTTGCTGTGGGATACTTTGATATTGAGAAATTTTTCATATTTCATTCTATACTTTCTGTTCATGCCTATCCTTAAACATCTTCCGTTCTATGTACGTTTTACGAAGTCTTACATTTCACTTCCACACTCCGCTTGGGATGCTTTCTCCACGATAGGACGCAAAGTTGACCTAGTTCGTCATTAATCCAAACTTTTACGCAGTGTTTCTATGTTCTATGGTCTCTTCAAGATTCCTCACGCCGTGTACATCATAGAATAATATCTAGCTCAATATTTTTGGAGCTTTTCGAGGATTCTTCGGAAGTAGCACTGAACACTATACCATTTTTGGAAGGGCTGATTCATCCATATTTTAGACGGCTGCTTTCGTCAAAGGACGGTAGTCATACGGTAGTATATGAGTCAGACGCCAAGTGCGCATTCATGCGCATGACGCACGCATCTGGTACAAACTCACTGTGGCGTAAAATGCCACTGGATACTGGAGATAATCACATTGACGTTAGGCTTCCAAGTCTTGTGAAAAAACATAATATTTGGATTATTAAGAGTAATTACTTATTAGTATAAAGTGAGAACTTTTAGTTCAATCAGAATGTTCCACTTAGAATGAAATGGTGTGAAGTTTTATTTTTGATTTTCTGATAATTTAATTAATTGGTAAACAGGAATTCAAAACAAACAGGAATTTCTTGAAAAGTAGAACAATGGGCAAATGGTCATGAGAATCCTAAACTTTTTAGAGAGAAATTGGTGTACTCTTCTGCTACATTGTGAGGGTTCCAAATTGCATTTAGCTTCCCTGATGCAATCACAGAATTCCATATGGAAGCAAGACGGTAGAGCAAGGGAGCTCGTTTAGGGATTTTTCTGTTTTTTTTTAACTAATGTGGGTGGAAGGCTTCCTCGACTCAACTGCTTATAGCTTAGCAACTTCAGAAGATTATCTCTCTTTGTCTGTTTTTGACTCCCCAGGCTCTGATGAAGGAGACAACGATGAAACGTTGAGTTGATTAAACAAGTAACAATCTTGACTAACAGCAAGGAAGGATTCTACTGGTGCTAGGATTTGTAGAAAATTGAGATATAGAGACTCTCTTTTCACCTGATCTGATATCGTTGATATTGTTAATGCCTAGCCTATACTAACCTTTCTTCCTGCAAAGGGTGAACCACAATTTTTCGGAGCTGTTCGGAAGGGATACAGTTACCTTCAAAAAAAAAAAACAAGCTGTCGGGTTGACAACACAGGTCTGGAAGGCCTTTTCAATGGAGCAATTGCAGGAGAGTGGCAACGGTTTCTCCAACCTAGTCCTAATCTTTAGAGTCATCATCTTTTCTAATCCTTAGAATTTTTTCACCTCAGCTCTTGTGATTCTAATCCTACACATTCGAAAAAGGGCTCCATCAAAAAAAGAGGAAGCAATCTTTTTTAGAAACTGAGTTGTCTGAGCGCTAGAAAGTGCAAAAGCTAACAGACACCATAAGAGTGCTTGTTAACCTAGGTGATTATTTGATCAGGTGAAATGAGTAGTCCTGAGAGTGCTACAGCTGCCTTTCCTTAATTAATTGTCCGGACATATAGAAACTGGAAGCAATGTAGAAAAATTTGATTACTATGTAGTGCAGAATTGTGCAGAATGGAGAATTTCCGCTAGCTTATGCACTACTTTCTTATGGCACATTCTGCAGAGCTTTCCTCATATTATTCCTCAGCAGTTATTCAATCATTGCAACGATCAGTGCATGTTAATGGGAGAATAACTTAAAGGACTACAAAGACCACCCGGAACCTTAATAAAGGGACCGATGTCGGCTGTGTGATTTCTCTTTCCGGAATCTCTCTTGTCAGCCTACAATGTTACCCTTAAAGAAGAAATGGGCTGTGGTATGTTGAAACGTCTCTCAACCTATGATTCGAAGAAATTGCCCTCTATGTTCTGAAAACCGTAGTAAATGACATGATAGATCCATGGTTAAAAAAACATTCAGCTAGCAATTACGAAACCCTCCTGGGATCACAAGAGGATTTGCAGATTCCCAAAATGCCTGGTAATCTAGCTCTTCCAGAACATTCGGCAGCAATTTTGAGCAATATTGAACCTCCTTTCCGGCAGAATTGCGAGACTCACCTCATTTTGCAAGAAGTGCTCTCTGTTTTAGCCTCTTCTTCCCTTGTCGGAGCGAGAAGGCGTTTTGGACACTGAAGAAATGTCGAGAATTCTCTGAGCTTTCAATTTATTCAACTGGCATTCAACTGGCAATTTATGCAGCTCTTTGCTGCAGTACTCAGACAACTACCCGACACACGTGATCATTTGCATGAGGTATCTTGTAAAATTTATTACAGCAAAATATGTAATAGAGTTCAGGCTCGTTTCGTGCTCCTAAAGAGAAAAATCAAAACCATATTCCCTACAGGAATAATTGCATGAAAAAGCGCCCTTTGGGAAACTGCTTACTCATTTGTTTTACTGTCGATAGGTAACGAAGGGTACATAAGACCTCTGTTGAACTAATCTTCCCAATTGGTAGGTAGCAGCAGCAAATCCAGAGGAAAGGTACTGTCACTTTCGAGAACAGAAGTTTTTCAACACCAAAAGGATAATATGATGGTGTAAAGGATGCTCGTGCTTGAAGCTAGGAAAAGCGTTAGTATACGGTAACCGCGTTCCTCTCAGAAAGAGGAATCTCCTTTCAAAAAGGGAAATGTCACCTATTTTGAGCCACTCGGCAAAGGAAACAAAGGTACATTTTTTCTGCCATCTGCCAATCAAAATTTAATTGAACAGAGCCTAATTGATGAATATAATCCTTTTAAAGCTATCATCTGGATAATGGGGAGTCCTCGATAAAATAGCGTGAGAATCCATAAAAGGCACGAACTTGAAAATTATATATTTAGAACCATGTTCCGAGGGAACAAAAAGATGGAAAGAGATGAGAGTGAGTAAAAAAGGAAAAATGATGAAAGCACTACTTTCAGTTTCCTATTTTAGAGAGGATACTAGTGGGCTCTATAGCTCACTAACCCTAGGGTTCTAGATGTGGACCAGTCTTCGCCCTCATTTTTTTTCATTCTCTTACTCCTATTTCTTCTGAGTTTCATCTACTCCGCATTTTTATTGTCCAAGAAAGACATAGGTCGAAAAATTATGTAGTCGCCTGAGTATGCAAACGACGTACAGAAGCTTGGATTCAGCCTTCTCGGGAATACTCAGAAAGATTTGCTTCAATTTTGTGTCGCGTCTCCCTGAAAATGGAGCCCTGATAGCAGCTGTTCGTTTTTTTTTTCTCGGAAGATACATAACCAAACAATAGATAATCCTTGAGAAACAGTGGCAGGATAATCCACTACGGAACAACTCTGGCTTTTTGAAATGCTTTTTTAAGTGCAGACGTTTCTACACTTTAACGTTTCCTTTCAAAAATACAATACCTTACCCTATATTGGAAAGGCCATGTCTGGATATTCAAAAACGCTCTGCACTGGTGGGAAATGATGCACTGATTTTTTCAATGAAATTACTTCCTGCAGGGCTGCAAGGAATTTTCAGAAGGTGTCTTCAAGGGATATCACATAAGAAGAAGTATCCCCTCTACCATGTGCTAGCCTACGGTTGTGAAGAACTTTCTGACCCACTTTTCATTTCTGATGTGTTTCCTTTTCCTCATGATAGAGCTCCCTAGTGCTCTTAGAAAATTTGTCAGAAAGTAAGAGGATTCAAACGGATATGTGAGCTTCACATTGCTTTTCATTTTTCAGAGTTTTTTTTTTAAAATTCTGTTGCATTGTTGGAAAATAAATAAATAGTTATTCATTAGTTGTAACCATCTCGCTACGAGCAGATCGTAAACGTTACGTCGGCCGTAAGGGAGAAGATTCTCCACCCTCCAACCTAATTCTTTGATGAGCCATTGGTCGTTTTCCACATATAATAAGGAAAGAGAAGACGTCGGCTGAAATAATGATTTCTTTTTTATTCATTTTCTTTCTCGGATTTTACATGCTTGAGTAGCTTGATTTCCCGTATAAAATTTTTTTTTCTATCTAGGGATTCTCGAGTGGTTAAAGATGATATCACATTCTCGAAAGTTCAAAGGTGAAGCCCTGAACGGAAAGTAAACTACAAACCGCAAGGCCATTCCTAACTCGAATTCCTTCCTTACAAACAGTTTTTTCAAGCATTGTATTGCTGTCCGTATTGAAGAACGCCAGCCAGAGTTCGAGGTTCAGGCAGGAAAAAAACTATGGAATGACAAATACGTAGTAGAGGAGTTGGATGGAGATAAGAAGAAGATCGCCAGAGATTAATGGGAAAAATAAAGAGCTCGAAGCGCTAAGACTTATCTCGTAATTGTTCTATATGCGCCCTTCTCAGTTACTTTCCAACTATCGCTAGATGGGGTTCTCTTATTCTACATCTGCTCATTGTTCCTTTCCTCATCATGTGATGTACTTTTCATCATTGGCTTGACAATGCCATTGCCAGTTACTAAAAACCTGCATGATAAATCAGCTTGAGAGGATTGGAGTCCCTATATTTGCAGTGAAAAAAGTAAGAAATGAGGCTTCGAGTTGGACATATGAGGTTTTGAGATGGATGGATTTTGCAGGCAACAGACAGCTAGAAGTGTCATTTGAATATATTTTCGTCTAGCATGAAACGTCTTGTTTCGAATTAATGAGGCAATAGTTGCATTTGAAACTAGATGCAGTCTATCAAGGTTTTGACACCTAACGTGATGTCAACGGGAGTTCAAAATGTTTGTTATGCACAATGATTATTAATGTTTACTGTGTAATAATAACTACAACACAAGAGCAAAAATGGAAAGGCCACCATTGCCACTGCACCTCATCTAAAGTAGTCGGAAATGTTCCAAAACAATAGCTACAACGAAAAACCTTCAATACCCTTCGAAAATCTTTCACTCTACTGGTTAACTCTGAACCTGTGCACATGAATTTTTTCGAAGACGTTCCAAGCTTCCCGCTCACGTAGATTGGACAATTTTTTCCAGCAAGATACAATAAATTTCGCTATCTTCACCACTACCCTTCAATGATAAATCAGGCAAGTCGCAGCCACAAAGTACACGTATCTTGAGCCAAGAAACTCGTCCGCTTTGGAAGTGCGGGAAGACCATAACTTCTCGGGGATGTTTATGAATGCGGGGATTGATTCCGATTTCATTAAATAACCTCGGGTGCACAGAGCTTTCAGTACTTCCCCTTACCATTAAAAGTGCAGAAAAAGTTCGCATTTCAACAACTTTGTTTGAGTTCATACCACTGGTACGTTTGCAGCTGACAGTACCTTTCCTCGAACGAGTTATTCAGCTTTCTAAATTATTCGCTTAATGTAAAAGGCTGTCGAGAATGATTAAGCCGCCGCATGAATACCGCACGTACATCATCAGTTTATGAATTAGGTCATATAGGAAATGGCAGCATAGTCTACGTCACAATACTGATTGTCTTAAGCCAATTTACAGGGAAGGCATTAGGAAAGTAGAAATACTTCTTCAGGAAACAACACAGCAATTAGGGGAAATATTTGCTTTTTTTCTCGAATTGTGCATTCGTTGTTAAAACGGATGTTTTCATTGGCTTGAATACTCGGACATCAAGGACATTTAATGGGGAAAAGCTAGAGAGAAATGCGCACTTCTGCTCTCTTACCAGAAGTTATTACAAATGAGATATTGTGTTGTGAGAACAAATTAATAAATCATTAATTTGGTATAGGAACTCAAATTATATATAGAACTCAAAACAAATATAATTTGGGCTTCGAGTAGAAGTGTAGGGACGGACCATTTGCTATCTGCTTATTTTTCCTTACTGCTGTGCAGATCCATCCATGCTGTAGCAAAGTGCTTTTACCTCTATTCCATGTCTTGATGAATAAAAAACGACTAGTGTGTATTATCGTGAGGGAAAACGGGGCGTGGTACAGTTCCGCGATTGATTCGTTCAAATCCTCCTCCCGCCCCAAAAGGTCGACTCGTTCTTTTCGTGCGCGATTCCACTATACATGACAATGCAAAATTTGAATGCGATAGAGGACAAGGTGATCCTGGAGGACGGGAAGGCTCCGCCTCGTTTTCCCTCACGATTATACACACCCAAAAACCACGAAACAACCTTTCACTAAGCATTAGCTGACATGCGGGGTACGAGAATAAATTGAATTTGAATACAGGAACCTTCGGAAGTACGGCATCAGTGATGGAGAACCTACTGGGTGCTCGTGCTCCACATTTAACAAATTTCTATTTGTTTTTGGCCCTATTCCATGGTGGTTGAACCAATCACCAGGCCTGAGATTGAAGAACAGATGTTTAGAACAATTTTCCCCGCTGACAACATTCGCCGTTATCACAGTTCTCCAAATTCTACACGGATTACGGGCAAATCTATGTTCTTTAGGTCGAGTAGTTAATCACCTTGATCACGTTGACTTCCGTTGTTCTTCGGGTATACCGAGTAAGCGGCAGCAATCCTTCCTTTTGTCCCTCTCGCGTGCCAGAGTCGTCCAATACATTCTGTCCGTTCGAGGGACACGAAGGGCATTGTATCCTTCCTTGAGGGAGTTCATGAGGAATTCTGACCATTTGATCGGTGGTCTTCCTGTTGCGCGCTTGAAGTTCATGGAGTTTAGTTGCTGACGTGCTCTTGTCCAACGGTTGCCCTTAAGACGCATCACGTGCCCGGCTCGCCTAATCTTACTTAATTTGGTGGAAGCAGCACCGTCCCTGTTCTTTGACTGTCGACGCGGGGTGGAACTGGTTAGTCCAGCCCGAGGGGTATTATTCATGGCATCACCCTCTCGATGGAGCATTTGACGACGCTGACTGCGTTCTCATCCTCCAGTGCCCAGCTTTCTGAGGCAAACGTACAAGAAGGGAGAACGGTTTTGTTAGAGAGGTGGGCACAGAGCCCGGTGTCATCCCAGTAATTAAAGTACATGGGTATTACAAACGGAAATGTCCACCTGTGTACAAGTGTCTACGTTTTTATGTAACGTTTGTATTGATGTTATATATGTATGTCTATGTCTAACAGAACTCAGATCACTCAACGAAGATATACAACTATAGCTTCCTTTACCTTACTGATGAGTGCAGGAAGAAACTTATAGGACAACTTAATTTCCGTACAAGGATAGTGCACAAAGCGAAAACTAAAATCAGGAATTGTATTAAAATCCAATAAAACAAAACTATAATTAATACTAATTGTAATGAAGTGATTAGTAATTAAAGCAATTTGACCATCACACCCGCGATCCTTCCACTAAGGAATGTGGAGGCAAGAGTGTTTCTTGTTAGTTGTGGGACGTGAAAGGACTCGGTGGTCCATGGTGCTTGTACGCTCCATTACAGCTGATATTCACATTTTTCCAAGCTGGTAAGATGAGCCTAAGCAAATATACATAAGTTATCGCGCTTTCACTCTCAGTTTGACATCCTTCGCTGTCATTTTTTAAGCTGCACATCAAGAATCATAGATAAACTTATCGGTAACTTGTACATACATATAATGTAGGTCTTTCATTCATTTATTCTGCAAACAGCAATAGATCAGTCTTCACGTTATAGGCACTAACTAGTCGTTGCAATAAACCTCGAGCAACTTACTCAAGAAGAAAAAAGTTAGCAGCTTCGGAGCACATGAGCAAAAGGTCAAAAACTTCATTATTTTACTTAGGGATCAGATGCTCTTTTCAATTGTTATTACTGTGTTCATGCTATGTTTGAGACAGCATCTAAAATGTCTGCACCTTTTTTCATCTCTTTTTCACCGTGTCAGCCACAATTTCCTCAGATTTGTGCGGCGGCGTTCCATAATACAGGAAGAACGAGCGGAAATCGAGCTCTCATCGGAGGAAATTGTGGCGATTCTGTTGTCAGGTCTATTTTTTGTGGAAACAAATGCTTTGCACTTGCTTCGTTTCCTACAGTGAAGCGCGAGAATTTCCTTGTATGCAGGGTGTTGTCTAGCGCAGGATGACGGTTGGGATTGCGGGCTAAGATGGACGCCTGATTGTTAGGAAGAGATTGGACAATTTTTTTATGTCAGATCTATCCCCCCAATCTCCCATGAGACAAATATGTAGGTTGCCTTCCTAATTCGCTTTATGGTAAAAAAAACTATTTATTTTGAAACGTAAAACAGTACCACGAGTCAACACAGCACACCATTAACTAGAATAAATGTCAGTAGGAACAAGGAAGAGAAAGTCTCGATGAGACCACAAATTATTAAGAATGAACTTCTGAATATAAAGGACTCATGTATGCATATGGTACTTATGAATGAGTCCTCAGCCGACGGTCAAGATTTAGTTTGAATCTTTTAACAGAGTATTCAACAGCACACTTTAATAGTGGTGTGATTGATCCTATTCTTCTGCCCGAGAGAAATTTTCGCCTGATGAGACTCTTAGCTGCAGAGTCGACACGCTTTAAGTCACCGCTTCTGCACACTTGTTCTCCCAGTTGTAAACATAAGTTATTCAGTAGCGTCACTGTCAACAGTTTATAATGTCAGCAATTATTTCTCACATTTATCCGTTAATTTTATAATAATCATAATCATCCAATAGTTAATGATCACGTCGTATTCGTGGTTATTTTTGTCAAGGTGTGAAGAAAGAACATCCCACACTAAACTTGGACACCGATGGCATTGGCTATTCCCGTCGATCTCGTCACCATCTATTGTGTTGTAATCTTCGGTGTTCTGCTCAAATTACCTAAATGAGCGTTCGTCGAGATTGGTCATTATTTTTTGCTGTTCTTCAGTCGAAACTACGTACAGAACGAAGGACGAGATTGTCAACAAAGTAGGGAGCGGCAGGGTAGGTGTTTCCTCGATTCTCCAGGGGAAGTTTCGGAACTTTGTCTTCTCGCAGTCAATAGTCACTAGATAGTACGTAAAGGAAAAACAACATGGCGACACCATAATGCCATGGCTACTTGAATAACTAGCTACTCAAGTGTTCAGTGAAATTCTGGGAGTGAAATTACGGAAAAGGCGAAATAGCAAAAATGGAGTAAAGAATGCTTTCTTATCATATCAAAGCTTTATTTATGAGGTTAAATTACCAATTCCTTGATTAAAGCCCTGCCACCTCTCCCTTTCCAGTATTTGAAATTTTCGATAGCTGATTATTTCTTATTACTTACTATCAGGCTGAGGCTATCAAACACAAGGTAAACGAGTGGAAAAAATTTGCTTCCAGTTTAAAGCTTGATTATGAAATGCACATAAAAAACTTTTTTTTCAAACCTAACTTTAGTAAGAACTACGCAGAGAAAAGTACGTAGTTTCCATGAATTTGAAATTAACATTGAGGCACGAGTTCAGACGTACAAAAACAAAACAAAAAAAAAACGCATTAAAAAACTCCGTATGTACTTTTTTCCAGCTGCAATCAACCATACCCTTCCATGGGAAGTTTGTGTTAGGAATGGGGGTATGGGGGCTAGTAAGTAATGCCTAAAAAGTAATCAGTGAAATTGATCGAGTAAAGGCAGATCTCAATCTGCCGGCTATAGAATTACTGTAATTCAAATTAATCGAAGTGTGAAAAAATAAAGGAGTCTTTTCTTGTACTTTGACTGTTTGTGACTGGCTATTGCATGTACCTGTACATTTCCGATAAATAAATGAATAAATAGATAGATAAATAAATAAAATCTGTTCTGATACTTTTAAATGGCTCCTTAGTATTGCAAAAAAATGTATTGGGTTCCTAGTTCCAAGTTGGAAGGGGTAGGTATCATCACGTTGGCACCCGTCCAGTATGATTAGGACATGATTACGCGTCTGCTTTGCGACTAATTCTGCAGCTACACTCAGTACATTGAATCAGCAATAATCTCGTTTTTGTAGATTACGATTACGTACATAAATAGGGCTTTTCTGAAAACTCTCAAGAAAACCACAGATTTTTCGTTCTCCACCTGTGTTTTCGTTTTGAAGGGTTACATTTCATTTCACCGCGATGTAAATAGACTTAAAAAGCAGATGAAAATATGAATAATTGAATAAATAATATGATTACCGTAGTTGTAATTCGGGATACATCACTGATTCCCATGTTAAGCCTGATTTTCCCAGGTGGATATGGAATCGACACGATTCTGCTTTCATTTTGCTTTTTCTGGAAGCGATGAACAATACCATCAAAATTTTCAGATGGCTATCACAAGTGAGTATACATTTCTTTTCCTTTGCACCGGACCTCTTCGTCAATGGCCGTATGGACAGACCTTCATGGCATTGTTCTGTTTCGGCACGATATCCACCATATTGTTTGTTACGAACAACTTTGTATATAGATACCTTCAATTATGCAAGTGAGTATTAGCTATAGAAACCTCTCTTTAAGATTCTGCACCCACAGTTTAATAGTTTTTTTCAGACCTCGAATTCTTCATGCTTACCCACATCACATACTTTTATCGATCGGTGGTGCCTTCAACATTGTAATTTCGGCAAACTGGATGGCGATGATATATTTCTGTTTATGGCCAAGTGGTGAATTCTTGTTCGTTAGTGAGGAAATATGGCCGAACACAAGCTCAATCATTGCCCAGACTTCCTACATAGCCATATCGAATCGCGTATGTTTTCTTGAATATATACAAAAATTGACCACAGTAATGGAACGTAACATCTTGCGATGATTTCTGGGGGAAAGCGTTATGAGGTGTCAAGCGAACTGCTAAAGAAGTCTAGACATCTTACTTGCTGTTAGTAAGGGATATGAACAGGCATCAAGAGAAAAAAAATCGGCGTGAAGCAAGAAAATTGCTTGCGAATCAATACATACTGTGATGGTCAATCGTTATTGCATCACAGGAAGCGAGACCGCACCGCACTATTCGTGCGGCGCGGCAGGTCAGCTGAGCGCCGTGGTTATTAGGGGCTGCCAGGACTGTCACTTCGTCACTAGTCTTCATGTTTTTTTTTGTGTCTGATCATACCTCCAAAGTTCTGAGTTAAAGTAGCGCCGGTTCAGAAAGCAGCAGTATAAACCATGAGCATAGCGGCAATCCCGGTAGCGTTCACTGAGCACGACAATCAAGTGGTCTTCCGCGCCGCGCGGAAGGTGCGGCGCGGCTTCGTTTTCTGAAGCGCAATAACGGTTGACCATCCCTTTATGCACATTAGCCCGGATGACAGGGAATCAAGGAAATGCACTAAATTAAAAACAGTGGAAACTTATCTGACATGCTAATAGGATTTTATTTTTCTGTTTTATTGTTTATTTACCTACTATTTTTATTTCAAGCAATCATTCATCGTCCAAGAAAATCTATTCAGGATGGAGCCGATCCTTTCAAGCTGGGACTACTCATCGAGTCGTTGGTGTTACTCCTTTCTTTGGCCCAAGTGAATCCTTATTGTGCCATGGAAATACACAAGTGTTTGAAGATCAATTCCCTCAGTGCTCAAACTAAGAAATTACACCGGCAAATGCTTAAATTACTTACAGTTCAGGTATGAGCCGTAAACAAGGGCTTTTTAGGCAATTTATTGTTTCTTCCTTGTTTAGACTGCTTGTCCCACACTGCTTATGCATTGTCCATTGGGAATGATGTACCTTTTTCTATTCGCTGGCGTTACAAGTCCACCGGTAATGGAGTATTGTATTGGTATTCTGATGGCTATATTTCCTTTATCTGTGCCGATTACCATAATTATATTCATGAAGGAGTATCGGAACTTCCTGCTCGTGAAATTGCGGCTAGAGCAACCAGCTCCATCTATAACTGGTCGCAGTGTGGCTGTAACTACCACCACTATCAAATCCTATCCGAAAACAGTGAGATGACTATGTTTTCGTTGGTAGAATATTTGTTAAATTAGTTGTTTAAGAGATAAAATCTTTTTCATCATCTGAGAATAAATTTTATTTGATAACGAGAGGCCATGATTGCAGGATTTGTTCCGTGAAAGGAGACAGAACCATTCATGTGTGCCGCTATTTATTTGTTTGTTACGCCAAAGGCGCGCATGCATTTCAAAAAAACGAAAGACGCTAGAACTAACTAGAAGAAAATACCATAGGCAGATGATCGCTAAAAATACGGCAAACATGAAAAAAAAGTCAAACATGAAACGGCAGACACGGATAAGGCCCGCTGAAGTGAGTTGTAGTGCAACAGCTTTTTAAAATAAAATGAATGTAGGAAGGAGTCTGGAAGGCAATGGCAGGCGCTGTAGCACATAGACACTCGCAGATGAGAAACAAATTCCAAGGTTAGTGCTGAGAGTAGCTGAAGAGTCCTTTATGCCAACACTCACATCAACCAGCAAGATGTCCTCATCCACAGAAGGGTCATAGGAGCAGCACCGGAAGTTCGACAAACGGGTATACTGGTCATCCCCGCTCATCCGATGTGCCGAGTGGAGGCACTATTTCCTTCGAGCTTTCTGCACGAAGACCAGGTGATAATGAAGTGAAAAGTGCCCAACATCAGCCAAGAATCCAACCTCAAGAAGAATAGGTGATAGTCATTATTGAGAGTACTATTGAGAGTACTCCGGTTGTTAAGGGTCAATGTAGAGCCGTACAGGAGCAAGCAATGTACTGTGCGTGGAATAGATGCACTCTCGGGACTATTCATGTGTCATCTACAGTATTTTCCGTTACTGGGGTTCGCTGGTTTCATTTCGAGAAAGTTCACGTACTCTTCGTCGGTGTGGGGCTGCGCCGATGCCTAAAAGGTTCTGAGTGATATGTAAGAGTTTTTCTAGTCGACGGACAGACAACAAGCAATGTGAGTGACCCAAAACTGGAAGGGTGGGTAAAGTCCTTCACGTGTATCCAACTTTCAGGGACTGGTTAGAAGAATTCACTATTATTTTGGACAATTACAAAGAAGGATCCAAGGAATTTTGGTGCAAATGTCCTCGAACTGCAATGCCTGGCTGCATCATGTGATTATCCATGGTAAACGTGTAACGGTGGGTAAATTTGAGGCTTGTTAACACATTTATCCTGGATGAACTCAGTAATGCATCTGCCCCAAAAAGACGTGTCGTAAGGCTCAGAAACAATCAACTACCATTCTCCGCTTGGAGAAGCTAGAGCTTCATTCTTAAATTGAAGGCATCATTCACGCTGAGAAGAGTTCCCTTGTATTTGTGCCTATTTTAAAGGTGTCATTAATTGGAGTGTAACTGCACTGCAGAAGGAATCACTTGCAGTTACTCGAGTAATAAAACTAGTACGCATGTACAAATGATGCGCCCACCATGCTCAACCCCGCCCCGGGCAGGATTTCCCGGTAGCAGAAATGCCGCGCCCCGGCGGCGACACCCATCTCAGCCGATAGATCTCGTCATATGGACACATATTGGCAATATAAAAATTAGTATTTCTCGCAAACGTAGCCTTTTTGGATAGTCTTCTATGTACTACGGGCACAAGGATAGCCTCCAGAATGGAACTTGGTGGAAAAAAATCGACGAGACGACGTTTTTTTTATCGTAAGTTTTAAATGAAAAAGCAATGACTATGTGACAACCTGACGTAGTGTAACGATCACATGAAAATTCGGAATAAAGTGTGGAAGATGGTGTGTAGATATCAATAAGTAGCGGTCACTGTATCCATCTGCAGTAATCGGTATATTTATTGGAATCGACCTACAGATACGCTGAAGTTGTAACTATATAATCATGTGTGACATTCATATTTTTGTAAGAGCCCCTAATAATATTGTGGAAGGCTTGCGTTGAGGGGGCGAGAGGCCGCAATTTGTATAGACGGGGATTACATAGACGCTGTACATCCACAGATTAGTACTTGTCAACACTTTTTTTTCAAAATTACATCTCCACTATCAGTTCATGTTCCCATAACAGAGATGAAAGTTGACAAAGATGTGAGCAACATGATAATACTGTATACACTACTATTTGACTTGACGACTCGAAGAGCCAAAAAATGTTTTTTGAACAAAATAAACGAACTAACTAGTTAACGAAAAGCTGATCCTAGCATGGATAATATCGAGGTGCATGCGTGGATGCAGCATGCACCATATCGGCCCGTGTATCCGTCATTTGCATAAATAAATAAATAAATAAATATAATACTCTAGCATTTCACACTATGCAATACTATTACAGAAACGATTGGAGATCCTGAAGAATCTATCTCTCCATGAATCCTCACGTTCTCTGCTGGAAGTACAGCAAACGAATTCTGAGTGATTCATTTACACAATTTCTCATATCAGGTATCTCCTGAGCCAAACAGAGCACAGATGTTCTCATTGTAGAAAAGACAAATTTACCTTCAATTCCTTTCACTCTTTTCAGTGATATTGTTTCCGCGTTTTGTTTTCTAAATAACCATGAGTACCGTATAGGAGCCTACAATTCTGAGGTACACCTTATTTTAGGTTAAGGAAGAAACTCTTTTTTGATGCACTAGGAAGTGATGGTGACTGGTGCGAAGTGGTCTGCATTAGACTCAGCAATTGTGCGCATTTGTTCCAAATGGCTCTTGGTTGTCCCATTTCGAGCAAACTTCAACACGCTTAACTATACATATAATCAAAAAGTTGTTATTGTCTGCAAAGGTAACGACCAGGCAACTAACACACGGCGTATAGATTGTTATCCTTCCCTTGAGAGAACAAGTGTTGTACTATATCATAGGGATTTAGTTATGCTATGAAAATATACTCGAAGCATAACTGTTTACGCTAGGACGAATTGCACTACATAATTGCTTTGGAATTATAAGAGGCGCTATTTACACAGCATAATGAAAGTACGAGCACATGCTTTACATAACTTACAACCTAGTAAGAACTGTGGCTTTTAAAATTGAGGGATGTGGATTATTTAATTCAAATTTAATGGGCAATTTAGTGAACATTTACAGGTCCGAATCACCGTGAAGCGACACTTTGGCGCGAGATTTTTTTTTTGAGTTAGGTTGGCCCGAAAATCGAGTGCCACACGGGTTCGACACAAAGCGCCGCGAAGCGGATCTGTGGTGTTTTACAGTATCACCAGACACACTGATTCCATTCGATATAAGATGATGAAATCACCTGAAAAGTAATTACGTACTTATATTGTCGAGGAGCTTGCCTAGGCAGGGAATATTGAAAAAAAAACTAAGATATACTGAATAATACAGGAAGCCTTGACCATTTCAACTATCCGAGTCGTCTATAGATAATCACGTAAGGCATTTCTGCCGGGAACGAAACCGTGAACGCAACTGGCGATTGAATATCTAGCTTATGTGTGAGTAGCCTTCTAGTTAGGAGAAAACAGCCCAGATTTTGATGAATAATTTCCGTGTGACCTCAAACAAACGCTTCTACTTTGGACAGTCTTAACAAAGGTGGTTAGTCATTGAGGAGTGCAAGGCGTACCCTCTTCCTGGAAGGCCCCCGATACCGCTCGCCCGGGTTCCCATACGGTTTCGTCCGCCCTGCGTTAGGTTAGTCAGCGAAGCTCTAATGTTCAGATCATGGGAGGAAATCTTGGTCAGGTCCAGCACAGCCTATCGGTCAGCAAGCTGGGCTTCGTAAAAAGCTTGAAAAGCGAAGACAGCTTCGTACGGGGTCCGGGGCGGAGCACCGGAAAAATATTTGGGGTTTTCGTTGTTTCGAAGAAAGGGAATATGTTGATAAAAGCGATGAAAGATGGAAAAAAAGCTTGCAAAATACTGCTCATGGCTTGGGCAGCGCAATGGCAGCGATCCAGGTGGAGAAGTTCGATTGCAGCAGATAAATTACAGGTTCCCTCTGTGCGGAGGACTTGAGGGACTCCTGCGCTGCAGAAACAGCACAGATTGATTTGAAATCTTCAGTGAGATAAGAACTAAGGGAACACTAGAAGTCTTTTTAAAGACAATCTAAACTTATGCAAACTAAAAAAGTGTATGCTCATATTACGAGTCTGAATGAGTTAACACTGAAGCACTGGAAATGCAGGGCTCTCCCATTAGGTGGAGACTTAACCAACTGATACCAAATTTGGTGAGAGAAAGCGTCATGGTGCGCACAATAAACCTGTGCGGCCAGGTCACAAAACTTATGTGAATCAAGAAATTGTACGCTCGGTAAAGGTGCCAGCCTGTGTCAGTCAGGCTGGCAGAGTAGCTGAGCCTGTCCGGAGCATAATTTTCCTATTGAAACACATAAATTTCCAGCCTCCTACCATACACCTATACTAGTAGGTATGCACTATCATACGCCCCACATCTTATCATTTATCACCTCCTATCTTCTGAGTATTTTTCCTTTTCCACTCGTTCATATTGACTCCATCACTTTGGCTTATCCTCTTCTTCATTTCTTCATAATCCCAGGAAGTTTTTTGCGTTCGCTCACCGTAGACAACCTGGTAATATTTTCATTTTGATTATCATCATTTGGTGAGCTTTTGATCTGTTCGCGTTTGAGATATCAGCTTTCCTTGTATTGATGCGACGGACTTTCCAGACCTCGGTGGGCGCACTGTGGATTCGCGACGTGCACACTCTCGCGTAGCTATATGAAACTGAACGAATTATGAGTCAGAAGAATTAAAATTTAATGAAGTGTCAATCATAAATAAAATCAAAATAGAATGACACTCATACACAAGAAAACAGAAGCTCTAAATGAGACGCTAATACTTTTTAGCCACCCTGTGTTTACAAATTACTTTTCTCAATGGAAGTATAATATAATAGTTACAACGCATACTTGCACATAAATAACGGACTCCACTTAAAGATATCTCGATCATTTTTTCAGCTCAAGAAAGGTACTGAAAATTTAATGAAGTGTCAATCATAAATAAAATCAAAATAGAATGACACTCATACACAAGAAAACAGAAGCGCTAAATGGGACGCCAATACTTTTCAGCCACCCTGTATTCACAAATCACTTTTCTCAATGGAAGTTTAATATAATAATATACATACTTTTATATAAATAAAGCATTCCACATAAAGATATCTCGATCATTTTTTCAGCTCAAGAAAGGTACTGACTGGTCGAACACATTACGTTTTCACTTACAAGTGAGTGAGCTATTCGCGAACATTCCTACAACAGCCATCACTCTCTACTTTACATCGTTATCGAAATTTATACTCTGTGCGTTTGGCTTTCGTCGCTTGGGAGAAAATATGCACACACAAGACCAACAATGCAATTTGTTCCATCGCAAGAGGACAAACTACAATAATTTCATCGTTCCGTAATGTAATGTAAGTCAGCGTCTGACTAAAGCACAATTCGTGCTACAATTTCTCTAAGTTCTATGAGTCACAACTCTGTAATGAACGCAGTTTGTGATTACTAATGTCGCAGTTGGTTTTGTAATGTTGTGCATTCCAAGCTAATACGGATTTATTATATGCATACAAAATGCTAGACCCTAGTTTGCCACTGTTATTGGCCTCAGCTTAACCTCAATTATCTCAGCGGTCTCAATTGTCCGCTGAGCTATGAATGGCTCATGTCATGCTATGGATTCACTCCTTTGCTCTCGTCTGAGTTCGATACCAGTCATAAACAAGGAGACCCTCCTATGAATGTGTACAATGGAAGGGAATGTAATGGATTGGAAAAATGTGATAATCGAAAGGGAAATAAGGGGTTGTAATGAGATGATTCATTTTGCTAGTAGTAGCGAAATTGTTACCTTGTATTCTCACGTGGGCGAAATAGTTCCGTAAGAAATACATCATGTATCTTTCCATAAACCACCAAGATACTATAGTCTGTTCCACGGGGGAAGATAGTTGGGGAAACGCCGCAGAGAAGAAGAAGGCGGGAAAGTGCGCAGAGATTGGAGAGGGTGCAGAGAAAAACAGACACTAATACTCAAGGCACTAGTACTCACGAATACTGAAGCATCATCGCTGACGAAACAGACTATATTGGCCTTTGATAAAGCCCAAACAGAAGCAGAATTACTTTATAGTACCGTATCATTCACTGTGGCCACCTAAAAACGTTGATATTTGGTTGGCCCGTTTGTTTGTTTTGCACCAAGATATTTTTCAGGATCTAAGTTTTGCACCAAGTTTTTTTTTCTAGTTTTACACCAAGTTTTTTTTAGGATCTGAGTTTTGCACCAAGATATTTTTTAGGATTTAGAATTCCATAGACTTTGAATCAAAATGCCACTACATGTGAATTGTAGGAACACCTGGCTGCGGTCGTACAATAATCGCTAGACATCTCGAAGCGCTTGGGGGGACTGAGTGTGAGCCAGTATTTGCTGCTGCGTCCACACAGGAAAAACCTTCCTCCGCTAGCTCATTAGTGGAGATGAGAGTTGGGTGCTGTGCTTACCATACACGAGAGAAAAGTTGGCTCCCGTGTGGAGAACCATCTCCAAATCAGCCGAGAAGAGAACTGCATGAAAGGAGGTTTTTCTGTGTTGTTGGTGGAATTCCAAGGGAATGCGGTATCGAGGACCACTGACACATAGACCACCGTGACTGACTAAATCTACGCTTCTCAAATACAGAAAATGGCAGACGCAACTCGCCTGGAGCGGGGAAAAATTTGACATTTGACATATTGTTCCACATCATGACAACTCCCGACCTCACGTGGCAAAGCTTACTCGCCAAAAAATTGCCGAATTAGGTTGGGAAGATCTATCACACCCAGCTTATTCTCCTGAGTTATCCCCGTCTGAATATCACTTCTCGGAATCCTGAAGCTGCATACACGAGAAAAGAAATTCGATGATTGGACCAAAACGAGGAGCGAGATTTCAAGCTTCTTTGACTAGCAGCTGCCAAAGTTCTTGACTTCTTGAGCTGATGCTCTAGTGAAGTGGTGGGCATACCTCGCGGATCACGAACGTGATTATTTTGTTGAGTGACATCTATTTACAATGAACTTAACATGCTTTAAAAAAAGTGTGAAATTAGGTGCAAGCCTTACCTCAAGCCCAATAATGTAATATAGGGTTGTTCCAAATCGTGCGAAATCCATGAATTATGGATGTGTGAACTGACGTGGCATGTAAGAAAGACAATCCCAGATAGTTGAAGAAATTTTATATTCAACATCGAAGTAATCTAGACACAGTATGTTGAGTTCTATCAGTAAAGAAGCAGCGAGCAGGAGGAACCGACAAATGTCACCTGCACATGGAACATGGAGACAGTGTGGTTACGAAATAGCTAGTGGTGAAAAAGCTGGAAGGTTGGAAGATGTGTGTGATCACTACCACTTCATCAGTTGCTGAATACTGCCGGTTACACCAACACAGCTGGGGATGGGTAGGTAGGACACTAACTTTGAATTTGCATGAAAAAAATGGATCAACAACAAGAAGAAAAGAATAAAATATTTTCAAAAGAATACGTACTGGAAACGGAGGCGGTTAAGACGTCCGCCGCTACGCGACCGCGCCGCACGCGTTTGCTTCTTATTTCCCAGGTTGATCTTTCAAATTAGAGGCATTGAATGACATCGGTGGCCTTCTCCACATTATTTGTCGGCTACGACAGCATTCATCTTTCTCCCATCTGAGCTTAGGAAACCTGTACATTTAAAAGCAGCATTACTTGTACTTTTGAAGGCGGCAGTCGCGACGCGCACATGAGTCGACCAATTACAGCCTAGTAGCGTACCTCTTGTCACGCAGCCGCCGAAAGCAGATGCAATTCATACAGACTGCGCAGGGAACGGAAAAAATCGTGAAGAAAATAGATCCTACTGTTACGGTGAGAAGTTTGAAAGGGTAAAATTTGCCACTTGGTTCCATCAACAAAACTTTTCTTGTCAGAGAAATGTCGAAAACTCTGCCAAGATCATAATTTGGGAGGAAACCTTTGGGATGGAGCGCTAACTTGGATCTTATTTTCAGCTTTATATTAGATCCTAATTTCGTTTCTGTCGTGCTGTGAAGTCAGCCTTGTTGAAAACTTCCAGCTTCTCATTTTTATTGAATTCCTATTGAATGTGCGGATACTAGCAACAGGGGTGATTCTTGTTCCCTAACCTTCCCCTTAAATTGAAATTCTCTCAAATTGCAGTACTTGATTTCAAAGTTTTTTTTCTTTCGAATTAGTCCTCTCTCGTTTTTTTAAAGTTCTTGCTCACAGTTTAATTGCAGGCCATCTTTGCAAATTTCACATCCTGTTCCAATTCTCACTCAACCTTGTTCTTCTGGCATTGAATGGCGACTTTTAGCTTGTTCACTGGTGTGCATAGAATCGTAGCAGGGTAGTTATTGCTCCCGCCATATTTGTAGCTTCACTAACGTGCTCGACAAGAGGTCATCCGATTATACAGAAAATTATAATTTCGTGACAAAATGTGATGAAATTGCGTGACGGTGACTAACAGCTCCACTGCATAGCTTCATCTTTGATATCTCAATTTGTATTAGATCTTTGAATCATAACGAGATCGGTATATATACTCGGGAAACCTTCTACTTACCTGGATTCTCATATCTTCTGTCCTCCAAAAGGCAATATCGAGAGCGGTTACATGTCTACTGGTTCTTTCTCACTGCGAGTCATTCGGAACTGCTCCTGCTTTCGACTTACAGACAGTGACATAACAAATGCTAAAGTCATACTTTGCCGCTGTGGGCTCTAATGTATGCTAGGAAAAACTTCCTTTCCACAAAATTGAAAATATGGGCGCAGCTCAAAAATCGTCAGCTCCAGCTCAATGGCTCGTTAATATGTATTGACCATACCATAACAGCGAAATTCCCAGTTTCCTACTTTCTTGGAACACTTCTACACAACTTATGTACATATTTACGGTTACCTTAGTGAACTCCAGTTTTTCCCACTCTTCCATAAAGTGTGGAATCATCTTCACGGCAGACGGGAGAATGTAATGAAATACTAGCTCCAAAAGCGTGATTTTGGCACCGACCTATAAGGGCCTAAAATTTGCCTATTCCTTTTCGCGGATTGTATAACCAGTCGACTCATGAACGTAATTCTGAAGGTGAAAAGATGTAATAACCTGAGGTGCATTACGTTTCTGCACACAAATAGGATACTTCTTGATTTCCGTCGGAAATGATGGCGAATAGTTGTGTCCCCTCACCTAAATATACATAGGAGGTGAATCACGACTGAATGTCAGTTTTTAATTAATACGTAGAATGCACCTGTCCACGTTTTTAGTTGATATTCTCAACAAACACCTACCGATTCGGCTCAATAACATCATTCAATCATCTACTCTACTGTACCGAGCTTTATCTACAATGCTGAAACGTATAATCGTGCACTGGGTTTCATCAAAAATTCACCTCATCCATGTTTCCAGGCCATAATGACAGCTTGTCAGAGTTGCTGGTTCTCTACAAATATGATCGACTATACAGTAGTCACCGTCGCCATCAGTCTGCTGTCTGTTATGGCGAATGTGTTATTACTGTTTTTGTTTTTCCGTTGTTCCTTGAAAACTATGAGAGGATTCAAGTATTTCTTCTTCTTCACTGCTCTGCAGGATTTGGTCTATACTGTGTGCTTTCTCGCACAAGTACCGGTGAGTCGCAGTGAATCACAGGATTTTCGAAAAAGACGAAGAGGAAGGACATAATTCAAATAAATAGTCGGTGATTGAGAGAAGAAATGTATGGCTTTATGATGGGCAGAGTAAAATACCTGGCCGAGTACGAGCAATACGTTCTTGGGTACTTAGCCAATCTTAGGTCGAAATACGGTTGCTTTGATTGTAGCATCTTCTTCTGCATTTGAAACGGAGCGTTCTCATTTGTCATCAACAACCTGATGTCAATGAAATAACTAACGTTATGAAGAGATCTCGTATAAAAAAAGAAACTGCTAAAATTCGCAAAAGAATGTCGCGTATTTGCCCGTTTCGTTGCAAAAGTGAAAGAGAAGTGGTAGATTGTTGTCAAGTGGGCAATTTCCCTGTGAGTAATCACTTTGTGATCCTCTTGCTCCATTCTCTGTTGCTGTTCTTCATATATGGCCCATCGATGCCTTAGATGGTCTCTGTATTCAAGAGCAACTGTGAGCATGGATATATCTGAAGCCTCATCCGTCGTTGAGATTACGTACCTCGGGTAAGCGGATCAACATCACACAAGTTTAGCCGTCATGCACAAGCCCGTTCATCTTGGGAAACCTCAGTGATGCATCCAAGCCCTGGCTGTCGAGAAATAATTGAACCATTTCACCGAGAATATGTATTTCCTTGTTCTTACGATGTGATTCAGGAATGTTGGAGTATGTGGTGTGGCATTGTGTGGTTTTTATTTTCCAAACCGATCTCCACGCGTCAAACACAATTACACCTGTTCCACCACGGTCACTTTTTTAAAGAATCAAAACATGGGCCCTTGGACCCGCGTTTTTTTTGGAACGCTGGACAAAATTGATCAATGTGTTAGTGTTCACCATTGCAGGAAAACTAGGATTACATGTGACCAATATTATTTCCATGGGTGATTCCTTTAAATAAACTTGCACAACCCCATTTGGGACGATGTTAGGGATCCCATCTAAGGGTTAATTTGTAGTTCGTAGCAAATTCATTGCTGACTGAAACAAATTGTCACAAATTCTCACGGTTCATCATAAAAACTGCATGAAATATTACACCGGCAGCAGAAACATTATACCGAAGTTTTAGGTTGGAGATTGGACACTATGTATAGTGGAGTCGTTTTGACAGTGCGTTGTCCGCGGCAGCGGCCCTGCTGGCATTGGGGCACGCAGTGCGGTCGGTCAAATAGTTGATCCACGATGGATCCGGCTTCTTTGACGAGTTTTATCGTCTGTTCCCTTCTTGATTTGTTCTTAGAGCTGAGAAAGAACAATATAAGAGGAAACAAGCGGTAAAACTGTTAAGAGATACCAGATCAATCACAGGTCAACTTTTTGATCGACCGCGCTGCGTGCTCCAATGCCAGGGAGCCGCTGTCGCGGAAAACGCACTGTCAAAACGACTCCATTATATTTGTATATCGCATCGCGTGCGCGCATAGCTCAGTGGGTTGAGCGAATGATCAACGTTGTGGTGGTCAGGGGATCGAATCCTGCCCTGTGCCCCCGTTTTGCAAATACATATAGTATGCTGCCTACGACTGCTGCAGTTATCTAACAAACTCCAACATAAAAAGTAGCCCGGATGGCTCAGTGGTTTGAGTGGCAGATTGCAATCTGTCCCTATCGCTGGTTCCACTCCGTTGGAGATCCAGAGTTAAGTATCGCAGTGTTTGGGGTTCACTGCTTGGAACGTCCCCCGTGATCTCCTTCGGGTAGTCCAGGAAGGCATCCGGCAACGTTTTGCATAAATTTCGAAGATAAACTCCGATAAGTGTAAGTGTAAGTAATAGTGGACACCATTTGTATGTTGCATCGCGTGCGCGCATAGCTCTGTGGGTTGAGCGAATGGTCGACGTTGTGGTGGTCAGGGGATCGGATCCTGCCCTGTGCGTTATCTAACAAACTCCAACATAAAAAGTAGCCCGGATGGCTCAGTGGTTTGGGTGGCAGATTACATTCTGTCCCTATCGCTGGTTCCACTCCATTGGAGATCCAGAGTTAAGTATCGCAGTGTTTGGGGTTCACTGCTTGGCGGCAATGTTTTGCAGAAATTTCGAAGACAAACTACGATAAGTGTAAGTGTAAGTAATAGTAATAGTGTAAGTAATAGTGAAAAACCACTTTTTCAAAGTTGAGGGAAACCGGGAGAGAGTAATTCCGCCGTAAAAGACTGCTCCACGAAAGATAAATGACAGAGGTAGAACTACTTCGCAATGGATATGGAACAATTTATACGGATTTCAATTATTTCTGAGGATCCCGAATTGGATGAGCTTTATTATTCAGATGGGATAACTGAAGTACTGTGTCCATCTATAGAAGAATAACAGCCATTTTTGTATTCGCGAAGCAGTGTACTATAGCAGAAAATGGAAGCTTATTGTGTATTCAGAAATCTTTCCCCACGAAAATCACAAAAATGAAAAAAACGTGAAAATTGTGAAAATGGTCCCCTGCTTTATAGCCTTAACATATCCACTGCACTCTGTCTACTATAGACTAAAATTGTATTTTTCTTCGCTTTCTCCCAAGCTCGAGTGATTTATAGCTCATTAATACCGGGTCGCCGGAGGGTGGCGGCGGCCGGCGCCCGCCGGAGCCCATTTGCAGTGGCTGCCGGACCCGACTGTATGACATATGATGTGGTTACACTCTTATAGAGCACAGCAAGCTATTTTGTGCTGTATAAAAGATGTCGAGTGGATTTGGGGGTCACGAATCAATCGAAAATTTTCAAAAAATCTCGCTGCTCTTTGGATAGAGCACATACAACATTACTTTTTGCTGTTATTTGTTCCAAAAAGTCGCGAGCGGTCTGCTGGAAAAGCGCTTGAGATGCTCAAGAGCTCGATTTCTGCATCTCAACTTTCGGCCTAAATTTGCTTTCGAGAGCTGGCTTGAATTTCGATGTCTCTGCTAGGAAACGTCCAAATAGCCAACGTATTCTCCAGCAAAGATGCAGTATTTCTGCCATTTTTTCCAGTTTCCAAGTTCTTTGTGTCACGAGAAAATATCTGACTGACTTGATAACCTGGGACCGGAAATTTTCTTGTTCTTCGCTTCTCAGTTTTCCGAGTTCTTTGCGCAGTACCTTGGGGACCTGCTCATAGAATGAGCAATGATCCCTGCTAATCAAAAGAATTATATCGTCCGCCGAGGTTTTGCTTGTTAAAATTATGAAAAAGATAAGGTCAGCACAGAAACGCGCCATTTCTTTTGCACCAACCTAATATTATGTAGTAGTTGATGCTGAGCCATCGCGGCGACAGCATGTGTATTTTGCTGTAAAGTATGAATGCTTTGGAGTCGGTTGGCTTTACATGTGACTTTGCTGTCAGCTGTTAGATTGCAGTAAATTGCTAATGAAGAACACGAAATATCAAGAGAAAGCAAAAATGGCATCTTGATTTGGTTGCTTCCAGAAGGTGATTACTCGTGATTTCACATTTATATTAATAAGTACCGGACCACTCCGCGCACCACCAGGTGGAATGATATTTCTTGCCTTGTTTTGCCTTAGCACAATATCTTCGTTAGTGTTCGTGGCGAATAACTTCCTATATCGATATATTCAGTTGTGCAGGTGGGTGTCTTAGTTTTTTGTTTGCCGTCGAAGCAATGGTAAAAGTATGGGCGAAAATATTTCTAGCTACCAGTAAAAATCTATGCCTGTAAAGGGGCGCCTGGCAAGCTTCCGAAATGAGTCACTGAATCAAAAAGAGCTCTTTGTAATAGGTAAAGACACTGCATGAGCTTGCTCTTAACCCTTTTTTTGTTCTCTGAAAATTCGCTATTTACCTAAACCTGAGCTAGGAAACACTCTTAGATGAATTCTACGTTTTTCCGTCGGTTCGGCCTTGCAAATTGTCAGGGACCACACCTCGTCTTCCCAACCATCTCAACGCGACTCCCCTTCCCCTCCCCCCCCCCCCCGCTATGGGTTCGCCACTGCATATTATTCTTCCATCACCAGTATCAGTTCAGGAACATTTTCAGGCACCAGTATCTCTACCTCTACTCTACCAAAAAGGTAGTGCTACTTGGTATACTCATCAATTTGCTCATTATTGTCAATTGGATGCTTATGATACGGCTCTGTTTCTGGCCAAATGACGCTTTTGTGCATGTAGCTGAAATGCTATGGACTGTAGAAGAACTAGAGGTTGCGGGTCATTCCTATTTGGGTATGACAATATACGTAAGTTGCCCTCTAGTTTCTAGGCACGTTGCCTAGTACACCGTTTATACCAGTTGTATAAATGGATAAAAAGGGATAACGAAGATAAGATACGGTGAAAGGGCGGATAAAGAAAAATCCAGAGAATTCTGTGTTCTAATTCAGGATGGCTCAAATCCTTTCTTGATGATTCTAACTGTCGAATCATTGATACTACTCTGCACGTTAGCAATGATCAACCCATGTTGTGCCGTGAGAATTCACGGCAATCTCAAGGAGAATTCTCTGAGCGACTACACGAAAAAGCTTCATCGCCAAATGCTTAAACTATTAGTTATACAAGTAGGTTGCCGTCATTTCGTTACATGAAATTAAGAATTCACAAGCTACTTTCAGACCGCCTGCCCTGCTGTGTTTATGCATGCCCCGTTGAGCGTCATGTTACTACTCCTTCTTTCCGGAATCACAAGCCCGCCAGCACTGACGTACATAATAGGAATACTTATTGCCATCTTCCCCCTTTCTATTCCAATAACTATAATACTATGTGTGAAAGAATACAGGGATTTTTTCATTCCCAAGTGGGGACGCAACGATATGAATACAACTTCTGCTGCCAGATTTATTGCTACAACAACATTATCAAGACACTAAGACCGATACAAACAAGTGTTCATTGCTGATTGCAATTTGCACAGCATATCTTAATGTCGTGATGGTTCGGCAGGACTTTTTTCACATACGTTGCCGTTGAAATCTCTGATGTCACTGCTTTTTTAAGCCTTCTACACTCTCTCTGAGACTCTGTCTCAACTCACATTCCTTGTGAAGGGCTCCACAGTGACATGCCTAGAGGTATCTGATAAACGAATAAATAAATGTCAACTACCTGTCAATGAATTATTCATTTACACTGTTGAGTTGTGTGATGAGGAAACTAATCTACGAATGTTGAAGGGAACCGGCATGGATCTCATGATAATTCATCATCATTCATAGCGCGGCTGGATCCGCCTCTAAGTATATAGTCGTATAACAGTAGCATTCCTTACGGCGTGCCCCTTAGTGCGGGTATCTGTCTACTGACGTGATTATCTCAGGGTATGAACGTGATAGCAGCCCATATTTACTTATTTATTTATTTATTTGTTTATTTATTTGAACGCACTCGATGGCGCGCATTTACGAGAAAAAGCAGTGAACCTAAAACAGTAACAAAAGTTATGTGCGAAAAAATTAAATTAGTGAAGTACTTTAGAACCCTAAAAGAAACTAAAAGAAATTAACTAAATTTGCAGAAAACATTGAATCAAACAACATAAAACAACATAGCGCCCTCCGTAGATAGGACCCTTAAGCGAATTCCATGTTAACAGGCGTCAAGTAAATTAGAAGCCAGTTGAGAGGTAGCGCCGAACCCAACAGCTGCAGTGCTGACGCTCACCATCTCAATCATATAAGAGGAAGTGAGTGAACAGGAAAATAGCTGTGAGAAAAGCGTAAATAAAATAGGAGTGTGAATGAATAAAAATTTGCTAACATATGTGCATATGAGTTATCCTCTTATATAAATCATGGTAGTGCAACAAAATTTTCTAGAGCGCAGACGTAGGGGGAATAGCACGTGATCGCATGCGCTCGTCGTGAGACTCAGTTATAGACTGTGCCTCGCGAGGATGCGAAGCTGATGGGGCATTTGGCCGATGTTTCGTCATAGGTGCACAGACGTAGTGGAAGTCGGTGCTTTCGGGATTTCGCGGCGGGACCACCGTCTAGCAGTCTCGAGCCCTCCAGGCGAGACAATGTTTACAACGATTTGACGATGCGTAGCAGCAATGTACGGAGCAGAGTCGCCCCTCTGCTGGAACTTTGTTGCTGACTTAACTCATCTTTGGAACAGTAGACGATAACCACTGCGGAAGAAGTGTGCATACCATGGAGGATGTATCGAAGGATTCACTCGGTGCCATCACTTAGGATATGCTCCTCTCTTTGAGGTCCCTCGGCTATTATGCACCTCGAGGATCCGTCCGTTTTTAAGAAGTTCAATCAAATACACAGGATGAAGAACGCGTCATCATAAGCTGTCGTGACATTTTCTGAAACCAGTTGTGCAACTTGTGCAGTTGATCAAACTTCCAAAATATTTCCTAACTTTGTTCCATCACTTTCGAGATTTGCAAAGAGTGCGGCTGCAGTGATGACGAACAGATGAGCCGAGGCCCCGTAGTCCAGAACAACATCATGATGGGTGTCCACCGATCGAGAAAGAGTCCGCCGTGGCCCAATAGTGGAAAAACGGCAGGATACGGGTCCGTCGATGGAGAAGTGTTCCGCCATGGCCAAACACTGGGAAAATGGCAGGGTATGGGTCCATCGATGGAGAAAGGGTCCGCCGTGGCCTAGTACTGGTTGGAACGCCAGGATACGGGTCCATCGATGGAGATTGGGTCTGCTCTGGTGATAGTGTGACAAGCGCCAGGATACAGGTGCACTGATGCAGAATGCGCCCGTGGCTCAAATGTGGGGAATACACCAAGATTAAAAATAATAATCATTTTACACGTCTGCCGGTGGAGTAGGGGCACGCTAAGCGCTCATTCGTGTCTCAGTCGACCATCTCTTCTTCCTCTCTGTTGGCTCTTCATAACAGGTCCATAGGCATGTAAGAAAAGTGACAAAAAAAAGAGTAGGTATCATCAGTGCATTGGAAATTAGCTTTACATGTAGGTGCGGAGTTAAGAATTTGCAAGCAAGGCTAGGATGGGGAGAAGACTCGAAGGCTTGGCGAGGCGGCCAGACCCGTAGAGTATACGCAACTCTTGAGGAGAATTTCGCATCTGAGCTCAGCTAATGATTAGTTTTGCTTTTTTGCTGATTTTTAAGCATTTCACACGTGTGAAGCTTTTCTACCTGCCTCAAGTGGCTGCCCCACCCCACTTTCTAGCGTCCCGAAGGGGCGCTAGTATAATATATAAATTTTTGCATCTGTTCGAATATTGGAACGGGGGTTACCTTCCAATATTCGAACTTTTCTTTACCTTCCAATATTAGAAGTTTTCAAGGTTCTTGAATATATATGCACCGTCGACAATAATCCAACTGGCGTGCAAATAAAATGAACTATACTTCATTTAGCATAATTCTGGTTATCTCACATATCGCAATCACTATCTTATAATGACATTAATATTCACACATTATTTACACCCCATTCATTTATTTCAAACATTATTAATTGGTCACATATAAACATGTAATAGATTATATCTACATTTATTTATTTATTTATTTATTTATTTAATACGCTCAAAAGGCGCACCAAGAACTAAAATAACTAGACTAAACGAGAAAGTACTGCATCTTACCAAAAAAAATAAGTAGAAGCAGTGTGTCTATAAGTGGGACAGCGGGGATCAAGCATTATGATTTCGACGTTATAATAAATAAAGAATAATTAGCTGAAGACAAAGCAGATGTGGTAGTACTAGAAGGCCGAGGCTATGGAAATAAAATATAATCAATGCCAAGAGAAGCGTAAAGCGAGTGGAACTAATGTCAGGCCCCACATCAACCAGCAAGATGCCCTCGTCCATTAATAGGGTCATAGGAGCCACACCGGAAGTTCGACAAGCGGGTATACTGGTTAACCCCGCTCAACCGGTGGACTGGTGCCGACATATAGCCATACCCACGCTTGCTAGGCACGTTAAACGAACATGATAAGAAGAGCAAAGGTACACCACTTCTACCGAAGATCCAGCTGCTCCCGTAAGATGAAGACTAATGACGAAAAGTGTGCTTGATCCACGCCAAAAGAACAACTTCGTGAACAAAACAAACTCAAGACAACCATCAAAAACATTGCAGATCACTAGTACTGGTATTTGTCTAAGCAGACCTCAATTAAAGCACCAAGAAGGAAAACAACACATTTCTAGGGAATAACTAGAATGATTAATCATCTCCGAGGGTCTAACGAGCAGAAACACAGATCGCTGGATTGAAACCAAATCAAGAAGCTGACGTACCTAAACAGACTACAAAGTAAAATTGAGTGTCATCATTCGCAGAAATCAGGTATTACTAGCACTAGAAAGACGAAGAACTTGTGTGATGTTTAGCCGAAAAAGTTTCCTCTTGAATACCGAGCTATTTTTTGACTGAAGAAGTTCACCCGGTAACAAGTCAAACCATCTTGCAGTACGCCACATAAGCGAGTTAAAAAGTAGCGAGTGTTTTTTGCGCTGTATCTTAGCGTACTGCAAGTTAAACCTACCTGATCGTGTGCTGGCCGGTCTAAAGATCCAATACTTACTGGCTATCAAATTTGCCTCTTTTCTTAGTATGCGAAAACAAAAGGCAAGGTCATTGACTGCTCTTCTGTGTGCCAGAGTTTTCAAATTGAATAATTTCAAACGTTCTTCATAACTTGGTAAATCAGTGTATCTCGTCGCAGGAAATGCTCTCAGGAAAAGAATTCTCGTTAATGTTTGCTGTACTTTTTCAATTCTTGAGATATCTTTCTTGCGGGTCGGACTCCACAGTTGTGAGCAGTATTCTAAGTGCGGGCGAACATAGGCTTTGTACAAGCGAAGAATTATTTTGGCATCCTTTGTATGGATATTCCGGAAAATCAAGAAGAGAGCGGAGAAAGCTTTCTCAATCACATTATCTATATGGTCATTGAACGAAAGAGTTGAATTGAAAATGACGCCAAGATCTCTGACTGAGTCACATTTCTTAAGAAGAATGCCGTTAATTTCATATGAGAAGCTTGCTTCTTCACCAAGATGCATAACGCAACACTTATCCGCATTGATTGGTAAATTCCAAAATTACATAAATATACATTACAAATTAAATTACATAAACATCTATACAAGCCTATCTATTTAGCATAAATGCTAATACTTTAGCATCTAAATAAGGTTGCTATGTTTTTTACAGTATTTTCTATTCTCACAATTTATATGACTATAATTCCAATTTTATACAAAAATATATCAAATTTAAAAAAAAATTACACATTCAAGAAGTTTCTTCTACCTTACTGATGAGTGCAGGAAAAAACTTATTACAATGATTAGTTTTCGTATAAGGATAGTGCACGAAACGAAGACTAAACTGATCCTAAGTGATTTACATATAATAATTACCTCACACCCATGGGTATGAAGCCCTATGGGTAGCACCTGGGTATGAGACAACGTCACGTATAAGTAATCATCGGGTGCCATGTAAAGGGTAAACAAGTGAAGGCTACATTGGCACGTTTGTTATGAGCAATTCAATCACGAATCGAGCCCTGGACCATTCATAGGAATCTCAAGTATGGGAGTCAGGCAAGTACGAATCGTTTTCTTTTCACATCCGCACTTTTCTTCTCAGAACCCGAGAGCAAGAATGACGAATCAATTATTCCAGAAACTGTACTTATCCAGGTATTCCAGACGCTCTCTAGACCTAGTTCTGATCTAAAACTTCTAAGAAAATTTTGCCTAAACTTCGCCTGAGAAGGTTACATTCGAATTGGTTTTGCACCGCACTACCGTTTTCAAAGGGTTGAGATAGGTATACTGTAGGTACCGTATCTCACCAAATTCTCTCAAATTTAAGAACAAAACCTTTACATGGAAACCTCCCGGCAGAGGGTACTGCCCATAGACTTTGGAGAGTATTGTTTGCATTGAACAACAAGCCAACAAACGGCAACAGATCAAGCACGAATTCTTCAGGAGCGTTTCCATTAAGGACACCCGGTTAAGGGACTGACTGGGAAGATTTCCAGATAAAAATTGTATTTCTTCTTATTTCATCAGAAAGGTTGCCAGTTTTTATTTTTATACTGAAATTAACACAGAAAAAAATGAACGCCTTCAATGTTAATCTCCTTTAATCTTTAATAAAAAATATCATCATATATGCGTCGCACGCACGCGTCTTCGCAATGCTTCATAGTCATAAAGTTGTTAGGAGAAGGATGGCATCCGCCGTACCAAAATGGTTCACATTGCTTTCTTTTTCTGTTATATGTGAATCTGGAAGCATATCCACGTTCATATCCACGATGTTAACAAAGCGAATACGAAGCAGAGAGTACACACTCGTGAAAACCGCACCTTTTTATTCTGGCTAAGCAGCTTATTCCAGGTAAATGGGTTGGCGAATTGCACCTACTCGGACGCGAACAATAGGAAAGCACGATGCAAAGAAGTAGAAGCAGAATAATTTTCATCTGAAGTTGCCTGAAAAAATACAGCCTTGTTTGTTTGCGAGAGTCAATGGCTGGAAAACAGTAAAACATGTTTCAATCCTAGTAATCTTCGGGAATTGTAAAAATAGAATACTTGAAGCGAAAAATAAACCAGTCCTAAGCCCATATGCACTAACATCCCGCTCTGGAAAGGTAGGGGATCGGAGAAGCTGTGAAGTACTGAATTCGCTCTCAACAGTGTTCGTATATCTACTACCAGACCCCCACCCCCCATTGTCATGCGGGTAGGTGGAGGCGAAGGCTGTGATTGGCTGCCCCACCCACTTTCGCCGTCGCCACTGGATGATTTGGCACAAACAAGGTGAATCAAAGGAATGCCGATGACGAACGTATGCATGCCAGATGGGTTGCAAAAAAAAGTCATGCCAGAAGAATGCCAACATTTTGAAGCCAGCAGCTTGGAAACGTGATGGATGATGTTTTGATTTCGTAATCGATCGCATGACTCATCCAGGCGATCAGCGGTTGTACTGCTATCCCCGTTCTTGCCAATAGTAGCTGCTTTTCCGTGCTAACATGCGATAGTTTATCAACTGCAAGTACTTTTGGAGTCCAAATGAACAGAAATGAAGACCAGAGATAGAGTAGCAGCTCTCATTCCTTGAATTTCTCGACGAATTCATTGCTCAGGATCATGCGACGTCATTCGCGCCGCACTGAAGCTACAAGACTTCAAAGTCTGAACGAAAAGTGGCCTGTCCCAAAAGTAAGGGGCACACGGGTCCGAGAAAAAGCGAAGCTTTCGCTCGACCCTATATACATATACATATGTGAAGTGTTGGATTTCATGCGTTCTTTTTGATTGGTCACGAACAGATCTTCTGGAGGGAGGGACGCTCATCCACCTACGCTGAGCAGTCGCGGGGGAGCCTTCTGGAAATCCGGAAATTTTACATTCTTCAGAAACTCGCTATGGAATGTTTATTGTGTGGGTCCTAAATGGATAGGTTGCAGAATGCCTACTCAGCGCAGTGATGAGCTCATTTGCATCCCGCCCTCCAGAAGATCTTTTTGTTTCGTGGACATCTGAGAAGACGGTGATGCAATGTTCCATACGTATGTAGGTAATCCACGAAGAATTTCATACATAGAAGACCGTAGGAGCACCATTGGGAAGTAATAATTGACGACATTTCCGGTTCCCTTCTCTCTCCAGCGGAGGTGTTCGTGCATACGGGCCATAGTGTGTGCCGATAACCCACCTAATAAGAAGCAGCTGGAAACCAAAATGAGTGCTACCACTTTTTTATTGCAATAGACCTTATCAAATCTTATGAACTTTTATGAGCCTATCTATACTCAACACTCCTTGCTGGGAGCATACCAACTGCGCAGCAGGAGCATTGTACGAACAGCGATTTAGTACGTCGAATTCAAAGCCTTTGTCTGCCCCACCTGCTGTCATCCTCCTCTCAGTTGTTGTTGAAGCTTTCTTTTCCTTAGTAGTAACTGAGGAAGGATGGTAGCATTTGAAGGAAGAATAGCAGCAAGTAGGGAGGTGCCTAAGGACTTTGAACTCGACGTGTTACGCTATACAAGCTGTAATTGTGCGACAAAATTGTTAGAGAAGCTGGTAGGTACAAAACTCTCTCTGGGAAATGGGAAATTGAATGCAAGTCCGTGCTTCACCCTTAAATTGACTTCTTTAGCTTGTTAGTGTCGCACTGGTGTCCAATCCCTCGACTTTCTGCCTTCACATTAGACAAGGTGAGGTCTACCTCGCGGTGCTGACGAGTTCCCCGGGAACTAATTTTTGCACCAACATATTAACCTGTACATGGTAAAAGGAACGAGACGGTCAAGTAGGCAAAATTCCATTTTACGTTTTACAGCAAGATCTTTTCACTACATTAATAATTTCATTAGCATTATAATAGTTCTGAGAGGGTAGCACTTTATCTCTTGGTTCAATGGCTACGGTAAGTATATAGAATCCTACCCGACGACTTGTTCTTCCGTTGCTGCCATTGCATTTGTGCAAATATCCGCTGCACAAACCATGGGTGGCAGTCAAGACGTACGCCGCGGCGCGACCGTGCCGCGGGAGTATGCACCTCAAGTCTGGCCTGATCCTACAAATTCGACGTATTGAATGACATCGGTGGCTACCTCCTCGCATTTTGTTGGCTGCTGTAGCATTTATCTGTCCTATTCAAGCTTAGAAAACTTGTCCATCTCTCAGCAGAACCGCTGGATCCTTCGATGGATGCAGCCGCGACGCCTGCATAAATCGACCAATCATGGGTCAGCAGCGTACCTCTAGTCACGCACCCTTTCGGAGTCATTGACAGCTAGACGATCTGGTGAAGCAATCGGACCATCGTTTCGTTTTCGCTACTGCGATGCGAAAAGAATCAGTCAATTGCGTTAGCACTTAGCCCACGCTTGGCAAATGTGACACAGGTATGCTCGAAGACTCTATGAAAGAAATAATTCAGCGAAGAGATTGTCCGGCACCAAAAATAGATACCTATTTTTGATACAGGCACGGTCTTGTTATCTTAATTCATTCGGGTTGCGGCGTTTCTGAGCTGCATCAGTAATCCCCTGAGCAATTTCCGGAGTGGAATACTAACGATCCGTGTCATTTGTGCATGCAATTTCCGACTTACATTAGCTCATTCCAAATGTTCACATCACATCACGGCCATTCCTGCGCGTTTTACCATTTTCATCACTCAGAAAATGAAAAAAATGCAAAGGTATTTCGATTTTCTCCTCTTAGCTGATTCTCCTTTCCCATATTTTCGATAGTAATCATTAGTCACTGATTTTGCTTCATTTCGTCGCCCCTCCCACCCCGTACCCATTGGTTGAACTTGTGATACATCTCAAGACTCGTCACTTTTCTCCACTTTTACAATCACTCTAGTCGTTGTTAATTCAATTAAAATGACTTTAAAACTTTGCAATCTTTATGCTGACAATCTACCAGTAGTTATGAGAGCGAGAAAAAAATGCACTAATGACCCAAGAGAATTCTTAGTCCAAGTAGGTCAAGACCAGAGTTTTCTGGGATTGGCCTTCTACTGGAAATTTATTGAGTCAGTCAAAGTTAAAAAACAGCTTTTAGAGAAAATTCGCCCAACTTTTGCTAGCTATTTGTTCCTTCACGTCATAAATCTCTGTAGGAAAATCCAAATAATCTATGGGAATATCAGGGTTTTCTTTTAATAAAACCTCCCTCCACTGGGCATACAAGTGTCGTCGATCATGTTAGTTTCAGTCACCGCTTACTTCTGATGAGAGCGGTATGAAGTTAGTCCTCACAAACACGAGAACTGCCAGGATTTTGCCTAAGATGGATTTCCCTCCTATAATTATGTATAGGAACACAGACTTGGTTGAAAAATCAATCCATAAGACTGCAAGGAGTACTAGCTGTACAGAATTGTTGTCATAATTAGAAGAAAAAGGAGTATCAGAAAAGGAATGCAGTATAGTAAGAACTTGGAGACAGAGGGATTAAATACTGCAAACCAACCTTTGCATTCTTGGTGTGCCACAATGACATTCTCGAGATCCCTCAATGGAAAATGTCTTTTGTAGTTATCTGCAAAAACAGTTGGATGCAGTGCTACTGCTGTCCCTTTTCACTATTTCCATGGTAGAATTTGATTTAACGAGATCCAGATCGCTTTTAACGAGAACAAACACTCAAATGAGCATTTAGTCCAGTAAAAATCTATTTCAGGTCCCAAAGGAGAAAAGCAAATAATTGGACAAAACGTTCAAACAGCAATTTACAAACCATGATATTTGATGTATTCGCTCAATTATTCAAATTACGAAAAAATAGACATTACAAGGTCTCAAAAATTATAGACAATTGGGAGCCTAGAGCCTTTTGTTAACGTTGACAAGACAAGATAGAAAAACTTATCTCTGGTAATAAAGCTATTACAACATTGTACCTGAACTAATTTTCAGTGGACAGATGAATAGTTTTTGCTTGCCTTCACTTGATCACGTGCTTCTCGGTCCTACATTCTCCGTCCTAGTAGTGAAAATGAACCCCAGTCCACAGCTTCAATTTTTCTTCAATATTTCCCTTATATATCATTACTTATTCTTCGAATATTTTTCCTGGATTTTCTTAAGATAGTAACATAAAAGAGGTTTGGTCAAGCACTGTAGTGCAAGCTGGGAGGATCACCCTAATAGCAAAAAGTAAATCATTCGCCTTCGTAAAACTGTGATCGCGTAGAAAAGTAACTCTAGCCATTCAACTGGTAAAAAAACCCGACTTCGTGTTTAAAAATAAGAAACACGAGTTGAGAAAACAAGAAATAAGGCGCGTTTCGTCGCAGCCATCCTAACTTTACGCGCATGGATCAAATCTTTCATGGATCTGTTACTGTGTGAGAAGGAGAGCCTCTAAGCTCTAAGTCTAAGCACATCCTCCTTGATGATATATGTACTGGTAACTTCCCGACATATGTAAAATGGGTTGGCTGGTAATCCCTCGGGAGTGCGGAACCGCCTCATAGAACATCAAAAACTTCTCTAACAATCCTCCTCTATCCGTCTCGGTCTATACAACAAAGGGTGTTTTTATCAAAGTCGTACTTGCAGAGCTGAGGAAAATGCTCTCTTGTCGGCGCTTCCTGCTTTTAACTATATCAAATTTCTGGGCGTTTTTTCTAACCGTCACTGTTCCTTCCTCAATTATTTTTCGTAATGCTGCTTTACAGCAGTTAGTTGCACTACATCTGTCATACCACTCGTGCTAGAGCGACATCCTCTGTTTGAGCGTGGATTTGTCTACATATTATCCCGTACATAGAATAAAACCCTCGAACCCTTGGGGTTTTCTGAGGAATCATTTTCATATATTTCGCCTACTTCCGCACAACTCTCGTTCTTATGAGCTGGAAAAAAAAATCGATTCTTCCGGCTCAGAATTGTTCTCTTGATCTTTTTATCTAGCTAGCCAATCTTCTTGTCTCGGATTCCCTCTCTGTTGTTTTTCGTTCCTTATTCTTTGATAGATTCTAGTCCTTCATTCAAGGGGTTACAGTACTGGGGTTCATGAAACGACAGCGAAGCAGACCAACGATGGTTGGCGCGATTGGTTATCGCACAGGCTACGCAGCGGGTAGGGAAGGCGGGTAGGATAAGCAGGATTCTCAACCTGGTTTCGCTTGGCTCTGCGTCTATGAATCCTAGCCCAGATGTTTTATGGCCAGGTATGTGCAGCGTGTTAAACAGTACAACGCATCCTGATGACAATTCTGAAGTGCTCTGTATTTAGCGCGGAGGGTGTCCGAGGCATCGATATATGAAGGAATAGCCAATGAATATCAGTTTGGGGGATGCACTATAACTTGCATGCCATTCCTTTGTTTTTTTACTTATTTTTTCATTTAAATACATCCGAAAAAGCAGTAAAACAAGGACTAAATAGTAGTAGAGGACCAAAATAGGAGTCTTGTTCCTTACTCTCAGAAAATGTTCCCTCTTTGGGAATGACTCCCGCTCTTTCCTGTTGAACGAATGCCGAAGAATATACGGAACTGTTGGAAAAGTCAGAAGGAATGCAGTAGTACAGGGAAAAAGTGAACAGAAAAACCTTAGATTACTGCGCAACAAGCCCACATTTTTATAAATATCCTTTTTGAATTTTTATTAATAGTTTCCTGCAATAATCTCCTATTTCAAAGGCTTTTCCGCCGTTATCTTAACATTGTCACCTTAGCAGCTGCTCCGTCTTCATGAATAATGGCTACTGACAGAGGGCACAAAGTCCACGTATTCAAAGCCGTGGCTGTTACATAAATTGTACTCAACAGTTGTTATTCCTCCGGGATATTTTTCACTTGAACTTTTTTCTTCTGATTCTTTGGTTATGAGCCTTTGCCGCCTGTTTCCTCGAGATTTATTAGTCTCTCACTTATTCAATATCCATGGATCTCGTTTGGCCAAGCCACTAGTCTTGGGTCTTAGGTCAGTAGTCTTGAGACTATTGTGATCATTCATTCTTCTACAACTTTTCTTTCTTTGCCTTGTGATTCTTTGAGAATTTCAAGTTCTTTTTGCACACTTGTATCCCTAAGTAACTCTATGGAGCGGTTTCTAAAATAAGTCTATCTTTCACCTAACCCAATCTGTTGCTTACGTACTTAAGACAGATGACGCTATTTCGCTATTCTTACATGGATACTTTAACGAAATAACTCCCAGCCTTAAAATCGTTAGGAATCCACCTACGAACAGCTGGTGGGGGTGAACTTTCCCTGAATGTCTGTACTCCTGGTATAAAACTGTTCAGTTAGGGAAAACACGGCCTCCATTGCCATAGATAAGATATAACATACTTTTCTTTCGACGTTTCAACAAATGAAATTTGCCTTCAGTTTATGAAATTTATTCTTCCCTCAAGCCCTCACGTCACTCTAGAGTCTACATATTATTACTTGTTGACGTGCTTATTGTTCACGTTATTAGCCATATCCCTGTATGACATCACTCTTATTTGTTGGGGCAATCATAGGTGTTGAAGGAGAATGTCATGTTTTCAAGTAAGGTAAAGTGAATGTACCTAAAATCACCCATCCCCCACTTATCTCCACGCTTTTACCTGGGCCTGGATGCATCGGAGAGCTACCCAGGGTAAAAGTCATAACGTCCGTGCTAACGACAGGTGAATTTGTATGTTGTTAACACGTTTACCCTGGGTAATCTGAACGACGCATGCGGCCTGTGATGCTCATTTCAATTTTTTTCGTCTTTCTTGTTTGCTTATATGTAGTTATCCACGGTCTCCAAGTGATGGAAAAGTCGGGAAGAAGTCATTTACATCTGGTATTGTTCCAATTGTTGCCCTTCAAAATTGGCATTGTTCCAACTGCAACTCTGGAATTAGTGTTATTTGTGTTGTTTCGCGGAAGAATTGGCACCATTCCTATCGTTGCACTATGAATATGTCAGGAATAAGATTCACAAACACCACGATCTTGTTACTTGATTTGGCACTTCTCTCTGCTAGTTCCATGTCATAATAGTGATTCAACTACTTGCAAACAAAAAGGTTTGGTTTAAGCTAGGAGGAAATGGAATAGCTTTACCGTTCCAGTATCTATCTATGATCTTGGGAGCGAGAAAATTTTTTCGGCTTCTTGCCTATGGTTGAAAAAAAATGGTGCAGTTGTGGTGCTGTTCTCTTCCAGACAAGGAGAGGAATTGCTAATCGTTGTTATTTTTTGCGAAACCAGAAAACCAGAAGATCAAGAACCAGAAAAAAACCAAAAAAAAACCAGAAAACAAAAAAAAACCAGAAAACCAAAAGAAAAACAGAAACCGCAAAATCAGCGGGCCTACGTTAATTCGTCCATTTATTTCAACGTTCAAATATAAACCATACCCTTAATCACGTCAGGAGCGTTCTGTTAGTCTGAGGCACATTACACTGAATGTGTAAATGGAAAGCACTTGTTTAGTGCTAACAATGAAAACTGACTCAATCTCAATCTAACATGGCATTGACCTCGTATAGTGTAACTGCTTTATGTATATTCTGACGTTAGAGCACCTGGGGTCTTTAATTTTAGCTCTGGATGATATTTCCTCCTCTTGGTCGTGACTTAAGTCTTAAGCAGTTCGGTCTTGAGCCTAGATAACAAGAAATCCGGCTAGGATGGAGATTTACCCTATTATTCTGCTCGCTTTTTTTCAAATTTCACTTGAATTTTGAGAGGTGAGAAGCGTTTCTTCTTCATTTCTCTGGAAATACTTCCCAATTTTCCCCTCCCAGTCAGAATGTCTTCTTCATTTTTTCACACCCTCTATTTTAGTGAAATTCTTTTGGTTTTTTTTTGAGAATGCCAGCTGAAAGGTGCGCCTCAGACATACAGCCCCATTTTCTAGTGGCATTTTCCTAACAAGGAAGAAATGATCCATGGCTGGGAATTTTATCTTCCATTCCATACAAGTCGAGGAAGTTTTCCGTAAGCTAATTTTACATTCATGTACCATGACGAGTCAATTATCCATTCTAGAGGAAAATGAATAGTAACTGCCAGTTAATCCCACAATTTTTGCCCGGAGAAGAAATTTTTGAGAAGTGCTTTTATTTAGTTTACGGGAGCGAAGCTATGTATTATACTATTTTCAACGTCACTGTATTATAAGGTCCCCCTTCTGCGCCACTTATTTGGAATTACTCTGGCCTTGCTATTGTCATGACTATCCAATATGCTCTCACGTACTCTTTTCCAAGCCTGGTTCGTTATCAGTGGAGGAGATTTTCGGATTGAAATATCACTTATGACTGAGCTGCTGACATATGTGTAACAACTGCCAGTTTTTGTTTCTTTTTCTTCGTTTTGAAGATCGATTGCGCTTGTCGAGAAAGTTCAGATGCACCCTGCAGTCTGGATTTTCATGTCACCGAAATTAGTTTGAACAGGGGTCTTTCTACTGGAGAAAAACTTGATCTTGTTTGAGGTTTTTTAGCTATAAATTGTTCGAAACATGAAGATGCACAAAAATTACGTATCTATGCACCAGAGGTGAAGAGGACGCAGAAGTGTTTACTGGGCGGGGGAGGGGGTGCGGGCGCTTGGGAAAAAAAGGAGCGATGGCCAGAAAGAGTTGACAATCTGAAATTTCCTGAAAAAAATTGATGATGAAAGCTTGATAATGAAATAATAAATTCAAGTTGGCTGAAAAAGTATTATATTTCTAGAACATTCCCGTTTTCAATGGTGGTATAGTCCGTTTTAAAAGCGACGATAGGTGAGTACATATTTGTACCAATGATTTGCATTTCTCGCATATCTCTCCGAAAGCGGCACTATTTCTCGCGTTCTCTCTTTCTCTAATATCTCCACAACTATTTTCCCCAGTGAAACACACTATAGAGGGCATGCAATTATTTTCGAAATAAATTTCTTGAAAAAAAGGTGCTTTTTTATAGCTGAGCCTGTAAGCGTGACCATTGAGCGCTTAATAATTCTATAGGGGTTTTTTTTCTCAAAGAGTGATTATAGTCCTCAAAATACAATAAAATACCATCAACTATAAACTACGCTACAAACTTCTTGAACTTCTCTATACAATGCGAAAAAATTCCATTTATTGCTTCTTCTGCATCAGACTAATCCACTCCATCTTCCCCATCACGTGATTCTGATGCAAGCCGGAAGAGGGCATGTATTGTAACATCGCTCATAACTCATTCCCCTAGAAGTACAAGAACATTTGCTGCAAGGGAATGCCATTTTGGTAGCGCGGTCACGAGCAGGGCATACTAATCCGGACATTCTGTGGGAATCAGCATTTTCTTCAACAAAAATATTCCATTAACCTCTGCACTCGGTAGGTGCGCAAGGTCTTGAGGACGAGAGCTGGATGCTGGGACGCGTCTGACATCAGCATCAAAAATGTCATTTATTCAAGTAGGATAAAGGCAAGAGTTGTACGTGGGGATCACTCCAACGCGAGTGCGTCCTCTGGTTTTCTAGGATTTTACGGGTTAATGGCAGGTCTGAGGATGAAGTATTTTTTGATATTGCCTGGATTATTTTCTTATGAAGCGCTACGCTTGGTACATAGTCAGCAGTGAGCGAAAATCTTTTCGAAATAGTTCATTTTTAAATATTTGAAAAAAATGTACGAAGGTGCAGGAGCACTGTTGACAGACCACCAACAATTTCTAATTTCTATAATAATTTCTATAACTTCTAATCGGAAGATACGAGAAGGAAACAGCCGTACTGACAGGCCGATGGTCCCAGAAATGGTGAACCTGGCCGCAGAAGAAGCAGGAGCTGCTGAGGAAGCCTTGATCGCTTCTCTTCCTTTTTTCTATATTTACCTCCTGTGAGTGAAATCCCGAGATACAAAACTCTGGGGATATGTCCCAGGATGTGCTACAAATAAGTAAAATAATGTAAAACAAACTGCGCAAACTTCGAACTATATTTGAGCTCTTTCTGACAATATTATGTTTTGATGGTACAAAATCCATTTGTGTGTACAAGTTGTGGTTACAAAAACACCTTCTGAAGATATCTTGTAGCCACTACTACATTTCAATAAAGTGATCAACGCAATTCGTTATCCAACTGTGTTAATGGGTTCGGCAATAAGTTCAAGCGTTTTTCATATTGTTTTTCACTAGGGTTTTAACTCCATTTAATAGCACGTTATGAAACATTTTGTAGCTCCTGCTTTACTCTTTACAAATATTAGGCACGTGAAAAAGTTTCCGCCCTCTAGCGGTAAGTAGTTATAATAGTTAGTTATCCTTGCAAATGCTTTGTAAACGCTGCTTAACATCTGTCATCTGTTTGACAGCTGTCAATAATATTCAGAACACATTTGTTTTGATGTGCCTCAACATCGTTGTGTTTTACAGTGATAATCATGTTGAATTTGAGCCAAACAAGCATTTTTTTTTACCACAGTAACCCTACGGTACCTAATTTTCTGTCGCATGGAATGTAACCGCTCCGATTTGACTTGTACAAGTACCTCCGGCATCGCCTACTGCTCGACTTCAATCGTGGATCAAATGCGGTTCAAGCGGCTAATGACATCAACTACATGACACAATATAGTGCGTTCCACCAACGACAATAGTTGGGAAGACAGCAGAGAGATAAAGAACGCGGTAAAGTGTTCCGCACTTGGAGAGGAGTGAGAGAAAAGCAGGATGTCCGCACGGTTACTCAACTATCGTCGCTGTTGGAACAGACTATAGAGTTCGTTGTCCGCCCGGCTTTTGTGGCCCGGAATTTCCGATACTTGCACTTTGAGGAAAATTGAATTATCCACGAAACAAGGACAATAATCCTGTAGAGAAAAAAGAGAGCTTTGTAATGAATGCACGTCATACTTTTCATCTACGATACATAGGACCAAGTAAACATTAGATGTATTCGCTTTCGAAGATTCGATTCGGATTAATTTGAGAGTTTGAGTTTTCAGAAAAGCATCCTCGACGAACGGTGGTAAAGAGTTCAGAAGTTCCCCTTTTTCGAACGTTTGAAATTTTCCGATAAAGTCTTGAGCTAATAATTAAATTAATTAAGATGATTAATATCCATTCAGTTTAACGTATAGGTTCTATACACGTTCTGGAGAATCACATCACCATTTTCTATCAGTAATCACAGGCCATTCTTCCATTGAAAGAGCTCTACAATCCTAGGAATCCAGCGAATCAGCTTGATTTTTATAACGCTATCTACTTCTTTTGGTACAACGCGAATATTGTCAAAGTACTCCTGAAATCGGCGAGAAAACATCAGATTAGACGGACCATTAGATCACTGAGTCATAAAAGGGAGCAGAGAGTGACTTGTAACTGACGGGTTCCTGTTTTTCTTGTCTCTGAAATGGCCCTAGAGATTGAGAACTCCTTTAGGGTACCTCCTGAAGGGGTTCGACATACGTAGCTTTCTGCGACATCTCCCTGCATATTGAATTCAAATTAGCACTATGCACCCTCATTTCCTTTTTGATTACAGTCAGCAAAGGAGTGCTAGTAAATAGAACTCCCTCATTACTTAGAGCTCCAGGTATTCAACATTTTGATGCACTTTCAGGTGTGCAAGTTTATACTCGGTGACATCAATTAAGGTGTGGAGATATTTTCCCTTGTTTAATTAGAGCAAATCACGCGGACAGCATTAGCAACCGTAAACCGTAAGGGATTCTTTGGAAAACAGTGGTTAAAAATAATTTAGGAATTGCAAAAGTCCTTGCAATTGTCCTCTATCTTGCTAACACTACCTTATTGGTTCAGAGATCACAATGTCACCATAATTTTGCTTTCCAGAACCCTTGCACTTCACTGCATACTATGATAGATTTTCTGCTGTGCACTATTGAGCTGGAAAGCTTGGAGTATGAGCTATTATTTCTGGAGAAATTGTTTTAATTCTGGAGCAGTTGTTCGTCAGCTATTTCCGTTCCATCATTTACGTACTACTACTATAAATAACTACTTATGCCTTCATTTACCTGATATTGTCTTCTTTTGCTTAAAATTTGGTACAATAGTGGGTGTTCCATAAATGAGAGCGGCTGTTAAGAACAAAATGCAATTTCATAAGTTTTGCTTTTGTGTGCAAATGCTGTGATTTCTCCTACATGGGGTGATACCCATGAAGGGAAAACAAGCCACTTTCCTACGATGGTCATTGAAGTGTTTCCTAAAAGATCCTTTCCTATATCTTAGGCGCAAAGCGGACAACTGTTACCAGGGATTGCGTGACCAACTTAACCCTTGGTGAACAAATTCGTCAGAGGCACTGAGCGAACGGAATGCGGGACCTCAAGAACAGGAGTTCACCAACGCCGGGATGCATCGTTGGGATTACCCAGGGGTAAACGTGATGGCGCCCGTGTTAACGATGGGTAAATGCGTAGGGTGTTAACACTTTTACCCATGGTAATGGTAACGTCAACAATGCTCGCAGTCCCAAAACCGTTCTCCTTGAACGACTATCCGCTACTCAATGGAGCACGGCAAGTTACTTCGGTCATTTCACGGAGTTGCGGAGTTTGATATGGTAAGTATTAGTATGTTCATGAGGAAGTTAGCAATTTAAAAGGAAACTTTTCAAAATTTCAAAAAATTAAAAAACATTTACTCATATTGCTATGCATATTTTAACTCTGGATGCCCTAGATAAATACATAGCCCTTTGGGTGCTAGGTAACCAGCACACAATACCACAAAATAAATAGTAAATTCTGTGCTTTGATGACATCCCAAATAATCTATGACTCTGACATTTTCCAACGTAATGAAGACAGGATCTCCTCTGATATCAAAGGTGAAGGAAGCAGAGGACGCATTTTGTAGCATCACCTTTTGCATCACAATTGTGCCGTATAACGCCTAAACTTTGGCGTATTCTAACGCATCAAAGATGCTCTTTTGTATGCTATGCGAACGGTTTCCAAGCACCACCTACTTTAGAACTGCACAATGATGAAATCAGTTATGCAAAACAGTAACATCAGCATAAACAGGAAGAGAAAACTCAACACAATAACAGGATGTGGACATCCGTAAATAGTCTCTTTGTGACGTCTCTGAGGGAGAAGATGGCAATAGAACTGGAGGACAGCCCCATGGTTGATCATGCCTATTGCATGAGGCCCTAGTCTAGAGACTGAAGGGGTTAGGTTGGCGAATGATTATCCAGCGTTTTTTATACCTCCTCATTTTTAACCAGCTCAAATGCTCGATTTTTCCAAGTCTCGTTTTTAATTTTTTGCGTACAATTCAGCGTTCTTCTTCCGTTTCCAATCATGGGAATCAATCGCTTTTCAGTTTGCTTAAAGACTGGGATGTAAGCCTGTTTCGACCTCTATACCTAGACAAGCAACGTTTTCAAACCACTTCCGAAGCTCGCTGGTAGGGTAGGCGTGGCGGGTGAAAATGGGCAGGGAGACGGGTTCGTATCTAAAGTAAAGGGCGGGAAGGGAGGTAGATTTAGGTTAGTGAAGAGGGTCAAAAAGGTGATAATAATTGAAAAAAAGATGTCACATCTTCATCATTTCAACTCAAACTTGGCTATGTGACCAATCCACCGTATCCGAATCTTCCTTGACTTCTTCTGCTTTGAAGAATCCAATTAGTAGCTATACGAGACATTTTTTGCTCTCCTGCAGCGAATTCAATTGCAAAAAATCCGGTGGAGGATACTTTTTTTATTTCGCTCCAAATTACTCTTGCTTTGACCTTTGCGGACAGCATCATTTCGGATTATTCGTTTCATAATAAAGGAATGTGGTGTTCTTATTAATAATCGTTGCACTACACTCTATACCCTTAAGAGTGTATGGGTTGCAATGCTGCCAATGCCCGACCTCGGCGAGGTTGTCGTTGCTGGAATTTTCTATGAGCTTCGAAGCCGGCTCTGAACATGCAAAATACAAGCTTAGGTAAGAAGACATGACGAGACTAATCATCATAATTGCCGCTGAAGTCCTACCAGCAGCTTTAGAAGAGCAAGGACTTTGGACCGCTCAAGACCTAGAGTTGTGCTTTAGCGTTTCCCAGCTTATCACTGCCTGGCCCTCGAAAAACACGCAAGTTTTTGGAAATAGGCTGAGTAACCTCCAAATGAGTTCCACGAGGTTGTCGGAATAAAAAGACGGATATCGGCCAAATTTCTCCAAAAAAAAAATAGAAACGCTTGGTAATTATGCACCATGCTAATAAAGGAAGGGTACTAGGGGTGTCTGGCAACTCGTAACAAAATGCATACTATCAGATGTAGTTTGTGATGCTGATCTCAAATCCGTTTTTCTTACCTGCTGCGGAGCCCTCCATGAAGAGTTGCGTATTAAAATTTCGGCTTGTCTAGAAACCTGACTCTTGGGCCATTTTCTCTGGGAAATATGCGCGAAAAGTATTTCAATCCTGTCAACCATATGGAATTTATTAATACTTTCAAAACTTTTCTTGGTCCAGATAAGTTTCCACTATCTTTTGGCAGAATTTATCTAGGGAGGCAAATTTTGGCTGTTTTGGACAAGTCTTGTCTTGGAATCGTGCCACGTTACTCTTTACAGAAAGTTCCGCAGCAAAACAGAAAACGGATTTAAGACTAGCTTCACAAACTGTATATGACAGTGTTCATTTCCTCACAAATTGTTGTTGTTGGGAGTGTTGTTGGACCCCCTTGGTATAAAGATGTACTACCGTTCCGACCAGGGATGCGCATAGTACTGCATAGGGCAGGAAGTTCAGAGATTGGGAGATCTTCGTTTCAAACTCAGAAGTTCTGCGGGGTAAAAGCAGCATATAGCACATTTCTATATTTCAGTTTTGGATCTGTTGCTTGTTTTCGTTTCGTGCATTATCCTTATACGAAAACAAAGCTATTATAAGTTTCCTCCTGCATTCGTCATTAAGGTAATAGAAACTTGTGAAAAGCATAAGCCTTCTCATTGCCATAGCGTGCTGTACAGTCTGTGAGGCAAAGAAAGGAACATATTTACACCTGAGATTTGTTCCGGTGGAGGACTGCGAGACCTCTAAAGTGCACTTCCAAAAAACCCTCGAAAGCAACATATTTGCCTAGAGAAATGTCAGAGGCTACAAATCTCTTTAAGGGTAGTCAGTGTTGCCAGATTTAAGTAGCGTTTTCTATACGGTTCTATTTTCTTCGCCCGAGTGCCTCCATTTCCAATCTTATATGTAGTTTGAGCAGTTGTGTTGGTCTTACTATTGTTGCTCTTTTTTCTTTCTGTCCGCGGTTCTGTTGCATTACTTAGTATTCAATCAGTTCTGCACATCTTATTGTGATAAATAAATAAATGTAATGTACGGCTCCACATAACTCATTCACCTCAAATTCTTCAGAAATTCAGAAGTATAACGCTAGCATGACGACAGAACTCGGGAACTTTCAAACTTCCGGAACCACAGATCCGCTCATCCATAGTTCCAATCATTGCCTACTGTTTTTCCACGGCTTTGGCTACCCCTGTGTAGGCCAGCTTCGCCGGGAACGGCTGTGTTCGCGACATTTACGCTCCTCGGCATTGGACACTGATTCTGTGTTGCAGAATTCCTTTTTCAATTCGACGTTGTCCTCAGCTTGTACCATTTTCTAATTACCCACCACAATTAAAGACATGTCACTCAAAACACGTACTCAAAACAGTTCCTGGCTTTAAGCGGCTGCACTCCTTAATGGTGTATCGTCAATTATTTAATAGGATTAGGTGACAGAACATTCTATGCACTTTCTGTTTCAAGGAGCCTTTCCTGGTATGCGGTAGTTCCAATCAGTGCTTTCCCTATGGATCCTCAATGATGCGTTGTTTTCCTGCAATTCCGATAATTGAGTATTAGTCACACTTTTGGTTGCCCTCATTATTCTTGCTCGCGCATGAAATTTTAGCCGAAATTCACGCTGTATATGTGGTCTTGGATTGCATCTCTCGAAAGATCCTTGTGATTTTCACCCGCGTTACACACTCATTTACTGCTTTTTTTTATTATCTTTTATTATATTTATCCACAGCCACCCTTCGTGTAACTTTTCTGGTCCTAAGAAGGACAAATTCAAAAGTATTCCTCATTTTTTCCTTCATCTTGCATTTCATAGATGAATTCCTGCTCCTAATATTTTTGGACTGTCAGAGGAACAGGCGCAAAGATAAACATCCTTGTTGAAACGCCTGTGGTCCTATCTCTCATTCCTGTTCCTACCATGTAAAATTTAACTTAGACACCTCTGATGGACGCAAAGCGGCTCTAGTTGACGTAAAGCTATCACATGTGTCGCACCCGGTCCGAGCATCGGTGGTAGCACCCGAACCGGATACGACAAAAGAGGGTTTTACCTGAGCCCACAACGCTACTGGAGGGTAGTACCGCAGCGCACTGAAGCAGTGGGCTCGCAAGCCAGCGGGCAAAGTGATGAAGGCCTACTACCCTAGGCGAGCGGCAAGCGGGCGCGGGCAAGAGCTTAGCGAACTTAGCGTATTGCGACTTCTCTAAGATCCAAACGATCCGACCATTTCTGGATCCTGTCCCTTCCCAACATGACACAACTAGTTTCATCAATCGGACATCATGAGATATTCAATGTCTACTTCATATCTTTCCAAGATCTTAACACAAGGTAACTAGCCACCTTCATGATCCCCATCAAATATGACATCAATACAATAGGAAGGCTATAACCACAAGATGGAATAGGGTTAAGTCATAAGCGGCCCGATGGACACGCGCGGCACTGCAGGATCTTCAGCGGCTCGACATGGACTTCAGATGGCGTCGTCTGGAGGCGGACGACATCTTCGAACAGCGGATTGCATCATCATCATCGGCAGGACTTCTGGGCCATTGCGGCAGCGTGGAGATCGATCGATGGAGCGAGTGACGGTGAGTGACAGCGAGGACGATGACTGAACCCGATCGAACGCTAGGGTTCTTTATATAGTGCTGCCGGCGTGGGAACGGTACCGCAGGGCACAGGCGGCATGAGAAAGTACCGTAACCCATGGGAGCGCGCTGGCCACGCAAGGGGATTTGAACCGGTAAAAGGACGTCGGCCCAATGCTTCCCAGCTTGCTGGCGTTCAGACCGGAAGGTAACATCGTCGGTCGAAGGAGTCCTGGGAATGGAAGTCGTGCGACAGTCACGACAACATGTATTGAGCAGGTGGAAAGAGGGGACCAAAATGCTCAAACATTCTCACGTATTCCAAGAATATGCATAGTTCATTGTGACTCATCCTCGAATTAATGAGACACTTCCTATGTATACTTTCTTCTAGGAATTTACATATCACATTTAAAATTTAAAATTCGTGAAAATCTGAAACGGATTATAGAATATGTAATATAGAAATGAGTGTACTTTCTCTGAGCGACTCATCTCCGTCAGTGATGGCAATAGGTGACAAGGAGAGCAAGATTCGTCCATTATATGTGGATGAGCGGGAGCCTTTCCTGGTATGTTCATGAATCCCTTGACAACATGATTTACCTCTCTTTGGCGTTCTGGCTACTTGTGCGGGATTCGTATCCTGCCAGGCAGCGCCTTCACCAGTCCTCATGAAAAATCCTCTATGAAAGAATGCGTCGGACATGGGCCAACACATCAAGCATAAATCTCCGGCAAAGGTCTCCCATAAAGATTCGCTCAGGACCGGATAGATGGAAATGGGACAAATTGTCCTTTATTGAGTCGGTATTACGAGAGTTTTTATAAGCTAAGCTTACAATCCAACAAGGAACCTGCATAAATGGCATAGACAATTCAAGATGACATATATATATATATATTGTAGGGCGACTACGTAAGGCTTTGACGATGTCAAAAAGGCGGCATTTACACTGCGGAACAAAAGTATTTCCTTGATTTACGTGATAATTGCGGGTTCTATGTAGAAAATGTCTACCTGCTCCTTTTTCTTTTTTGAGCTCAAACCGCAAATGAGAGGATGCATGGAATTTAACACTTCCTTCTTCGATAATACATCACCTAACTATCAAATGCTGTCATTTTCTGCAGAAAATTCATTCTTTTTCAGATTAAACTCTTTGGCACTGTACCAGTATGCAGTACAAGTCCAATCTTGCGATAAAAACGTAATAAATAAAATTACCGTTGTAAATATGTAAAATATAAGAACTATAAAAATAATGAATGAAGTTGTCGTTATTATGGAGAGATTTTATATTAAAAGACTGAGAAACTTACAGAAGGCTGTTGTCTATTTCCCCTTTTTGTCCCTTCTTCAATCTACGGGTAAATAAATTTAGTTCTCCCGGGAACTGGAAAGTCGTGACGAGGAAGAGCTTTCTCTCTAAAAGAGTTTTCGATGATGTTTTTCTCTCGGAAAAATTAACTCACCTACAACGGTTCTAGAAATTTTAGAAATATTGGGATCTCTCTATTCATAGAGAACTGGAAATGTTCTCAGGAAATTTTCCCTAATTCCTGAGGAAAATGGCCATTTGCAAAATTCAAGCAGAGTTCGGAAATATGTTGGAATACTGGTAGAGCAGGAGCTTTCTACGAAATCAGAGACGCCTTCTACATTTCCTAGAAAAAACCCTCGAAAATTCTCCTGAGAATCAGAAAAGAGTCGTCCAAAAGTTTCAATATTGTACAGTATTCCTGCGCTGAGGTTATTTTTTTGCTATACTCAGTCTACTTTCCGTTCGCTCTTTAGACGATCTCTAAGGGTACATTGACCCAGCTCCGTGGTAATGTTAAACGTTCTAGAACACTGCAAAATTGTAGGTGTTTAGCTAGCTAAAGGCTACAATTATACTTCTTTCCCTCAAGCTCAAAGTGCATCTACTACTCAAATGAGAAAACAAGTTGAATGTGATCTGACTACGAATTATTTCCTACTAAACTTTTCATCTAGCTCTGCGCATATAAATGAGAATTGATGAAGCTGCCCGGCACATTCCAGTCTACTTCGTAAACTGTTCCGCGAAAAAATTAGCCATATTCCTCGTAGATATTGCTGATCCTAGGAAAAGTGGCATTCGGTCTAATCTAAAACGCAATTTGTGGATTCAAATGAAATAAAATTTTCCTCAATTACCGACCCAAATATGATTTAGCTACCATTAATTACTGCTTAGTGTACATTGCGTGTTCGCTGTGTAGTACCAGCTTTTTTAACGTTCGATTGGGTTTTGGTTTTGCTCACTTCCGATTTTCACAGCGTTTGTGTGACATAAGAGTAAAATATAAATAAATAAATAGTTTGTTTGTCAAAGCAGGTATTCTCATGAGTATACACCGTCGGTCTGTATTTAGTTTCTAGAGGAAGTGTGAGGAACGCGACGGTAAAGGACCAAATTTTTTTTGTAACTCAAGAGAAAAACACTTTTTTTGTAACTCAAGAGAAAAACACTATGTCCCCCACTAATTAGAAACTACGTGGAGTTGAAGAAATCATATGTTGTATACTTGACAAGAAGTGTTAATCAGGCGAATTTTAACCGCGGAACACCTGGACTTGGAACAATTTTATTTTTTGCCTGTGAAAACGCTGGCCACCATCAAGAATTCAAAGTTCACATTACTATAAATTCACATGCTGAGAGCTCTTTTGAGCTTTTGGTCAGGGGAATAAAAGCCGACGCTATGAAATTGACTGGTTAATAAGTGTCTGTATTTAGAAACGGAGCCACAAATACAATTATAAACTGAAATGTGAGGTTTATTGTTTTGTAGTTTGTGTAGAACCCATGTAGCGCTCATCTTGCTCAACCATATGTATGTAGCACACGTGCAGGACTATGTTGAGTGATATGTATTATAAAATATGTACTAGGGGCTAGACGTACGTACATAAAAGGCTTGTGTTGGTGCTTACGTTGTCTTTGCTAACACATACACATTCGTAATGAATTTCCCAAGAATTCCGAGTTTTTTTTTCTTGTCTGCTGGAAGGTTTATTCTCATCATTTGTTCTTGAATTCTTTCAGGTTTTTCCATTTTCATATGTGTAGGAACCCAGTCACATCCCTCTATTATATGTATTTTCACCATAATTTCTTCTCTCTTCTGAAGATTTAAACGTTTTTTTTTCGGTAAAACTTTCAGAGGACACATTTCGGGTTCCCATTCAGACTTCCGTGATTGCTTTACTTCAATATTTACCCAGTTGATGTCGGCGTGTTTCTACGCCGTCAGCCTTCTTGAATGCTTTGTTAAACCCGATTCAGTGTAGTTATTCCTTCATTTCTATCTGCCTAGTTTCAACGATGGTTCAGAACGACCATTCATGTGGTGTTCTCCATAAATGCTCCATGAAAATTTAGGTTAAACAGAATCAAGTACTTTGGTTCCTATTTATCCCAAGCACTGCGTGGAATCTGAACTCACTGATGTTAGTGGCGGTGGATATGAGTTCTTGGGATCTGTCACTGCTGTCAATTTTGTTTGTCTTTTTTGGTATACCTCGAGTGCAGGTAATAAAGCCGATGTGGCCTGAAGGTGTTCTACTCGGGTGCAAACTTTTAACTGGAAACCGAGAGATCATCGCAAAAATCCAGGGGTGTTGACGTTCCTAGAAGAATTCGTGAAAACTTTGACGAGTTCAGCGAGTCCAGAAATTTCAAATGGAATTCCTTGAAGTAGTACTAGAATCTTGCTGGAGAGGGGACTTTCCAGGAGTTTGGAGAAAATCTGCAGACTTTCTTAGGAGATTCTCTAGACTTCTTCAGAGTTCTGGTCAGCATCAGGATTATCAGAAAAATCTGGACCAAATAAGTTGGCTTAGGATGCAAAGAACGACTGGTAATGTTGTGAATGACAATGATGGGCACCTTTTCACCGGAAGTTTGAGTCGAAGCAGGTGCGAATTATCAGAATGACGTCGCTGTAAGAACGTCACTGTAAAAACGCTGTCAAACAATTGAGGAACACACTGAAGGCAATACTGCGAGTACTGAAAACGTCCCTATGGATTGCATCACAACAATATTACAAGCCTAAAAGTGTGCATGAGCTGAGCTCTGCTATTTGTTAAAACGTGAGACGCCTTATCACAAGGGCATGGAGCGGTTTACCCGGAGATTTTCTGATGTTATGTTCTCCAAATTATCAAGTTAATAAGTGTATTACTAAGTTACTAAGTCGCCAGTATTTTAGAATAAGTGTTCGAGTTCTATAGTTCTACCTGAATGCTGCGAGGAGAAGGGGGGGGGGGCGTTTTTTTACCGCACCCTGTATGATGCGTGCACTCGGAAGTGGCACGAAATATCACGGATAGATATCACAGAATACAAGTAAGACACATGATGATCCTAACAAAGGGAATGTCATGGCTGCTGCACTCGACATTCAGCAGATTAAGCATTGTATTGTAACAAAGTTCTTATGAGTAATTTGCAACATTTTGCGAGCTTATTGCTAAGAACAATCCAGAGGTACTTTACTTAATAGCTGCTCCTATTGTTCTATGCAATTTGTTGTGCAAGCAACGGCATACGAATGCTCTTCGAAATGTTTCCAAGGAAACAAAGAAAGGAAGGAATCGAGAGAGAGAGAGAAATAATTTGTTTTCTTGAAAGTAACGTCGAAAAACGTGCAAATTACTGTTCATCACAATGGTTATTATATGCTCATCCTTAGTATTGTATGTGATTTGTGTCTTATTGTATATGATTTTTGTCTATCTTATTTAATTCCATTTATTCATTCGTTATCAAGTAAATAAAACTAAACTACTGCAACTACTACAGTGACGACAGTTGAGTATTCGTGCTTGACGCCTCTTCTTCTCACCACCCTCCAGTTACAGCGCAATCTCTTGTGTTCTTACTATCTTTGCTTTTCTCCGACCATTTTTCCCTATAGAACAGACTATATTAGCCTGTCTTTTTCCCTATACATGAGCGCTTCCGGAGAGAGGAAGGTCTTGTTTTGCTGAGAAGTTGAGGGGGAAGATTTTGCACATATCTCCAAGGGTGAATGGGAAGAGCCCCGTTCTGAAACGCTGGACCTCTCTCTTCCAATGGAAAACTTGTTTATTTGTTTGCTTGTTCTACTCATTAGCTGTTAAATTGTTTTATTTATTTATTTGCTCATTTGCTTACTCATTTATTTATGGGATACAAATGAATCTTTCTGTTTATTTGTCGGTTTGAACTCTCCAACAAAGTACATCCTTTCAATAATTTCAAAAAGTACAATTGCACCAACCTCACCTACACTTACAATTCCAGTACTGTCACAATGCAGCAATCATGTTCCTAGCCGAATTATCTACTGTTTAACTCAGAACACACATTTTGTTTACACAGTAAGTCTGGCTGTTGGATTGCTAGGGGTGGGAATACCTAGCAGAACCAATACCCAAAGTCAGATTTCTCACGAAAATACCTTTCGTGAGAAGTGACGCCTCCCAGCGCTCATTTACCAAGTCGGATTCTGGCTTTCAAAACGGACATCTTTCATAGCAAACATTGCTATTACAACTACTTTGCTAGGGCCAAAATGCTGCGTGGCAAATCTTGAATTTTCGTGTGCAAATTAATCTAATTCCACTAGCTTTTCTTATAAAATACTTCATGCCGCATATTAATTGTTCCTTGGAGCACTTCCTCGTAACTGCTGCCTGTGTTCACATGTTGTTTGGTTCTAACAATTCGTTTTCGACAGAATGGTTCCTTTAACTATCGCCTGTTTGTTTTTGTTTTTGCTTTTATCCTGTTCTGTTTTATGCACTAACCACAGTTCACATCTTGGCGTGCCCTAGAGGCGCATTTTAATAAATAAATAAATGCTTCGACGTAAATGTAATTCGTGTTATTCGACTCAGCAGGATGCAACAGGAACGAAAACAGACCACGTCATTCTCAGCCTCCGTATGTCCACAAGAGCAGTGGAGGTCCACCGTTTTTTTTTCGTTCTCGCAGATGAAAAAAAAATTCCTTTAGGTCCTAACTCCTGCTAGGTTAGTGTGTAAGTATCAAGGGTTTTTCGAGTCTGTTTTTCTCCTTTCGACACTGACGCTCCAAATATTTTTTTTTCTCCGCGAACACTAAAGAAAGCAAAATACCCCTACTACTAGTTTGGTAGACAAATGTCCACTGAATGTTCTTCATTTCGGGTGCACTTTACTCTACGAATTTGAGGACGCAAGGGTGGCAAAGTACCGTAGTAGTCACATGGCGATATTAACTAGGTTTCCAGGAATCCATTCCCATATAGTAATGAAGCAATAAATCAAGCTTCAACGGCAATTCTGTCCACTAGTTTTCGAAGCTTGCATCACGGAAATGCAGCAATCCTTCCTCCCCACCCCCCCCCCCCCCTTCGCGTCCCATCTCCTCAGAGTCATTATTGATAACTCTGTTAAGAAAAAATCTCCGGGAGCTGCTGATCACAACGGCACACGTAATTTCGTGCAAAACCACCGTAAAACCGTTTTCGAGCCATAATTCTTGGAAAAGCTTGTGGGCGGAGCTGAGAGGCGGGGCAAAAGTGGGAGGACGAGCCTTCTCACTAGTGCACCCCCGCAAGCGCACCTTCTTGTGCTCATCCTGGTAGTTCCACATCAACCACTTCCTAATAGGAAGTTGCCTTGCTGGTCGCTCCAGCAAGGGAGCACGTGATACGAAAATCTCGCAGTCGTGCCTTAGTCCCGCCCACGAGCTCCCCAAAACTTATGGCTCGAAAAGTGGCTCTTCTGCAGTTTTGTGCGGAGTCAATTATATTTTTGTGATCTGGAGCTCTTGCAGATTTCTCCGGTGTAAAAAAATCCTAAAAACAATTCTGAGGTGGGACGGTACCTGGCTCCTTTACTGGACGCCTCTCCTACATCGCAGATTCACTACTTTGCGATTCACACTTTCTCGAAGTTATATGGCATAGTAAATTCAGTACGAAAACGAACAAACAAGCGCTTTCTTACTAATTGAATAATTAGAATATTTTTATGGGAAAAATTAATCGGCACGCAAATTTCGTTAAGAAAAGAAAGGGCAGGAAAAAAATGCTCGGTTATCATGCACTAACGTCAATGAGGATTGTAGCAAACGTTGGAACAAAAGATAAGTAACAAAAAAACAAAAAAAAATTAATTGTTCGTAGGTGCACTATAACAAAGGGACGGGAAAACTGTCGCGACTTTTTTTTAGCGAAGGGCACATTACGTGGAAGTGACACTCTTTCACTTTAGGATACGAAAACTCTTGAGAATATTGCTCATAACGAAAGATTTTCAAAAGTTTTCAGACTCTCAAAGCGTGTCTGTAGCTGGTTTTGTTCGCTTTTGTTTATTCTTTTGTTTTCAACATAAATTTTGTGTCATTTTTTCATCATTTCCTCACTATTTTTATCCAAAAACGATTTCAATAGAGTCTGTTCGTCTCCCTCTCACTCTCAATTCTTCTTCCTTCCCCCTCCTCCCACCTCCCTCCCCAGGAAAAATGCACAATAATTCAGGTCGTCACACTTCCGAATCTACAATCCCTACTTCCCACTTCCTCTATAAATATGTAGAATTCCGAGGTTGTTTTCAACTTTCGAGCCACATCTTCCCACTCCTAACAGTCTCGGTTTGACTCCTATTTCCGCTCAGATTTGGAATTTCGTGGGAATTTAATTAGTTCTGGACTCAATTCCCAGACAGAAATTCATCATTTTCACAAGTGGTTTTGCAGCTCTGCTGGTCTTTCATTAAGATTCTCATACGAATTGTCTGTCGACTGTATGCACGTGCTGTACGTACTGCTTCACCCTCCTTTATTTCTTGATCTCTTACCTCCTTCCCCATTTTCCGTAACAAGGCCACAAGAGGGTGTAAAATGTGGTTATCTGTACATGATTACTACTGCCACATACCACGAGCTTAATCAACGTTTTTCCTCGTCTATAGTGTTTTTTATTCTTCCTTTCTTGATCTTTAATTTATTCCTTCAATCCAAAAAAACGTATATGACTATTGCAGTTTTTTCTTCGTACGTGCAATTGCGACATTTTTTTAGCAAATATAAGGCATTAAGTACGAGAATTTTGTGGTTCAGAGATCAATTCTCCAAAAGGGTTCAAAATTCAAAATTAGTTCGTTTTCCTGTTCTAAATTTGTATTTTTCACAGTATTCCACCTACAATGAGAAGAAGGGGGAAGAGGGTGTGACTTTACCGCCTTAGGACTTTACCGCTGGGGGATTTATCTGTTCGTTCGGATATTTGGCAAAGAGGCGCACTATCCTACACCTAGGCCCTCAAAAACTGGGTGTGTATCATCGTGAGTGGAAATGGGGCGTGAGCAAGCTACTGTGATTGGCTCATTAATTCAATGAGCCAATCACGGTTACCTGATAACGCACATTTCCCCTCACATGATACACAGTCTCAGAAACTACAAAATTTTGTTTTTCTAAGATGCTTAGCATGCTGGGGTCACACACATGTCTGAGATTACCCAGGGTAAATATATTGACACCACGCAATTTTACTTATCTTACCAAGAGCTTTACCCTGGTCTGAATGGTGCATCCAGGCCCTGGTCAAGGTTTCTACCCAGTGTCATTAGGTGTGATTTATCGCACTGGCAAACTTCCTGGGACACACGGTGGCCAAATTGTGCGAGTGGTGATCAACTAACCGAAGGTTAGTTGGTTGCGATAGACTTCTCAGCATTGCTTTTATAACAGGATCTGGATGCATCCTTGAGATTGGCCAGGGTAAACGTCTTGATGCCCGCGTTGACGGTGGGTGGATTTATGTGGTGTATGTACATATGTTTACCCTGCGTAATCTCAGTTAGGCATGCGGCCTCTGATGGCCTCTCCCAGCCAAGATCCCTCCATTCTAGTGAAACCATCGATTCTTGTTGGCGCTTCAGCACACAGGTATGGGGCAGCATAATAGAAGGAGGAAACACGCTCGAAAAAGATGATACTGCCATAGAATGAATAGAGATCGTAATAGCCGGAAGTTGCCTCAGGTGATGTTACACAGCAAAGGGGGTGGGTTAAAAACCATGGCCGGAATAATGGTTAATTCCGCAGGAAAAAACCCTCATGCATTCTGCTCACTTCCTATGCATCAATGAAGCGGAATATGTAATGCAAAAACCAAGAAGTACATCAGCACATAAAACTTGTTCCCTCTTCATCATCAGACTGTTAGAACTTCCTGATTACCTATACTCATAGGTACACGCATCTCTCACTCAACTGCGCAGTATATTACTCTAATTACAAGTTTCACCTCTTTCTTTGTTCCACTTCCCCACATACATCGTCGGTTTTGAGCTTGAACACTTCTGAGCACATGACCATGTCCTTAATTGAACTAAGTCCATGATAAGATTTACTTAGAACCTGTGGTTTATTGAGTCCAGACAAAAACAGCTGCGAATATTCAATACAGGATAAATTGGCCTACTGGGAATGATTGTTCTATGCTGCCCTGAGTTAGTTATGGAATTCATTTATTGGGCCATGAGCCAAGGAAATTCTTTTATTATATTGCATGGAATCCCTAATGTAATGAGCCAGCAACTCATTACATTAGGGATTCCATGCAATATAATAAAAGAATTTCCTTGGGGCACACTAAAACCCCCAATACTTATCCAAAGTGAGGCCTTGACTTGGGATTGTAGCGAGGCCACGCCCTTGCTACAATTCGAAAGCTACATCTATTGCTAGATTTGCACCAGTGTCTTTGCGGTTCCGCTGCACTTCACGCGAGGTACACGTGAACTAGTCAGCGTCATCGATTCCGATACCTATTGATTTTTGGTGGAGCATCGCTGGTTTCGTCGCAGCGTCACCGATAATCGATACATACCAAAATCGATGTCGCCAAAACGGTTTTTTTTGTTTATACTTCTTTTCTTTTAATATGCTATTTCCTACGCAGTTGTGCACCTACCTAGAAGTAATAAGTTCGCGTTTGGATCAAATAAGAGCGAAGAATTAGTAAATTCGCTTTGAAAACACCATATTTCCACTTTCGTGATTGCTTTGGATGAACTTCAAAGAAATTTTTCGGGAAAATGCTCACAAATTCGTTAGACTTACAGATTTTCAAAGGTTGGAGTATTATTAGGCTACTCTAATACTTCGGCATCCATTGGACATTGGATGAGTTGTCCTGATTAACAGAGTGAGAGATTTTGTATGAGATGAGTGAACTATTCTGCCTTTCTCATGAGCACGACGAGGACAACTGAACAGCAGTAGCATCAATGAGCTACTAGTAGGCGTGGTCTTCCTGCAAGTTTCAGGTGCAGAATGCCATTTCAGGGTGAGTGAGGCGGTGCAACTCGTACAGTCGGGTCCGGCAGCCACTGCAAATGGGCGCCGGCGGGCGCCTGCCGCCGCCACCCTTCGGCACCCCGGTATTAATGAGCTATAAATCACTCGAGCTTGGGAGAAAACGAAGAAAAATACAATTTTAGTCCATAGTAGATAGAGTGCAGTGGATATGTCAAGGCTATAAAGCAGGGGACCACTTTCACAACTTTCACGTTTTTTCATTTTTGTGATTTTCATAGGGAAAGATTTCTGAACACACAATAAGCGAAGCCAACTCTTCCATTTTCTGCTATAGTACACTGCTTCGCGAATACAAAAATGGCCGTTATTCTTCTATAGATGGAAACAGTACTTCAGTTATCTCTTCTGAATAATAAAGCTCATCCAATTCGGGATCCTCAGAAATAATTGAAATCCGTATAAACTGTTCCATAAAGATTGCGAAGTAGTTCTACAGCTATATCTTCTATCTTCTATCTGTATTTATCTTTCGTGGAGCACTACTTTACGGCGAACTTACCCTCTCCCGGTTTCCCTCAACTTTGAAGAAGTGGTTTTTCACTGTTACTTACACTATTACTATTACTTACACTTACACTTATCGTAGTTTGTCTTCGAAATTTATGCAAAACGTTGCCGGATGCCTTCCTGGACTACCCGAAGGAGATCACGGGGGACGTTCCAAGCAGTGAACCCCAAACACTGCGATACTTAACTCTGGATCTCCAACGGAGTGGAACCAGCGACAGGGACAGATTGCAATCTGCCACTCAAACCACTGAGCCATCCGGGCTACTTTTTATGTTGGAGTTTGTTAGATAACTGCAGCAGTCGTAGGCAGCATACTATATGTATTTGCAAAACGGGGCACAGGGCAGGATTCGATCCCCTGACCACCACAACGTCGATCATTCGCTCAACCCACTGAGCTATGCGCGCACGCGATGCAACATACAAATGGTGTCCAATCTTACTTACACTTACACTTATCGTAGTTTATCTTAGAAATTTAGGTGAAAAGGGAGTTGGGTGGGGCCACTCCTGTGAAGCCTAAGCCTAAGCCTTAAACCCATTCTTAAGCATAGGGTTAGGCTTATCTACCCTGTCTACTATGGACTAAAATTGTATTTTTCTTCGCTTTCTCCCAAGCTCGAGTGATTTATAGCCCATTAATACCGGGGCGCGGCCACTGCAAACGGGTGGCGGCGGCCGGCGCCCGCCGGCGCCCATTTGCAGTGGCTGCCGGACCGGACTGTACTTGCTGCAAGTTCAATGTTATTGGGACCAGTGGATGGCATGACATTGCAAGATAGTTGAACGAATTTTTGAATATTTTTGAATATACTTTAACTAATATTTGAATATTTGAACACGCAATTTATTCGAATCCCTCAGTTTTTGGGAAGATCAATGTCATGCTGGTGTATGGCATGTCAATAACATTTTAAATCGATTGAGCTATAAGAGCTATAATGCGGTGTTAGTTAGCAGGTGACCAATAACAGGCTTCCTGGACTGCCCACTTTACATCTAGAACGTTCCCGGGACGGTTGGAATCCACCGACCCTCCCAAAATGGACGAGTTCTCCGGATACATTGTTCGGGGGGGCTCAAAGACAAGTAATGCCTGAGGTCATAAAATTTCCCGCATTTATTATCCTAGAACTCCTCTGTTCTGGATAGGCGGGAAATTTGGAAACATCTCGGAAACGTTCACAAATCCCAGTCCTTGCAGCATTCTCCTGCAGAAATGCATAGCTCTCTCCCTCTTTACTTTTTCTTACACTATTTTTTCTTCATCTTCTTAACACACATAAGAAAATAAATGTACTCGAATGGTTTTTGTAGTTCTGGTCTGTATTTCAATCTGCAGATGGTAATTCATTCCACTCTCAATTTCCACGTGCAATCTCGTCCCCATTGTTGCCTACTTGTCAGTCTGTGCGTTATCGACAATACATTGTAGTAATTCCCCTGATTTAGAGGTTTTCTCGCGTGAAACATTCGTTAGGCGGTCGCCGGTGATTCAATTACAAGTACACACCATACTCCTTCACAACTAACAAGCTGGCGTTTACCAGGATACAGTGTCCGCGTTGTGCGCATGGCCACAGATCGTGAAATGATCCGGTCGTTCACACTTTGCGCTCAGGCGATCAGCGCCGTAGCGCTGGTGATCAATGCCTTTCTCATTGTGATCTACTTCAAATGCCCACTCAAGAGGGTTCGTGGATATCGGTATTTCTTCCTGATGACTGCTATACAGGACACATTACTGGCACTGTGCTGCTTATTTTTGACACCGGTGAGTTTTTTCTTTGCCTTTTTCCTTCTGATAATTTTTTGAATGTATTAAAACTAAACCTGACAAACCCCAAGGCAAGAAAAATTGTAAAACAAAAAAAACTTTAACGTAACGCATGGGTAAATGATCCCTTAGAACCTGTATCAGTGGTCTTCCTAGAAATTTTCACTTTTCAGTTTTTCCTCGGCTATCAGAATTACCTTAGATTTCCGTTTTTACTTTTTATCTCTACTCGAACAGTGGAGATTTGCGAGGCCACTACATACACGCCACATTTGATATTCGGATGATGAAGATTGCGAATATAATTTGGACGCGAGAACTAGTCCCTACTTTGATGCTTGTGCAAATATTAACAAGAGCGCATCTGAATCTGTCCTTTTTTTACCTCGGTAAAGGTGTAAAGCACTACAATATCCCAGGAACTGCTTAGAAATTCTAAAAGGAAATGTTGAACACATCTTTGGAGACAAATTTGCGCCAACGCTGACCTCCAAGAAGCTCGATTTAATAATTATCCCATTTATATGGATTATGTCATCACCCTGCCCTTCTTAGCAAAGCCCCCTATTTCTTGTTCGGTTTCCTCAGCCCTTCCAGAAAAAAACGGGTTCATGGGGATCTTCCCTAAGCGAAATGGAGAAAAGACCAGAAAAGATTATCAGAAAAATGGTAATACAAAATTGTTCTATGATGTGTTTCTGTCAAATTTGGCCACTCCCCGTGCTTCCGCCAATGTTATTTAGGCTATGCGAAGCAACTCAGCAATTGATCTTTGTCAGACGCGATGAAAATTTCTCATTACTCGCAAAATGGAAGTCTTTCAAGAATTGGATTGTGCATAGCTCTTTAAAAGTTGTCTTACATACGATAATGGTGACAACTAACGTAAATCCTCACATCTCACGAATTTTTCCACGATTTTGCACGAATTGTAGCGGATTATATCCTAAGCGGATCCCGGAAGTTTTGCTACGTATTTTCAAGCATACGTATGCACCTTAGCGGAAGTTGCTCGTGAAAAACAAGTATTTAAATACCAAAAGGACACGAAACCTGCCTAGGTCGTATTTCAAACCCGCTGTTTCATTTTAAGATTTCTATACAGGTGAATTCAGCCCACATCACCAGACAGGTGCTGAAGAGGGCGAACTTTAGCAGTTGGATACCGAGCCCTATCCCATTTTTACAGTTCTGTAAACCTAGCAAATGTGCTGAACATACTTTGACAAGTAGTTTGAGAGTTCGCAAGTTAAACTGCGCCTGGCATTCCGGATTTGATTACCCGCTATCCGGAAAAGCTGCAAAAACCACAGCACCAGACACCCAGATCAATAAAATCCACTTGAAGTTACGTGCGCTAATATATTTTCCACATAGGGAAAACTATCTCGAAATGGGATTAATATACAAAAAAAATCCTCCGAATAGAAATTTTCCAGTTGAGGTTGAAGAGCGGTCTGAGTCTTCTATCAGGATCAATATATCGATCGATTCCAGATTACGATTTCTCGTGAATCCACTGTGGTTTTTATGGCAACTGGTATCCTGCACAAAAAACCTATCGGTGAAGCAGCGATCATTTTCTTCTGCACTGTTTTTATGGTCTCCATATTGATCGTTGCTAACAGCTTCATATATCGATATATTCACCTGTGCAGGTATGCAACTAATCGATACACATGTTTTCCACGGAAGCGACATCGGAAGAAAAAATCCTTTAAAAAAACTGGTCCTGGGTAAATGGGTGATTTTCCTTTCATGCCAAAGAACGAGAATTGTTCCCCAGTTCACCTCACTACAGCATTCTCCTATAAAGCACATGTAGAGCTTTAGAAAAGTAGCGAATGAGTAAATGAACAAATGAGTGAATGAATGGAGTGAATGAATGAATGGATGAATGAATGGATGGATGGATGGATGAATGAATGGATGAATGAATGAGTGAATGAATGAATGAATAAATGAAAGAATGAATGGATGAATGAATGAGCGAATGAATGAGTGAATGAATGAATAGATGAATGAATGAATGAATGAATGAATGAGTGTGCATTGTTCGTAGCACTACAGAAATTTCCGTTACATTACAGAAATTTCGGACATCGTTAATCCTTTAATTCGCTACGACAAAAAAGACGACCGTTACACGTTAATGCGTTTATAGGTTACGTTAATAACGACAGCCATGGTTCATGGTTTTTTTAATACCAGAGGGACGGGTGGAATGTCTTCCTAATTTTTCTTGATTTTCAAAAAAATAAAGAATCGCAATGCTATAGCATGTGTATCACTCCTACATTGCAAATATCGTTCGATTTGATCAGCGTTAGATATAGCACCACCATTAAGTTGTCCCTTATCCAAAAATACTTTTATGACCTCTGATTCTCAAGGATTCCTACGTTAACGACAGATCCAAGAATTTTCCAGAAATGAGATTGCTCATATCTATCAATCGGGAAAATGGTTGGCGCTTATGATATTCATCAACATTGTCATAATTATCAACTGGTTATGTATGGTACTATGCGGAAACATACATGAAGCAGCGATACAGCACGAAATCAACCCGATAGCGGTACGCATGTCAGGGCTAACAATGAACGAAACCGGTCTTGTTGGCTTCCATATCGCTGTGAGTACTAGTTTTTTTTTACTCGTGAATAGTCTCATTTGAGTCATGCTCACATTCTTTTCAGACCGATATGAGCAAGCTGACGTTGGTTCTTTTGTGCGAGAACTGGAGTGTGATGTTTCTACTACTTGCTGTTGGTTGCTTTTGTGCATTGCAAATTACCCATACACTAAGAAAATCTTCAATCAGCAAAAACGCGAGAAAGTATCACGGACAGATGTTCACACTGCTGCTACTGCAGGTTCGCTGTTTCACTCATACCCAATCGACCAATCACGCCAGTGCAGCCACGCCCCCGCCTTGTCGCCATGGTTCTAACTTAAAGGTTTTCATGTTGGGCAGCACGAAATGAATTGCATGGCTTGTTTCTAACTTATTCCTGAGTATTTCGAAAAAAAGGAGCTGCACACCACAAAAGAATGATTCATTAGTGTGATGAAAGGTCGAACATACACAAGATCAATAAATCGATTATTTCAGACGGCGTGTCCCGCCATACTCATGCAAGCACCAGTCGGACTGATGTATGTGATGTTGTTCACGGGGACATCATCAACAACCACGATGACCATAGTAATCGGCATACTTCTCGCCCTATTTCCAGTTTTTGACCCAATCATACTTATCGTATTTCTCAAGGATTATCGTCATTTTATACTCGCCAAAGTCGGTCTAAAGCGATTTGAACGTTCTGTTTCACCATCTGGTCGCCATACATTTGTTGCAACTCATGGTACTCATGCATAATACTAGCTCTTTAGCTGTTTAATTTGCCCATGATTGGGAAAATCAATATTCTACGCTGCCATGTTCATACGTGTCTGAATCTTACATTTACATATCAGTTGTTTCTTGTAAATATGTTTGTTATATTTTATTCACCAATAAAAATTTACAAAATACATTGGTCAGTGATCGATCTTATCGATTTTTCATGGCGATCAGCTTCTTTCACTTATTCTGCGATTCACTCGTACCTGTGATAGATACAGCCGGCTGAGCAGTTATACGTTTGCAGCAAGGAAACGCCGTTGTTCTGATCTGAATGGCTCCAAAAATCGATAAGCGAGAAATGTGTGTTATAACGAACACTGCAGAACCGCAGACAATGCTCTGTGATCCCTGGGCATGTAACCCGACGTGTGAGTAACTTACCACTGGAAATAGAGCCAGCAGTATCCACGGTGTGCCACAAACCGATACCATAGAAGCTACAAAGACGCTGTTATATGGTGTAGAATTCATTTTGAACCAGTGAAAGTCGGTCAGTCTGGGTCTGCGCGACGCGACACGCACGCACGCTTGGTGCGGCTGAGCCATCAGATCTGTGGTCAAGTATGGCTATCGATTGAGTTGGCGCGTCGCTCATCACAGCGCGCTGTTTCGTGCAGACCCAAAAACCTCCGCCATAAGCTATACCTATTTTCGTGAGGATAACGAACACAGAAATAGGTATGACGTCATATCCACCAATAACGAATGACAGGAAATTCATTATGCGTATAACCAGATTCAAGAAGATTCCTATAAAAAAACGGCTGGAATGATTGTACATATTGGACTCTCAAGCAGAACCTGATAGGATTTTCCAGAAGGGAGTAATTCTGTCTTGGTTATTTGAGAAACTTTTCAAACAACCCGCTAACTTGGGAGTATTGCTCTTCTCTTTCTGTTGAATGCTTAGTTCTACAAGAGGATAATAAAACTAGCCAAAATAAAAATTCTTTATCCATGCGGGTTCACACCTAGTTTTACGATCCCTCGGCGGGGGATCAACGCTCCTCCTTTATGCGGGCTACCACGGAGTTGAAACCGTAGGCGGAGTTAGCCAAAATAACTAATTGCTTTAAGAAAAATTCACTTACCAAAGCATATAATCAGTGAGGAGAGACACATTTTCAAGACAACACCACGGGTAAGTCCCTGAGTAAAAAATTTTGCTGTCAAAGAAAAAGAAAGAGAAAAAACTTCTAATTCATCAAGAATTCCCTCACAGTTATAGAAGCCTTGATTATTGTGGCAACCTTATAGTAACAGTATATGCAAGAGAAAAAGGAACCAGTGGCGGCGATTAATGGCACCACAATGGACGTTCCGACCCATTGAAGGTTATTGACTTTGAAATTGAATGTGACACCTGCTCCTAGTCTATTGATATTAGTCTGAAAACAACTCAATCACATTAGAAGTGTTGGTGAATCAAAGGAAAATAGCAATCGCTCGCTTACTGACTTCAAACGAGGCGAATATAAATACGCAACAATATAGCAGCGAGACTATAAAAATACCAATGAGGTAGTGACGAATCCTTTTCAGATTCCAGTAATTTCGATTGCTATCAGGGTGGGCAAATGTGAGATAGCGTGAAATCGCGATGAAACCCTCACACAGAATGACAAACATTTCCGAACCAAAGCTCATCATAAATGTTGTTCTGGAAACATAGATAAAAAAAAGGAAAAAAAAGGAAAATTGGATTCTCCGAAGAAACATGCCCCATATAGGGGAGTAAAAATAGCTTCCGCTGCACTTCCATTTGGTTTTTTGTTTGTTTTCTACTACAAATTCCGTCTATCTCTGCCAAACAAGATGTGGCTTTACAAATATCCATTGCATAGATGACACTTTGAGCGAGACGTGGTCTTTTATCGTCACTGCCCTTGGAGTTGGCAGCGCTTTTGCCCCAAAATCGAGAAATTTTCTAGGATTATTCCAGGATTGGGGATGAAAGCCTGTTCCGATAACGATTTTCTGATAGGCTTTTAAGCGATTATCGAGCACTTACCTACCACCCGCGGGCGCGTCAGGCCCCGGTACAACAGTAGAGGAAAAGTGCTGTTCCCAATATTTCCTAAATAAGGATAGCTTAGCTTTGATCTAAAGTGATCAATAAGAAGCTATAGTGACCTAGGGTATCTTTTGAACCATGTACGGCTGTTTTGGAATAGGTCCAAAAAGGCAAATGGCCTAACGCTGCGCGTGTGGGTGCTAGATGTCCGTAGACGCTTTTTAGCATGTTCTAACGGGGTCCTAGCGCGTTGTTATAAGTTTTTTTTCTAAAGTTTCATACTGGATTTAAGATGAATCGTATCAGACTGAATCATCACGGTCTGTACGCATTGTTACTTGAAATATTATTCCATTGGCGGCAATTTACGTAATTTTTCTAATATTTTCTACTTCGAAAGGGCAAGCTCAAACCAATCAAAAAGGCGAAAGACTATAACTTATACTATTTTAGATAGTTTTTTTTTACTTTGTATAGTCTTCCTTCACTGATGACTTCCTGAGATGGTCATATTCTTTCGCTGGTTCGGTAGCGCGGTCGATGGTTCGATCGCACCTGGGGCCAACCAAACCTTTGATCCTCTCCGGAGTAGGTAAATTTTTACCAGAAGGATCTTGGAGGAAGAAGCATTGACTTGGTACATCGGATGCCCCCCACAAGTCACCGTACAAGGCACATACACATTCAATTTGTCTACGATGCTCAGATGAAGTCGAATGAATGCTGCATCATCCCACAAATGATGTTAACGCCGACCACTTTATCCTTCCTCGCTTTCAGTACAGTTACAGGAATTAAATGGAATTTAGCTATGATTCCTTCTTTTTCCTTATTTAGAAGAGACCTCATATTCAGGGACTGATTAGCCCATGTCCGAGTTTTACTCGACTTAGTAGTCATCATCCACCTCGTGACTACCATTGCCGTGTCGTGACTGATTGTGAGATATAAAATCAAAACGGTTTTAAATTCATTGTTGTGAACTCACCGCGATCCTGCAGAGCCAAGGCTGTAGAAAAATTGCTGCCATAGCAAATTTGGTAGAAGCCGGAAGAATACTTGATTAAAAATCACTAGTATATTGACAAAACCTGAAAACCAGAAAATGGTCCATTGTTGATTCATTTTCTGCATTGAAAAACCATAATAGAGCCTCATTGTCTTACCACAGTAGAAAACAAGAAAGAAATAGGTGGACATTCGTTCTTTTTCACCTCTTCTCATCAGAATGTACAGCACAATTTCAATGTGGATATATAAAATAGTAGAAACTAATGTTATAGCATTAATAGTCATGTCCACGATGAACGAGACTGCTACCATTCTTATCCTGGGAGCCGATGAAAAATAAGTCGAAACCTCCACATAGTACAAGTGATGAAAACCAACCTCCGCTTTGATCTGGTGTAAAGAGGGAAACGGAACGAATTTCAAGTGAACTCAGAGAACAGTATCTGTGCCGTAATATAGCCTCATTCTCGGCGTCTAATTATAGAGCATTAGCGCCACGTAGGCAAAATTGCTCAGCAAATTATTACTTAGACGGACTACGGCCAAAAAGTTGCATTAGAGACTGATAATTACTCTTTGGTTCAACTTGGTTTTTCATTTGGTTTTGCTTGACTCAACACAGGCATGTCAAACTGCAGAGCTAAGTAAATTGAGAAAGAACGATAAAATCGATCAATAAATCAATGTACGAGTCGATAATATCCAGCCAGAAGTTTTGTGAGCTCTTCAACGTGTTTGGACGATGTCTCATATTTCCGAGCTCCTTACTTCGTCACCTCACTTACGGATGCTTCCTCGTCGTTTGAATTTGGCGCCACGCGCGTTGTCCAGATTTTCGGAAGAAAAAGTGTCGTAAGGGCTGTTATATTCTACATATGTATCAGTGGCGGACGCAGAAAGTGGGCGGGAGGGGGGGCGTGGGAAGAAAAGTGGGGTCTCCGCCGTTTTGGGGACCCAGACGGAAAATAAAATTAATAATAATATTAATTATAATAATAAACAATAAATAAAAAATATATTAAAAATAATAATAAAAATAAACAATTAAAAATAAACTAACACAAGATTTTTATTTGTATTGTAAAGTAATTTCGAAAATTTGGCGACCCATTCTCGGGGGGGGGCGCGCCCCCCCCCCCTGCGTCCGCCACTGATATGTATGTATGGATTTCGGCATACACCACATATTTCCGACTGGAAGCTCGTATTTTAAGCGTTAACCAAGAGTGATTTGAGTTAAAATGAACATTTTTCCAAAGGTTTGTGAATTTCGCACAGTACCAAGGTTTCCAGAAGCCTCCTTTTTTCTCTTCTTTTGGAGGCAGCACCCTTGGACATTTCCAAATGTGATGTCAGGTGTGTCACTTGCACACCGTTACTAGTGGACTACAACTGTAACAGAACACAAAAAATGGAAATCTATGTTCCATTAACTGACGTTGATGACATCTCATTCCTGAACCTTTTTTTACATACTATGTACATGGTTTAATTCTTCACATTTTCTGTAGTATAATGTGCATATGTATGTACTGTGCCGGTCAAATCTTCTTGTACCTCAAAGTATCTCCCGTTTGGCCTGCCGCGCCGCGCCACTCATGCGACGCGGCAGGCCAGCTGGACACTGTTATTGTCGGGAGGCGTTTTCCACCTTTTTCTTCTTTCTGGAAAGCTGCCTTTTCTTTTTTCTGGAGAGCTTAGAAGAAGAAAATATAAGCAAAATATCAATACCGGCAATGCCCGACAACCAGAGCACCCAGCTGGCACGCGGCATCGCGTAAGTGATGCGGCGCGGCAGACTAGACGCACGATAGCCTGTGATGCAGGAGTTATTGAGCGGTAGTGTATAGGGCAATTTATACTAGCTGCGTGCGTCAGTCGCGCATCAGTCGCTCGCATCCATTTGAGAGGGATTTCTCATGAAGACCGGTCAACACGGCATGTACAGTCGGGTCTTCAGCCACTGCAAATGGGCGCCGGCGGGCGCCGGCCGCCGCCACTCTCCGGCGCCCCGGTATTAATGAGCTATATATCACTCGAGCTTGGGACTCGAGCTTGGGAGAAAGCGAAGAAAAATACAATTTCAGTCCATAGTAAACAGAGTGCAGTGGATATATTAAGGCTATAAAGCAGGGGACCATTTTCACAACTTTCACGATTTTTCTTTTTGTGATTTTCATGGGGAAAGATTTCTGAATACACAATAAGCGAAGCCAACTCTTCCATTTTCTGCTATAGTACACTGCTTCGTTATTCTTCTATAGATGGACACATTACTTCAGTTATCCCATCTGAATAATAAAGCTCATCCAATTCGGGATCCTCAGAAATAACTGAAATCCGTATAAATTGTTCCATATCCATTGCGAAGTAGTTCTACCGCTGTCATTTATCTTTCGTGGAGCAGTCCTTTACGGCCGAGTTACTCCCTCCCGGTTTCCCTCAACTTTGAAAAAGTGGTTTTTCACTATTACTTACACTATTACTATTACTTACACTTATCGTAGTTTATCTTCGAAATTTATGCAAAACGTTGCCGGATGCCTTCCTGGACTACCCGAAGGAGATCACGGGGGACGTTCCAAGCAGTGAACCCCAAACACTGCGATACTTAACTCTGGATCTCCAACGGAGTGGAACCAGCGATAGGGACAGATTGCAATCTGCCACTCAAACCACTGAGCCATCCGGGCTACTTTTTATGTTGGAGTTTGTTAGATAACTGCAGTAGCCGTAGGAAGCATACTATATGTATTTGCAAAACGGGGGCACAGAGCAGGATTCGATCCCCTGACCACCACAACGTCGATCATTCGCGCAACCCACTGAGCTATGCGCGCACGCGATGCAACATACAAATAGTGTCCAATCTTACTTACACTTACACTTATCGTAGTTTATGTTAGAAATTTAGGTGAAAAGGGAGTTGGGTGGGGCCACTCCTGTGAAGCCTAAGCCTAATCCTTAAACCCATTCTCAAGCATAGGGTTAGGCTTATCTACCCTGTCTACTATGGACTAAAATTGTATTTTTCTTCGCTTTCTCTCAAGCTCGAGTGATTTATAGCTCATTAATGCAGGGGCGCCGGAGGGTGGCGGCGGCCGGCGCCCGCCAGCGCCCATTTGCAGTGGCTGCCGGACCCGACTGTACATCCCCAATGAAATGAACACGCGGCCGTAAACGTAAACGTGAATGCGTCTATGCTGCGACTGCGATGCGACTGCAATACCACTACGTCATATCCTTCATTATATAGACGCACGCGCGTCAGACGCACGCATCCAGTATAAATTGCCCTTATGTTCCTATGACTGCCTATACATATGTCTTTTCCTTTAGATCAGCGAACCTTCGTTGAGCCAGAGTACTGTAAGCACAAGCTGTTTCGAAATAAGTGGCGGATTGAGTGCGTGTCTCCATAGTTTCTGGGCTAGTGGAAGTGACAGTGTCAAGTAGGACCCGCCCGAAGTGACAGTGTGTCGAGTAGGTCCTGATACGCACCAGCCGGCATTTTATTTCAGAGACCGCATAAATTTGATCACTAATTGACGAATGAATGACCTATGTAAACAATGTTATCAAAATCAGAGATGTTTGTGAGATCCCACTCCAGCGGTGTTTCTCAGTTCCCAGTTTCGCAATAACGAGCGGTCTTTTCATACGTCTCATATCGTATTCACAAAATGGGTGATACTGAGTGAGTTAACATAGCAAGTCGACTGTATACGCGTTGCAGCAAAGATCGTGAAGCGATCTGTTCCAGGGAAGGATCGAGAATTAACCAAGAAACCGGCAACATCATCAAGAACATTCCGAGTCGCATAAGTCATATATCAACGTTTGTTTCGGTGAGAATTCCATTAGGCACGAGTAGGAATAGACCAGTAGACTTCGGGGCAATTTATACTGGATGCGTGCGACTGACGCGCGTTTACCTATATGATGAAGAATAGAGTCCAGTCGCATCGCAGTCGCAGCTCACACGCACGCACTTATGGCTTCACGGCTGCCGCGTTCCTTCCGTTTGATGTGTATGCCGCGTTGACCGGTCTTTATGAAATATCCTTCGCAAATAGATGTGTGCGTCTGACGCGCGACTGACGCACGCAGCTAGAATAAATTGCCCTTTTGGAGAAAGTGCAGCACCTACAGTACAAGTGCATGAATATGAATCGCGTCAGCATGTTACGGAAGATAAAAAAAATTGCACAAATCATCCTTTGCAGCTCCAAAAACCCAAATACTTCGTTCTTCGAGAGCCCAAATACTCCTGCAATTCAAATCGGATGCGTGCGTATAACGCGCGTGAGCCTATATGATGAAAGACAGGGTCATTTGCAATCCTGACGCAGGCGAGACGCATGTGTTCGAGGACTCGCAGATATTAGCTGCGACCGAGAGGTATTTCCATCCAGAGTGTACATACCACGTAGACCGGTCTTCATGAAAAATCCTCCAGAAATGGAAGCGTGCGTCAGCCGCGCGTCTGACGCACGAATCCATTCGCGAGGGGCTTTTCGTGAAGACCGGTTAACGCGACTTGTAGGTACACTATGAGCGAAAATACCACATGACCACCGCGAATGTTACAAACAATGAATGCGTGCGTTTGACGCGCGATCGTGCTAGTCGCATTGCTGAAGCAGCTCGAACGCACGCGATTACGGGTGCTCATGGTCTAGCGGCAGCCACGCGTTCTTCTCAGTCAGGAGATGCATGTCGTGAAGTCCGATCTCCACGTAAAATCTTTCGCAAGTGAATGCATGCTCTGACCGGCGACTGACGCACGCATCTAGTGTGAATTACTTTAAGCGCAAGGTCGGAAAAGCGTGCGTCTCACCTGCGTCTGAGCTGCGTCAGGGTTGCAACTGGGCTTTTCACGATATGCACGCATGCACGTGGGACGCACACGTAGTGAGCTGCATAGACTACGATATTTATCGATTTTGGGCGACGCGTCGCTGACTTCTGTTCGCGGTCTCCGCAACGCAACGCGACGCAACCGCACGCACAAGGATCGCCAACATGACACCGATCAAACATCAAAGAAAATGCTGATTTCGTAGTATAACGCGATATTTCAGGTCACCCTCATCATAGTGCTGATAATGGTCATCGCCCATGTTGTCCGCTTAATTATGGGAATGCAGAAGAAATCTACGGTTTAATCTTCATTATCGATTGAAATTATCGATCTTTTGGCTATTAGTAGAACTTCAGCGTGAAGCTCCTTCCGCCATTGTTATTCAACCAAAAGAAAAACCAAAGAAGGATATCAAAAAGAAGAAGAAGGCTTCACTTGCATGGTTGGTGTTGTCTCAAAATTCGAGAGCAAATCGATAATGTATTTATTTGAAGAAGAATGGTGTAGCAATGTTTATTGATTTTCAGCAAACACCGCAGCAACTATAATCTGCCGTCGAAGACAATGATGGTTGACATTGAAGTGAACAAAGAGGCCATGACCGAGGAACGCAGGAAGAAGAAAGAGAAGGAGAAGGAGCTGGTTAGCGTTGTTATTGATTTGGAATGTGATCTATGATTTGAATTTTTAGGAACTTGTGAATCCAGTGACGTCTATGGCTATTGCCGCTCCACCGGCATATCAAACAATTCAGGTTGGACACTTTTTTCTTGTGGGCCGTTCGGTTTCGTCAATTAACCAGAGGCTTTAACTACAATATTACCATGAAGGGGTCTTTTCCACGTGAAACCAGCTACAAATATTTATAATTTCTTAGCGTCTGGTTAACTGAAAATTGTGGCAGTTGCCTGTTTTTCAATTTATTTTATTTCAATTGTTTCATTCAATTTATGCGTCATTTCAGCCAAGCACAGATCCAAACGCAGCACCTCAGATAGCTGTCCGTAAGTCCAAAAAATTCAAAACTGTACACTGCAGCTATCACTTGTCAGCGTAGGCGGCCGCGCCGCGGTTACAGGCCTAATAAACGGACCACGTCTCTCTGATGATGGAGCGAATTCCCTAGTTCTTGCCAAATGTTGACAAAATCCCATGCTTTCTTCTCACTGACTTCGGCGAAGCACAGGCATGGAAGTGCTAGTTGTCCGAATGAGAGCTGTGTGCGATGCTAGATGCGTGCGTCCGACGTGCGTGCGCTTATATGATTAAGTATATGCAAATCGTAGCCCTGACGCAGTTCAGACATAGATGAGAAGCATGTGTTTGCAACTTCGCGATGACTTTGTTTTCACTCATTTCACATGCTGCGTTGACTATTCATGCAAAAACCTCCGAAAGGCTTGCGCGCCTCTAACGCGTGAATGACGAGCACAACGAGTATAAATAGGCTTTCAGATGCGTGCGTGCGTCATCCACATTCATCAACAGAGGATTTCAAATGAAGGACTACCAAACCCCAGATACAAAATGATAATTGCGTGCAACGGCCGGGTTGTGCGACTCACCTGCGTCAGAGATGTGTTAGGAGCGCTTTTTGGGCTATCATTCGTCACATATCCGCACGTCTGACGCGCACGTGCATTGAGTATGAACAGCACTTTTACCATGATAATCCAAAACTAGTCCTGCTTTTTGTCGATCCATACCACACTCATGCGAGCGTATACTAAAATAGAAGTACACAAATTTATGATAAATTATTGGTTATCGCACGCGTAAGACTTCTCCTCACTATAGGAATGCGTGTGTCTGACGCACGCATTCTACTTCTACATTGCCCCTATCTGTCATCATTAATACAATCTTTCAGCTCCACTAGCCAAACCCGATGCTGGAGGTTCATCCGTGCAATCAATTCAGAATTCAGCTAATGTGAGATATATATATATATTATCTCTAGTTATAGAATCAATAATTGATCACTTGCTAAGCGCCCGAGTACTTCTCTTTTCAGCAATCTCCTGCTGCTTCTGTTCGTAATGTGAGTTCAGCTGACCTATTCCCCAAGTTGTATGGCTAGAAATAAGGAAGGGAACAGGATAAACTCGCCAGCTACTGACTTCATGTCCGGCTATAAGCGCGTCAGTCAATAATGTGTTCGCTTTCAGGTACCGAACCAGTCTGGCGGCACGATTGTTTCGGGAACGATCAAAAGTGAGACGAATGCCACGCCCAGCACTACGGTATGTGGAGTTTTGTAATTGAGTAATGATGCCTCTGTGTCCCATGTTGCAAATTTTCAGGGTGGGGGAAAATGAAGCAACTACTGGTATCCTTTCAAGCATATATAGGAGCTTTTCTAATAAAGAATTTTGTTGTTCCAATACCAAACCATGTCAAAAAATCGATAATCGTCGCTGTTACTAAGGTTATTCAAGCAGCATTTTATGCATTTTATACAGTATCTCAATTTTTGTAGGGCAACGGTTGCTCTACGGTAGATGCGTCCGTGCAACCTTAAACTTTGAAAAACCCTCTCTGTCACAAAAAAAATTGAAAATGCATACATACATACATTTATTACGCTGCTTAAGACAGACGTTAAAATCAATAAATTCTTATCAGTACACTATTTATGGAAGGTAATCCTACAAACAAACAACGATTATGCAACTACAAAGCCCTGTTCTGATAGGGAAGCATTCATTAGAATATATTCTCAGATACATAAATCATGAAAATACAAATCAAAGATCAAAGTTCAAGCCACTACTTTTGAAATTTGCGTGCACTAATCGATAATGTAGTGACAGAAACCGTAAATGTAGGAAGATGACAAGGAACACCGAGTATGGTTAGTGCAGTTACAGAAATGTATCACTTTCTATGTACATTTTCATAATAATCTGTTATTATAACACTTTAAGCCAATTAATGAAGCGCTGTGACTATCAAAGCGGGCGTGGCTATGGATCAGCTGTGATTGGCCGAGACCTAGTAATTATCCAATGACATACGTGTTGTGGGCACGCTCCCAACGTACATGGAAGTGAAATGGAGTGCGGAAAATCGGCAAGGAGTTAAGAATTTTCCTCTACTGAGGGTTATACACAATGGAACGTTGGTTTCAACGGAAAATAAGTGAATAATATCAGAAATTTAAAACTAAATCAACAAACAGTAAAAAAAATCCCGTATATCTGCGCCATAGGAAAAGCGAAAAGGTAACACAAGGTCAACTATCACTTATTGATTAGCAGGCATTCATCTTCGTTAACAGTTCCTGGAATGAATAAGATATTTGCAGCAATGTGTAAGCAGTTGTCGGCCATTGACGAGTTGATCATCCTGGCGGGTGTAGATATCCAGGCCGTATTGACCTTCCTCGGGAAAATCGATAAAGATCGATACCTGTAATGTTTTCGGTGTTGTGATTGGCTGAATTAATGAAGTTTCTTCCGGCAAAGCCACGAGCCACGCTCACAAGGGAAAATAACGTCTACTGATGTGAAAAAGTTGGGAAATTGCATACTTATTGAGGGCTCAAAATCTAGTGCAAACCTAGGGAGGGGCGTGGCCTATCCCCAAAAAAGAGTCAAAAATACGTTTTCGGTGCATGGCGGGCAGTGCAACTTGAAAAAAATGGAAAACAGAATATGTTTGTGTTTCTTACATTGCATAAGTTTATCTTATGCAATAAATATGATTAGTAATATATAGTAAGAACTGTTCATTTTAGGGTGTAGAGCGGTACGAATACGGTAACAGTAGATGTCCGTGAATACAGACAAAAAATAACACACCTGATCTCCCTTAAGTATGGTGCGACAACAATTTTGCAGCATCCTATCATCAGTACGATTGCGATGCAATGCGGCAACAACTTCACAGAGACGTTTCGTCATTCTGCAAAACGGCCGCAATTGCACAATTTCCAAAAATGGATAGCACCAGTCAATAGTTAATCGATTAATTGATTACCTGAACCTAATTTCAGTGCTGCGCCCCGCGTTGATAATCGCTTCCTCATGCGATACTGGTCTTAGGCCGAATAATCGCGTCGCCTTGGCAGGGCCCCATTCACCGGACGCACATTCTGGCAGTGGGACCATGATCACTTGTAAGGAGTCGCAGACAACCTAAAGAGTCAAAAATCAATAAATTGATTGGGGAGTGGGGGAAACTAGCGCAAAAAGGGCAGAGTTTAATCAAATCCAAATATGTAGCTTTAAACTAGAATATTCATGGATTTGAGGCGTGATAAAGCACATGAAGGTATGACAAGCAAAATTGTAAAACTAAGATGTGGTCCGCAAAGAAATAAGAAGTCAAGATTGTGTAGGCCTAACTCCTGCTCCGCCTACCTTGAACTTGCAGACGCTCTTGAACTTTATGGGCTGTCCGGTTAGATAATGAGCTGATGAGACACTATTGGCAAAGATATCCAACAGCAATGGTCGAGTAGAGGGTGCATGCACACGGAACGTCACCACCTAAAGCGATCGATAAAATCAATGTATCGATTTCCAATAAATTTGCTGAAAACTCACCCCATTCGAGACTGACTGCATTACGAATCGCTTCAACGACAGTCCATTTATGGTGTTCTCCTCGGAGTCGAAAAATTTGAGGTTGTAATGGAATATAAGACTATCGCCGGATTTTTCTGGAAGTCTTATCGCCACCGAAGTCGCGCCAGTTTTGTCAGTCTGAAGTATAGACTAGTATAGCATAGTATAAACGCATCAGATAGCAGTGCGAAGTGGTAGAATGTTAGAAACTCACATAAAGCGTGCTTTCCAGCCTGTTATCCACAAAAGATAGGCCATATTTGAAGAAGAGGCTTCTCACAAAAGGAATCCGCTCAAATTGTTTCAATGTGATTGGGCGTGGTAATAGTTGCCAATTAGGGTCATGAGGTAGGAACTCGTAGATGAACTCCTGGAAATAACACATAGCACGATTAGCCCACGGCTATGCCACCATTACGTCGCGACTAAGCCACGATACCAATGGCAAAAATTCACCTCAGGATCAGTCATGAAGTAATGGTCATCATATTCATAGCGTAGATTTCCGTCACTGCGATTCTCACTATCGCTGTCCTTGGCATTTCTGGAATTAATCGACATATTGATTGGCTATGGGAATATTCTGAAGGCAGTAACAAGGGGGTAATTGTTGATCAGGCCTATGATTGGTCAGCAGCAGTCTTTGACCAATCAGAAGACGAGTTCTCGCCAATACTCACACTAGGTGGCGCGCTCCCCAATTGCACTGAACAAATCGCCATGATCCCTCCAAATATACGGCATTCCAGGTGTTTCTGCAAGGAAATAACATTTAGCCAATGGATGAAGACGCAGAATACACTCTGCTTCTCTGCGCTCTAACCAATGTTCTACAACCCACCTAAACCGATTATCATCAAACGAATATCCAGGCTGATATCCAGCAGATTTCGAATAACCCTTGATGACGACGCAGTGCAAGCCGGCGTAACTGTAAACAGTCACATGAGAATAGGGGTGGAGTCAAAAAATCAATAACACTCACCTGCATAGTCGTTTGAATAGCACGTGATAGCTTTCTGTACCGTATTTGATACCACGTAACAGTCCCATTGGGGTGTCATGTTCGATGGAGTCGTCGAAAATCATCGTGTTCAAATTTTTGATGGTTATCCAGCGATAAATGGCTCTAAAAACTATAGATTCAGTGAGGCGTGCAGCGCTACAACCGCGCCGCAGCTGGCAATCATACCTGCGTTAGCAAACCAATCGATAAAGAGCGCGCACGCGGCGAACAGCGTCATTGGTGATGACGCTGTTCGCCGCGTGCGCGCTCTTTATCGACTCTACACCAACAGTTTACAACGAGTGCTGGTCAATCATTTTTGCATCGCAAGATACTGCCCACTTGGTCTGCTGCGTCGCACCACCCACGCGGTGCGGCAGACCAGCTGAGCAATGCGGTTGTTGCGTGTTGGCGGTCTTGATGTGACCGAAGCATTCCGGAATAAAAACAGAGACAAAAAGGAAAATTGTGGACAGCAGACGCAAACTTCAGTACAAGCTACTGAACAATCCAACTGGTTTTCCGCGCCGCTTAGGTGGTGCGATGCGGTAGACCATACGCGCTTTTTTTCTGTGATGCAAATATGACTGGCGGGCTATATAGTCACGATATCCTTTTCTAAGACATGAGATCTGCCGTTAGACACCTGTGGACGAGTTTTCGCATAGTTAAAAAGGGTATTGTATTAGAGATGAAAGTCAAAAATAAGAAGCGATTATCGATCGGTCGCGCGAGTAGGGAAGTATAACCCACCGTGCCATGTCAATGTCGCTCCTCGCGCCACTTGTCAACGCTCGGATCAAGTCCGTAAAAGTGGTCATCTCGCTTCGAGCGCAGTGAATAGCCACCTCATCGATCGACTGCAATCAATAAATCAATAACAGTACATTACTGTTTACTGAACTAGCCCCTACCGAGAAGTACTCGGTACTGGTGTAGATCTCGCGTTTGCTACATGACGGTGGTTGAGGTGGGGGTGGAGTCGACGGGTAGGCGGAACTGCTGTACGAGCTGTCCGCAGCTTGTTGTTCCTGCACAGAAGAGGCTAAGGTATTCCAATGATTAGATCCTTTTACAGTTTCCTATCTATCGATTTATTGATTGGCTGTGGTTGACTTGTACTCACCGATCGAGCCTGTTTGAACAAGTCAAGCATCTCTCGAGCTTGTCTGTCAACGAGTTCAGCTGTCTGATGACGTTCACGCTCCTAAAACCGAGTTTTTTTTTTCGAAGCCATGTGACTGGTTAGGACAGCAAGCCTGTGATTGGCCAGGAGCAGTCGTTGACCAATCACAACAGAGATTCTAATGGAATCAATTTAGACTTACCCTTCGCTTACTATGGAGGGTCTCCAGCTTCTTCTCCCGTTTAATGGTCAACTGTCGGATGAGATCATCTTTGTTGCGGATATTTGCCTGGCCTTTTTCATACTTTCTTGCAAAATCCGCCAACGCTCGCTCCCATTCTTCCTAAAAAATTGATCAACGGCTCAATTATCGATCGATAATCCTTCTTTCACTGATTTGTTTTCTTTACTTATTTTCGAATTTTTTTTCGTATCTCACCCTAGTTTCCGACTCGAACTGCTCGTTTTCCTTTGTGCGCTGATTGTGGAAGGAATCATAGAGTTGGTCTTCGGCTCGTCGATGTAGCAGCTCTAGCCGCGTTTGCGCATCGTAGTCCTGCAGCAAAAATCAATATGCATTTTGAAAACATGTAGACACGCATCGCAAAGGCATGTACAACTTTTGGGACACCCCGACAACGACTCACCACTGCATATCGAGCTCCCTTGTGAATGATTTTCGGATACGGCTTGGCAACTTGTGTGGCTTTAATAGCATGCGCGATCTTCATGTCAGCCAATCCTGCGTCTCTGAAAAAAATCAATACTGGACGATAATCTATCAAGTGTAATCTCCAAGCACTGTTATCCTAGGATGGAAGTAGAAATCTAAATCGAACCCGATCCGTTATCGTTCAATTTCCAGGTCACGTGAAACCGAGAGTTCCAGTTAATTTAAATTTGAGAGCGCAGGAGAATTATGAGGGGCTGTAACCGTAATTGCCAAAACTGTAACCGCAATTATCCAGCGCTACAAGTGGGAATTATTCTTCTTTCATCTTGTCAGTAAAGCTACATACAGGTTAGTTCACGTGAGGCGTATTTATTAGCGCCATAGTCCTCATGCAACAATGATTTTTATACTCATCGATTATCGGTGAGTTGCACCGCAGCGACGAAGGCGATGCTCCAGGAAAAATCGATAACTACTGAAATCGATAACTAGGCGGAGTATAGTAGTAGCAGCTTAACCTTTTCGAAAATCCTTGTTTCTGCCTCACTCGCCACGCATTCAGACTACCATTCTACAGCGACCCCCCAAAAAACTCAATAGCTATGCGACACACGGGGATTTTGGTTGGAATGATAGTTCGTACAGAATTTCTTATAATTGAAAATCCCATAATGTTCTGGAAAAAAGCTGGGCAAAACTACCTAAAATTATTAAAAGAGGAAATACAGCCTAAGGAACAAGTCATTCACTTTTCATGTGGGTTGATAATGCTTTAGAAAACGCCAAAGGAAACAAAGTTAACTTCTGAAGGCTGCATTCATTATGACAAATCGAATGTTCGCATTAAATATTCACATTAATCTCGAATTTTCTGAAAATAGCCTAGATTTCATTTTTGATTATTTGCCAAGTCCGGCATTAAAGCAATAAGTCGTCAGCTGTTTGAACAGATGCCAAAAGTAAGGGTGGTGGCAACCAATGTGGCATGCCGATCAATATGCATCTATTCCACTGTCTCTATCACTAACATCGCCAGTTCCATTTGGGCACATCATCGAGAAAGCAGGCGACGAAAAGCGATGAGCTCCGTTTCGAGGCAATCCAAGGCGAGGTGACGTTGCAATCGATATGCATCGTTTCCATTATCTCTTCTCCTACACTTACAACTTCAGTTGCTTCTGAACTGGCGAAGTCTGTGGATATTCTTTGGGAAACGGAGCATGACCAGAACGCCACCTTTCTGGAGTTACTTAAAAACACATTGAAACAGCGATCTTTCAACAAATCGTACGGGTCAGACAATTAATAATCGATAGATCGATCAATCAATCAATTGATATCTGATGAATAGATCTTATAATATGTGTGTTCACCACAGTTCCCACGTCACTCGCAATCCATTTGATGAATAGAAATTTTTTATATGCATTATCTGCATATAAAAATTTTCTATTCATCTGCATCATCTTATTCCATTACATTGTTTATTTATTTTCGCACCAGTTTTAGTTTTTTCACAGTTTTCTGAAGATAATTTCAGGAAATTTTTCTGAAACTCCGCTTCTCAATACTTCTGTTGAATTGGAGTCCCTACCTACCTCGTCTGCCACTGGTAAATCATGACTTTACGGGGTTAGTGAAGAAAATCAATAACGATCAATAAACGCGGATGCTCACCTTCTATAGCCATTGCTTGTCTTTCCTGTACCATTCTCTATCGGTGAGCCATCGCTTCTTGATGGTGGTAGATCGTGAGGTCCAGCGATCGGAACATGATTAGCGCAGTAGACTTCCTGGAATCGGACAACTAACACATAAAACACTCCGCAATAGACAATAGAAAGGCAGGTACGTTAGCGAAAAAAAAAACTGTTTTTCAAATTTCGGCACTTTTTGGTAATGTGAAGCTGGATCACTCAGATAGGTGTGTAAATAAATCATTAGGTGAAAAGACAAACAGCCGCACCCCTATGATTACCCAAATCCATCGAACTTCCGCTGTTCACCTCGTAAAAGAATCGTGCTGAAAAGTGTGTCAACGCAGTTGTGCATTATACCACATCGATGTGACAAAAACGCGTGCATTGAAGCGAAAAACTAGTCCATGACCGCTTGATGCGAAATGGAAAACTCGTCCGAATAGCCTGACCAGTTCATTTTACGTGGCCTTGTCAATGAAAAGTTGCAAATCGATCAAATCCGGAAATGCAGCAATTCTAGCGATACAACTCTGGAAGCCTCTTAAACTGGTTCTCAGCAGGAATGGTAATTAAGCAGTGACAAGTAAAAACGCCGTCATTTTTTTAACTGAATGGTTGATTGATTGATTCATTCATTCATTCCTTCCTTACTTCCTTCCTTCATCCATTCATCCATTCATTCATTCATTCATTCATTCATTCATCCATTCATTCATTCATTCTTTCTTTCTTTCTTTCTTTCCATTCATTCATAGATTCATTCACTCATTCATTCATCCACTAACTCATTCATTCATTCATTCATTCATTAATTCATTCATTCATTCATTCATTCATTCATTCATTCATTCATTCATTCAATTATCCCATTCATTCATTCATTCATTCATTCATTCACTCACTCATTTCATTCATTCATCAAATTCGTTCATTCATTCATTCATTCATTCATTCATTCATTCATTCATTTATCCCATTCATTCATTCATTTTTTTATTCATTCATTCATTCATTCAACACATGTGGTAGTTTCACTGGTTTTCTTCACGTGCCTCAGCCATAGAGTGACCCGAATACCACAGCGGCGAATCCGGCAATTACGTGGAGTGGATAATAATTTCTGCGCAAAAAAAGATGCATTGCAAGAGAATTTTCGAATCTACGGGGGTACTTTTCAGGAAGGAATGAATTTTCGCAAACATTTCATATATGAGAATGCATTTCATACAAATTCCATGCACCGAGAACGTGATATACGGGAGTATCAAGAAGTTTCCAGCTTCCGCTCTCCTGTCCCATATTTCTGTACAGTTTTCGGAGTACCATGTAGGGTAAATCCTCTCATGTTAGCGTGCAAAGTTTTACAAGATTTCGTCAGACTTCCCAGAATAAGAACGTTTTGTTCAAGCTAAGGTATGGTTATCGCTTAAAAAATCCAGCGAGAAGCAATTGTCGAATTTTTATTTTGTAAACGAATTTCCTCGCACAAAATCTGAATCTGTCCCTAAACTGTAAACAAAGAGGAACAATTTTTTTTTCCACAAAATTATATTGTTTCATGATAATGCGGATGCGTTCCGCTAATTCAGCTAGTCCATAATTCAGTTCAGCTATTTCAATGGAAGAAGACAAATGAAGAAGAAGAGCCAACGTTTGGTGTTTATAGTTGGATGATGAAAATCTTTAATAAATTGGTCACATCAAATGAAATGACATTGCGAAAAGTGCTTTGAACTTCGTTTAGCCCATTTTTACTTTTTTTTTTGGAATTTCGCTGCATTAGCTGATGTATAAGTAATCCAGGTCGGAAAGTTTTGATACAAATATTGGTTTTCGATCCTTGAGAACTAAATAGAGAAGGGTTCCACGTGAACAGTAGGTGAATGTGGGTCAGTCGATCCTCAGATACTGGCTTATGCCTTGCATCATTGAAAGGGAAAAGTCTTTTTTTCTTGGTTATCAAAAGGGAATACGGTTAATACTAATATATAGTAATAATTAATATTAATATATAGTAACGTAGGCGCAGAGATTGCGGCTCTTTGATTCGCTTACGCGGTAACACATTCAAACTTTTGATACCTCTGTAAATGCGCTTGCGCGAAATGGACATGACTGATACTAATGAAGAAGTTCAATTGCGGCCAATGTTGCAGGAAAGCCACAAAATCTACTAAATAATCTCATCACAGTATCTCGGAACGTATAATTATAATACATTGTATATTACAGTATCTTGGAACAAATTTTTATTTGTTTCTCAACTTTCTGGAATAAGGAGACGTGTATGAAAAGTTTCTCACAGAGCAATTAAATGTCATTATTCCTAAAAAGAACCACAGAACTTTCCAGTTGTGGAAAATTACCCAGCAATGTGTAGTTGACCACTCTGCCAAAGAAATTTGTTGGAAAATTCTATCAATCAATAATTCCCCATAACCCGCTTTCATTCGACTCATTGGGCATCTTCTCGTCCAATATTTATTCATAATAGCCTGGCGCGATCTCGTCGCTCGAAATGCACACAAAACTAGCGTGAAGCCTTACGCAAATACGATGCTACGTGGTCTTCGGAAGATCGATTTTCCGAGTGAGCACTACAGATCTCAATGAGGTCACAATACCTCATCAAGGACACCGCATCGCCTCAGAAATTCAATGGAGAGGAGAAATTGTGAGAAAAGATGCTCTGATGCAAGGTGAAGAAGGAGGTAACTTTGTTGACGTTTACAATGCAGCGGAGTTAGAGAGAGACTAAAAAAAAGCTGTGTGCACTATCAGCCAATCACAACACGTGAGCATAGCACTGTCGTGATTGGCCAGAAACTCCCGGCTGTCTTACGAAGGTTCAGGTAGCAATGAAAACTCATCGAGTTCCACTGAATTATCGATACCAAGTTGATAACGATGTAATAAACAAGAAGATATGGGAACAACCAATGAGAGAAGTGGGCGTGGCCGACAAATCGCAACAAAAGTCTACCGCGAAAAAATTCATTTCAAAATTTTCCAGGTAAATGAGTTATCGTTTCTCGATTACAATGAATATCCTCAATGTCACAGATCATCTGAGAGGCGGTTAGGATGCATGGATTACAATATGTGTGTCCATCCAAGATTACGGTGAAAATTAGAAGATTGCGGTATCCCGGTTCACAGTAAAAAATCTTACCTTATCATTGTGATCATTACGATTGTTACAGTACGTCTTCAGTGCGAGTCGAGTGCCACAAATATAGCATTTGAAGCAACCTACAATGGATAATCAATGTCGATGTTCTAACCGCGCAGGATCAATTATCCACCTGAAGCGGACAATCGATAATCGATCGGAACCACTTACCTTGATGAAAGAACGTGGAGTCCTTCAGCGGACCGACTTTATCTGTCGGATACACTTGCTTGTTGCATCTATGACACGTCTGCTTGGTCATCCTGAAATATTGATTGATCATTTGATCTACTTAATCATTAGTACGAACTGTAGGATTTGAGCGAAAATGTAGCGTTGCCCTGGAGCGGTTGGAATATTGGGAACTGAATAAATAAATAAATGTATTAATAAATAAATAAGTGAATAAACAAACAAATAAATAGGGAGTAAGGAACATTATTCCTCTAGAATAAAGGAAATATATTTAAAGGAAATCATTACGCGAAAGAAAAATTCCACAATGAGGAAAACCAGATGCAGCCAAAAGCTCTGACAATTCGCACCGTACTTATGCAAAAATGACCCAATTTTTCTGGGAAATTTTTGGGAAAATCATCCAAAGAAGGGAGTGCGAATCCGAATATTTAGGTACAACGGTTAGGCATGTGGGCCTTGGAGCACTTTTGCAGCCAAAAATACCCTTATGAAACCCCGCCCACCAAGATTGATGTTTACAGATTCTAAAAAACCAAGGTGTGGCTGCGATTAAACTACTAATCCACTCAGGACCACGAACACTGACCAAGAGCTGAAGCAATCGGGCCAGGAACTTAGATTTTACGCATAGGTTCCACAGCTTCGCACGCTTTCACAGCTGTGAAGCTCAATCAGGAATTGCAGCATACAAAACAAGCCTCTGACAGACGTGGGAACCAGCTAGGCTTCAAGTTTTTGACGGGTATTTGTGCAAAATTCCGTGAACACTCACCTGTCGGATGCAGCACAGGAGTAGACAGTGTAGTCACTAGCAGTAGATTAGAAGATATTCGTAGAATCCTGTAAAGATCCGGACTCAACGCAATTTCTCACAGAAAGAAGAATTCAGGGCAAACACGAGAAATTGCGGACAAAGACAGCGATAATCGTGTTACGTGATAAGGCTTACAGCCAGAGGTCAGGGAAAACAGGTATGGTAATGAGAAGTTTGCCAGCTAAGGTTCGAAAAACCACTGGAAATGTGGGAGTAATTCCCAGTAGCAGTGGAAAACGGCTTTTTGTCAGCGTTACGAGGGAAATTTCACAATTTTCCAATGAGGAATCACATTAAAGAGCGCTACAGAATGGAAGATAAAAAAGGGTCATGGGAATAGTGCAACGGCTTGCAAAATCTCTATCTCGACGCTGTGAAGTGTGGGCGTGGCCTACCCACAAGTGGTCAACGATTGCTGGTGTAGAGAAGCATGTATTGAAACCTTATTGAATTCAGTTGTTCTCATCTCTCTAATAACGCGATAGAGGCGTGGCTTATCCTACTCTCTGAATACTATGAGAGATGTGATCATGTGGTTTCAGTCCACACTTCTTTAATTAGCTCTATGGAACACGCTGTGGAGAAAGGGGGCATATCCCAACTGCACTGATCAGATATAGTCATATTTATATTTTACAATATTACGTAACTCACACATCGAGTGGGCGTGGCTTTCAAAGTAATAACCACCAGGAGGGTAAAATAATAATGCAAATTTGCTTTTAAATAGGCGGAGTTTGCGACTCACTTCACCAAGTTTATTCCCTTTCAGCAAATTGACTTTAAAGATACATGATTAAAGTTCAAGTGTCTGACAAACGATCGATAATTGATTAGACGCCAAGATATTATAATGTCGTATCTCCAACGGAGTGGAACCAGCGATAGGGACAGATTGCAATCTGCCACTCAAACCACTGAGCCATCCGGCTACTTTTTATATTGGTGTTAGTTAGATAACTGCAGCAGCCGTAGGCAGCATACTATATGTATTTGCAAAATGGTGGCACAGGACGGGATTCGATCCCCTGACCACCACGACGTCGGTCATTCGCTTAACCCACTGGGCTATGCGAGCACGCGATGTAGCACACAAATGTGTGCCTACTCTTACTCAGACTTGCGCTTGCCGTGATTTATCTCAGAAATTTATGCAAAACGTTGCCGGATGCCTTCCTGGACTACCCGAAGGAGATCACGGGGGACGTTCCAAGCAGTGAACCCCAAACACTGCGATACTTAACTCTGGATCTCCAACGGAGTGGAACCAGCGATAGGGACAGATTGCAATCTGCCACTCAAACCACTGAGCCATCCGGGCTACTTTTTATGTTGGTGTTTGTTAGATAACTGCAGCAGCCGTAGGCAGCATACTATATGTATTTGCAAAACGGGGCACAGGGCAGGATTCGATCCCCTGACCACCACAACGTCGATCATTCGCTCAACCCACTGAGCTATGCGAGCACGCGATGTAGCACACGAAATGTGTGCCCACTCTTACTCACACTTACGCTTACCGTGATTTATCTTAGAAATTTAAAATAAAAAAGAGGTTCCTCATCATGAAATGTTGACTCCAGAGGTCCTTACACTCGTCGTTTCAAGCCAACATTGTATGGATTTGGATATGGAATCCCCATTGCAGCAGTTTCGGACGGGGGGGGGGGGTAGGGAGCCCCCTCCCATCGAGAATGGGTCGCCAATTTTTTGAAATTAATTTACAATACTAATAAAAGTCTTACACTAGTCATTTTAAAAAATTAGTCTTAAATTGCATTGGGAAATATCAAAGTCTCAATGAATCTTGATCTTTTCCAGAACCGTAACAGATTAACGGATTAATGGAATTTTTTTAAACAAATTTCTGGAACGTTAACAGACCTCTGGGAATTCCACAAATTTCGCATTACTTTTTCTTTTCTTTTTCTTCGATATTCAACAAAGAAATTCAAATAAGCCACGCCCACAAAATGAAATCAAGACAAGAAATCAACAGAGCTTAGCAAGGTGATAGTCATTCAAGTGATTTCAAGAATCTCAATAGGGACGGGCATACAAAGACCCGGAAGTATTGCTTACTTACATCCAATGAGGAAAAAATACGTGAAGCCAAGTTAGTAATGGAGTCCTCTGCACTGAATGGTGGGCGTGGCCTGCTTACAAATCTCAACAAGAACCTCAAAAGGATCTAGGTGACAACAAATACAGAGCATTTCCTTAAAACATGCTAAGGCAACAATGCTGTTCAGAACCTCGGCACGTACCGAATACATATCGATCGAATGAGGAACTACCACGGCTTACCCAAGTGCGCTTTTTTTCCAGCAGCAAATCTGGCCTGACCCAAACAATCCGAGGCGCTCCATACATGGTGAGAACCAGTAGGGTGAGCAAGAATGAGCGGTTTTCAAGCCGTTAAAAACATGTCTCAGGCGCAGTGCAAATAGCTGTTGGGATACTGGGAGCGGGGCTACTCGAGTGCGTTGGTGGGTACACGCTGGCCAGCGAGAAACCAGCTCGGACACGACGACGATACACTCAGTCTGAAACACACGGTCCACTGGCTGGCGCGGCGAGAAAAACGTGTGCGATCCGTGCGATGCATCCGCCTTGCTGGCTACTTCTCACACACCTTTTTCGATTTCGCAACGAAAAAGGGAAGATTGGGAGAGTCCTCTGGGAGAACGGCTAAGGAGCGGGGTCAAGGAGAACTTTCGAGGAAAATAATCGATTTCGGAAAGGTTTCGTTTATTGTCTCCAGGAAATTGAATCCAGATAGGAAGAGTAATTTCAAAGAGTACTAAAAAGCCTGAAAGCAAAGAATACACAAATGCTTGCTTCAACTGGGAGGGTATAAAGCGGCAAAAGGAAGCACATGGCTAGCGGAGGTCTCAGACGGCTACAGAAGCAAAAAGAGCCCGTTTAGGTGTATAAAGAATTCCTAATGTGCTTGCTATTCAGTCCAGAAATATAAAGAAGCAAAAGGAGGAATAAGAATAAGATAAGCTTTCAAAGGATGAAGAAATAAGATAAGTTTTCGAACACACTTCATAAGAAAACCCAAAATTTTGCACCAGCTTAAATATTTTCTACTCTAAATTTTATTTTGAATTTTTTGAATATTTGCTTCATTCATTTTTATTCAATGTTCAAACTATTATAATTTTTTAAGTAATTTTATTTCCGACCTTTCAGCCATCTTGGGCCACACACTGGTGAAGGTCCCAGTTTTTTTTTTCATCACGTCCCCCCATCTTTACCGATTTTCTCACTTTCCCTCTGCTACTGGAGGATTTTCGTAGAAAAAGAAAATATGTCTAGAAAGTGATGAAATATAAAAAACAAGTAAATATAGTATATCCAAGTAAATAAATGAACAAGTAAACAAATAACTTAGGAGATCGTAGGGAATAACATGTAGTACGTATGTAGGTGCCTCTCAGATTCGAAAAGGACTAGGAATTCTTCTCCCCAGAATTTTCTCCCTAGAATTTTCTTTTGACTCCACGGGAAAAATCCTTGAGATGAGAAAAAACACATAAATTTTCTCTGAACAATTTTCCCCAGGAAAAAGAAATCGCCTCAACAGAACTAACAAAGACTAAAAGTGTGAGTTTTGCCTAAGAAGGTGCTTCTGGTGAACATCACTTCTTCTTACGTTGTTTCTTCGCGATGACCAACGAAAGGTGCGATCGCTTGTCGTTGTGCAGAAGAAGTGCTACGCAAGATACACTTGTGAGATCCTTATCGAGTTCATTGCTGAACCAGGCTATACAAATGATCCATTGCAGCGGTTTCACTCACACTGGAGAGAAGAAGGTGACAATGCTTCTTTGGATGCAGCAAACTGGCAGTGCGACCATCAGACAAGCTAGGCATCGCATCGATAAATATCCAGTCGCGGTGCGATTAAGCTAGATGGATAAGGAAGTTATGAATCATCTTTGAACAAAGTAATGATGAAGTTTTTGCAGGTATCTTTACGCGAATTTTTTTCAGGAATTGCATGTCGGAAGCCCGTACTCTACTACTGTGTGATTGGAGGGATAAGCCTAGGACATAGGCTACATTAGTTTATACTTATTCAAGAATAGCGACCCTGTAGGTCACTTTGGTGTACTAGCACTCTCTGGAACTGTTGACAGTAGCGGCATAGTGTAATTTTCTTATATGATCTCACCAGTTGTGTAGGATTCATTCCCAGAACTGCTGGTACGCAATTTGTCATTAATTAAGGTACCTCATTCGTGTGATAGAATACATTTTTTGCGATTTTCAAATAACAGCCTTTCTTCTCACATCCATTTAATTAAAAGATAGCGTACTAACTATTATTTACGAGTATTCGGAATAGGGAATGCTCCAAAGCGTGCAGAAAATCTATGTGAATACCTACAATGACACTGTCCCTTGGTAGGAGTGGAGTATTTTTGGAGTGGAATGAATAGTCAAACATGAAAGAAGTATCTCATCAAAAGTAAGGATAGAATGTACAGCAAAGTCCCCCATAATTGTACACCTAGTGGACGGTGCGCGATTCTCCATATTTGTCATTTTCATTACATTTCACTTCATTTCATTTATTACGTGAGCATGCTCATGTGAGAGGAAATGTGTCATTTATCAAAAGATATTATTTTCAAAACAAAACAGTAGATGTCTTGAAATAACAAGAGTAAATAACTGGGATAGTGAATAAAGCTTGAAAACTGCAAAATTACATTTGTTTTCGTTCCAGAGCTATCGTATAACTGGAATACCACATGTATATTCAAGAGAAATCCATTTCACAGCGATAAGGCTCCTACGACAGAGCCGGCGTAAATTAAACTTTACCCGGTCGGTTAAACGTGCTTAAACGGATAAATGTAGGCGTGGCTCGGATATAATGTTACACCACGAGTTATTATTCTTGGATAAAGGAATTCTGGACAAAAAATGGCGGTCGGAAACCTATATGTGGCAGCCGCTTCAATCCCTGGGCAAATTATATTGTCCTGATGATCTTCCGAAGAGAACCGAAAAGAAAAGAGAGTCGCTCAAAGCAGTGTAAAACTGTAATCCGGAAAATTCACAAAATAAATTTTTGCAATTGCACAACAACATCGGAAAGCGCAGAAATGCTTGCTGGGCACAGAAAGTGGCACGGATTACGTAAACACTGCGCGATTTCACCCGCATATATACGCACAAACCCTGTATTTAAGCCAACTACTACAAAAGCGTATGTGGTGTGATTGCACCAGAACTTTTATGTTACCAGCGATTACATCGTATGTATTCATTGGTTACACTGTCGCCAGGTAGCTGTAAAGCAAAAGAAATTGCTGGCACTTTTTCCGGCGGATTCCTGCGTAGAAACGCACTTACGATCTGCGATAATCGGCACTTTAGTGCAAGGTGTTCCGGTTCGTTGCTGGAACCATCGCGTCGCGAGGTCTTTGGGTCAAGCCGAGTCGTCGACTTCGAATAAAAACGAAAAAACGACAAGAAAACCAGCATGAAATCGATGATTTCGATTGCGGGGGAGGCGCCCCCTCCGTACTTTGGCTGTAGCAGCTGCCGGCAATAAAATTTACACGACGAGGACATTGCCATATATGGGCAATGTTGAGGAAAACAGAACCAAAACCGGCCGCAAAGACTTCCACGACGACAAACACACCTTACTCATCGCCTAGTGCAAAAATGTATGGGGGTGGAGCAGTGCAAACACCGAGTACCTCTCGGTGTCGCATGTTAATCCGGAAAACTGATTGTCATCGTAGTCGTTTCGTGACGGGACCCGAAAAAACAGCAGAGATTCGAAAGTGAATTTGAGTGCGATATCTAACGGAAAATCTGATGAATTTCGCCCAATACGAAGTGAAAAGCATTAAATTTCGCCTTCCACTGAAAAGTCTCTGTTTTATTCTTTACGCTATGCTGGTCCCATCACGAATTCGTCACGATAAGCTAGTAAAGGGAGTTTTTGAAGGAAATGATAAGTAATAAAAAGTATTACTCGGGAATTTTTTAAAGATTTTTATTTCTACGGTCTGCGATAATCGAATGTGGGAATAACATAAAGATACTGAAAAAAAAAAGATTTCCAGGAATTTCACCCTCATATTATGGCGTCCCTGTCGTATGACCCTTCATTAATCCTTGGATGTGACAACTTCATGCCTGAGAACCGAGGCGTGGCTAAGCTCCTGGATTGGTCACTGCACGAGATTGGCCAATCGCGGAGCTCGGCCGCGCTTTTCCCAGATAAAAAATTCCAAACCCTCATTGCTGTGCCCCCTTGAACTTTTAATCAAATGAACCCTGTCATTTGCACATAAACGTATCTATTTGTTTATTGTTTACTAATATTCATAATCAACAAAAAATATTCCATAAAACACATTAAAAAATTGCATCAGCCTATTTTTAACTCGGCATTTTACTAGCATTTTTGAATATCTGTCTTCGGAAATTAAAAATATTTTTGGTTTTTGGTTTTGAAATTCCTGCCGCCAGAGTGCCTAAAGTTGCAGAGACCCTGATTCTTCTTGCTGCCATCCCAACCCCTACCCTTCCCCTCCCTCACCCCAACGAACATTATTCCTAGTGCACTGGACTAAATAAAAAACAAAGGGAAATTGTGACATCGTGGAATTCTCGTCAGGACCAACATCGCAGCGATTCCTGAGCAATTTTTGTACATGCAGAATCACGACTAAAAGTGGGCGTTGCCCCTGTTCTGCGATTGGCGCATCCTGAGGGTCTTCTCTTCATTTATCTAGCTCATCCCTCCCCCCCCCCCTCCGTCCACTTTCTGGTTAAGAGATTGTGTGCAGAAGGATAAAGGGGCTCTGCTGCTTCTACGGGCTTAAAAATTCCAGTAAATCTATTACTTTTCAAATCTACTAAAAAAATTTTCTACGGGCTCAAACAAAATTTAATAGGTTTCCTTCACCTTACTGATGAGTGCAGGAGGAAACCTACTTCTATGTTTAGTTTTCGTGTAAGATTAATGCACGAAACAAAAGCTGAACAGACAATAATATTATGAAATTTCCACATAACTTTAGAATTTAAAAGGTGGGAAGGAAGCGTGGGAGGAAGGGGTCCCAACGCTTGCTCGTTTGGCCCTGTCCATGTAACTGTTAACCAACCATAAGGATGAGTTGAGATCAAAAGGTGCAAGGGCCGCTTGAATTGTCCAATGGCAGAGCAGCGGCAACGCCCCCCCCCCCATTTTCGCTCAACATCAATAGGCGCTGAAGCAATATCGATATGTTTTCAGATGCGCTACTAAGCTCTCAAGGAGTTTAAAAAGTGTCTACATTCTGTGAAATTACCGTAATTGCGCATACTTCGAAGTGCAATCAAATTACAGTGATAAAACCGGTACAGTAACTAACTCGTGCCATCAACAGTGACTTTAAATAGGCCAGGAAGAGACAGCGATGGAGAAAAAATAGGGGAACAGAAAACAAGGACACGGGAAACGATCATTGGTCAGAGTACTGTAGTGCTGAGTAACAAAGTAAACATTCAAGACGGAAAAGAAAGAAGAAAAGTCAACGGATGACAAAAGCAATAAGCGGATGGGCACATATTCAAGTTTCCATGAAATGTTGGGAATCAATAGGTATTAAATGCGTGGGAGCCGGGCACATTCGATTTTAGAAGGGAACAAGGGCTAGGGTCCTTGGTAGGATGTGTGGAGCTTTAGTAGAGTAAGGTTATCCAGCCCCTCTGATCCAGCGAGCAGTCAGGTCAAACTAAAAAATCAATAAACCATGTTTTCGTATTTTGACAAGGAAACTATGATCCAATTCTCCTTTTTTGCTACACTACTTTTTTTACTATAGCTTTGCGAAGAAGGACCAAGAGAGTGGGACTTCCCCTGAAACCCTTCCTAGAACGGTAACGGCCTTAAGGTACCCGTGTGAGTTCATAACAGCCAGCTGTCACCGCTGCAAGCACCGGCTATATAAAAGCCCGAAACCCATCGATGACGCTTGACGCCATCTTGAACGTGAACAAACATTGACCACAGCGCGCACGCGTATGAGCAAAGCACCTGTCGTAGAGGAGGTCATTAGATCGGCGCCGCTGTCGGTTTACCTCACACAAGAACACGCAGCACGAACTGGTTCAGTTACCCAAGTCACCAACCAACAACAGGCACACAGTAAAAACGCCGAAACCACTAATAAATACATTGAAAGGAGAGTTTTCGTCGCCGGAAGACGCGTGCGTGGCGGGCGGTGCTCGCATGGCCCGATTTTCCGGCCCAATTAGCATAATGCGGTAAAGTGGGCGGGGTTAAGTTCGCGCCGGCGTCACGTTCAATAGCGCCTCTTCACGCTATTAAGACGTGCAAATAATTGTGTAGTGGAAGTGTGTGCGATACCGGACACCACAGCAGACAGTTTGAGAAGTGTCTGGGAAAGTTGGGAGAGCGACAGGCAAATTGACAGAGGAGCAGACAGAGGCAGAGACAGAAATACAAACAGAAAAACAAACAGACAGCCGGCTCAGTGGACTGGTAACTGCTGTCACTCTCCCATAGAACCTTGTCGCAACCATTTTGGAACAACAGAACCTCCCATCCCAAATGGAACCCCTACTTCATGGAAATATTAAAGGACTCCGCGACTCTTCATATTGCAACGGTACGGTAAGCATCTTATCGTCAAGCATAAAATTACTATTAACATAGTTCCGAGCCGTTATTCGAGCGAAGGCCGGAATGCTCGTAAAAATCTCGTAAAATACTGTGACATATATAAGAAGTCGGCTAAGAGGTGGAGGGATAGACTCCGCCCCCTGAGAAGAGAAGAGGTTATGACCTATGGAAGAAGAACTGGTCTAAACATTTCTTGAATATGTAAGGAGGTCATCAAAAAAATTCAGGATCTGGATGCATCATTGAGATTACCCAGAGTAAACGTATTAGCTATGGGTAAGTTTGGGGATGGTAATACGTTTACCCAGGGTAACCCCAATGATGCATGCGTCTCCAGCACTTCAGACTGGATATTAGTAGGTTATCTAAAAACGCAAATATAGCATTGAACAGCTACGCCAATACATATGCGGCATACGAGGATAGATGGGGCATCTGTCGGGAAACACCTGCCTCCCCCCCCCCCCCTCTTGTACCTATAATTGGCTTTGCTGGCCCAATGAGGACAATGCGACTGACTGTGGCCGCGTTCTGCAACGAACTCGTCAACAGACGCATTTTTACGGATATCGAAAGGGTAGAAATTCTCGGAATACCATTCGTCCACCGAAGCGTGCACGATCTCGTCGTTGCGTGAAACAACGAGTCGGGAAGGTGTTATCAAGCAGTGAATCTGCGCCCACTTCGGTAACGCAGCGCGGGCCGATGACAATGAGCGCCAAGCGAGTCGCATGACTCATACACGTATTATGTCTTTTCAAGTTCGACACCCACCAAAGCGTGTGCCTGATTCAGGGAAAAACGCAGCGATGACGCATACAACCCATTACTACTACCTATGTATCTCATGCAGGCTTGGAATTCCACTTTCTCTGTAGTGGGGCGGAAAGGAATGCAGGAATACTTCTACAAACGATGAAACGGCAATTTTTCCCCGGTGTAAGGGTTAAGGAAGTGCGAATCAATCGCAGCATGGATATGCCCCGCCTCCTGGCCTCCTGTACGTTAACTGCACCGTCAACAAAGGCCAAGTGTCTTCAGCAATAAGCATACACGTGAAAAAACTTCCCTCAGTGCACATGCGACATGTTCACGTGAATCACAACTCCCTAAGAGAACAAGAGTACGGTGAATTACGTCCATGGCTATGCTCCGCCCACTCTCGAGTATCAAACTAAGAAAGAACATGATAGAATGAGAAATAATTGTCGACCAATAAAACAAATCACAGTTAAATTTTAATGCGGTCTAGTGGAGACAGAATTTTTCCTGACAGGGGAGTTGCTAAAGTCGCCCAACCATGCTGAAAAAATGAGCCCAACTTCCAAAGACTATTTTTAAAGATATTCCTGATTCCATTAATGTTTTTCTAATCTCTCTTGAGATCTAGTTGTAACTCTGGGTGTAGAGCACTGAATCCAGGAAGTACCACACTTCCAGGTGCGACGGAGCTCCACGATTGGCTGTCTGTGAGAGCTGACCAATGACAGACCTCGACCACGCCTCCCTTTCCATGTACAACGCTCAACACCGTGTGTTTTGAGAGAACTCAACTGTAGGAAAAAGTATCCACATTGCACGGATATGCCAACAATTTTTGGATACTTTTTCTACTCGGGAACAGAAGAATGACAGAAGCGAATTCAGCAGCGATGTTTTAGTTATCATAATTCACTGGAGATGATAAAAAAATCGGAAAATTGGAAAATTATGCGACCCTAGCAAATTCTTTGTGAAGAAAAAACGTATTGGAAACGGCTGATGGTGAAGATTCGGGAAAACTCGTCCAAATCGCTGAACGGCGGGGGAGGCGGTTTGTGTTCTCCGAGGTACGGTAAGGCCCTGGGTGCAAAGATAAACTTAAAATGCTGCCATTTTCACTAAGCAGACTTAATTTTAGAGAAAACATGGCAGAAAATGCCCTTTGCTAAAATAAGCCACGCCCATTGCCGCAAACTATTACCAGGAAGTACTACACCAGAATTTCACAAGCGCCTATACGACCATCAGGTGGTGCGTGAGTGAGTCGCGGCGACTCGCGTGCGCAAAAAAAAAACTCGCGCTAGCCTAGCCGAGTGCGTCAAAATCCAAATTGAATAATCGAATTCAATTGGGACTATTTGAATAGCAGGCGCTTTTTACTGTCCGTTGCCGGCGTGCGCATGTGCACATGTTCAAACGTGTTCCACGATAGCGTTACGAAACGCGCGCGTGAACGACTGCGCAAACTGCACGTTTAGTATTGTCGTGCAATAAATTCTATGGAACAAGTGCTACGCTAAACATCTAATCAATACCTATGGCTAACACGTGAGGAGGTCACATCATAGCCAAATATGGTCACGTATTAGCAGGAGTGAACACAGGAAATGCGAGAGATTTCACCGGATGGACACCACCGCCGCCGCCGCGGCCGTCGAGGCCGCAACCAGACGCGGCCACAGCAGCTCCGCAGCAGCAGCAGGTTTGCGCTGCGGGCCGCATAAAAAACCTATTGCCTGTCCATAGAAAATGTCAGCGATACGCGGAAAACATCCATGGATGGAGATGAACTCGTACTGTACGCGCAGCTCGCTGTATAATCGAACAAGGACCGGAGACGGCGGGGAAATCTTGGGGGAGGAAAGAGAAAGTAATGGATGAAGAAAATAAAAGAAAAAAAGTAAAGCAACATAGAGAAGAGTATAACTTGTATATAAGTTATGACGGAAATGGTAAAGGTAAAAGTGAAATCTATTGAGGTACCTATAGGAAGAAAATAAAGAGAGAAGAGAGGTTAGATAGGAAAAATTTGTAGGTATAGAGAATTACAGAAGCCAGAAGTGAATGAAGGAGAAAAAGAAAACAAAACTACGGAAATGAAAAGATGAGATTAGAATTCAAAATGAAGTGAAAGCTTGAGGAAAACAAAAAAAGCAGGAATTTCAATGGAATGGTATATATTTGACCCTCTGGTTCTCGTCCTTGTCATCCGCTGTTTTCTTTTTAAGTTTTTTTTTTAATTCTCGAATGTTCTCATGTCTTAATCTACAGGTGTAGTGAATAAAAATGAAAAAAAATAGAAAATGTAGGAATGGGTGAATAAAAACTCCACCAACAAAATATATTACGTTATTATGAATAATGCTGGTCTGGATCTTGGAACCTCAAGGATTACATTTGGAAAAATTACGCAAGGAAGGAAAATGATTCAGAGAATTTCGTAAGGAAAGCAAAAAGAGTAGCAGAACGAGAGAACTACTGTTAATGGATGGATGAGCACGAAAAGAAGTGAAGGTAACGACAGAGTAAAAGGTTAGAAAATAGGGAACTGGTTGGAAGCCCAGTGCTGTGGCATAACCGCACTTTGATCAGGCAGGAATGCGGAAAACTGAAAAGAAGATATCGAAAATGAACTTCATGGAAAATACAAAGGATACAAAAACAAGAAAGGAATGGAATAAAAAAGAAGACTCGTCTTGAAGGAAAGACGAGGAAAATATGCAGAGGAACCAAAACTCTGAATGAGGAATGGTAAAACCAAGAAAATGGTAGGCAAAGCGAGAGAAAAAAATTTTAAAATCAAGAAAAAGGTGGAATGGAGTGCACTGAGTAAAGCGAGAAGAAGGAATGAGAAAAATCATTAATGAATGCTCGAATGAATGAATGAATGAATGAATGAATGAATGAATGAATGAATGAATGAATGATACATGGATCCAGAACTACCGAACTGGATATCCGCAATCGAATTGCCAGGAACTGCATGATCTGATAGCCGACATTCGCGTGCGTCAACGACGTCGTTACGATACGGCGACATTCACGAGCTTTCGGAAAGCGCAGCTTGATCGATTACGTAGACTTTATCCTGGAAAAATCCGTAACTGCTACATTAATGGATTATTCTTAGCGAAGGGGGAAAAACGAAAGGAATGTACAAAAATACATCCCTGGAAATGTCAGCAAAGATCACGAAATCATAGGTGAGGAGGGGGGGGGGGGCTAGAAACTGCGCCACAAATTATGGGCGGAGCATATTGCACCTGCTGCACATTTAGTGAATGTTTCCTTTGTAGTGAACTTGTTTTTGGAGGAGAAATAAAATTGGTCGAAAAATTCGGTTTCAAAACCGCTAAATTTACGGAAGTAGCTATCCATGGCGTTCCGAGCGCAAACACATTTCCATAATTGCTGCTCTGGGAGGTTATAGGGATGGATAGCTGCTAAAATCTCGTAAAAACCCGTAAATTATTATTTTTTAATTTTCTGATTACAGTATCCAATAAGATGTACAGTAATGCGAATATGAATATGACATGAGGCTGAAATGAAGTGCGAAATTCTACGAAACAGCGTTCGTGAATAGCAGCTAATTGACCTGAGAGGTTCAGTGGAGGCAGACGAGGAGGATGAGGTCAGCCAGCGGCCGAAGGACACCACCACGAAAAACTTCCACAAGATGTTGATGTGTAGTGTATGAGAGCCGGCTGAATAATACTGTCGGGGAATTAGATGCAGTAAATCGATATATCGATTGAGTAAGAACCGTTAGACCTGGATGCGCAAATTTTTGTTCCTCTTGAAGGGCCTATCAGTGAGTTTTCCACATAAAACCATGGTTTTGTACATAGCAACGAAAATTTTCGGGTAATTCACAGTTCTCATTGACAAAATGCCTAACATACGTACATGGTCTTTCATCCTCTCTCTTTCTTTCCTTTTCTTTCTTTCTTTCTCTTTCTCTCTCTCCTTCTGTCTCTCTCTATGCTTCTTTATTAGTAACATACAAACAAAACACATGGTTTGTAATGCTATCTACTTTTTCCCAAATAAACTATGTAATTAAAGGCTTCATGTCCCATTTTTTGGTTTTTTTTCAGTTCAATGCCTGCATAGGAGGTCATCTTTGTCACTATTACTGTCTGATTACTTTTGTGTCGGTCTCGCATTTTTTTTGCTTTACTACCGCATTTTACTATTAAACTAGCACCTATAGGGTAATTTATACTAGCTGCGTGCGTCAGTCGCGCATCAGTCGCACGCATCCATTTGCAAGGGATTTTCCATGAAGACCGGTCAATACGACATGTACATCCTCAATGAAAAGAACGCGCGGCCGCCGCGAGGCTGTAAACGCGTGCGTCTGAGGTACGACTGCGATGCGAATGCCGAGCGACTGGGTCCTATTCTTCACCATATAGACGCACGCACGTCAGTCGCACGCATCCAGTATAAATTGCCCTTATCATTACCTTATTTGTATGACCTCTGTCACTCTATTTTCCTGTCATTCCACTAACTACCAACTTATCACTACTCACTAAATCTACGAGGTGTTACAACAACATGAACATTTGGTATCCTATCAAATATCCTATTTTTCTTACTTTCAACCCGCTTGTCAATTTATCTATCCCTGTCGCATTTTTTTATCTTATCCTTTTATTGTGTACTCTCTATCACTTTCTTTTATTCTACTTCTGCCTGACATCATACAACTCTCTAATTACATCATTACGTCAACATTCAGCTGCCCCTCTACCTGTTGCTAGTTCCAACTTATTGCTTCTTTCAACTATTGTCACCGCACCCACTGATGTTAGCCTTGGTTTGTTTGTCACATTCCTCACTCCTCTCCATCTTCGAATTCTCTTCTCTGTCTGTTTGTCTGTCTCTCCAATTGCCTGTCCGCATGCTTGCCTGTTTGTCTAAATCTATTTATCTCTATATCTACCGTTCTGTCTGTCTGCTTGTTCATCCATTTGTCTGTCTGCACTTCTCTCAACTACTGTCACCTAACTCATTCCTGTCCCTCTCCGTTTGTCTGCCACTGTCCTCACTGTCACTCTCTCAATTTCTTTCTCTGTCTACATTAAGTCAAGGTACAGCCTTTTTCTCCAAATTTCCTACATTAAAGAAGTGCAAGATTTCTAGACTTTTGCACTCCTGGTTTTACACAACACAGGAGGCCTGAGAAATAGGATTGGAAGAGCATGCAGATTGGAAGTTTCATGTGTAGATCTTTTTGCTTTTTTTCGTTCCAGTACAATTCTGAGTTCAAATAAAAAATGAGTTGAAATATCGCAAATAAATCAAAAATTACCCATATATAAAGAATTAACTACTACTTATCTCGTTTGACAGCCACTCAAACCTTTGTTCCTTGCTGAAAAATCAATAATCAAATTTAAAACCCGAAATAAAAAATGGGGCCTACGCAGCAAATGGAAAGCAACAAATTTATATGTTCTGCCACTGATCCCAGATCAGGACAGTGCGTTAGACTTTTCCAACTTCGTTAATCCGTTAAACTGTTCGCGTTTTGCTTTTTCCTATTTTCACTTGACAGTGACAGTACCATCAAGGTGTCTCTGTCTGCTTGTCTGTCTGTTTGTCTGTCTGTCTATCCGACGAGGGTCATGTCCTTCTCGTACGACTGTTGCAAGCATTCTATTTACTCGAGCACGACGAACGCTGCATGATTTGATGCGCAATCGCCGAGTGCTTTAACAAACATTCCATTGGCTTTTTCATGTTTCTTTGCACTCTCTTGAGACGACACGACCCTTTGACTCACGTCCATCGTCACACAGACACAAAGGCTCTCGAAAAAGCCTAACAAGAAATGGAAGGTACTAGCACGACGGCAGAAAAAGTTGAATAAAAAATGTTGAGGAATTTGCAGAAGAAATCTCGTTTGCTGTATTTTTTCAGCGAAAGCAATCCCAGTTTCCTTGCACATTTCTCTGGATATGGTTATGAAGAGAGCAAGTTTCTAAGGCTTTACGTGAGCCAGAATAGGTTCTTTATATTCTCATGTAGAGTCTGCAAAATTTGAAAAAGAACAGCAACAAAACATATTCAAACGAAACAAAACAAATGGGAGGAAAAATGACCGTATCGCAACGCTTTCCTGCTAATACTGTGATGGATGAGCGCAGCAGAAAGTCAGTAAAATCGCTTTGGGAGAAAAGTGGAAAAAATTACCCCCCCCCCCCCTCCCTCCCCGCTAGTGTACGGAGCCGCACTTGCTTGACTTCTTGCAGAATATCTCTGGAAGGCCAACTTTCCTTGTAGGCGTGCTTTGTTTGCTTGGGATAAGAGCTAATGTCAAAATTTTCATGGATTCGCTCGATTCCTGACTAATTCCCCCTAATACAATACTGTGCTCGAGTGTTCCTTTGTCTTTATTCATGAAGGATTCCGGATAGCTATTATCTACCCGACTGCATGAATCGGACGAGTTCTACGGACAGTAAATGAGTATACTCTGTTCTATTGTCTCAACCAACAATGAAAAATACTGGCAAAGTAGCCAGAAACATCATCATCTGCTCTGGAAACTCGTCCATTCTAAATGAGCGAGGCTTACGACCTTCCTGAGAAAATCCATGAAACCCATCTTAAAAAGGGTCGACTGGGAGGAAATCACTACTAGCTATGTAATGTTATGGAAACAACAACTGCTGAAGAGCTATCTCAGAAGAAAGCTACTCGGAGTATTATGAAGGTCAGGATGTGAGACTATCCTGTTTAAGGGCTCTCCAACAAAAGGATCTGCGAACAAATAAAGAAGGAAAACTCCCGGAAAGTGTGAATATTACCAGGTTGTCGAATGGATTTCCACCACTTTTAATCTTTTTCTTCTCCACAGAACTAACAATCAAAGCATATATGAATCATCCTTATAGAAAACATATTGTGACTCATAATCGTTTTGGATAGAAAGTTCCAGAACCAAATATTCCCAAAAATCTGGCAAAGTACAGAAGTAAAGGGCCTGTATTATTTTGCTATGAATGTGTGGAAAATCCCTATCCAAATAATTATGCATAGGACCGGGATGATATCCTCAAAAAAGACCTCACCCTTGACTCTGCGCTATGATTCAACGATTTAATTGCTGTAATGAAGTATGCTGTGCACAAAAAAGCTGTAATAAACAGCGTGACTCAACGTTATAATGGAACAAATTAGTGCATATAACGAACATTTTTCCAGGAACGGATTAAAGGATCAAGTAAGTTCGAAATTTATGCAACACACAGCCCTGATTCGTTTCAACGGCGGGATTCATGAACGTCAATTTTGTTCGCAACCATGGGACAAAGAGGACGAGTGGCAAGTCCTGATATCTTCCGGCTACCAACACGACAGCTTGCTATACTGCTAGAAAGAGTCGCTCGAGCAAAACATACCCTAGTTTTACCTGGACGCATTTTTCCACGAAATGGATTGCTAACAATTTCTGGAAACATCCACGAATTTCGCTACGAAGTTATTCCCTCAGCGAACAACGATACGCCCCAGACCTGTGGTAGATGTCCCGTCGAAATCGAAACAAAGGTGAATAGTACATAAAAACCGGCTAAACATCGCGTAACGTCGGCAAAAAGCCGGCGTTAATCCCATAATCGGATAGTGAGACGAGGAATTTTCTCGAGAAATGAGAAATGAGACGCGGCGCGAGAGCGGCGTGTTTGTCTACGCAAGCGCTTATCCGGTGCGTCGCGCGTCATGTTTGGTCAACGGGCCGCGTCATGAGAGTGACTTGCGGCGCGGGCCGTTGCGCAAGTGATACCACCTCACTTATGTTCACCTTTTAATAGCCCGCACTTCCCAGCGATGGCCGGAAATGGACTGCTCCACACCATCCACGACTCATTTTTTAGGACATCTTGCACTTTTTCGCTGAAGTGGCCTAGTAAAGCCTAGGGGAAGGGTCAGCTCAAGGTCAGCGACAACAACTGTCATACGAGCCGCTGACGTTTGAATGATAGTTACATCCAAGAGAGAAGTGTGGCGGGTCCTAGCACAAAAGAACTGACATCGCACGAATTTAATCACCAACAATTATCGAGAGGCTACGGTTCAATTGCGATTCGAATGCGGCGTTTTTCACATTCACAAACATGAATTCGTTCTACTCTAGTTAACGGTGAGACGTACGCAGTTTTGCAGACGTCATTAATTTAACTGCAAAAGGGGTAGGAATTCCTTTATTTTTACGCTACTCACAAGAAAATGGTTCTCGTTTCGCAAGGAGTAGATGGAAGAGGCGATAGAAAAAAGAAGATCGATTTCACAAGGAATCTAGAAATAGGAAGTACACAACGACTTTGTTAAGCAAAAGGAGAACGGTTTAAAATCTGTTTTGAATGCTTAAGATCCACTCAAATATGGACATACAAACTTATTTTTGAAGTCAAGTTTCCAGTGGGGAATTTACCGAGGGTTAGGAACTAGTAAAGCCTAACCGAGCAAAACGAGCTTACCCAGCCAGTTCTCACGCCCCTTTTCTCCTAGCATTACCTAGGACAACCGATGGCGCTAACCACCGCCTTTTCCAGATATAACGCTCCACACCTACAGGAAGAATATAATAATACGAATATTAGAAAAAATTAACTTAGGCCTGATTCCTAACCATGGAAGGAAAGACAGTGGCTATGAATCCGTTTCCAACAGTCTTCATCCACTTCCATATTCAGAATATGCATGCAGATTTATCCATGCTTGGCGCAAATGCAGTGCGTCACAGAGAGGAAACACGAATTTATGATGAAGCTGATATTGGATTCCTTTACTCCAGCCATCGTCGATCCGGCGCGCCAATTCATCCAGTCGGATGGATATAATCCGTAGTAAATCACTCGAAAGCAGAATTAAGCTCCATAGGACACTTAGCTGCGGGAGAATTACCATGAATAACGCTTTGTCCAAATCATAGTGACTTATCCACCACGATTTGTCTATCGAGCGGGATAAAATACATCGAAAACGTGCCCATTGGCGAAACTCCTTAGCGTTCTCAGGAAGAGAACAATCTACCCCCACTGTTCTAAAGCGGACGAGTTCACCAGGCAAAAATAGACATCCTTCGTTCGAGCGACTATATTTGGTAAGTTATAACAAGTAATGGTGAAGATGACAATATATAGGCATAGGGTGGGCTAAAAATACGGTGAAGAAAGGTGCATTGATTGAGATCGAAACAACTGGGTGGCTTGTTCAAACCGATAAGACCCACAATGTATTCCTGGCCCAGTCCTGAACCAAAGGTCACTTGTGGGCAGAAACACTGTGGGAGCAAAACGTTGTAGAAGGATATTCCAACCAGGATTAGTAGCTCCAGGGAGGAACACATTTCTCTGTCCGAAAAAACGCGAATTGTTACAGTATCTAAGGCCCACCCTCTACCATATTTTTTTAGGGGAACCTCTCCACTGTGGATGAATAGAAAACCTTGTGAACATTCGTGATTTCCGAAGCATGTCATTTGATGCTGTTGGTCGTACCATAAGCCACATACTTTTACTTTTTCTTTCTGAAGCATATTTAGTCAGAAATAAGAAAACTAGTAGTAAAATAAAGGTCAAAAAATCATAGGGAATTCCAATGTTTTCTTCAATTTAGCTGGAAAACAGGGAAATGAGAACTAAACTTTGAGGTGTAAAACTAAGAAAAAATGGAGCCCATAGTCAGACGGCTTTTTTGCTCTTATTTAATGGACATTACAATTTCTAGACCTTTAATTCACCATGTCCATATCCACAACAAAACAGGAAGACGTAAAACTCTTATCCAAAGTGGAAGAAAAGGTTCCGCACTGAGAAAAATGTTCCGTGCAATTGCGAATGATACCTTTAAGAGTCACTGGAAATGAGTAAAAGTAATTGAGGCAGCACTCTACCTTGAAGAAGAAGACTCCATAGGAAACGAACGACTATTTAAGAGCGTACAAGTTCCACTACCGAACAGGGTCACACTTTACTCGAGTATTTTTTCGCGGAGTAGAATCGATAATTGAAATAATGTCCAAGAAACGGCGAAACACGTTAGTGAATCTATTTCTGGAGATACGGAGGAAAAAATTAAGCGGAACTAATAGTCAGTCAAGTAAGTGAACGAGGTGGAGGCGAAGTGGCACGCCACGGACGACCTTAGCGGCGTCGTCCGCAGCCGACACGTCGCTAAGCCTCCTGCTGAGCGACCGCGTCGTCGTCCGACTCGAGGACATAGGGCCGATGTGTTCGTACACATATCTACTCCACTTCCTTAGGTGCCAAAATTGGTAAAACTTGACCAAAACTGGGAAAAATCCCACGGCAAGGACATGAAACGCCATGAAACGCGCAAAAATTTCAGCAAAATCCAGAAAATTCCCCAAAACATTCTGGAAAAAAAAACCAGATCCGCCAACAAAGTCAGCTTACAGGCTCCAAGCTGCAGCGAAGGAACGTGTTCAACAAGTTCTTGCCACGTCTCTATAAAACGGAAAACTCGTACAAAAGCCATACCAGCGACAGAGACCATTTTGAAGAAAAAAAAGCAGAACCAGTCATGGACAACTTGACAACAATACGGATCGTACCAAAAATGTGCCGGAGACCGAGCGCGAGAAAAAAAAACGAAAACTCGTCCAAAAGATTTGGCAGAAAATGGCGGAGATTACGGTCACGATGAAGCCATTTCAGAGAATGAACGAGCCTCACAGAACGACATGCATGTGCTAATCTTAAAGCACTGGCAGCAGTTTGCGCGATAAAACTCGTCCAATTTAAACGAAACAATGGATTGACCACTATGACTAAAAAGCAAAGACTCGTCCAGAACTGGTTTTTTAGTGATGGACATGGTTAAAAGATGCGCTTGAAAGGCTCAGTAGCTTAATTGAACATACATAGTCAATTCCAGAACGAAAACTCGTCCGCAACTATCCATGCTATCTCATAGCTAGCAGAGATACAATGAAGCAAGATATCATTTGGGCGAATTCTTCCTGTCATTCGTGGAAAAATAGCCGAGAAAACTCCAACAAATGTAAGTAATTTTCATACCCATATGGGCACAGGAAATATCCAGAAATTCACAGAAGCAGTAATTATTTGTATTACTTTCCGCTGGTAAGAGAGAATAAATTCCCCTAGGAGCGAGAACTGTTCCCATATTAATATTATTGTAATAGTGGAGGACGCAGAATGTAGGTGGGGGGGGGAGGGAGGGGGTTGGGGAGTATTAGAAAAATCGGGTCTCTGCCAACTTGGGGGCTCGGATGGAAAGCAAAAATAAATAATGGAAATAATAAAAATATTATCAGGTAGTAGATAAATAATATTACATAATATTGGATGTTACGTAAAAATAAACAATTAAAAATACACCGATACAATGCTTTCATTCATTTTGTGAAGTATTTTCAAAAAATTCGGCGACCAATTCGGCGGGGGGGGGGGGGGGCGTGGGAGTAGTGACAACTACAGCTCTGTTTCGATAGGATTCGTTCGTAAACAATTTTAAACAACCAATGACGAAAAATCACTTCCGTAGCAGTCTGGTTGAGGTGAGGAGGGGGGGGGGGGGGAGATGTCCACATTTTTTCTTTGACAGCAATTCTCAAGCCCCGAATAGTGGGAATAACTCGTCCGCAGAACAGCAAAAAGATGATGGTTCTATGGGTTGATCAAAGACATAATCGCAGTACATAGTTGCTTCATCCAGCTCATCTATTTTTGCAGAGACAAGAAAACTCGTCCAAGGGATTGTAGCAAGGGATTTCCTTGGGAAGGGGAAGCATTTCAGAAGATTTTTCACAATAAAAACAACTAATCACGCTTGAATATCGCTGACAAGTTAGAAAAATGGTTGTGGAGCATCGCTTCTGGACAGGACGATGGGCCGAGCTCCGTGATTGGTCAGTTCATACATCCACCAATCGTGGGGCTCCACCGTACTGCTACTTTCAAGTTCGATCTCCCGTAACCAAAGAAAAATTGCAAAACTGACTGCCGGACTGCGGAAAACATGAAAACTCGTCCGCTAAATTCAACAACATTTAAGAGCAAAACGAGTCAGATCAAGTATCGTTTCCGGTTCTGACCGGGAACGCAAAACTCGTCCAGATGGCTCTCAACGAAAATATCTATAGAATCGAGAGTCATCTATTCCAAGCGCTGAACACTTCGATAGACATGAAAAGTGAAGTGGTTGGTGTCGGAGGGCGGAGCGACCGGTTGGAAGGGAATGTGGACAGCGGCGAAACGCGCCGGCCGCTGTCGCCAACGGGCACTTCACTTCGAGAAGAAGCAGAACATGAGCGGTGTTCCATTTCGACGAACAAGGCACTTCAAAAAATGTATCAGCACAAGCCGTAAAACAAGGCGAAATGTCAAATCAAATGGGAACAGGAAAACCGGACAGAAATCTACTCGAAGTTCAATGCAAATTCAACTAGTATTGATCCTGCGACCTGGAGAAGAATTTCTGCAGAGGCTAGGCATTAACCCGAACCTCCCCCCCCCCCCCGGGTCGCCGCACTAAATGGCCTATCAATTTTGACGAAAAGCTCAAAGGATTAAACAACCATTCCGGTTAAAAGCAGAATCAAAGGTCGAAAACGCCTTCAAATATCATTTTGAAAGCATAGGACCACATTATTTGTTTATTTATTTAGTAAAATGTATGAAAAACAACAGCAGTGCCTAAAACTTGCTCTTCTCGGAGCGTTCTGCCACGCTTCCAGAAAAAATACGTCGTCTGGACTAGATTTACCATCTAGCCCTCTCTTCTATAACGATAAACGGCTGTGGGTCATGACGGGGCAAAAAGGGGCGGGGCAGACTCTTCGACTGGGCGGTTCAAAATATAAACCAATCCAGGAAACTGACCCGCCCCGTTTTACCTCATCATGGACTACTCAGAACCCCTTCAACAAGTTGTCGGCCCATATTTATTCCGAAACAAGTTGCAGGCAACCTACTACTAGAAAATCGTTGTGGACAAATTCGACGTCATCCCACGATCCAGAAACAGGTTGTTTGCAATTTTTTCTCCTAATAACTTGTCGACAAGGAAGTCGCGGAACGAAATGTCGACTAATTTCTCACAAGCACAACTTGCTAGCAAGCACTTCGGTTACAGAGTTTCTCAGCAAGTTGTCGACCACCTTTCAGTCGAACAGCTTGTCCACAAGGTAGAGTCAAAGCAAGTCGTAAACTAGTTTCCTCACTCGCGTCATATGCCACCATTGCACACTTATGATAAACATCAAAGCAGAACAGTCATATTCAGTTCATATTAGACCGGTAGCTAGCGCGGATCGGAAATCCTGGCCTATGGAGGCAATAATCGCCTTGATCTTAGGTACACACAGCAGTTCAAGGTCCATACACAAAAAAACTAGAGGTACAGCATTGCACTTGGCAAGGATTGTGCGATTCTGAGTATGAAAAATCATTCAAATCACCAGTCACGGGGCCCGCTTCAAGTGCAACGCTCCACACTCAAAGTGAGGTACTCCGCTGGTTCTGATGCACTAGTCACTTCAAATCATTGTCAAATTTCTCTAAAATCCAGTATCCACGTCAAAATCCCTTATTTCAGCGTTCAATCAGGAGCGACTACGGCTTGAAAACCGCAGCAGATTTTTTTGGAGCGTCAAATATGTAGGTGGCCTTCAAAAAGGTGGTTCGTTGGGGTGAGAAGTGATTTTTGTTGGTCAAACTATATTGTTCAGAGTACTTTTTCATATAGCGGCCTCAAACATAGTGGAACGAGAAGGTAAAAACAGAGAGGGCAAAGAGCATCAGATCGTCTAAAAAAAACCTTTTAGAATGAATTTTCCTTCAAATTCCCAATTTTCACATAGCTAGACCATAACCTCCAGAATTGGCAACGATAATGACAAAAATGACCTCTCACTGTTTTTCCTAGTTACCTTTTCTTATGCACTTATTTTTTGGATACCGAAATGAAATAAAATTTTCCGGATACTGAAATGAAATAAACTTTCTAAGATGAGACAAAGAATTATGAAAGGCATAATTGTAAACGTCGCACGGCCCAAAAATTGCCCCTTTCCTCTTCCTATGATAAATAATTCCATTTTGCAATTTATTAGGCAGCACAGCACAAAGACAATATAATTTCAGCGCACTTGGCACGCGAAAGGTCCGTAAAATTGCGCTACGCACTGTGACAATAGCTGTAAAAGCTCATTTTAGAGCAATATATCAAATGTTCGCAGAATATCGTAAAGTTTTACAGCAGCGAACGCAAATTCACATTGTGCTATATAACTCTGTTAGAGGAAGTGAAGGTTCACAGCAACAGTATCCTAGGAATTAGTCACAGAATCCGAATGATGATGGAAAAAACCCAATATGGAACCTAAGCCGAGAAAAGAAGAAGGTTCAGAAGAAAATCCAGGTAGTAAAAGGCTAACAGGCACTGTTGTGACTGAATCTAAATATGTAGGTATCCATGTGTTTCTACAAAAATCCTGAGCGGTCCCATACAGATTTCTATGAATTCTTGTTCAATGACGTTTTATTCTTTACATACTTTCTTGCGTCTGTTTTGATTTTTGCTGGCCTTCAACCTTCCACGGTTTTTTTTTTTCAAATTCTTAGCCTGCAGCACTCATTTCATTAGCTAACACTTTAAACCTGGCCGCTTTAGCCACATCATAAGTCCGCAAAAGGTCGTAAAACTAGCTCGCTATCGCGTTTTTGTGTAAGCGGGTGAGCCTCATCTAGAAAATGGACACTATGGGTCCATAATTAAGAGTAGAAATGAAGGCATTTTTAGTAACGTTCGTTATAGGAACCTTAAAAGGAATAGTAAAATTTGGACTCTAAAAAGTGAGAAAAAATCGTTTCTGCTTACTCAAGAAATTTACTCACTTTATTACATCTTGTTACATTTTTTTTACATTTAATGATATCAAGCACTGAGGAGTAATCTCTTTGGAAAATAGGCTCAGACAAATCGCGGCTGTCCAACTCTACTAGTCACATCCGCGATAAAAACAACAACAACGAGCGGTTTCGCTTTCAAGGGTGCGATTAGGTGCGATGCGATTCGATGCGATCTGGTGCCGGACACGCGATATGTTGCACAGTGAACATAATGACAGGGTGAATATAACCGGATCCAATTATGGTATACGGACACCCGGCTGGTAATTACTAGGCGCACAGCGCCCCGCACATGAAAATCTACACTCTTCCCGCATAGCACGCGCGCGACACGTTCATCAAATCGATCGATAATTGACAGGAAATGGATTGTGCGGGGGGAAGACCCATCGCTTGGATTCATCATATAAAAAGGCTCAATTATGGCGTAGGCCTGTATAATTCAGTGGAAATTGAATTAAACAAAACTGGTTGGAAACTGGTTACTGGTCACAAGAAAGTATATGAGGATTGCTCTGTTTAGATTGTGGATCACCTGCCATCATTTCCTATAATACAGACAATTACAGATGAAGCATGTATAGATCATGGAACGGAGTAGGTCAAATGAACTACAAAGCGGATCAGAAAGGTCTGGGTAGATCAAATCGATTGCATTCATCTCATTTTGAGGCCACGGTAACTCCACAGTGCAAGCATAAATACGTATGTATATAACTGATTGATTGAGTATGGGTGTAGATGACTGTCTCAGTTAACTAAAGCTAAGTTTTTTAGCTCGATGGAATATGATCAAATTCAGGTTACCTTTTTTTCGAGATTTTTCCATCAACAGCAACTGTGTGAGCTGCCAAGAACAATGATATGCGAAAAAGGCCATAAATTACCATGGAATATATTTGCAAGCGCTTCTTTTCGTTGCGGAGAATTGACGATACCTTTGGCATGAGTACGAGCTGTCCTGTTTTGCGTCTCTTGGTACAGGACATTCAGTTGCAATACGCGCGCGGGCTGATCCATTCCAACAGATCAAATTCTCAATCGAAAGGCTACGTCCGGACCGCTAAGGCTCTATTTATGGTTGATGCGCATCAAATCTGACGCGTCCGCCTAAAATTTCACAAAGTTTTCGCGATGTCTCGATGCGGCGAAGATCAAAATGCAGTTTGTTCGCGCGGACGTCGCGACGGCAAAACCAGGAACATCCGCTTCGTGCCAAAAATACTCTTCTCCTCTTCGTTCTACATTGTGTATCGCCGCGTCAAATTTGACGCGCATCAACCATAAATAACGCCTAAAAACCACTCGCACGTAGCCTTTCGATTGAGAATTTGATCTACTGGAATGGATCAGCTCGCGCGCGTATTGCAACGCGTTGTTTACTCCGAGGTGAATGTGCTGTAGTGAACACGTCTCATGCTGTGCTAGCTATATGATCTACAGAGTGATCTGAAGCGTACGTAGGTGGACGATTCCGCCGAAACCCGCTCTTCGGGTGTATGCCAGGAAGAACGGTAGTTGGCAATAGTTGGCTCTATGAACCCGTGTGTCAATATCCCATGCAATTGTAGCCCCGCCCCTAGATAGATACAGGGATTCGCAAACGCTGGCAGTTGCGTATGTTTCAATTATTTCCCACTGCGGAAGATGGTATGACCTACTTGAACAGATTTTGGAAGGGCGAAAGCATAATTTCCGATTTTCAAGGCTCAATTTTCATTGAGATATGACAACGAATCACTACAAGTTATAATGTCTTTGCTCCAAACCCCACAAGAACCTCATCTGGTCTAGTTCTGAATCAAATAAAGATTTCGGTCCTTTGTACAGGGTAAGCTAGCATGCGTATCGTGCCAGAAGGGCGTGGCAACCTTTACATGGGATGCGCGGTGCAGCTGGCAGCTGTCACGACCTACCGTTCCCCATGATCGCCACCCGTGCTCTTCGTGTGCCAGAGGACTATTTTTACAGCAATTTTGCTAATTTTCGTCTACACCATTGGGAGTAGGGCGTCGAGAATGTGCAGAATCTACTACTTAGATAAAGGCAAAATGTGAGACAACCCTCAATTCCCATGAAAGTAAATAAATTAATAAGCAGGCATTATTGCACATAACATAGTTAAACAAGTGACTCTTACTTATTTGTTTGAAACATATGAAGGAAACTGCAAGAATGTCACCAGTTTAGAAGTTGTAAACAATCAGGTCAAAGGAAAATTAAACTCACGGGTTAATTTGAGAAAACGACTACAAAAATGGCGAACTAAGCCACATTCATGTATGCACGAGCTGTGCGCGTTTCATTAACAACATTACAAAAAACCAGAAAGGTCTTGAATTTCGCAAAAAAAACTACTAGCAAGTAGTGAACTCCACCTGCCGGAGACTGAGGGGTTAACATTATCCACAGTCGATGATGTGTGTAGATTACCTTCTTAAGGGTTACGTATATAGACTCTTTTTTTAGCTTATCGAGCACAAATAATGTCTGCCTTTTTTTGAATAAAGAATTCCTTCGTAAGCGATAATACTTGTTGCACAGAATTTTGACATTAGACATTGTTTATAAAAAAAAATTAGGAATTATTGTAAGCCAGATAAACCAGTAAGCCATCAGTGAATAATATGAGGGATTTTTTACACAGAGAGTAAACAAATAAATAAATAGATTCAGAAATTGTTATATGAACCAAACCTTTGAACTGCAACTGTGGAAAGAACTGAGAAGAAAACTCAGTCGAAATGTAAAACACAGAAGAAGAAAGGAAGATTCTGTGGTGACAGAAGTTAGGATCAATTTGAAAAAAAAACCAAGAAAATTGAAAGGATGTTTCTCCAATAATATTGCTTATTTTCTTGAGATCATCAGGATAATAGCTAAGGATAATTCCGTGGATTTGGAAAAAACCATAACGGTTATATACAATGAGTGTAACCACAGAATCAGTGCTCTACTCAACGCGAAGTCCTTAGATTAGGATGACCACTGACCACGAGCAAGATCTTTAACGAAGTTACACTACTTCCATCAGGTGTCCTTTAAATTCGCGTCCATGACAAATATGCAAAATTTTTTCTTTCTTTTCAATTTTTGCAATTTTTACGGTTCAAAGGCCGTAATTGCACAAATTGACGAAGAAGCATTTATAAATGCTTCTGACGAATACAGTACCTACAGTTAAACTGTAGGATATAACAATGACGAATTGAAGCGGCTATAAACGTCTATTTCAATCGAAGAAACTCAGGAGCTCACAGATCTAAATAAGGATAGCTTTATAAACCCCAAAAAATCAATAAACGATCGATAATTCGACAGTAATTCGGCACGCGGCACTTGACACTATTGAGAGACGCTCGGCATTCATTGAACAGCCAGGTAATGATGATCGACCAAGGACGAATTGGCGTGTTGCCAGATAGACAGACAGACAGCCGGCGAATAGCTCATTATCGATCGATTTCGTTTGGTCATCCATGAATACGGTCGTTCGACCGCCGGTAGACAATTGTCACCATAGCGACTACACACACTTGTGTATTTCAACAATAGCGGATGTGGACTTGGATCAATATTGATCGATAGGTGGACAGAGAGTTCATGGAACTATTGGTTTCGCTGTGAAATGGTGCGGGACAAGCACATGAGGTGGATTTCTGGGGTACTGTAACGGTAAAAGTACGTAAACAGCACAAAACAAGTTCTAACAAGTCATCGCCTTCGTGACATTGGGTAGATCACTGTGTCCTGGAGTTAACTACACCTAAATCGTAAGCCCTGCCCACAAGCCCCGCCCACATGGTAGCTACGTACTTTTGAAAGTACAGTATCTAATGCTATGCTTACGCTAAGAATGTGTAACTCACTAAACAGTGTAATGTACATAGTTTGATCTTCCAAATTTTACACCAATTATTCACCTATGTCCTGCATGATTTGCGTATTTTCACGCCTACAGTGTACCATATATCAAAGCTTTGTTGTTTAGGTTACGCTGGTCAACAACGGCGCCACCGGAAAACAAACGGAAACAAATAGCCCCTCAATGACAGGTGCGATCCTGCTAATCCCGTGAAAACACGTACTACCTTGGCTACAGTAGGATAAAAATAGCTTGAAGGTTATTTCCGGGTTTCCCCCTGAGTATTCGAAATATCATTGGGTTAAAATAAGGTTCACCGAGCTCAGCAATTGGCTATGTGGTTGAATTAACCAATCACAGAGCTTAACCGTACCGCCTATCCTAGGGCCTGGATGCATCACTGAAATTACCCAGGGTAAACGTGTTAACTCGATAAATTTGTGCGGCGATTATATGTTAACCTTGGGTAATCTCAACGATGCATCAGAAGCCAGGTACAGAGCAACTTTTTTGGTTCTACTACTTTGGCATGGATGCATCCCATGCCTGAACCTATGGAGTGTTGACGGATAATGAAAAAATTGATAGATCCATCAGGTAAAGTGATAACTGGGTGGGTTAACAAGTTTACCATGGGTAAATTCAATGATGCATCCTAATCCATAGGACAGGCGAGGAGACGAGCATTACTGTCGCGATTTTGCGGTTTGCTCCGCACTGCAGCTGCCTGTACTTATGGGGGAGGATATTTAAAAAGGATTATTAATATAAATTTTCAAGGCATTTTTATTGATATATTGCCTATTTTGTCCAAAGAAGCCCACGAGATGTGACCGAACATGACCTGCTCGTTCCGCTGTCAAGAAGGGAGGCCAATCACCCGCATAAAAACCCGCGAAGAATTGGGCGCTAAACACGCCATAAAAGCCCGCTCTGAATGGAACCTTAATAGCCGAGAAGCGCTCGTAAAACCGTACAAAATGAGATGTGAGAAAAACGAAAGAAGTGCGCAAGGTTGGCGGAGCACTGAGCGAGCCGCGGGCCGACAGCGAATCGTTTGCGAGGATCATCGGCCGCACGTGAAATGGACACTTTGAGCCACGCCCGCCCATCGCGCTGGTACCTCTGTCGTGGTCGACCAGTGAGTAAGGGTAAATAACATTGCGCAGGTGAGACACGTGTGGACGACGCGTTTCGATACGCCCTGCGGAGGGACAACGACGCTAGCCGCATGTAAAGATGTTATCGACGCGTTACGCGTTGACGCTTAGCGCATGCGAACCAGCCGAGCCGGTCCTAGCACGATTCTTATGTGCCGTAACTGCCGTCGTGCGTATTTCTTGCTGAGATCGACTAAAATGCTGATGTTTGGTGACTGAATTCCACTCCTCGCGTGTGCAGAAGCGGCTATACAGAAGCTGGGCCCTTCCTGCTCCTCTTTTTTCATCCGTAATCAACGTAGCGCTCTCGGGCTCGAGTGGACCATTGGAAGGATGGGTAATCTTATACCCACGGGTAGCAGTCGGGTAACGTCACCTATGGGTATGTGCTGAATGAATAATAATCGCGAAAGCGAATCCCTACATAGGATATCGAGTCCAGCGAATCATAAACTCCATTCAGCTTTGACGGTTCTTGAAAAAAATCTTTCAAATTCACCGTATAGGGCAATTTGTATTGAATGCGCGCGTTTGCCGCGCGTGCGCCTACATGATGAAGGATGGGGACAGTCGCATCGCTGACGCAGCTCAGACGCGCGTATTTACGGCCTCGAGGCAACTGAGCGTTCTTTTCATTGAAGATGTACATTAAGGATGAAGCGTTGATCGGTCCTTATTCGCAAATAGCGTCTGACACACGCAGCCAGTATAAATTGCCCTTATCTGAACGTGCTATACTTCCGAATGGAGCGTTTACGTCTCTGAGCTTGGTGAGTTTTTTTTCGGAATTATTTTCAGGAATAATTGTGGCAGTGGTGTGGACGAGTTCAAATGCCAGGTATTCAAGCGGACACATTTTTCAAAATGTTTTATTTCGACAAAATCGCTGAAGGAAAACGATGACACCACAATTCTTCCATCTGTATTATGCGCTTCTCTGGAAAAGGCATCATTTTCTAGTTGGTCACTGTAATTGGATACTGTAACATGATAAAGATCCTACAGTAACAAACCTTATAATTTGCTAACGTGTAAAGTACTCGTAGTCAGGATGCTATCGTGAATGGTATCCGATTCGCTAGATGATTCGCTGGTCAATTCCCAATCATCCTGAAAAATTACTTGATTTTGAGGATAACTGACATCCCAAGAAAGTTACTGTCGGCGGACAACTGTCACAGAACAGTTCGATTCTTTGTTACGTACCTGTGATCTACCAGCATGTGCACGATATGAACTTCGCACGTTCACTGAGATAGATGTGCCTGGTTCCACATTGATTACAAGTCCTTGGGGTCTATTGTCGAGAGCCATGGACGAGCCTGGCGCAGAGGAGCGATTCCCGGCAGCATCCGCTCGATCGTCATTTGGGTCGTAAGGTTTCTGAGAAAATGGTAATACTGTAGGTTACTCAATTGTATTTACAAGTAGGATTTCACTGGCTCGTGCAATGTTGCTACAGTAATCCTCGACAGCTACGGTACTTCCAGTGAAACGAAAAAATATTTATTTGCTTATTTAATTTTTTAACAGTTCTATGTTACTATTTATCACGAATTTTTTACGATTGGCATGTGCTCAACAATGATTTAATTCGATAACGCAGCCAAAGCAGGTTTTAATTATAGGACATCCCTCGACAAGTTCAGTAACGCTGAGAATCGCTTGGGGTCGCCCGCCTGTAGCTTGTACTCGCTCATCGGCCTAATCTATTTCCACTACAAGCACTACCACCTTTACGTTTTCTGAATAAATAAGTAAATAAAAATAAATAAATAAATGCATAAATAAATCAAGTCTCGGTACCCGCCTCCCCTTAGGAATGGGTCGCCAAATTTTTGAAATTGCTATGTAAAATAAATGAAAATTTTGTATTGGTTTATTTTCAGTCGCTTATTTTTATTACTATTTTCCAAATATTCTTTTTCATAAGGTAATATTAAAATTGATTTTTCCGTATCTTTATTATTCCATCCGAGTCCTAGGAGTGGAGCAGTTGCAATTTTTCCCCCTTAATATCCTGCCACTCCTGCATCTGGCACTGCAAATCACCCAAGGATTACTGTAGCGCTTACACAGGAAAGATCACGGTACCTCCCCTTCTCATGGAAAAACGAATCTCACAGTATTTCTTGACCAAAAGCCACTTACTATTTTTGGAAGGTCCGATTCTACTGGTATTCCAACTGGTACTCCTTTTGGATGATCCGATTCAACTGGTTTACCAAGTGGTTTTATCTTTGGAAGATCTGATTCAACTGGTATTCCAACTGGTTTTGCTTTAGGTGGAGCCGGCTCTTCTTGTTCACGATATGGCTTTATTTTTGGAAGATCTGATTCAACAGGTATACCGACTGGTATGGCTAAAAGGAAAGAAGTTACTGAGACGCGTGAACAGTGTCCGCAAATGCGGAACACTGAATTCCATGAGGAAAATAAAAGAAACTACTTCAAACGCCTTCAAACACAGTGCGGTAGCGTGAGAGTCCTGCAGGGTGGAGCTGGTCGCACACGTCCACCACACGTTTGGACAGGTATGAGCGGGAATGGTGAGAAACGTGTACGAAACAGCGACATTGATGGAATGTGTAGACGCGCAGACGATCAGGCAATGCCGCTTGGTGACGCGACGCGTGCGAATGGGTCCATTCCGCTGAATTCTCCCGTATTTTCACATTTTGAACCTCTCTGTGATTGCGGATCAGGGAATCAACCTGGAATAATTTGCTAGGCGCAATTTTCAAACATACCAGGTGGTTGTTTTTGTGCATCCGATCCGGGAGCGGCCTTCTAAAAACATAGATTAGAGATTTACAGTGCGGTAGGATAGGACACGCCCACTTTTGGACAGCTGTCCTTTCCCTAGGTTGCGGCTATACTCCGCAGAGATTATAGGCCGCGGCCACTCCATTTTTGATATGTGTCGATTGCGGGCGGGCGGTCGCCGATGTTGGAACGCCCACAATCAATACGTATCAAAAATGCAGCGATGCGATGTTAGGTGCTGTACTACTTTAGGGTATACCGGTAAGCTTAGACGACGTGGTAGTGGAATTACCTGGTCACCGGTCGATGATGGAGGTTTCTCTGTTTTAACCACTAGATTCAACACACGTTCTTCTCCTTCCTGAAAATCGTGAACATTACAGTACCCTAATAATGTTCTCAATATGCCTACCTGAAGAGCTCTTGCAGTTCTCGGCGGTGTTTCGCGCTCGGATAGCGACAGCGACCGCGAGCGCGATCCCCTGGAGCGATGCTCTCCTCTACGGCTTCTTCTTGAGCTTCTACGAGATCTTCGCGATCTTCTGCTGCGAATGCTTTCGCTAACATCGCCGGACTCCAAATCGCTGATCTAAAGGACGGGCATGGACCGAGTGATCCACACGTGGACAACTAACACTAACCGGTGTCTCGACAGCCATATGGCACATGAGTCGGATTATATAAAGAGCGAGCATAATAGTTGCAACTATAAATACGAGCTGAAAGCTGGAGATTAAGCATCTGAGGGTCTTGAGATGGTTGTTAGTTTAAAATTCCAGGGGTGACTTACTGCTGCAATCACGCAAAGCACCTGGACGACATTGAGCCAGCCAGTGCGGTCCATTATATATCTGCAACAGTGCCGGACGCTTTGGATACAGAAATCTGTAGTTTCCGGAAGGTTACCGAAGAGCTCTAGCACTGCCGACCGCAGCGCCTGTGAGTGGGGCAGCTACTGGGGCATATTCAGCAAATCAGCTGATATTTCATCGACAAACATTCTGAAGAGAGTTGTTGAGAAAAACATCGTAAGTTGGCGGTCTTAAAGTCCACGTCCTTCCTCATTTGAAGTAAAGATGTGATTGGCTGTGCACTCGTTGTCAGAACTAAATCTAAATGTTCCTTCAGGCTTCACCTAGGCATGTTTAATCACCCAAGTTCGAGGACTCTATCCATTTTGTTTCCATTTTAGTGTCTATTTTAGTATATTCATTCCCTTTTCACTTGAACTATGATACATTAATAATTCCGCATTGAATTCTCTTCATTCCGTTCTGCACCCTGCATGCTGCAAATTTTAGAGCAGGTCAAATTCTATATTACCTACTGCTTCATCCTTACCTGAGTGGTGAGTGCAGGAGATAATTGAACCTTCTGTTTAGTTTTCTTATAAGCAAGGTTGTGTGTTGAGAGGAAGATAAACGTAACAATATAACTACTTGTTTTCTCGAATAGGTTGTACGTACGTAATTGTCATATGCGGAATGCATGGAATCATAAACCGTCTGAGAAGGGTCGTTGCACTGAGGGATCGGCTTCACCGAAACGTATTTCATTACACTTATTCCTTTTTTGCAAGGGAGTGGAAAATTTAGTTCGGACTGAACGAATTCCTATTCGGAATTTCCATTTACTTACTTTCCAGAAAACACTGGACAGCTTGTTCCCAGTAGATATCAGAGATTTATTCTGGGTATGAACGGACTTTTTATATCTCCAAATTAGTGAAACCTTCTGCTCTTACCTAGTTGCATTGACCATCGTCAAATTCATTACTCTCTCTTACTGGAAGAACAACAGTAGATAACTTCGTAGACAACCAAATAGGTAAGAACATAGAGAACGATTCTGTGACAAATTGCGGAACAAGATCACCATTAGGATGTTCTGCAAAACCCTTAAATGCAATCGCACAAAGTTTAAAATAATTGCCATGTCATCTTAGAAAATTAAATGACATCGCAAACTTGTAATTAATCCTTAAAGCACCGAACTCTAACGCGTTAGCAGTGCGGCCGAAGTTCACCAACTGCTCAACGTCAGGTAGTATATCTTACTCGTCACTTTACCCCGTTACGCATGTATGGATGAACATTTTCATTGGAGAAAATCGATCTGCTTCCAGTTCTCAAAATTCAGAAACAGAGTGGTTCCTCTTCGACTTCAGATGTACTACGAAAGTTCATCTAGGGCAATGCAGAAAACGCAGTCGTCGTCACTTGCATCTCTTACATTTCGTTTCACACCCCTTGCTGTAGTTGATTTTGAATATTGTTGAAAAATCTGGTGGGAGTCTTTCTATATTCTTCCAGTTAATCTTTCCAAAGTGTTTCCTAAGCCGTCGTCTTAGTCACGTGAAAGCTAAAACACAAAGTACTTTAAAAGCCTTCGCTGGTGTTCACCTTACTTATAATCTGACCAGGAATAGTCTAGGTGAGTCTGAAGCTGGCTTGTTAAGGGTAGGGAATTTCTAACATCCGAAATTCCAGCGTCAGATTCTTCATGCATAGCCAAGCGCTCGAGTAGAGTGGTGTTATCCCCAGCGCCATCCACCTCTCTAAAAATACAATTACTATTAGGCACAGGCACATTGCATGGATATATTCCATGCCTCTTTTTTGTTGGGAATCCTGGCGAATCGACGCTAATGTTCACCTTTCTTTTCTACTCACTCTCCCCAGATTTTATTTCCTTTTGACTGTTGGTATCTCTGTACGAACAGTTACTACATATTCCTCATTTGTTAAGCACATACCAGTCCGGTCCGGCAGCCACTGCAAATGGGCGCCGGCGGGCGCCGGCCGCCGCCACCGTAAGGCACCCCGATATTAATGAGCTATAAATCACTCGAGCTTGGGAGAAGACGAAGAAAATACTATTTTAGTCCATAGTAGACAGGGTAGATAAACCTAACCCTATGCTTAAGAATGGGTTTAAGGCTTAGGCTTAGGCTTCACAGGAGTGGCCCCACCCAACTCCCTTTTCACCTAAATTTCTAAGATAAACTAGGATAAGTGTAAGTGTAAGTAAGATTGGACACTACTTGTATGTTGCATCGCGTGCGCGCATAGCTCAGTGGGTTGAGCGAATGATCGACGTTGTGGTGGTCAGGGGATCGAATCCTGCCCCGTGCCCCGTTTTGCAAATACATATAGTATGCTGCCTACGACTGCTGCAGTTATCTAACAAACTCCAACATAAAAAGTAGCCCGGATGGCTCAGTGGTTTGAGCGGCAGATTGCAATCTGTCCCTATCGCTGGTTCCACTCCGTGGAGATCCAGAGTTAAGTATCGCAGTGTTTGGGGTTCACTGCTTGGAACGTCCCCCGTGATCTCCTTCGGGTAGTCCAGGAAGGCATCCGGCAACGTTTTGCATAAATTTCGAAGATAAACAACGATAAGTGTAAGTGTAAGTAATAGTGGAAAACTCTTTCGAAGATAAACTACGATAAGTGTAAGTGTAAGTAATAGTAATAGTGTAAGTAATAGTGAAAAACCACTTTTTCAAAGTTGAGGGAAACCGGGAGAGAGTAACTCCGCCGTAAAGGACTGCTCCACGAAAGATAAATGACAGCGGTAGAACTACTTCGCAATGGATATGGAACAATTTATACGGATTTCAATTATTTCTGAGGATCCCGAATTGGATGAGCTTTATTATTCAGATGGGATAACTGAAGTACTGTGTCCATCTATAGAAGAATAACGGCCATTTTTGTATTCGCGAAGCAGTGTACTACAGCGGAAAATGGAAGAGTTGGCTTCGCTTATTGTGTAATCAGAAATCTTTCCCCATGAAAATCACAAAAATGAAAAAACGTGAAAGTTGTGAAAATGGTCCCCTGCTTTATAGCCTTAACATATCCACTGCACTCTGTCTACTATGGACTAAAATTGTATTTTCTTCGCTTTCTCCCAAGCTCGAGTGATTTATAGCTCATTAATACCGCGGCCGGCGCCGGCGCCCATTTGCAGTGAATGCTGGACCCGACTGTAAGTTGTTTTGACTAGTAGCTGTTCGGGCGCACTTCAACTGCACATAATAAATAAATAAATAAATTTCGATCGGTACGAGGTACGTAGTGGGTTATCCATCACGTTTACTCTAGGATAACCTCAATGAGGCATGTCGACCAAGCTTCATCATTCAAATTCAAATCAATGAAACCTACTCAGGAGTTCAACACCACAAAATGCATTCTATGAAATGCTTCAAAATCAGGACACCTCTTGCCAACTCTCAGTGAATTCCATGCATGACTTTTCAACACAATAAACACAATAGGTTTCCTTCACCTTACTGATGAGTGATGAGTGCAGGAGGAAACCCCCTTTTATGTTTAGTTTTCGTATAAGTTTCATGCACGAATCGAAAACTGAACAGACCACAAACTCTCAATATCACGTTAAAATTCATAGAAGTAGCAGCGCATTCGTTACAAACACCGTTTATTAACACACAAAATCTCTGACAGTATGCTCGTTTCATGTCAGTTAATTGTCTTCCTTCTGAAATGTTGCTGCATTTATCCACACCAATAACTATACAACCATCTTAAAAACCAAATTAACCTACGTAGAAAAAAAATCTTCTCAACCGTATTATTTAAGCATAGATGATTCGGATGTCGGCTTTGTAGGAGGATTTCCACTTGTGCGATTTGCTGGCTGCTCAGATAAGATATCGGGCGGCGGTTGATCGGCTACATATTCTCTTATGAGAGTTGTCTTGACGGTTTCTATGCTACCTCTAGTAGTTTTTGTTTTAGGTGTCTCAACTTGGGTGGGTGCCGGCGACAATACGGGGATGACCTGCTTATCTGGTCCTGAAGACGGTTTATTTGCTTCGTTTTCCAGTGCCGTTGAAAGGTTTGATTCCTGAAAAACAAGGCAATTGTGAGAAGTGAATGAATGAATGAATGAATGAATGAATGAATGAATGAATGAATGAATGAATGAATGAATGAATGAATGAACGAGTGAATGGATGAATGAATGAATGAATGAATGAACGGATGAATGAATGAATGAGCGAATGAATGAATGAATGAATTAATGAATGAATGAATGAATGAATGAATGAATGAGCGAATGAATGAGTGAATGGAGTGAATGAATGAGTGAGTGAATGATTGATTATAGCAACGGTCTAACACGAGCCATTTTACCCCCACCTCTTTTTGCCCTCCTTCAAGAGCTGAAGACGCTGCCGGTTTTTCACCCACCTCCTTCAGCATTTCTTTCGCCTGGACAAAAAAAATGAAAAGAAAAAACACTATAAAAACTGAAGAGAACGTCACTCACAGTGAGCAATGCAGGTGATTTGGCTTCTAGTTTGTCTAAAAGTGGAACCATTACTTGTTGTCTGTGAAAAGAATGGCAGGACACCCATAACTTTCCCAACCTTGTGCCTGTGGGGTTCTTTTTACTTCCTTTGTTGTAGTGAACGTTTGGGTAACTTTTTTAGTGTACCCAGGGCTCGGTTCTAAACACCAACCAATTGGTTAGAAGTTGAGAAAATCGATTAATCGATCGATAGGTGCGGTACCCGACACTCTTGTACGTGTTGTCGTTGTCGTCACGCTCACACTTGGTGCTACGTCATTCGAAACGACGGCACTGGTGTTAGCTGTTTCTGCAGGCACTGCTTTAGGAGTGGCAGGTGTTTGAGCGGAAACCTGGAAAGGTGAAAATTTGATAGTGTTCTGCATCTACAGCCTTGGCCGTCCGGAATTCGGCTAGAATTTCAACTGCGCACTTGAATGTATTCTCCGGGCGTGCTCGGTTCATAGAACAAGTTTACAATTACTGGCTGGAAACAATTCTTTTTTGTCAATTACGTCAGCAACTCTACACTTCGGGTAAATGCCGAAGTCTCACACCTCATCGATATGACCACCACCTGAAGGCGCCGGTTTTTTCAGGATAATGGGAGTGGAAGATATTAGCTGACCTGAAACGACCCTGAGAACTAGAAATATGCAAGGAATTAGAGAAAAGCATGCGGGGGTAAGCTCCGCCTACAATCCGAACAAGCCAGTCATAGGCAAGTAAGTTATAGTTTTCGTCACTCACGATGATCAGCTATGTGTGACTCTTTCTGGAAAACGAAATGGGGTGAGTAAATCGTTGAAAACTCCTGCTTTTTTGAAACTGACCTCTCCCGGTCCTTCCGCAGCATAGATTCCTTGCGTCGGTTCCCATATAACATTGAGCACAGGAGGAGAACGTGGCTGAACAGAGAAATCAGCTGTTTGATGGCTAAGGTATGGAATCTCTACAAAACATTTCCAGGAAACTAGCTCCCCACGTTGCCAGAACCTCTCCTACTCCGTTTGGGCGTGGCTTTTCCTGCTTCGCTAATGCTGTAAAAAATATTTATGTGTGTAGGTTCTATGTTGGGGTACTTCTAAACCTAGGGATTATAATATCTGAAGATCACAGGTCCAAAACTGAAAGTAGAAGACGTATAGCTAATTTGAACATAACATTTCTTTCACGTGCATTGTCATAATTTATGTGAAGAAAAACGGTGACGCGTTAAAGGTGGACTAGCGCCACCAAAATCTCCTGGATCAAAACGACCACCGCAAAGCCATATAATTGGCTACTCAGAACCCCAAAAACAAGTTTCTGATCGCATCCGAAACTTGCTTTTCCAAAAGCTTGTTGACAAGTTGTTTTCACACTTCCTTGCCGACAAGTTGTTCGCCCGAAAAGCTTGTCGACAACTTGTTTTCAACAACGAAGTAGTGAAAACAAGTTGTCGACAAGCTTTTCGGGCAAACAACTTGTCGGCAAGGAAGTGTGAAAACAACTTGTCGACAAGCTTTTGAGGAAGCAAGTTTCAGATGCGATCAGAAAGTTGTTTTTGGGGTTCTGAGTAGCAAATGCTTTTGAAGTGACCCGGTCAATGTGACAAGAGAACAACAGAAAATCTACCTTAAAGTCTTATCTGAAAGAATCGGCTGTGCCTTGGTGTGACCGGACGATAACCGCTCGGACCGGAGATGTTCGGGTCGTTCGATGACCCAGTCCAACGGTAGCGACTCACTGTCTTCTTCCTCGCCAAGATAGTCCATTTCTTTCTTAACTCTGACAGAGGTTGGCGATGGCGGTATCTCTCTTACCTCTGAACAGGTAACCAATTTCATTTCAAAATTGTGAGTGCGATCAATAGCCAATAAAAACGGAGGACTCACTGGAAGGAGGTCCAAAAGTTCGGTAGCATAACGTTCCTAGCCAGTAAACCATTAGTATCGAGACGACTAGCAGCGCGATCTGTATATACATACTTGTCAGATGTCGTATTTGCCAATACAAAAATGTCAACCCCACCGATGCTAGCAATGTGAACACATCTACTCGGTCCGGCCACATGTCATGGTAAGGGACGTACTCTCCCCTGAAACGACGCTAACCTTGACAGTAGACATTATTGCAATGGGACGTGGTCGTGTCGTGCAGACACTCGCTACTGGTGTCTTTCAGCTTCGAAAAATTGCTCCGCCAAACACCACCACATTTTGAAGCTGAGTGCGGACTGACTTTTCGAGAACCTGAACCATTGTCTGGTGAACAGCCGCTACTGGAGAGAACAATCAGAAACTGGGTAGCACTGGACATTCGGAGGCATTAAATTTGTTTACATAACTTGTATCACTAGTGATACAAGGGTTATTGGTATTATTAGGTGTCAAATAAGTTTCTGCGCCGATTTGAATTTTTTGAGACGTAATTCCTCGGAGATCCACAGGGGCAGCGGATGTGAATGATCGAGACAAGTCTTCCGCTGCGGGTAGGCTCTACCCCTACTGTTAGCCGCCGCCCACCTTGTTTTTCTGGGTTGTCCAGGGAGAACCTAGGACAATGGACCCCTCCCTATGCTTGTACCTTGGGCAAAATCAAGTCATTCCATTAAAAATGCAAAAATGTGCATGTAGAAGAAGAAACGCGCTCTTGAATGGCTGTAAACACTTGACCAGTCACAAGAAAGAAAAAAGACCGGGGGGGGGGGAATTAATTAATTGGCATTTTATGTGCATGTGTTTGTACAGGAGAATCAGCTCCTATCGGAAAATTATTCTAAAGTCCTAATTCTAAAATAAAAGAAAGTCTATTTACTCCACGATGTTCAGTAGGTCGAGTTATGTACGAGAAGTAGACAATTTTCCATTCTTATTTTCATTTTCATCTTAGTGGACGGGTGTTTTGGTCCAGATGGACACAACAGCAAAAATGAGAGAAAGTCGTCAGTGCGCAGTTCAGAGGAGGGTTTTAGAAGTGGATTCGTAGTTGTGTGGAGGATGCTGATGTGGTCAGAAGCGGGAAATATGACACCCGACGGGCCGCAAGATGTGATGGGTTCAAGTAAGCTGGGATATGGTGAGAAACAATGACGATAAACGTCACTGATGGGTGACGAGTGGGCCAGCGCCCTGTAGAGGCGAAAATTGAGAGAAACGGGCTCGCTGACGGTCAAGGGGACAATAGTGTCCCGAAGTGATTGCCGAGCTGAGGCATTGGTCCACATATGGGCTCGCGTCTCTTGACGGGTCCACAGCTATGCAACGACTCCCACTGCGGAAGTGGGAAGTTGCCAAAAACTGGACTATTGGTGGAGTGAAGAATGACTGGCGTGGTGATGGAAGTGTCACATGAAGTTGGCGCGAGCGGTCAAGTACAAACTGCCCTCAATACATGTTTTTCTCAACTGTCAATTACAAATCATTCAAGAGACTATTTTAATGAAAGCATGCGAAACCTTTATAGATATACAAACAGCCTTCATTACAAGAAAACTATAATTATTCAATAAACGACGGTCATGCTTGACATTCCATTCAAGGAGCGTTCGGCTGAAAAAAAAAGATACAATTCGATTGAACAGTACAACGGACACGGGCCTGTCCTGAACAGATTCTGCCCACCTGTTGCTGCTGTCCTGACACTGAAGAAATGGCCGTTTGCGTCGTCGCAAAGGGTGGCCTAGCCGGAACAGGCAACGATGGCTGTCCGGCGGGCGGGACCGCCTGCGCACGCCTCGGCGATACGACCGCAGCTCTCAGCTGCGACAGCGGCGGCGGCTGCGGTGCGAGCGGCACGGCACCGGCGGTACCCGCAGTTGCGTCTTGTGTTGTGGAAACGCCAGGAGTCCCAGCTGCGCCTGGTGTCGTTCCAGCGGGCACCTATAATGCCATTAAAAATTCATATTAAAGAACATAGGTGGAAAAGTAGGAGATTTATGTGCCGTGAACTGTTGCTCTGTTGTTGTTGTTGTCGTAGTTGTAGTTATAGTAGTAGTAGTTCCTGGCTCTGCAAGTTGATTATCCAAGTAAATTTAATAAGTTAAGTTTACAAACTTTCTTATGAAACTCACTCTCTCCTGGCACTACCACCGTCTCCTGCAAACAGAAAAATCAGGTAAAACGCTGAAGTTCACTGTGATTCCGGGCGGAGTTGAAGTACAGTGAAGCGGCAAGCTGCAGATGAATAAGGCGCGCGGTTTAGCACTGGGGCGAATGCGGCCGATCGATAATCGATCGGAATTACTAGGGTAGGAAGCCGCGTTTAGCTCACCTTCTTTGTTTCGACATAGGGTGGTGGTGCACCGACCGGGACCGAAACGACGGCGGAGGCACCCTTCTGAACAATTTTCTATTAGAAACAAGTCACAAGTGCGAGACCATTTGTACCATGCGAAATACTCACCGCCTGCTTTTCCTTTTCCTCCTTTTCCTTATCAGGTCTCTTCACATCAAGTTGAAGCAAGATCGTCTTGGACGGGAAATGACGATTAGTGTTATGTCGGCTGCAACTAGCACGATGAAACACACTAATTTAAGCTTGTTTGTGCCTCACCAATCATCTTTCGGCACTTCTTTTTCAGGTTCTTTCTCCTTTTTCTTTTTATCTTCCTTCGGCTGAATCACCACAGCTGTCGGTAGTGGAGTCGGCTGAACATGGATTTTCGATCAAAGGTTACCCGCATATGACAGCAATACAATTTTGCAGTGAAAAACTCACAGATTTTGCTTTGCTTGGGCTACCACAAATCATCTCAAGAATGTACAAAACGACCATGAGCAGTGCGAGCAAAAGGGTAATCTGGAACAGAAAAGGAAATGAATTATTATAGCAGTATTACACTCCATAGATGCTCAGGCACTCTACACAGGAGAGGCCAGTAACATTTCAGAGACACTGAACATGTCAATGTCTTTATTTCTAAAGCAACAGGCAGTTCCAATCGCGCCAATGAGCCGGGGATATCGGGCAGATTACTCACACAATTCGAGTACTGGGCCGGACGGCATACCTACGCTAACTTAGTATGAATTGCTAGCACGCCAGTATCTAAATGCGATGCTAGCAATTCATACTAAGTTAGCGCATAAGGCGTACGGAACTAGTTGTCCTGATCAGACCCGAAAACGTGATGGAAAGATGGAAAGATGGAATCAAAAGAGACCCAAAGAACTTCACATGACGGAGGAAGACACCTGAGATTGTGCTTTTTCGGCATAGTAAAACCCATACAGAGATGCATTTCGACAAAGTGGAACAAACGCTAAGGAGAAGATGAAGAAGACGGTCAACGCGACTAGTACACCATGAACGGCGATACCCCACCACCGCCACGGGAAGCCGCGAAGCTGCAGACGCGTGCTTTTGACCCGCATCTGAGCTGAGTCAGCGCTATGGCCAGATCTATGTATCCTTTATCACGTGGACACACACGGGTAGAACTTATGAATCTAGTAGTATGAGTCTAGTATGAATTTCCATGAAGAGCGGCTAACGCTGCATGCACATCCTTAATGAGAAAAAAAGGTGTTTCCGCACCAAGGCCGTAAACCCATGCGTCCGAGCTGCGTCAGCGATGCGACTCACCCCATCCTCCATCATGTAGACGTACGCATCTAGTATAAATTGTCCTTATCGGAGCATTGGCACTATGGTCACTCGCCAGTTCAGTCTGGTTTTTTTTCTTCTGAACATACCACACTTGATCGAGCGAAGGGTGTTCCCCCGCCGGATGCATATCCAACATCATTTGACTCGGTTTAGAGAATCCTAGACTTTGCCAAAGATCGCAAGCGGTGATAACGACCGTCTGTTGCCATCGCATAAGTTCTCGTTTCATTGTGGATCTATCTTCAAGAAATCGGCGATCATTCGTCGATATCGTTGTTTCTTTTCGATTTCATATTATTCTCGATTTCTTCGCGGAATTGTTGAGGCTGCCGGTATACTCCTGGAGGAGTATAGCACTAGCATCATCGTCGCCGTGGCAGCTTCATTTCCAGTACATTTTAATTGTGGTCGGTTCGAAGTTGGCGACTGACCGTGGCAACCCGCCCACAATCAATACTTATCAAAAATGAAGTCATCAATCTTTAGCGATGGCGGGTGCTTAAGAGCAGTTTATAATGAGTGCGTGCGACTGACGCTCGTGCGTCTATATGACGAAGAATAGGGCTCAGAGTATCCCCAGACTTCGCCAGTTCAAAATGAATAAAAATGAACTGGCGATATAAGAGATAAGGGTGGTGGGAATGATACGTATCGATTGCTACGCTACATCGCCATGGATCGCTGCCAAACAGAGCTCATCGCCCGTACTCTCGAAGATGTGCCCAAAATGAACTGGCGATGTGAATGATAGCGATAATGGAAACGATGCCTATCGGTCGCCACGCCCCATTTATTATCATCCTGACTTCTGGGATCTCCTCATTCGCACTATCCATTCTCTTCATTGAGGACATGCATGCCGCGTTGACCGGTCTTCATCAAAAATTCTCCGCAAATAGATGCGTACGTCTGACTCGCGAATGACGCACTAGCATAAGTTGCCCTATAGTCCTCGAGGAGTATACCGCAGCGTGAGCGCGATGCAAGCGGAGCCTATCAAAAGCCGATCCACTATCTTTATCTCTGTTATCGCCAGCTCATTTCGATCCATTGCCTGGCTGAGACTAGGGATCCACTAGAGGTGGCTGCCCAGCTGGTATGGCGGCGACCACAGCGAGTGCTGGAAGTGCTTGAAATCATTTGGGAGCGCTCCAACCGATGAATCGTGGCGATCGATACGCATCTTTTTCATTAACCTTGTCGCTTTTACGGCCAACCGACTGCAATTCATTCTGAACCCACACACCCTGCCTATTTAGCAAGGGGCACGAGCGAAAAACCTCTCATCATATTAGCACACAAGTCAGTGCTCTTAAACATCCTCTCACAAGAGGTTCTTTGTGACAGATAGCTTAATTGCGATAATTTGTAGTGACCCTTACCGTAGTTAATACAGACAATGTTCCAACTTGCTCATTGATTTCCTTTACTCGACTCTGAATTCTCTTGTCCGTCGATTGAATAATATGTCCGACACTGAACTTGCACATGATATACGATGAACATGCAGTAGCACTTTGCATATGGGTTGTGCTCACTCCTGAGATTCCATGATGATACTGTAGGAAGGAAAGACAACCGCTGCTTACTAGATGGAACAACTGGAAACTAAGACACACTACAGTCAAATTCACACTTTGTGTTTTGGTGTTACTAAGTGTTTATCAACCGGTTATGGATATCGCCAAAAAAAACAATTCTCAAGCAGCCACAGCAGTATTCTCGGTTGTTCGGTTGATAGCAACTCAGACACTCGAACCGTGCGAGCGCTCCGAATTCAGGGCTGACCGGGCGAGCGCTGCACCTAAATTTGTGGGCGGAGCCTCTCACCGTGCGAGCGCTCCGAATTCACGGCCCACTTCTTGCAAATGATACGAGACTAGTGTGATGTACTATTTCTTTTATTCACATTTCTGAGATCGGCGGCTTATCGGACAGGCCTGCATTGAGTCCAATCAACGACAGCAGCTACGAAGATGGGTTTTCCATTTATGGTCCCCTTTCTGCAATTGTAACCCGTTTTTGCATTGTTATTGAATTTGCCTTCTTTTATTACTTCTTACTTAACTTCTCCCCTTGGGGCTCTAGTTGGGAGTGAACGTAAGTATCAAGTATTATATGTGATTCTCCTCAGGACTTCATTCTAAGATTATATGTGATTCTCCTCAGGACTTCATTCTAAGTCCAGCTGTCATCTACGCAAAAATTTTTTTTTCAATCGGACATAACACCCTTACTTCTACGTTTTGATTGTGGCAAAATCCAACCGATTTTGGAAAAACTTATCTCTGGAAGTATCAGCGGCTATTCTCGGAGTGATTTTGCTCAGAGAAGAATTCGAGCCACAATTGCACGCTATATGTATACCCTGATTTGCAAGACTTAAAGGCAGCAGGAGCTGAAATTCTCGACTCTGAGCTGAGCTGCGGGTGGTGAAGTACAGACGCGGCACATCATAAATGTGCAACGAGCACAGACAATGATGGCTTACCTGCAGAGGAAATGGAACATTCGTCGCGAACACGCCTGGCCGTGTTCGCGCGCGGACGAGTTTTCCCCGGGGCAGAATCCCATTGCGGTGCGTGGTTTGGCGCAAAGGGGAAACGAAATGCATTCAATTCACAGGGTTTCATGGCGGGACTCGGCCAAAACCACGCGGCGCAATGGCTTTCGCGCCGGGGAAAAATCGTCCGCGCACGAACACGGCCAGGCGTGTTCGCGACGAATGTTCCATTTTCTCTGCAGGTAAGTTGTAGAGTCATCATTGTTTGTGTTCGTTTCACATTTATGATGTGCTGAGTCTGTACTTCACCACCCGCAGCTCAGCTCAGAGTCGAGAATTTCAGCTCCTGCTGCCTTTAAAATGCATCTTGCCAAATCCATCTTTAACTCTGGGGCTACGTCCCGGACCCGACTTACCCTCATCGATATAGGTGAAGGTTCCCTACCTGGACACCATCGGATGTGATGACGGACTGAAGTACGTCTCAGCTTATCGGACCTCTGAGAGCAGACTGATCGAGCCTGTGTTATTTCGCTCATTGCTCATCCGTTTCATACTGTTATAGGGCTGTGGCATTCGAGGGAAACGGTTTTATGAGGAATTGGAAGAAATAAGAGAAAAAAAGAAGAAAAGTGAGTAAGATGCATTCATATTCATTCTCGCACCGTCCGAGCGCACGCCGGGGCCGTAAAGTCTCTGCTGGTCGCTTGTAGAGGATGGGAGAGCGCTTATGAGATTTACCGTGTTTTACGAGTCGCAAATAGTTCTCGTTTAGTGCATGACCGATCCAAAGCAGTGACTCGAGGAACATGGAAAACCGTACGAGCGCTCAGCAATGACCGTGCGAGCGCTCTTCAATAAACGTACCAGAAGCGCTAACGAGGAGCGCTCAGACGGTTATTGCTGAGCGCTCGGACGGTCATTGCTGAGCGCTCGCACGGTTCCATATCTGAGACCGTACCACCCGCGCTGGCGAGGAGCGCTCGGACGGTCATTGCAGAGCGCTCGCACGGTTCGAGTGTCTGAGAAGAATGGTTACATGTGTCAAGCACGTAGCTACGTCTATTTTTTTTTCATATTTGATAGTTTTACGTTGAATACAGACTGCATATCACATTCTTCTTCTCCTTCTCCTCTTTCATAGCGTTTGGCCAGCTTCGTCGCAGGTTCCGCTCTACGGGTTCCACTGCTCAAGAAATGCGATGTTGGACGTCTTCCTCCGTGACATAGAGTTGCTCTAAATCTCTTTTGATTACGTCTTTGAATCGCTTTTTCCGGGGCTTCTCTTGGTCTTTTCCCAGCAATTTCTACATACAAAACTTGAAGCGCAGGATATATATAGTTCGTTTCTCCAAGCGGTGTGATCGTATCTTTTCTTGGATTGGGGCGGTTTGCATACTTCCTTGCAGTTCGTCGTTTAGTAGTTCATCAAGACGTTTACTCCACAAAACCATCTGAGCATGTACATCTCTGCCAACTTTAATTTTCTTTCTAGGACTATATTTATTGGCCAGCAATCACTTCCCATATCGCATTCCTTCATTAACTGATATCGCATCCATTAGCTAGGAGGGTGGGTTGAAAAGTCTCCCGAATGCCCACCAAAGAAGTAGTGTTTCCCACTTATTTGTATGTCATTGTATAGATATATGAATTGAATGTAAACATCAACTCGACCTGCCAAAGAGCCTGGTTTTGGCAGGTCCTTCTAGTGAGCCATCTTTGATTATTCTCAGTTAGAGATGAATATGAAGTTCGAGTGGTCAACAAATCTCCCCAAAAAAAAGAGGAAGATCTTATTTATACGAAATATCTCCAATGTAGTGACTTTGTAGACCCATCGCCTACATTTCCAACTCTTAGCTTCCTAGCATGGATAAGCGAGCATTGCTGCACACAGGCAAACCGTTGACCATGTACAGGACGTCGGAAAAAGATACTACACCAGAAAACGTGAATTAATTTCTCTATATGGATTTCGCGGACAAGCGGATGAATGAGCGTACAATTGGGGGATCTTTCAGAATCCTTCAAGAGCGACCATTTCATATTTACAGAATAAATTAATTCCAAAAAATCTTTCTGAAAGATGTGTGCCGCATTCGCTGAATTCCGGACAAAAGCACTATCCAAAGTGGACCACAGCATAAAGTTTTAAATTGCTCGTTTGGAAAGGAAAGGGTTCGAAGCCCGAAACCTCCACTGGAATGCAGCTTATGTTCAACAATACAGTATGCCTACAGAAATATAGTAAAAGCAGTGGTTCAGATGCCAACAGTTGGTTCCAAAAAAGGGAAAGACCTTTCACTGAGGAGGAAAAGAACCGGTATTTGTTTTTGCACTGTCAGAGTCATTCCACTAACTATCAGAAAAAGGGTTGCTACATAATAATCATGAATAGCTGAATAGCTTCGGAAAGCGCAGGAATCCCAATTCACTAAAATTATGCGGGTAAGGGGTATGAAAAAAGCGCCGCATCTCCGCAGCGTTATGGCTGCACATTCGAATGCCAACGCTAGCCACAAATTGGAAAAATAAAAATGAAATATCTCTCTCATCCACTGATTCTCTAGCACTTGCTTGCTAACGCCTCTGTCTCTCCTCAGAGCTCAGAGCGTCCCTCTCCAATAAGAAATTCGGATCGAATGACCAATTATTCGTGGCCGTATGAGGTTGTTCTGAGTAACTCGAAAAAATCCTTTCCAGGGAAAGAATTGAAAGCAGAAAAAAGCTGGAACAAAGGGTGCTGAGCTTCGAAACGATCGGGCTAAAAATTAACCGAAGAACTGGACCTGAATGGTTTCGTTTTCATTGTCATTCCAGAAACATTTCAACTCGCCCTCGTACAATGCGGCGCAAGCTAATGATTCAAGTGTGCACCAAGGTCGCACTGCTGTTTACGCTCGAGTCCATAAATTCGTCAGCTCCATGGCTGTACCAAGAAATATCCTTGTCTGCGAGATTTTCGGACCATTTACGTTAGAAATTTAATTGCATGTATGTAACAGTTCTTGTTGTATGTATTCTCGTACCTAATTTCAGAGAAGCCCGCCCGTGAAGGGATTTTGTGACGCCACCTAAGAAAAATACACCTTTTGTGAATTTATGACTTGTAATGTATAATTGCACATTTCATGGATGGCAGATATTTTTATTAACGTTACAGCCAAATCATTGGTTGCACATAAAAAGTGCATATTAATGTCTACAAGCCCGGAAAAATTAGTTGCATCGCTTACATTTCAGAACAACACACATTGATGTGTTGGTCTCATCAAGATATCATAGTTGGAGTGACATCATGGCAAATACACCGTTCTACAACGGGGCGAAGCATGACGTCGCATGGCGTAAGCTCTGCCTTTGAAAGCACGATCAGAATTGCCAGCCGAAAAGATTCTACACTTCATCATCTGAAAGCTAGAGGATGTTAGACAGCTCGCATGATAGCTGGAGCCAACACTCTACTACGATGTATTCACTTGGACTGGCTGCATTTTCGTTTATTCAGTGGAATTCCCTGCAACCTAAGCAAGATAGACCAGCGCAACCGCGTATAGATAGTCCAGCAAAAAATGCATTTCCAACAGTGATCAACGAATAACTGCCCGAAATCTGACGAGATCACAAGCGCTTGAGCGATTCCCTCAGAAGAAGATAGATAAGTCTACTAAAACGATGCAATACCTTCACTAATCTTTGGAAGAAAATACGAGAAAGCGCATATGTCGCGTCTTTCTGCCATGCTTAAGTTCAGGGCAGGAAAATTTTATAAAAATAAAAACATATAAGGACATATGACCATACTTAAAACGCAGCAACGCTCCCTTGGAACATTTTCACACACCTAATGGCATTACAGCAACCTTCGGGCAACGCTGATCACAATGATATATCCACATATTTCCTTATGAAATTGTCAAAAAACTGCTTCTTGAATTTCTTCCTTTGAAGATTCGAGGTGTTGATTACAACAGCTACCACAAGAATTTGCATGTCGTGGTAGTGGTGATGTCGATCGCTTGTCCTGAACGTGTTCGAGTGCGCCTCCTCATGGTGGCTGTCGCAACGGACACCTCTAGTTCTCCAAAACGGAACGGTTCAGATATTCATTTTCCTGCTTATCCTTTGTAAAGAAGTATGCACACCACAGCGTCATATGAAGATTCTTCTGATGTTAAGAGCACAAAATCACTCCTGAGGTGAGGCGCCTCCTCCAAGGATCTGATTTTCTTAAGAAATGACACCTAAAAACTCGAAGATGCAGTAAAAATGAAACACAGAAGAAGAGACCTGGGTAGTATCAATCTCGTAAAAAGCGCAGTTCCTGTCGTAGCATTTTCGGGCACATTGAAAAGGATCGTCTGTCGCATCAGAGCCAATCATCCCACCGGCTTTAACGGTTTGTCCTGTCACTTCCTCTATAGTGCAATCCTGAACATTTGTAGCAATTCGAACGACTGCACAGAAAATTTAGAATCACAACTGGGACAAAATAAGAGAAGAGAAATGTGGTTGAGCGCTGATCACACCCTCACAAGCGTAGCGTATTCCATTCCGATTCAAAAAAGTACAGTTGAAAAGGTACAATCAGTGGAATTGCTGAAGAAAGAATTGTTCACTATAAATCAACTCATCGCGATAAAAATCGTGTTTCATGGATCTTCTCCTTATGCAGGGTGGCCGAAAATTACCAGTGCACTAAAATTTTGATGCTCTAAGTCTTCAACTGCAGAGAGCCAAAATTTTCATGGAATTTTATCGATGACTCAAAATATCTTAAAAACTCATCAGACTTCAAAATAGCCTTCATTGGCAGAAACGGTGGCCCTCAACGTCTTCGTAGGTCCTGCACATGGTTCTCGCAAGTACTCTTTACTGATTTCGCCCCAGGAAATTTTTTGGGGCTTCTTCCAGGGGATACAAACTTTTGCGCTAATAGAGCAGGTCTTTCTCTTCAAAAAGACTACAAAGGAAAATCCGCTGGATTCAAATTTGAGCAGTACAAAGGCCATTTTCCATGCCTTACTAACTCAGGCAAACGCTCACATTTCCAATCTTTAGCACTTTTTTTTGCCTCTTCTGCAGGACGGAGCTCTGTTGCAGGTCAGGTCTTCTACTATCAAAAAGTGCAGATCTCCTCGATTCAAAAATGTTTTATGTAAATACCTCCTTGCACACATAATTTTAGTTTTTAACATCAGAATCCACAAAAACTAAAGGAGCCTTGCCACTGAACATTATACCGCCCAAGACATCAAAAACAGGCGTTGACCTGTTCTAGCAACAGTTCTGCCTTGGAGTAGGTCCAAGCAATAGATTCAACATATTTGGTCGAAACCCTGTCACACTCGGCGTTTGCTATAGTGAAAAGTTCCTCGCCAGCAAAGACGAGTTACCGAGAATGATAAAATCGCTTCAGCGTCTGCCCGCACAAATTCTTCCTATTCTTTCTCGGAGTATCAGGTAAGGTGTGGGTTTTTTGAGAATGGTAAGGGTAGATGTTCAGCTTCTTTCACGCAACTTTTCTCGGACGTCTGCGGTCGATCCTGACCTCTATCGCCATTTGGAGCGGAAACCTAGGGATTTCTGTCAATCCTGCTCCGGCCAACCTTCACTTCCTAGGGAGTTGGTGCAGTGAGAGCAAATATCTACCCTTTTTGTACGCATTGTTTCCAAGCGTTTTGAAGCTTTTTATTGTATCTTGAACAGTTATTCGGTGCAGGGACAACACATCCTTAATGTACGCCACAGATCTTCACTCCCGATGCAGTTGAATATTGGCACTGCTCATGACGTTGGAGGCAACCATCTCGAGATAACTATTAATCTCGAACCAAATATAACGAAGTAAACTATTACTCTCGAACCAAATATAACGAAGTGATAGGAATATGAGAAGATAACGCGAAAAAATCTGGAAGTCCCGTAGAAATGGGGGTGCACAGGTTATTTTCGGCCACCCTGTAGAAAAAGTGGAATCGCCAGCATGATAAAGGGAGACAAAATCCATGGAAACGAAGGGAATTGAAGGTTAGCCTTCATAAGGCAACTGTGGAGTCGAATCTCAATTCGCTAATCTGATGTTAGAAAGCCTCTTCCCCCCCACAGAGCTCCCACGCCTATCTAAATTTCCTTTCGATAGATCAATCCAGAAGTGAATTGTAGCAAAAGAATCTCTGGTCGATACGCAGCTGATCATATGTACCTTTATGGTCAAAAGAATCCCTGGTCGATACGCAGCTGATCATATGTACCTTTATGGTCAATGTCAGTGTAGTTGACATGTAGTGATACTTGGAGGCTTAGATACTCTATCATGACTTATATTCAGTATATAAAAAATAGCTATCCTTATGACATTTTTTCCCAAAAATCTGGCCAGCGCACGTGACACCAAATTCAAGTGGTGAGAAGGTGCCTGTAAGCGAGGTGGCAAGGAAAAGTGCTCGGAAATATCGGACACCATGGGAATCCAGTGGACGATCTAAGACACTGCTCACTAGATAGTATCGATTCGGTTGGAATACCCCAGTACGCCTATTTTGATTCGGATTGGAACTATGGATTTTATCGATTTTCCTCAGTTTAGCTCCAATGCGAATCAAAATAGGCATAGTGGGGTATTCCAACTCGCTGATCACGAATCTTAGGACCAATTTGCACGGCACTGACATTGATTTATTGATTTCATTGACTTTTCGCTCGTTGCGCTTCAGGCGTGGGGGAACCGTACCCAAGGGGGTTTTGATACTCTGCACGATTTGATGGTGGAATCGTACCTGCAGCGATTTTTCCACCAATCTGACAAAAATTTAGCGGCCACTTTGCACGATGACGATTTATTTTTTAAAAGTTTTTTTCGCGAATTTTGCCTGTAATTGGCGTGAACCACGATAATTTTCATGCCAAAGAGTTTTCTTCACCTTATTGATGAGTGGACGAGGAAACCTAGGCCCGTAATCGTAATAAAGTGCCATGGTGGCGAGATCAGCTGCCTGCACAACTCGTCGCCACATTTGAGGCGATGATCACACGCGCGACGACCTTCCATCACTGAGGAGTGGGAGATCCCATGGCGGTGCTGCGAGCACGTTTGTGGGGCGCTGATCTCATCGCCATGGAGGGCGATTATCGCCATCGTCTGGCGACTAGATAGCGTGCGGAGCGAAAAGACGCCGAGTGAAGTACTCGAAGCATCTCACTCGGAGTATGGTAATGGTGTGAAGGTACGTATGCGCGAATTGGACAGAATAGATCTGAGCCTACGGACTCAGGCATGGTGATTTTCCCCCACCAGCACAGCACAAGCTCTAATGTGTATGGCTTGTCAGAACACAGAGATGCTCCTGGTGCTTCTTACAAGTCGTGCTCGTTCAAGCTTGTTAGTGGCAATGGCTCATAACTGTTTCACACGCTAAAACAGTCCTGAAGTGATGTGGGAATACGGGAAACACGTACATTTCATCACTCTTTATATACGGCCCCTCCGATTCACCGTGGCGTTGATCACCGGGGGATGGGTCCCAATTCCAAGATCTCACTTTCTGCTCCAGGCAAATCTGGCGCCAATTTTTAGGCTAACAACTTTTACTTTTAAAGCTAAAATGACTGTGACTTAGGTGTTTGCTTGGACACCTCAGATGTATACAGCTGTAGGACAAGAATTCTGTTACCTGGGCTGCCACCGCACATGCTAGCAAAAGTGCTGCCATGTGAATATCCATTTTGCTTGCTGAAATAGGAACCATCGACTTTGCTAGCATAAATTTGTGCAGTAACTAATTTTTGCTTGGAAAGTCTAGGAATTCTGGAGAAAGCGGCAGCGTGAGAATCGGAGAAGCCGGTCGACAGATGACCTCCGTTCCACACTACAGGTTTCCATTCATTCCCGCTCACGTCCCGATTTTTCACGGGCGGCATATTTGGCGTCATGATTGCTTATATCTAATGCTTGATAAAGTTTTATGTGTTATTTATTTATTTCAATGCGCCTCGAGGGCAACCCAACTCACAACTAAAAAGTAGTGTATAAAGATGAAAGACGTATAAAAAAAAAACAACAAGTAGTCGGTTAGTGAAAAACAAGCATGAAAACATGAGTATAATAGTGCAATTGGCGAACATTGTCAGCCTAGTGAGATTGCATACTCGCTTGCTAGACAGACAATGGAGCTGGCCAAAAGTATCGCCCATGAGCATAAGAGTAAAATATGACGGAAGTGAGAAACACTAGCACCGCTCTTTTTGAGAATCCCATATAGAACACAGACCTACCTAAGGCAAACGACTCACGCCGGCCAGTATTCCCCTTCGTGACGGGAAGAGAATGGGCCATGTGAACAATATTTCTAAAGAATAATGTCGCTGCTGAAAAGTTGGCCAATAAAAATCAGAATCTTCCTTAGCAACTTTCTTAGCAACGCTGTGTTTGAGTTACGCTAAGAGTACAATTCTTTGAATCAAATGGAGGCCCGAAAATGTAACTCACCCGTAACATTGAGAGTAGCAAGAAAAATGTTCAAGTTTTTGGCTAAGGAATGAATGTACGAGAGAGTGAATGATGCATAGTGAAACTAAGAAAAATTCCAAGGCTGAAAAAAATGTTCCAATGTTATAGAGAGCGTTTTGGGGGCTTGAAGGATTGCCCAAAATATCCATGCCTAATTAACTGGATGAGCTGTTCACTGTGAAATACATATCAAGAAGCCAACAAAATGAAGATCTGCGAAGAAACAAATGAAGAACGAGCAACTCACCTCCGCACTATACTTGCACATTTTTGAAAAAAATTTCGAATATTCGAATAATCCAATATATTCGAAAATTCACCTATTCGAATGTTCGAATTTCGAACGTTCGAATTTGAAAAAGTTGACTCGTGCGTGGAGACTCGTCTTCAAAACAGCCAGAAAGAGAAGTGCACGAAAGAAGATCTTTCTGTGTTTTTGGTGGAATTCCTAGGGAATGCTATATCGAGAGCTGCTGATTCATAGACGACCTTGACTGACTAAGTCTACACTTCTCAACTACGGAAACTGGCTGACGAAACTCGCCTGGAGCGGGGAAAACTGACCATGTTGCTCCACTTCATGATAACGCCCGACCTCACGTGGCAAAGCTTACCCGCCAGAAAATTGCCGAATTAGATGGGAAAGTTCTACCACACCCTGCTTATTCTCCCGACTTATCCCCTGCTGAATGCCACTTGCTCGGAGCGCTGAAGCTGTATCTACGGGAGAAGAAATTCGATGATTAGAGCAATCCGAAAAGTGAGATTTCAAGTTTCTTTGACTCGCAGCTGACAGAGTTCTTCACTTCTGGAACAGATGATCTACTGCAACGCTGGCTGTGGATCATGATGGTGGTTATTTTGTTGAACTTTCACAATGAACTTAAGATTCTTTGAAAAAAGTATGAGATTAGGTGCAAGGCTTTCGGACCAACCTAATATAAATAATGAGAATTTGTAGTAATAATCAGCACTTTAATAGCAGATTGTCTCGACGGGTTGTCCATTGTAAGATTAATAGCAAGAACTCAACAATAGGAAGATCTGTGAGAAAACAAAGACCTATACTTTCTTTATACCTACTTCCTGAAGTTCTTCGGTTGCATACTCGCCCACTTTTTTTTGGGGGGGGGGGAGCCAAGAAATTTTTGGGGGAATGATGAATACCGCTGGAATCCACGCTTGCGGTATTAATAAAATATGTACTAAATCGGAAATAAAGCCTTGCGGATAAAGTTTTTTGATGAATCCGGTTCCTCAGTTTAAAAGCAGCGTCCAGATCTCCTGTAAGAATTTTTGTTGTCTGATCACAAACCAGCTATTTTGACTAAAAAGCCTTCATTTTTAGGCCAAATTCGGCTTTTATGGCTGAATGTCAGACAATAATACATGCGATTTCACCTACATAATTGAGCATGTCATTGTTCGCAAATGTTTGCTCAATGGTTAAGGCAAACCTCGTCTACCGGTTCCAGCAACTATCCATTCTCAGCTGAAGAAAGCGCAAGGCAACTGCTAGTGGAACTGGTTGCGCTAAAAAAGAAAACGCCTTCGCCGCTCATCTGCATATTTGATAGCGTTACTGGAAAATCGCCGTCCCATACTGGCTTATCCATTCAGCTTGATCGCTTGCTTACGCTTTGCACCTCATGTTGAGCTTCTTCTGCATTCCTGCAGCGATCAGTCACTGAAGCATAAACTCACCCATACATATACCTGACCAAAGAAATATGTTTTTCAAAGAAGCACTAGGTAAACCTCTGCTCCTTTGGGGAGTCACCAACGCTTATAAGTAGCTGGAAAGGCACACTCCCATCGGTAGAAGACACCAAAAGTTATCTGATAAGGCCTCGTTTTATTATAATACCTCCGCTAGCAATTCCAGCACAACTGCTGTGAACTTTCTTCATGATTGTCACATCCTTTACCGATAGGGTAAACTTCACCCATCCGCTTAGAACACTGAAAAAAAAAACTTCAGAAATTTTTCAGATCGGAAACATGCTCCTCCGCTGTAATTTTGGGTTCCTTTCTCGTGAGCTTGATATCTCAAGGCCGGGATTTCGTATCATGAGCAAATTACGTACAGTTCTTTTGGTTGAACCTGGCCGAATTTTGTAATGCCTAGACTCTTCAGCTCTCTCCCTCTCCCTCTCTCTCACCCTCTCAACCTCTCTCCCTCCCTCCTCCCCTCTCCGTGTCTCTCTTTCTCCCTCTCTTTCTCTCTCTTCCTGCCTCTCTCCCTCTAGTAAACCAATCACTACTCTGAATGCATGGAGATAGCTAGAGATAACGGAAAACCATGATACGTAAACAAAAACAGCGGTGTGAACGGATGGATGAAACGAGACAATTGCGGAAATCGGCCATGCTCATTACAATGCATCATTGATGGTAGAAGCACAAAAGGATTTATTACTATGCGGTGTTGTCGTTTTCTAGTTCATCTACATATATCTTTCTTGCATTTTCCTTCTTTTTTTTCCTCCTTCTTACTGCGCTAATTATTGAAATCCCCTACTAAGGTTCTTTTCAGTAGAAGAAATTTCCTCAAGAAAGAACATTTCAGCTTTGTAATAAATCCCAGTTCATCTGTGGTAAAATTCTATTCTGGACGTCTCCCTTAGTTCTTTTCTTTCCCTGTTCTTTTCTTTCTGATTTAGATGCTGCAAAAATTTCGTATGAAGTTACAAATTTAAGCTTCGTCTGGACCTGGTTGCATTCAGTGGCAGTAGTAAGTAGAAAATTTTTCATGATCGTAAACAAAAAGCACCATGGTAAGTTTCTTAGGGAGGTGCAACTGAAAAAGATAAATCCGAAGATGATTTTAGCAGTTTATTATATTGCCAACATCTTACCTAGTGATTCCGTCACGGAGCTTGGTTTCCGAAGAAAACCAAGCTCCGTGACGGAAATCTGCTCTGCTGACAATGAAAATTGCAAAAGTTTTCTCGCTAGCTGGTTTATAACCTTTGTTTTAGCAATTTCTGCACCCCCACAATTCACAACTTCAACTTTTAATATGTATGTACATAGTAAAGGTTCCGAGGTCACCACTGACCCCTCTCCCTCTTTATTACTCAACCCTGGACTACATTGTCGCTTCAGCACGTCCCCAGTATAAACGCAAGCAATTCGTGAAATCGCTTTGAAGCCTGCTACGAGAACCCGTTACTACTAGTTTTTCGGCTGTGAATCGCTGCAGCTTCCAACCTTCACTAAGTTGTTCTCCTCTGCCAATCATAACATTCACTCTTTTTTCCTAAACTGTCATTTAGCTGCCCGTCTTTTTGCTGCACAACAGGTCTAGTCGACGATTATGCTGCAATTACTGTAATTTCATGTGAAAAGGGGCAACTGTCGTGGTTTTATAAAAGAAAATCGCTATGTATCCTGTCATAAATGTTTGTCAAGGGAATTTTCTTCTAAAAGGACGAGTCTTCCAGAAAAAGAACATTACGTAGGAGATGGGAAATTGCTTCGTTGCATGCCTCTTGCACCTTGTTATCACTTTAATTCGAAGTCTTTACCCTATACTTTCACTGCTGCCATACTTTTATTATAGCATGCTGAAACTTTTCTAGTCTAGACCGAGTAAATTCAAGAAGAATCCACTTAATTACCTCAATATTACATTAGAAAAGCTTCTTGGTTTTCCGGTATGCTAGAGAAACACTCCAGAAATCATTGGATAATGACAAGGATTCCCTGCCGGATTTCAAGATTTTTTCGGCAAATTTCCGGAAATTTCTTGAAATTTGCGGTCTTCTGCAGAATTTTTCAGAACCCTTCGGAATTTTCCGGAAATCTTTGCTTCTTCTGCAGCCCTTCTGCGCTTTTCCTATGATTCATCTATTTCGTGATTCAAAAATTCCCCTGCCGGAATCCATAGTGTTTGGCCGGCTGCGCTCTATCGTGCGCGGTACGGCGAGGATCACGGGATATCCTCAGCAAAAATCAGGTATCAATATATATATCATGCAGTGGCGGACGCAGAAAGTGGGCGGGAGGGGGGGCGTGGGAAGAAAAGTGGGGTCTCCGCCGTTTTGGGGACCCAGACGGAAAATAAAATTAATAATAATGTTAATTATAATAATAAACCATAAATAAAAAATATATTAAAAACAATAATAAAAATAAACAATTAAAAATAAACTAACATAAGATTTTTATTTGTATTGTAAAGTAATTTCGAAAATTTGGCGACCCATTCTCGGGGGGGGGCGCGCCCCCCCCCGCCCCCCCCTGCGTCCGCCACTGATATCATGTAGTAAAAATCAGCTTATAGTTAGGTAAAGGCCACCTCACTCCGTTTATACTCGGCACAAATGAAAAAATCGGGAAAATTCCGCAAGAGTTCCATCTTTCCTTATCCTGACTTAAGTAACTGTTCCCCTCTTGCCCACACAAACCTGGGCAGGCAGGAATAGTGAAGAACCCATTGATCTGAAACCCCTTGAGAAGTAGTCCCTCGATTCGTCGTAAATCGCATGTCTCGACGGAACTTCAGTGCACGAACGCGTGGTCTATTAGTGTCGACGCGGCACAGAGGCAAAAACGCATCCTCACCGGAGGAATTAAGGTCATAAAGTGAGCTTTCTTGGACGAAAGTGAGACATTACGCCGAGGAGAAAACCTGCGCGCGTGTAGCTCATTCCAGAACTCGTCCCGGCAATCATTCGCTGTTACTCAACAACGATCACTTAGCACAAGCGGTCAATCGCTTTGTGGTGAAGGAACTGGTCCTAGTGGCGAGATGATTAGGCTTTCGATCCCGGATGTGTTGATGGCTGAGTGAGTGTCCGAGTTTTTCCTAGTAGTAATAAACCGTTTAAAGACCATTTATGTATACTTTCTTTCTCTATTGGGCATGTGAAAACACATGCATGAATCAAATAAAATGCATAGCAGTCACACAAAATGCATAACACGCTTTCGAAATAGGTTAAGTTTGACAGAAAAAACATTAGGACGTAAAACAGTATTAAAATTAGAGCAGATTCTATTAGTGAAAAACTCCGATCTGACTTGAGATCTGGCTGTAGTCGTGGAGATTTTAAATGGAGCTCCCCTTGTTTTGGACTCATTTACATGAAAAAAATCGAATGGTGGAAGGTTGACAAGCCCCTTAAATAGCTTGTACGACATGATCAAGTCATTTCTTTTCCTTCTCCACTCAAGTGTTTTTAGACCAAATCATAAAATTAGATTTTTAATCGTAATGAAATTTTCGGGAATTTTCAAGGATTTAAAAGGGTATATATTATGGAGTGTCTATTTGTGTTTGATAAGTTTAGTATCCGTTTCGTGCATTACCCTTATATGGATTCTAAACTAAGGAATATGCCTTTTCTGCACTCATCAGTAAGGGAAAAAAGGCATTGGAATTTGTGCTTTATAATCATTCTTCGTTTTTAGATATTTTTGTAGATTATAATCGTTATTGGTGTTGTTATTGTTATACTTTTAATATTTTAATGATACTATTACTTACTTTATTCGTATCTTACCTTTTCTTTTTTAAAAAAAGAACACTGTTTTGTGTTTTAAACTCAAAATGGGTTGAGTGGTTTTCTCTGAAAACAACACCAATCTTATCAACTTATTAACTGGTTTGTGAGGTTTACTTAACAAAGACTTTGTTGCGCTCAATGCCACTGGGAATTTCTGAATAGGACATGCGATGGGACCTCAGCATAAGTTTTTTTGTGGAGCTGTTCTGTACCTTGGGCGTTTCAGTATAAGAAAACTCAGGAGACATTCTTCAGAAAAAAGTGGTACAATCTTAGAGGAGGTCTGAAAACTTTAGTTCCAATGTATCAGACATTTTCCGAGAAGATTCATGAACGTTACCGGGAGATTTGTAACATGACCGTTCTTCCAGAATAAACAAGATTCCTGAGTAAAATAGGTGTACTTGTTCGATTGAATAGTCTCAGTCAATAACCTGTGGTGAAAATATGCAGCAAATTACACTTTCTATTCAGGAAGAACGGAAAGCCGAGAAGCTTCCTAGGAATATTCATGAATCCCACCATTGGAAGAATCTAGAACATCAAGGATATCGATGACTATGCTCTCTAACGTCGTTAGCTGAATTGATTAGCTCAGAAAGTCCTTTTTATGACCTGCAATGCAGGAACACATCGGGCAAACACAACATCTATATTCGTTTCCAGACTTGGGTAACTAAACCGGGGTTACAAATCAAATCAAATAGCGATTTATTTGATAATAAGGGAAAAATAAAAGTAGAACAGGCAAAAAACATATAATTGATATGCAGAGCGGGCCAGTTCCTTATATAACCTCTGATGGATGCTCTACGATTAATGCTCAGCTCCAGCATTTCTGAGACTATGCAGGTGTGCTTTCTTTTTGTTCATATTTCAGGCAAATTTTGCACAGCCCAGTAGATGCTCTCCCTATTTTCGCACTATGGAGAATTGTGGATAATTTTTATCCGCAGCAGATTCGCGGCTATAATGGAATTTATACTAGGTGCGTGCGCTTGACGCGCGCGCGTCTATGGGATGAAAGCTGGATAGCTGACGCATCTCAGACGCACGCGTTCACGGCGTCGCGGCGACTGAGCCTTCTCTTCGTTGAGGATGTACATGATGACGCGTTGACAGGTCCTCATGAAAACCCCAAAAAAATGGATGCGTGCATCTGTCGCGCGACTGATCCGCGCCTAGCAGGGCTTTACAATTTGCGCTTACAACTGGTTATCGTAAGGAAATTTAAGTCTAAACTTACGATAGCACTACGTTACCACATGTGCCGATATTCATGAATAGTCCCGAGTGGATTATGACCTACTCGTCCTCGTGAAGTTGAGGTGTGAGGCTTAGAATGCTCCTGGGAGCGCTCATAGATTGCGTCACCTTACTGCAAGCCCACCAAGCAGCTCTAAACGACCCTTCGCGAGCATGACCTTTTTCATAAGTCGAACACCCCATAACACTTACGATTCTTGCCCTGATCACTGTCGCCTTGAAACTGAACGACATTCGGGAGTTTTTCTAGCATTGCACTGATCACTTATTCCAAACCACTCACATTCCACCACGAATCCAATCTCGGGCGGTCGTCTGACAGTCTTCGCGCGACCCCGCGAAGGTCTCGTCGCCACTCGCTGGTCCTCATGTTATACCCGCGCATTCTCACACGTTTTCCTTTGAGGTTCGGACGGATTAACGGGTTTCGATGGAATTTTGAGACATGTAGCGCTGAGGTGGGGGGAGGGTGTGGACCGTGCGGGTTTGCTGCCACCCGATGTTAATTATCCTGTGCAGGGAGCGAGCATGTCTCACTGATTTTTTCTGCTCCTTATGTAGGTATCCATACTATCCATACTGGATTCGTAAGAAAGCATGATCTGCCCTTATTTGTTGTGACACCCAACTATTCGGGATCAGACCAACCTCAGCGTAATCCATCCATCCTTCAAGCTCCTTCCATTCATCACCTAAATTTGTACAGTGCTTTACTACCGTAATCTATAAACTAGACAGTATGCCGTAGCCAACGTGTACGATTTATGCGATACACTACATTTACAATGAAAACTAGACTGTTTGAAGGTGAGTGAAGACAAATTGGTACTGGGTGGAAGTACCCAAAGTGCAGTAAGTCTCATTTTCAGTAAAAATTCAAACCGGATAATTTAGTCTTTTACATTTCAACTGGAACCGTCTCAGCTGTTATTCGAAAAGGTCACTGTCAAAGGTAGTTTGGGTGTTTTGAAATTGTGGAATTCTGGAACACATTTACCTATGTTTCACAGTGAATAGGACCTGTCCTCTCCCACGTACATTTTTCCCAATTTTGAGCTTTTGCTCATTCATTTTCTTTCGTTTATAGTAAAAATTCTGGTGGACAAAGCAGAAGGGGTCGTGTCAGGGCCGTACGAGTTTTCGTTCTCATGCGCAACGTTATTGGTAGTTTTTCTTTTTCAGACAATTCCGCATATTATCCTCAAAAACAACGAGTTTACCAATGGTTTGCTGGTTGTCGAGGTTTTCGTTTTGTTGTTTTATTTGTTTTTGAACCTTTCCACTTATTATACATCCATGTAATACATAATTGGACAAGTTGAGCAGGTTCCGAATAAGGCTGCCTCTACAGCCATTATTTTTCGTCTTTTGGATCCTTCATTTCTTACTGTTCTAAATGTTCCATCGCTCTTATTCAATACTTCTTCTGAAAAGAGCTATTATTCGAATTGCCAATTTCTCGCAGGCCTAAATTATAAACTACGTAACGCCACACTCCGATCTTTACATTTTCGCAACTTCCTCTTGTAAGACTATAGAGTTCAGACAGTCTTACATCACGTCGGCCACTCGATGGCTTGCCGGACTTGCTGATGTAACGGTTCAGTTTTTTACTAATAGCTGCGATTGGTTTTAGCATCTGTATTAAACAGCGTAATAAACAAACAAACAAATAAGCAATTATACTAAGTGGAGTATAAACACAAAAAGTCATAAAATTTTGCGTAGGTCCGGTTTTCAGATGGTATTCACCCGTCGATTCTCAGAATGCAAAATCAGAAATTAACAAACCTAAAAACATAACAATTTTGTTTCTCGGTTCTTATCTGAAAGAAGAAAATTACACATTTCATCCGTCGCTTAGGTAATTCACTTCAGTACTGAAGAGTAATAATACCGTATTAGACGAAATGAGGGAAAGATACAGTTCTTTCGATCACCACAAGTTTAGGACCATGGGGGCCGAATGCATCATCGAGACTACTCGTGTAAGAGTGGTAACCTATTCTAATTTATCCTTTACTTGGGATCCATCAACGTGCTTATCCATAAATAAGGTTTTACATATATACCCAGCTGCTCCTATGGGTAATCATATCTATGGTGTGAGATTACCCATCTTTCTAATGATGCATCCAACTCCAAGTTATCAAACAGGCAATCACAACAGAACAGTGGGAAGTTCCATCGTACGAGATTGAGAAATTTGAACGAAGAGGGCAAGCATTAGGAGGATCCGATGCCTGAGAGCTCAAAGTTTTGTTTCAACAGCTGAGCTCACCATCAGCACTCACGGAAATTTTTGGGTTGAAGATTACGCGGTATATCGGGGTTTTTCGGGACGATGAACTCATCGACAGCGATGAAGTAGCCTAAAACACTCGAAAAACTCAGAAAATAATGGCGGTATTTCATGTTTGTCCACAGCGCGGACGAGTATTCCGTGATGGTCCCGCCACGAGACCTTGCAAACGGTAAGAATTCCATAACCCAGCCCCCGCTAAACCGCACACCCTGCTAACGGCGCTGTCAAAACTCTGTGTTCTCATCATGTTCCTCACACAGGGGATACGTAAAGATTTCTTCCGGAAGCTCAGCCAGAACGTTAACTGTTTACACTTGTTCATGAGCAAAACAACGAGAATATCTGCTCAAGAAAGTTCTGTCACTGTTCTCGACCCATTATCCTCTATTCTCCATTGCTTCCAATTATCACGAAATCAGTCATACCCTACATATTCGCGGACTGGATATCCTTAAGAGCTTTCCGCCCTATTTCCTTGCAAGAAACGACAGCGATGTGAGGAATCACTGTAATGCATCGCATAGCATTAGCAGCCAAAGCCTTTTGTTCATTCCCGAACAGCGTGGATCTGCCTAACGCTCTGAAAATCACGTAGTTAAAGCGATTCAAGACGTCCAAATACGATTTTTTATTGCCGGCAACCTTATTTGATTAGGGTTATTTGCAGAGCTTTGCAGGGAATGCGAAATTTTGGTTTTTGAAATGCCAAAAAATGCGAAATGAACGTCGACAAATCTCCTTCACCTCTAATTCGGTTAGCGTTGTTGTCGCATCTCAACGCGAGCCTTTCACCTAAAAACGGAGGGGTTCTCCTTGGGTGAGTACGGGGGAAAACGTGCTCATTATCGTTCCTGCGGCTGTCCTTTGTGCTGGTTCGAGTCGTTCCAATTAATTTGATGGGTTAGGTTCGATGTCGTAACGATGTTCAGGTCTCCATTCACTTGAGCCGAGAAAGGAAGTGACACCTGAATTAACCTCTCCCCTTCTTACACCATGGAATCGCAGGAATGCACTTTGAAGTTATGTCCTGCTCTTGAGGGCAGGTATACCTTTGAAAAACCCCTCGCTTTCGAATCACTAGTCATAAACATTCCTTAGCGCTCAGTTTCTCCTTTTATTCCTATCTGACAGACGGTCTTCAAGCAACTGAGACCCGACTTCAATCATTATATCAGTTAGGAAACATATATGGATTCCACTTCCTGTTCTTGTTCCAATCACCACGTTCGAGAAATCCCTAAGTAA